>JANAVB010010006.1:0-43748 GCA_029216955.1 Iris pallida | reverse complement strand
CCATAACCAACTAAGAAAAAGTTTCGTCCTCGAAACTTAAACAGAACCTACTCTATGAAAATAATGAAAGAAACTTTTCCTTCATCTTAACTCGAGTTCCCATGTCGACTCTTCCGCCGCATGGTTCCTCCAAGTATGAACGAGAGGGATTGCCCGATTTTGAAGCAGTTTATCCTTGCGTTCTAAGATTTGAACTGGCTCTTCAACGTAGGATAAGTCAGACTTCAGCTCCAGCTGGCCAAAATCTACCACGTGGCTAGGGTCGTGTACGTACTTCCACAACTGAGAGACGTAGAAGACATTGTGTACACCTTCAAGCGCCGGCGGTAGTGCAATTTTATAAGCCACTGGGGTGACCCGCTCGAGTACTTCGAACGGCCCAACGAATCTCGTCCTCAACTTTTCCTTCGCACCGAACCGAGTAACTCCACGCATGGGCGATACTTTAAGAAATACATGATCGCCTTCTTGAAACTCGAGGGGTCGACGATGAACGTCCACATATCTTTTCTGACGACTCTGCGGTCTTTAATCTTTCCCGAATGAGCCAAACTTTTTGCACAGTCTATTCCACCAGTTTTGGGCCGAGAATCTGTCGCTCTCCGACTTCGTCCCAACAAATGGGTGATCGGCACTTTTGTCCGTACAAGGCTTCATACAGCGCCATTTGAATGCTGGATTGATAGCTATTGTTGTATACAAATTCAGCCAGAGGTAGATGAACATCCCAGCTTGATTTGAAGTCAATTGCACATAGTCGTAGTATGTCTTTAAGAATCTGATTAACGTGCTCCGTTTGGCCGTCGGTCTGAGGATGGTAAGCTGAGCTGAACTGCAACTTGGTACCCAGCGTCGACTGAAGGCTACTCCAAATTGCGACATAAACAGTGAATCCCGATCAGAGACGATGGATACTGGAACTCCGTGCAGCCGTACTATCTCCTCAAGATAAATCTGCGCCAGGCGATCAACGCTCCATGTAACTTTGATTGCAATGAAGTGTGCTGACTTGGTTAGTCGATCGACGATGACCCAGATGGCATCATTTCTCTGGAGTCTTCGGCAGACCAACAATAAAATCCATGCACACGTGCTGCCATTTTTATTTCGGAATCGCCAGATTCTGCATCTTCCCGCCCGGTCTCTGATGCTCAGCTTTCACCTGCTGATAGGCCATGAATTGTGACGAAGAGCGCCACATCTCTCTTCATCCCGTGCCACCAGAAGGTCATGCGGAGGTCCTTATACATCTTGGTACTGCCTGGATGTAAGGTATATTTCGCATAATGCGCCTCCGATTATATCTCCTTTCGTAGTTCTGAATCATCCGGAATACATAGTCGGCCATTCAATCTCAGCACGCCGGTCTTATCTTCCGCAAAGTCGGTCGTACTACTTTTAAAACTCGCTCGCACATTTTTTTCAAGTTATACGGATCATCCTTCTGAGCAGTCTTGATCTTTTCCAGCAAACTCGGCTCTAATGCAGTTGTGCCAACCGTATATCCTTGAATCGAACTCAGAGGTCGATACCCATTTCTTCTAGATCCTATAGTAGTCTACGGTTGATGAATAGCGAGGCAAGATATTTTTGACTCAGAGCATCCGCTACAACATTTTCCTTGCCCGGAGTGTAGTCGATCGTCAAGTCATAGTCTTTGATCAGTTCGAGCCAACGCCTTGTCGTAAGTTCAATTTTTCTGGGTGAAGAGATACTTAAGGCTCTTGTGGTCGGTATAGATCGTGCACGCCGTCATACCGATGTTTCACTTAACAAAATGCTGAAAATCGGATTTTGAAAATAAAAAGAAGAAAAAGTACACGAAGTACAAATTTGATTCTGGGAAGTATTGCTATGGAAGTCTGATCTGTAAATGATCACTTTGTTCCTTGGACCATACGATGATGATGAAGATCACTGCTAGAAGATAACAATTGGAAGAACTAAGTCACCAGAAAGGTATCGACGCACTTGGGCACTGATGGCGAGGCCGAATGCTTTTCTGCTTTGCTTCACTCTGTTCGGGAAGAAAAGTTGAAAAGAATGCTCCAAAAATCAAAGTCTCTGGGCTCTGATCTCTATGTATTCTCTCCTTTCTCTCTGTCTGTCTCTATCTGAGAAAAATTAGTCTATTTATAGACTTGGGCTCTCGTGCGTAAAAACTCAGCAAAAGTTCGTCTTTACGCTAACAACTGCCACCCATGATTGGAGTTATCCTCTGCATACGTTGACACGTGTCCCATCATTTCAGTAAGAATAGGATGCATGTACACACGTTCTTCGAGATATGTGGCATGAAAGCCATGTAGGCAAACTACGTTCTGAATTGGAATAGGGCGTAAAAACCCCAAATATACCCTGAGCGTAAAGTAGTAGACTAGACGTACAATAGCCCTGATGTAGGCTTCCCGCGTAAAGTGGTTGTTAAATAACCTTGAGCATAAAAGTAGCCCAAATAAACCTTACGCACACGTCAACCGTAGAGCGTAAAAACTCGTATAGTCTCCGTGCGTAAAAGAAGCCATATTATGAGCGTAAAAATAGCTCAGTCCACATACTAAACGACAAATTGGTCTCTGTGTAAAACAAATTCAATTCTGTGATATATGCCATCATAAATCTTCATGTCAGACTTTGCATTAAATGCAAGACTTGACAGCTTTGTCCAGCGTAAAAGTGGCTAGCCTGTCTTGGGCGTAAAATTATTAGCTTTGACCCGGGCGTAAAATGATTAGCCTGCTTCGGGCGTAAAGTGATTAGCCGCTCTTTGGCGTAAAGTGGATCGATTTGAATGGAATGATCCTTATCTTTGACTCATTCTTATGAAGCACTTTTTACGCTCCTACAAGACCCCCTTCAAAGTTTTCAAATATCTTCAAATTTGAAACACTTTGAACAGAAGCATAAAGTTGAGATTTGACCAGTCAGCGTAAAATTCGGGATACTCAACAGTCATCCGCGTAAAAGTGGGGATATCCAACAGTCGGCGTAAAATCAAGAAATAGTGTCGGTCAACACTTAACCGTCACGATGAATTTTCTTCTCGAAACTTTCGAATGCCTTTTCACCTCCCCGAGTTTGCATTAATAATGAGCAGTTTCCCATAAGGAATATGAAGAGTTGATTTGATTGTATAACTAAAGAGGAATTCTTCATTCTTGCCATTCATCTTCATAGTGACATGGCCAAAGAAAGAGATTAACAATGAAGAGGCTTCTAGCTCCAGGCTTGATTTTGAGCGAGCATACAATTTTGTAGGGTGCTTTGGACTGACTCTAGCAGTCTTCAGTCGCATCGATGGTGGTCCTCCAACTGCGTATGAGGGATCAGGAGATGCAGAAGCGTTTCTTAATTTGATGCGTTGCTCCGGAATTCGCAACATGCACGACTTAGATGTCTCCCTTCGTCAGCCCAACGAAGGAGAGAAAAAATAATATTCCATGTATTGCGACTCTTTTATGTGTAGGGGTCCACTCCCCCCTTTTTATAAATAAAATCTTGATGTTAATCTCATCTGATGGTACATAGAATTGTTCAACACTTCTTTAACTGCATTTATGGTTGTTTATTCTCAAGAGAAACAAAACAACACGTGGGATGCTTTGTGGTCACGAGCGCCTATCTAGTAGGATCTTTTCGAAATAGACTCATGCCAACCGTTTCCTCAACCCTTATAAATAGCTGAGTTTAGAGAATGTTTTATACATCCTCATTCACATTGTCATTTTTTGGAGATAGCTTTCTGCCTCTTTGCAAGAATTTACGCTTCAACAAATGACGATCCTTTCTGATGTTGTTCTTCTGTACGCTCGGTCACCAGATATTGATTCAACCAGAGCCGAACCATTTGGCCTTTATGGTAAGTTTGGTCGTAAACCATTGTTTGTCTTTGATCTTTTTTTTGAAAAACAGATACTTACGAGCGTAAACCCTTGATAGATGTAGAATCTCATAGGAAAGATGCACAGGAGTAAAAAGCTTTATTGAATAATATACTCCTAAAACATTGGCGTAAAAAGCCTTGTTGAAATGAGGAGCACATGAAACAATAGCGTAAAAGCCTTGTTGAATAGGGTGCACATGAGACACTGGCATAGAGAGCCCTGTTGATTGAATGCTCATGAATCACGGGCGTAAAAACATCAAGCGTAAAGTCTTGTTGTCTGTTGAAGATAAAACAAGATGCGTAAGCCTCTGTTTTCAGTTTTAATTAACTAATATGCGTCTGATGATACTTCTGTCTAAAACACTTCTTCTTTGTTGTTTTCTGCAGAAGTTTGCTGAAGAGCTTTTCCAGAACTGGTATTGGCGACTTTGACGCTGTGAGAAGCGTTTTTCTGATATCAACATCAGGAGCTCATGCGCTTTTGACGCGCAAATCAGACAACTCAGAACTTTCCGTGGGATAAAAGGGTCTTCCTCATGGTAGGAAGAGCCTTTATACACGGAGAGTTGGATGGTGGAGTCAACTCTAACCCAAGAAATTGGGTAGTAGAGTTCCTTTCACGGCAGAACTAGGAATCGTATCCCAATGCTGGATACATTCCTATCTCCTTTGAGAGGCCGCCACTCCTCCACCAGTTGTATTGGCAGCAACGTCTTTGGGCTGCCATACTCTGGGATTCTCCTCTCGTCTGAGAGAGAAGACCAGAGTTTGATTCCTACTGCTCTGGTTGCCACTGAGGCTCAGACAGCAAGGAATTGACACCAACAACGAATCCGATGAAGAAGATCTAAAGAAGAAATAGATCTCGATTAGGTCATCGTTGTTGTATAGAATGAAAATCCAAGATTGTAATAGATTTCCATTATGATTTGTAAGAAAGTCTAAGAAATGTAATAGACTTTTATGATGAAATAGAATGGAAATGACAAGTCTTCTACACTCAATGATTTGTATCTATCCAAAAGTAGTATGGACATGATAGATAATAAAGTCTTGTTTTCTGTTTAGAGTATACAATACTATCAGAGGTATTATGGACATGACAGCATGTAAGAACTCAGAGAAAAAGTAGATTAATATCTATGAAGAGGTCAAATGGAAATGATAGATAAGAAAAGTAAGTGGATTTAATATTTATCCAAAGGTCATGAAAACATGATAAATAACGAATCCCACTTTTTTTTTGATCAATTGATAAAATAGAAGATTTAAAATCCCTCTCCAAGGAAACAAGAAGTCAGCTTAACCAAACCTTGGTAGCTGGAGAATAAGGAGACAGACGTCATGAGCATATTTGTCCATATTAATGGATGAATGAACCAACATAACTTCTTAGAAAAAGAAAATATTGATTCAATTCCATAATTAAATGGATGAACCTGATAAAATGAACGGACAGACCTTTTCGGGAATGAAAGGTTGTTTTCAAAGACCAGTTCATCAACAGATCTCTCCTATAAATAGGCAAAAACTCTTTGTGACGTTTCATTCTTATTTCCACTCCTCTATTGGAAATGTCTTCCAAGGATATACAGCAAAAGAATGAAGTCTCCATAAAGGTTGAGGACGTCATCGAGACACACCCCATCGAGCCAATTGTGTCAGGCCCAACCGAAGTAAGCAAGAAACTCTTCTACGCCCAAGCCACCATAAGATATCCTTGCTTTCTTAGTGGAGCCAAGGAAAACTCCTGAAGAAGAAGCACTGAGGATGGCTGTCTGCAAATTCTTCATGAGTTCTGGCAACGATGCTTTCTATGCATTGGCTGACTATGTATTCAATAAGGAAGGCGAGTGGCCCTCGTCCTTAATCTTTTGTCTTGAATAAAAATAATAATAAAAGAAACTTTATTTTTCATCATCATTTTTTTTATACATAGTACTTCTTAAGAAATTTGCCATTGATTGGCATCATGAGTAGATCTCCATTAGGCTTTGATAACCGATAGGTGCCATTAGAAAACACAGTCTCAATTACATAAGGACCTTCCCATTTCGCTTAGAATTTTTCTTTGCTTTTGTGAGTCATAATCATCGGTCTTCGAACGTCTAATACTAACTCGCCAATCTTGAATACCCTCTCTTTAACTTTACGATTGAAAGTTCGAGATATACGGGCTTGATATAGTTCAATATGTTGTTGTGCTTGAAGACGCTTCTCGTCCAATCCTTCAAGTTCTTGGAGTCGTAAGCGATCATTGTTCTCTATAGTTAGCTCATTAGCAATAGCTATTCGAAGAGATGGAATCTGGATTTCCAAGGGAAGAACAGCCTCACATCCATAAACCAATGAAATGGTGTAAAACCAGTAGAAGTTCGGACTGTTGTTCGATAAGCCCATAAACATTCCCCAAGTTTCTCATTCCAATCACGTTTATTAGAAGAGACAAACTTTTTGAGAAGTTTAATGATAGTCTTATTGAAGGCTTCGGCTAGACCATTAGCAGCTGGATTATAAGCCGTAGAAGCCAAATTTTGAATTTGATTCTTATCACAGAACCGATAAAATGCCTGACTGGCAAATTGTGGACCATTGTCATGAATTATCCGTCGAGGAATCCCGAAGCGATAAATGACATGATGTTTGATGAAGCTGATCACATTAGATATTTTCACTTCAGCAAGGGGAACTGCTTCTGCCCACTTAGAAAAATAATCTGTTATAGCTAATATGAACCGATGTCCTTTAACAGAAGGAGGGTTAATAGGACCAATAACATCCATACCCCAAGCTTCGAAGGGCCAAGAAGCTGCTGTAGGATGTAGAAATTCAGAAGGTTGGTGAATAAAATCTAAATCTGACATGCTTTACACCTTCTGGCGTAATCCACAGCATCTGCTATCATGAAAGGCCAATAGTATCCCATCCTTCGAATGCGATCCTGTAATTTCGGACCTGGTTGATGAGCACCACAGACACCATCATGAGCCTCACGGAGTATCAGTTTAGCTTCACTTTCTGAGAGACAGCGCAGCAAGAGTCCATCATATGAGCGACGATATAACATATGTAAAGATGAATCATAATAGAATCGAAATGATCGTCTTTTAATTGATGCAGCTTCTTTTGGATCTTCAGGTAAAATCCCATGAACCGCGTAATCAATAAATGGAGTTCTCCAATCCCTCTGTTGAGAGCTTGATTCTGTAGTATAACTCTGTTCAATACACAAATTATTTTTGACACAGAATAAATCTTGGTCCAACAAAGTAATTATATTTTGCCTTCGAATTGGAACAGCCAAGTCTGCAGCTAGGCTAGCAAGAGCATCAGCCTCCACATTCTGAGAACGCGAATTCAATGAAGAATCCTTTGAATGAAAGGACCAATTCGACTACTACTTGATGATACGGGATGAGATCAGGATTTCTGACTTCATAGGTCCCTCTAACTTGATTAACAATCAGCTGAGAGTCTCCATAGGCTTCCAGAAATTCAATATCTAATTATTTTGCGACTTGGAGACCAATCAATAGAACATTATATTCTGCTACATTATTGGAGCATGGTTCATTGAGAGAATAGGCACGGTATATGACCATTTTGTCAAGAGAGACCAAGACGATTCCTACCCCAGAGACAATATTACCTTTAGGTCCAACCCGTGATGCTTCGTCAAAATATAGTTGCCAAATGTCATTTTTTAAAGTCATATTGCAATCTAGAACTTCATCTGGAATGTCCTCATATAACTTTGATGTTTTCGGTATAGGATGAGCAGCTAAGAAATCAGCTAATGCTTGACCCTTCACTGATTTTTGAGGTATATAAACCATGTCATAAGGGTGAGCAATCGCCCAGGTAGCTAACCTAGAGTTAAGAATGCTTGGTTTTCTCATCAATACCCGAATGGGGTTTATTCTGGAGATGACACGGATAGTCTGTCCTGTCATATAATGTCTTGTCTTCTGGACAGCAAAAACCAAGGCCAGACATTCCTTTTCTACAGGAGTATACCTGTGTTCTGCTCCGACCATCATTCGGCTAAGATAATAAATCGCTTGTTCATGCCCTATATCACTTTTTTGTGCAAGAAGAGCACCGAGTGAATGATCCAAAGCTCGAACATATAGCAAAAATGGTCTTCTATCACTGGAGGTACCAAAACAGGTAGATTTGTAAGATATTGCTTGATGTCATTGAAGGCTTTCTGACATGCCTCATCCCAAACAAATGATACACCCTTCTTTAATAGACGGGTGAAAGGTTGGCATCTTCCAGAGAGATTGGATATGAATCTCCTGATATATGCAATGCGACCTTGGAAGCCACGGAGTTCTTTTAAATTGTGTGGAGGACGCATTTCAAGAATTGCTTTAACCTTATCAGGATCAACATGGATACCCTGAGAAGTAATGACAAATCCTAAAAACTTGCCACTGGAAACCCCTAAGAAAGACTTAGTAGGGTTCATTTTCAATTGATGTTGGCGCATCAATTCAAATACTGTCTTCAAATCTTGAATGTGATCATCTTTTGACCGACTTTTAACAGCAATGTCATCTACATAACATTCTACTGTCTTCCGTAGATGTTCTTGAAAGATGTTGCTCATGGCCCGTTGATATGTGGCTCCAGCATTTTTAAGACCAAACGGCATCACCGTATAGCAGTAAACCCCAAGGGGTGTACAAAAAGCAGTATGCTTCTCATCTTCTGGATGCATCATTATCTGATTATATCCTGAGAATCCGTCCATGAAAGTCATGCGCTCAAAACCACATGTATTGTCTATTATGACATCAGTAATTGGAAGTGGAAATTTGTCTTTTGGACAAGCTGCATTAAGATCTCAAAAATCTATGCAAACTCAGACTTTTTCGTTCTTCTTTATAACATGAACAATGTTGGCAACCCAATCGGGGTGTTGTTCTTCACGAACAAAACCACACGTGATCAGCTTTTTGACTTCTGCTTCAATCGTATCCATCATGTCTGGCCGAAAATGCCGTTGCTGTTGTTTTATAGGCTTAGCATTAGGAAGAATATTGAGTTTATGAGTAGCAACTTTGGGATCTAAACCTGGTATATCCTCATAACTCCATACAAAAATATCAATATATTCTTTGATTAGTTTTATCAATTCTTCCTTTTCATCTTCAGAAAGATTCTTACTGATGAATATTTGTTTGGGCGTAGTTCCATCTCCAACGTCAATCTGGACAATTTCGTCCTCTGTAGGTGGTTGTCGTTGTTCGAAACGAAGTTCCCATTGAGTGTCCATCTGTTGAGCCCAAGGATCATTCTCAAATGGCTCGAATTCATCATCAATTTGAACCATGTAAGCTGAAACTCAGATTCATCATAATAGTCTCCTTTAACACATGAGGAGTGAGAAATATCGGATTCGATGAATTAAACTTCTTCTGAATCTGATGATTGTGAAGAACTAGAAGAGAATTCTTCTTGTATATCGTCATTAAACATGTAGGATGGATCATATCCCAATCCATGACAAATTTTCTGGTAAAACAGATCACCATATAATGGTAGTCGTCTACCTTTGCCTTGATTGAGACCTTACATAGTCTTTAAATCATATCCCATATTTTGGATAATTTTGAGAGATTGTTGACTATATCTGTCAATTCGGATTCTTCCTTTATCTTTATCTCTTAAATCATCTGTCTGAGCAACAGGGATATTTCTAGCCAGGCCAAACACAATTTGGCGCTTGTTTTTCTTATCAGACGGAACCACGAAATAAGATTCTTTATGACATCTATAAGTTACACAAGCTTGCGATGAAGCGGCTACAGGAAGAAGATAGGGAAAAGATGTTAGAAACCTTTATAAGGTCCAACATCGACATGAGGAGGAAATTTTTTTTCCTTATTGTCAATGTATAAGGTTTCCTTTGTGTCTATGTCGTCTTTATATTGATGACTTTGATTATCAGAAGATAAAGTCATTCTTTCAATAAACTTGACAGCCATATACTTGAAAAGGAAATCTTCATTGATATCAAAGAGTACAGAATGATCAATATTTACATCATTTACAATTTGACTGCTACGCTTCGGATTAATCACTAGTGGACTATCATCCGACTTCTGCGTAGATTTGCCAAGATTGACAATCAAAGGAGATTCTGGATCATTTGTACGAACTGTACGCCCTTTGACTTTGATCACAAGAGGTTCGAAGATCACCAATCTGAATCTTCAGACGAATCTTCCCCAGTGGTTTGCTCTTTCCAGAGTTGAAACCAACTATTGTGGTACTAGTGTAAGTCAGATCACTAGTAGGAATCCTCAATGGTCTTAGCATACTTTGAAGAATTATGCTAATGAAGACCCAGGATCAATGTAAATTTTGTTAAATTTAATGGATTCAATATACCCAGTGTAGCACAAAGGCCTGTCATGCTTGTTATGCTTCAACAGCATATCTTCTTGTGTAAAGGTGATGTTGGGAATTGCTTCCATCACACTATGACATTGTGGGCATGATACTGGTATATTGTCAGGAGTTTTGAGTTGAGCTAAGCAGGAATCAGCTTGCAGCAAAGCTTCACTCAAAGTTTCGCGGCTTTCTCTAGAAAGGCGAAGCAACTCGAAGATAGATAATCTAGCCGGAGTATTAGCTAACTGGGCTAGAATATCAAATTTATAGGATTTTATCACCACCCCCTGACTGGAAGTAGACTTCAACGGGACATCGAAGCATACTATCTTCTGTTTCCCCTTTTCAACCACAACAGGAGCAAAAGACGGTTGAGTTGATGGTGTTTCAATATTCTCAGCTTCCTTGGAGGATCCCTCATAATCTTTGTGGTACTCTTTTCCAGATTGTACCAGCAAAAGTTTCATCTTCAGACTCAGAAGAAGGAAGTACCATATTGTAGGATTTAATCTTCCTTTCCTTAGCCTTCTTCTTGTGAGGATTATTATGAGGAACCTCAGAACCCAATCCAACAGTGGATTTTTGACTTTGAATTTGTAAAGGAAGTCGTATCCCTTTATCATAATTCAAACCTTCTGCCTTTTGAAAATCATAACCTATCTTCTTCATGAGAAGGATAGATTGTTGACTGTACAAGTGAGTAGGCAGTGGACTTTCAACAGGTGGTTCCATAGAGGAAGAAGAAGAAATCCCTGTAACTATGGGAGAATGAGGATTCGGGATGCGAAGAAAAATCCCTGTAGGAGCCTTTTCATAAGTAGCGAAGACTTGTTGTGCTCTGTATAAGGGAATACTATTCATGACTAGCCACTGCTGATGAGTAAGCTTGAGCTTGGCAGGAGGAGCCAGACTTGGAGGACATATGTTCAATCCTCTCAGTCTATCTTAGATGATCCAAATTATCAGGATCTGGAATAACATGAGAAATCATGTTGCAGGTTTTGACTTTCTTACCTTTCTTGGATTTTGAAGTTTTACCTTCATCTTCCATTTCAGGTATTAAGTCAGGATGTACCCACATAATTTCACCATTCTTTAATGTAAGAGGCAACAATCCTTCATTTTCCTCCCTGGCAGGCGGGATATTCAAAATCTTCATCATCGCCTTCGGAATTGGGACAATTCCATCTGGTACTTATTGTGGAGAAAAATCTCCAAATTGAAAAGAAACCATATTGGTTGTAACCGTATGGTCATCATTGGTTAAAGCAATGGCACCACCATTTATCATCTCTTGGATTTTCTTCTTAAAAACATAGCAAGCACTGGTAGGATGATTAATGTATCTATGATAGATACAATATTTGGGATTGTCAGTCAGATTCACCTCATTGGGCCTCTTTGGCTCCGGAATCTGGAGTTTGCCACTCTTCACCAGACATTGGAACCTGGGATATCACTTTCGTCAAAAGAGTATTCTTCTTTTGGCCTGGAAGATTCCTGATTATTCGGCGTCGTTTTATTCTTGGAAAGATTGACCATAAGAGTGTCTTTTCCTTTTATATTACGATTACCGGAATTATTACCAGGATTACTTTTCTTTCCTTTATCCTCAGAGGCAAAAATCATCCCATGTTCACGAGCCAACCTACCATTGGTCTCGGCGGAAACTGCTGCTATGATAAATGAAGCCCAATCTGTGAATTGGAAACCCGTAAAGACAGCGATAGATGGTCGCAGATTCATCTTACATGTATCAATCAGCGCTGAATCTGGCATACCAGGGGGCATCTTTAAAGTTGTCTGTCGGAAACGTTCAATGAACGTCCGAGTATCTTCTTTCTCCTTTTGCTTGATTTCTATTAAGGAGGACATGTTCATGTCCATATCTCCCTCATAGAAATGGGAGAGAAACATTGCCTTAAATTCGTCAAAAGACGAAATACAATTGTCGGGTAAACTACGATACCAGTCGTAAGCTAAACCCGTCAAGCATCCAATGAATACTCTAGTGAGAAGAGCTTCATTTTTCTGCAAATGTACAGTCATAATATCAAAGTAATTGATATACTGACTAGGAGAAGCCTTTCCATCAAACAATACCATGGACTGTGGCTTGAATTTCGGTAGAAAAGGTACATCATTCCAATGAGGAGGATAAGGTTGCTTAATCCCTAACCTCTGGAGTTGATCCTTTTGCTTCAAAACTTCAAACTGTGCTTTGAGCTCACGCACTGCTTGAATGGCTTCACTAGTTTGTGGAAGCATATTTGATTGAAAAGTTGTTGGTTGTACCATAATCCCCACCGGAGATGGTACATCTTCTGGAATAATGGGATCTGGAGATGCAGAATTTTGGTTAATAGCAGGTTCTTGGATATTCAAAGGTATATCAACCCCTTGGCTATCTTGAGTTGGTGCTGCTGCCTGAACCGGTGTTACAATTGCTGGTTGAACAGTTTGTTGAGCTGTTATTATCTGGTGCATGCTTTGCATCATGTTAAGCATATCTTTCAATGATTGCTCAATAGCAGTAAGACGTTGTTCTGTATTAACAGATGACGTCTCTGGTTCATCTCCAATAGCGTAGGATTCAACCTCTCTTGAAGATACAGAAGGATTAGTATAGAAGTATGAATCAACACTATCAGTTTTGGACTCAAGAGATTGAGTACCCCCAGCTTCAGAATCAGAAGTCTGCAATTGTCTTTGTCTTCTTGATCGAGTATTCTGAAATGCTCCTTCAAAAGAATCAAGAAGTCTGTTGAATTGTTATTGACCTGGGGTTTGGGACGTGTTCCGTCTAGGACGTCGTCCTCTGTTGGTGTGAGATGCCATGTTGACTGACGCATATGACAACTCATCAGCTTGTTGTTGGGGTGCATTAAAATTCAAGCGATCAAAAACTGACCATTTGGAAGCCGAGCAACAACATTTGATCACAATCTGGTGACACTCACAGTGATGATTTTCTTGGGGGAGCGTCACGGGAGATTGTCTATTTTTACGCTTTTGCATTAGCAATTCACGTAAATCAGAAGGAGTAGAAGGAGTAGTCTTCTTTATTACATTTGGGGTAGCAAAACGTTTAGTCCCTTGTGTATAAAGAAGATTACTGGCTGCATTCGTAGAACCAAACTGTACATTTTTACGCGTTTGGAGTTGTGTGCGCAAATCTTGAGATTTTTGAGCACGAAGGACTCCATTTTTATTGCGTGTAATTTGTAGGTTTGGTACTTTGCGTAGAGCAGTATAAGAAGGCTGTTGGTGTAGAACTGAAGATTTACCAACAACATTTTTACGCTGTATGCATTTAGGTACATTCACATTAGATGTAAAAATATCGTTGCGAATTTTATCTACACTGTCACAGACAGGAGACTTACCTTTACGCGAAGAGCGTAAAAATTGATTATCTACCACGTCACAGACGGGAGATTTTTCTTTATGCGAAGAGCATAATTTTTGTGTGTCTACCACGTCACAGACGGAAGACTTATTTTTACACTTAGAAGCACAAGCATTAGAGTCTGCCTCATTACAAATGGGAGACTCGTTCTTATGCACTGAGCGTAAAACTTAGTTTTTACCCACTGGACGTAAAACCTGATTATCTTCACCGTCACAGACGGGAGATAACTTGCCACACTTAGAGTGCAACGCTGAAGTAAGGACTGCCTCGTTACGAACGGGAGCCCCTATGACAGGAGTGGAAAGAATTCCCTTGCCCTCAGAAGCAACAGAGAGATCAGAAGCTATTTTGGATTTAGGAATCCAAACTTTTCGTGCTTTGCGAGATTTTTGAACATTGGAGCGGCGAGAACCACACCCAGTTCGGAGCATTTCTTCATAAGCAGTCTGGTCAAAGTGTACAACCAGAGTCTTCTTTGTCGATCCAATCGACACATCATCGTATTGAGCAATTGCCTCCTCGTCAGAGGAGAAGGTCGTTCTCAGCAGAGTCGCCATTTTTGTTTCACTTAACAAAATGCCTGGAAATCGGATTTTGAAAATAAAACGAGAAAAAGTACACAAAGTATAAATTTGATTCTGGGAAGTATTGCTATGGAAGTCTGATCTGTAAATGATCACTTTGTTCCTTGGACCATACGATGATGATGAAGATCACTGCTAGAAGATGAACAATTGGAAGAACTAAGTCACCAGAAAGGTATCGACGTACTTGGGCACTGATGGCGAGGCCAAATGCTTTCCTGCTTTGCTTCACTCTGTTCTGGAAGAAAAGTTGAAGAAGAATGCTCCAAAAATCAAAGTCTCTGGGCTCTGATCTCTATGTATTCTCTCCTTTCTCTCTGTCTGTCTCTATCTGAGAAAAATTAGTCTATTTATAGACTTGGGCTCTCGTGCGTAAAAACTCAGCAAAAGTTCTGTCTTTACGCTAACAACTGCCACCCATGATTGGAGTTATCCTCTGCATACGTTGACACGTGTCCCATTATTTCAGTAAGAATAGGATGCACGTGCACACGTTCTTCGAGATATGTGGCATGAAAGCCATGTAGGCAAACTACGTTCTGAATTGGAATAGGACGTAAAAACAACCCAAATATACCCTGAGCGTAAAGTAGTAGACTAGACGTACAATAGCCCTGATGTAGGCTTCCCGCGTAAAGTGGTTGTTAAATAACCTTGAGCGTAAAAGTAGCACAAATAAACCTTACGCACACGTCAACCGTAGAGCGTAAAAACTCGTATAGTCTCCGTGCGTAAAAGAAGCCATATTATAAGCGTAAAAATAGCTCAGTCCACATACTAAACGATAAATTGGTCTCTGTGTAAAACAAATTCCTTCGAATTCTGTGATATATGCCATCATTAAATCTTCATGTCAGACTTTGCATTAAATGCAAGACTTGACAGCTTTGTCCAGCGTAAAAGTGGCTAGCCTGTCTTGGGCGTAAAATCATTAGCTTTGACCCGGGCGTAAAATGATTAGCCTGCTTCGGGCGTAAAGTGATTAGCCGCTCTTTGGCGTAAAGTGGATCGATTTGAATGGAATGATCCTTATCTTTGACTCATTCTTATGAAGCACTTTTTACGCTCCTACAACAGATAGTGATGCCACAATTTCAATACAAACACAATCGTCGCTAACTCCAAGTCGTGCATAGGATAGTTCTTCTCGTGCGGCTTCAACTGTCTGGAGGCGAAGGTTATTACCTTGTTTTGCTGCATGAGCACACATCCCAAGCCCTGGCCTGAAGCATAGCTGAATATCTGAAAACCCTCTGGCCCATTCGGAAGTGCGAGTATAGGGGCCAAAATTAGTCGCTGTTTTAGCTCCTGGAAGGAAGCTTCACAGTCATCTGACCACTCATACACGAGTCCCTTTTGAGTAAGGCGAGTCAATGGCGATGCAATCTTCGTAAGTCTTTCACGAAGCGTCGATAGTATCCCGCAAGGTGTAGTGCCCCGTCCCTATATCGTGCCCCATTCTCCGCCTATAGGGTGTGCGAGAAAGGAACACTATCGCTATCGATTCGGTTGGGACCGATAGGTCGGGATCGATCGAATCGATCGAACGGGAACGGTTGAATTAAGATCCATTCCCCGTTATGGAATGACTTCTTCCGAACCAAGTTCCATATTCAGCGGGTAGCGCCTCAAGGATTGACTATGCGGCTGAGTTGGGAGAGACCTCCCGTTGCTCTGTTTTTTACGCCGCTTGCGTTGGTTTTGACTTTGGTTTTCTGAATGCGTTTTCGTGAATGTTTTCGATGGTTTTCATGGCTTGCATTGCGAACTCGTATTTTCTATCGAACTTCTTGTATAATACAGTATTCTAATCGATTGCTTGTGCGATTTCAGGTAATCGCGTAGGCGACGTCTAGCGCGGCCAACAAGTCTATCGCCTAAAAAAAAAAAACTCAAGGTGAGTAGCTGACCTCCTTTGTCTTGACCCTCCATTTCAAAAATGAGAAATCGGTTAATGATATCGAATTTGAATGATTCGCTTGAAAAATACAAGTCTTATGTTCTAGAAGAGAAAAGATGAGATGTATAGAAAAGAGATAGAATTATTTCAGGCCTGCAAAACAACCAAGTAAATGGATCGATTATATAACAAGCTCCAACGGTACCCTAAAATATACGTTGTTAACTTATCACGGTCATGGACAACTTGTCGACAAGGGCGGTGGTTTCTTCGAGCGGCAACCCGGGGCCAAGGGACCGACTCGGCCTAGGAAGAAACAAGTTATAGCCGAGCTGGGTAATAGGCAATCGGTAATACGGGAACTTGCATCGGAGCTTGCTACTTGCGTTGCAAGGGTCCCGTTTACCAGGCTATGTCCAGGATGGCTAGTTAATGCCAGTGACCTCCACCTTAAACACTTGATATAAATTGTTATCAACTAACAGGGAAGGTGATGGTAAATTTTATGTTGCACGGCGTGCTCTGCCGAGGGAAATTCTGGTGTAGCTTACGTGGTTTACGTTTCTTCAAAATGTTTCATATAAAAATATCTAGGATGGCTAGAAAGGTCACTAAAAGCAAGTCGTATAATTTTTATTTAAATTCTTGAACCAAATGAGAGCCTGAAAATTAATTAGCCACTGTAGAAGCATAAAATAAACTTCATAGACCAAGTCAAAGAAGTTAAGAACTTTACGCAAAGTCATCTCTACGTAAGGCTCATTAAAATACTCTATTGAGTCAGATTCAAAATTCTACGCGAGCTCTTTTACGCGAGAGCCATTCTCAACTTTTACGCGAGAGACAGGCTGTCCACATCGCATTTAATGCGCGTGATACTGTTCTGACAGAATGATTTTTTGACAGCAAATTACACAGAAGTCGAGAAGATTTTTTACACCAAACCCAACACTTGTCGTTTAGTGTGCAGATGGGCTACTTTACGCTCAAGAGACTGCTTCTTTTACGCATGAAAGCTATTCGAGTTTTTTACGCTCAAGGCTTTCGTGAGCGTAGAGTTTATTTGAGCTAATTATACGCTCAAGGCTACTTTTCAGCCACTTTATGCAAGAAGTCTATTTTGGGTTATTTTACGCCCAGTTTGCTACTTTACGCATAAAGTATATTTTGGGTTATTTTTACGCCCAATCTTTTTTGGCTATGTGAGAACATGGTCTGCATACGTGGCTTTCATGCCACACTTATCGATGAACGTGTGTACGTGCTCTTCCCATTTTGTTAAAGTTGTAGGACACGTGTCACCAGACGTAGAGATCAAAACTCTACATGGGATACGTGTCATCACGCGTAATGGTTGGTTTTCAATCGTGGGTGGCAATTACTTGCGTAGAGACCCAATTATGTTGCTTTTTACGCACAGATGGTCTAGTCTATAAATAGACTTATTTTTAACACAAGAAAAAATCAAGAGAGATATATAAAAGAGGAGATTCTGAAAAAACTCATATTTTCAGAGTGATATTTCCAGAAGCATTTCTTCAACTTTTTCTCAAGAACATGGTAAAGCAAAGCAGGAAAGCATTCGACTGTGCCATCAGTGTCGTTGTGTCGATACCTTTCTGGTGACTTAGTTCTTTCGATTGTTCATCTTCATCAAGCAGTTCTCTTCATCATCATCGTGTGGTCTAAAGAATAAAGTGATCGCTTTCAGATCAGACTTTCATAGCAATACTTCCCAGAAATAATTTGTACTTTTGTACTTTTTCTCGTTTTCTTTCAAAAGCCAATTTTAGGCATTTTGTTAAGTGAAACAAAATGGCGACTCTGCTGGGGACGACTTTCTTCTCTGACGAGAAAGCAATTGCTCAATATGATGATGTGTCGGTCGGATCGACAAAGAAGACTCTGGTTGTTTACTTCGACCAGACTGCTTACGAAGAAATGCTCTGAACTGGGGGTAGTACTCACTGCTCCAATGTTCAAAAATCGTAAAAGATGCGAAAAGTTTGGATTCCTAAGTCCAAAACAATCTTCTTGCTGTCTCTGAAGGCAAGGGAATTCTTCCCACTCCTGTTGAGGAGGCTCCCGTCTGTGACGAGGCAGTCTCTACTTCAGTGTTGCGTCCCGGGCGTAAAAATCAGTCTTCCGTCTGTGACGTGGTAGACACCCAAGTTTTATGCTCTGCGCATAAAAATCAGTCTCCTGTCTGTGACGTGGTAGACACTCAAGTCTTGCGCTCTACGCGTAAGGGTAAATCTTCCGTCTGTGACGTGGCAGATATTCATGTTTAGTGCTCTACGCGTAAAAGTAAATCTCCTGTCGGTGATATGGTAGATAAAGTTCACAATGATGCCTATGCATCTAAAATAAATTTACCTACACGCATGCAGCATAAAAACAAGAATTCTATTGTTGGTAAAACTTCAGTTTTTCACCAACAACCTTCTTACACTGCTTTACGCAAGGTACCTGTCACTTTTCGTTCCTAGAATATGTATTTTTAATACATGTACTGCTTAAATGTATTTATTTAATATTTATCATATATTGTTCTGTATTTAAAATCCTTTAATTTTACATTAATTATTTTTCTGCATTTTACTTTCTGCTTTTACTTTGCTTTTGGGTTCGGCCTGAGTTGGTTTATTTTTCGGCCTTGGGTGGTTCAATAATTCCCCACCTACTCTCTCTTCATTTAAAGCCCCAAACCCTTTCTCTCTCTTCATTACTTCTCCTTCTCATTAACTCTTCTTCTTCATCCTCCATAACTCTTTCCACCTACCCAGCCGCATAGGCAAGTGCCAACTTGCATCATGATGGAACCCCAGTATTATTGTTCCATCATCTTCTTAAGTCTCTTTAGTACTTAGCATTTTCAATTTCTATGGCTCATTTTGTGTAGATCTAAACTTGTTATATTTTTGTATTTTTGGATTTTGATCTAGCTAACCTTGTTATTTTCAAGTTTTGATGGTTTCATGTTGTAGAAAATTTTGTTCTACCCCATTTAGACCTGTGGAAGTCCAGATTTGGGCTTGGAATGAAGAATTTAGAGAGCTTGGAAGCAATGGCTTCCATGGTTCTGTTCTCAGGAAATTCGAAGAAGAAGAACAGTTCTAGCTGCATGGCTTTAGCCGCACTGATTCTAACAGTCTCGGCCGCATGAGCTTTGTATGCCGCATGTACTTATCCAGCCGCATGTGCTTTCTTAGCCGCATGGAATTTCTTGACCGCATTGACCTTCCCGGCCGTATAGCTTTCAGCCGCATGAGATAAATCATTCACAGCCGCATGACATTTAGCATTTTGTCGTATAAGGCTTGTCATTCTTAGCCGCATAAGGCCGGGTGAACCCCAGCCCTATAAAGCATGACATTCTCAGTCGCATAAAGATAAGTTCCTTCGGCCACATAGACCTGATGTTTCCCAGCCGCATAAGGGTCGGTCCCTTGGCCGCAGGGTATTGAGCCGCATGAGGACTTGACCTTTCCAGCTGCATGAGGCTCGACTTTTCTAACCGCATAAAGTTTGTTATTTTCTAGCCACATAAAGCTTGTTATTTTTTAGCCGCATGGACTTAGTTTCTTTAGTCGCATATGCATGTTTTACTCAGCCGCATGAACCAATAATTTCCCGGCCGCATGAACTCTAGCCCATAATACCTTTTTGGCTGATTCTTGTCCCGAATTGACATTGATTGATATTGATTGTGACCTTGACTAATAATTGATCATGCATTCCTAGTTGGAACTAAGAGACTGGCTAGTCATCTTATTGAATTGAATGAATAAGACACGTTCATATTAACTATGAACTATTGCAATCGATTGGCCGATCCCGAACATTGGCATACAGGCACGTGTAGGCTTCAATTTATTTTTTCTACAAAAGCACTATGTGTACTTTATGGTCAAGACATGGTTATTCCGTGGCTAGTTTTGATTGTTGCATTACGCTATGTGAGACCTACAACCTAACCGCACGGATATCGTTGTAGAGTTGTGCATATCGTATCCCATACAAAGGTACTCATTCTGAATGGCCATGATTCACGGCATGGGATTTCACTCAACATAGAGACTATTAAGTTAAATAAAATAATAATTGCATAGAGATAATGGATTCTCGAGTTCTTATATGGCAGCCATCTTTGGGACTATTAAGTGCCCGACATGTCGGCTAGTTCCCACAGATATTGCAAATCTGCCACACGGGCAGGGAGCGGTATCTGCTTATATTATTGTATATTGATGACAGGCGTCCCGCTGGGACTCGTCTACTTTGTGATTGGCATAATTGATTGATTGGGTAGACTAGCCTTGCTTGTACATAGTAAGAACTGAGGAATCTCTTATTGTATATTTCTAGGGTAACTTAGAACTCACAGTAGCATACCGTAGTAGTTGCATGGTCGTTTAAGTTGACTTGTTTGTGTACTGTACCTACTTTGTTAACTAACTGAGATGATCAGAATGTCAGGACATGACGGGTCAACTTCTGTCCTTGTTTGGTTGGAAAGTTGGTTCGAAGTGTCGTGATGTTATGTGAATCCCAGTAGCTAGCAGAGATCTATTTATCATATCTTTCTTATTTCTGGTTCTAATTCCTCATATCGTGCTTCCTTGCGGTACTTGCTATTAAAGGTCTAACCTCTCTGGTTTTGTATGGCCAGATTTAGAGCCGGTCCCCGAGGACTCAGCTTATTTCCACCTCCAAGATGGTCAATACTAGAGGGATGATCGCAGGAGGACTCGAGTGGGTTCCTTACTTCTCTGCTCATTTTTTTACTTACTTTATACTTTGTTGTTTGGCACCGACATGTTAGTCGGATTGTCTTGTACTTACTTTTATATAATTGTAACTAAGTCAGGCTGCAGCTGATAAACAATTGTGTATACTTTGCTACATCTTCTGGCTTTGTTTTGTGAAGCCAGATATCAAGAATATTTTGACTGAGCATTTGGGACGCCTTACTGCTTTATTTTACATGTTCTCTATTACTGTTTCTTGTTCGAATGATTGAGACAATAGATGTGAAGTGACCATAGCAAGACTTTCATGTAGTATGCACCCCCTCGTCTTTTAGACAGCATTAATCGTATTATACGATATTCCTCTACCTGTAATATGTAGCTGGCTGAGTCATTTCCCTGCTCTCCAGTATTCTGGTTCTGGGGCGTGACAAGGTTTTAGTGGTGGCCCATGCAGGTCTGATTTCAGACTTGTGGGGTATTTTAATTTATAGGATGTCTCAATCACACATGTTCCCCCTTGATCTCATGATTCATTATTCTCAACCCTAGCTTGACATTCCAGTATCCTTCGACTTCATTGATCCTTCATGTCCGGTCATTTGATTGCTCTCTTGTCCCTTTTCTTAGGGGCACCTCGTCCGCATCTGTCATGACTGGACAACAGCAACAAGGACAGCAAGGATAATCTGACCATGTTGATCAGCAACAAGGGCCAGTACTAACTCAAGAGACTCTCCAAAAAGAAGTGATAGTGGAACCACCAGCTGGACCGCAGTATTCGGAGGTTCCAATACCGCCAATAGTTCTACCTACCCATGTGGAAGTGGACACACCGGCCCTTCTGGAGATCATGAGAGGGACGATAGCTACTCAGCAACATCAGATATTAGCCCAGCAGTGCATGCACGCTCAGTTGCAAGAGAAGAACGTATTACTCAACCAAGGGTTGCAGACGGCTTTGGAAAGAGGGGCAAGGACAGATTCAGGAGCATCAACCAGATTTTGTAAGTACAACTCCCGCCATTTCGAGGGCACGAAAGATGCCATCTCAGCAGATGCGTGGCTTAAGGATATTGAGGCTATTTTGACGGTGGCCAAGGTACCGACGGAAGAATGTGTAGATCAAGTGAAGTTGTTACTTCATGATCTCGCACGTGATTGGTGGGAATCAGAGGAAGTGGGCATCCGACGTCCTGTTGCTTGAGACGATTTTACTGCAAGATTCAAGACGAAGTACTATAGAGTTGTGGCGCAGTTTGAGCTACAACAGAAGTTTATCAACCTCAAACAGGCTGGCAAGACAGTAGATGCTTATGCAGCAGAGTTCTGCAGATTGAGTAGGTTCGCCCCAAAGATGGTAGCAATGGAGAGCCCGAGGGCCATGAGGTTCCAGCAAGGGTTTTATTTTGAGCGCTTGTAATTGATAGAAGGACACAACTACCAGACTTTCGATGAGGTATTGACGGCAATCCGAAGGCATGAAATCACCATTCAGAGGATCACGACAAGGACTGGAGGGCAGAAGAGATCCCATAGTCAGATTGAAGGAGGAGGAAGAGCAGCACCCCGAGTTATACCATCTCCTGGCGTTCACATTCACGATGTGGCAATACGAGGGCCAGCACCACCAAGGCAGCAGCAACAGCAACAGCAACAGAGAAAGAACCAGCAAACCCCAGCGGGCTGCACTTATTGTGGGAAGGTAGGGCACACTAGAGATGTGTGTCGGATATTGAACGGGCAGTGTTTGATATGTGGAAGTCCAGATCATCGGATTACCACCTGTCCTATGAATTCGAGGTCAGAAGGACCAGTACAATAATTACCTGCTCTTCCAGCACCAGGGGCAGGCCAGTATCGAGAACCAGCGCTAGCAGTGAGACCGTTGGCACAACGCCCGTTCATGTCGCAGGCTCAGATGTTTCGACAGCAGGGACCGCCGATGCAGCAACAACACAGACCACCCCAGCATCACCAAGACAGAGGCCAGCAGCAGCACCAGGCTAGGCCGCAGCATGGGAACCAACAAGGAGGTCGAGGGCAGGCATTCACTCTGTCCTTGGAAGAGGCATTGGCATCGGGAGATGTTGTGGCAGGTAACATTCTCGTCGCCTCATATCCCGCAGTAGCATTGTTTGATTCGGGAGCATCACACTCATTTATATATACACAAGTTGTGACACGGCTAGGAATGGAGTTCGAAGCATTGCCAGGGAGGTTGAATATACTCACTGGTAATGGGCTCGTAGGATAGTTATTCTCTGTTAGAAATTTCGACGTTATCTTAGGCATGGACTGGCTGAAAGATAGTCATGCAACAATAGATTGTCGTAGAGGGAGTGTATCTTTTGATATTTCAGGCATGAAGCGGTTCACCTTAGTCAGATCAGTGGCAACTCAACAAGAGCAGGGAGTAGTAATGGCAATGGAAGAAGTTCAAGTTCCGAAGGTAGTTGAAGAGTTTCTAGATGTATTTCCTGAAGAACTTCCAGGTCTACCACCGGTTAGAGATATTAAGTTCAGTATAGAATTGGCACCTAGGACTAAATCGATATCAGATCGAGTTTATAGAATGGCGGATTCAGAGCAGGCCAAGGTATATCAGCACATAGAGGAACTGAAAGAGGAGAAGTTCATCCAAGCTAGCATATCACCTTGGGCAGCACCAGTGGTACTTGTGGGGAAGAAGGATGGGTCATCCAGATTATACATTGACTACAGGAAGCTCAACGCGACGACAGTAAAGAACAAGTACCTATTACCCAGGATCGATGACTTGTTTGATCAGTTGAGTAGAGCTAGAGTTTTCTACAAGATAGATCTTCGTTCAGGGTATCATCAAGTGAGGATTCGGAAGGAGGATATTCCCAAGACAGCATTCAGGTCAAAATATGGGTATTATAAATTCTTGGTAACGCCGTTTGGTTTGACCAATGCTCCAGTAATATTTATGGATTTGATGAACCGCATCTTTATGCCATACTTAGATCAGTTAGTCATGGTATTTCTCGACGACATTCTCATATACTCTGCCAGTGAAGAGGAGTATGAAGACCACCTCCAAAAAGTGTTGCAGGTTCTGAGAGAGAACCAGTTGTATGCCAAGCTCAGTAAGTGTGAGTTCTGGACGGATCATATTTTATTTTTGGGGCATATCATATCAGGGACTGGAGTAGCAGTAGATCCCAAGAAGGTAGAAGCAGTAGAGTGTTGGCCAGTACCCAAGACCGTAGCAGATGTACGGAGTTTCTTGGGATTGGCAGGATATTACAAAAGGTTCTTATCAGATTTTGTAAGACTTTCAACACCCATGACCCGCTTGACACGGAAGGATGTACCATTCGTCTGGTCGGCAGAATGCCAGGCATCATTTGAGACTTTGAAGCAGAAGTTGATATCAGCGCCTATTCTTACATTGCCAGTTAGAACCGAAGGTTTTATAGTATATTGTGATGCGTCAGGTAAAGGACTTGGATGTGTCCTCATGCAACATGGGAAGGTGATAGCATATGCATTTAGGCAACTTTGAGACCACGAGAAGAATTATCCAACTCATGACTTGGAGTTGGCGACAGTAGTATTTGCTTTGAAGCTATGGAGGTATTACTTATATGGTGATCGAGTAGACATGTACACAGACCACAAAAGTCTGAAGTACATCTTTACTCAGAAGGAACTGAACATGAGATAGAGAAGATGGTTGGAATTGATCAAGGATTATGACGTGGAACTTCAGTATCATCCAGGCAAGGCTAATATGGTAGCAGATGCTCTTAGCAGGAGAGGTAGCACATTTATGTTGACAACACAAAAGTACATCTTAGAAGACCTTCAGAAGATGGGCATCGAGGTTATACTTCCTAGTGATGTAGGAATTCTGGCAAGTCTACAAGTTCAATCTGACTTAGTAGACAGGATCAAGGCAGCTCAGGCACAGGACCCAAGGATTCAGAAGCTTAGGGCAGAATGTGAGTCAGGGCTCAGAAAGGAGATGCAAATTCATGAAGACGGTACACTTAGGTTTGGGTCACGTCTATGTGTGCTTGGTGAAGATATCAGACAAGAGGTTATGGCAGAAGCTCACAGTTCTCAGTATTCTATACACCCTGGAGGGACCAAAATGTACCAAGATATCAAGCAGCACTTCTGGTGGAACGGAATGAAGAGGGAAATAGCTAGATTCATTTTCCATTGCTTGATATGTCAGCAAGTGAAGGCAGAACAGCAGAGGCCAGCTGGATTATTGCAACCGCTTCCTATTCCGGAATGGAAGTGGGAGCACATCACCATGGACTTTGTGACCGGTTTACCGAGATCACAAAGTAGTAAAGATGCTATTTGGGTAATAGTAGATCGGCTTACAAAGGTGACACATTTTCTTCCTTTCAGAGTAGGGCAATCTACAAAAAAGTTGGCAGAGTTGTATATGCAGCAGATAGTTAGGCATCATGGAGTCCCTGTCAGTATTCTGTCAGATACAGATACCCGTTTTACATCACATTTTTGGAAAAGTTTACATCATAGTCTGGGTACCAAGTTGAGATTTAGCACGACTTACCATCCACAGACGGACGGGCAATCAGAAAGAACAATTCAGATTTTAGAAGATATGTTGCGAGCTTGCACCCTAGATTTTGGAGGATCTTGGAAGAGCCACCTGCACTTAGTCGAGTTCTCATACAACAACAATTATCATGCCAGTATCTAGATGGCGCTATTTGAAGTACTGTATGGTAAGAAGTATAGGTCGCCACTAGCATGGGATGATATCGTGTAATGCCCCAGTCCCAAAATACTTGGGACTAGATACGTATCATGCCAGCTGTATACATACGAGAAAATATATGACTCGTAAATATACATAAGCTGTAAATGTAGAAAGCCAAGACACTAAATCTCATCCACAAAAAGAAATAATAATATAAAGCTACTTTGAGTTTGTCATGTACACAATAGTTGGACGGAGACAAGGTCCACTACCAACCAAATCAAATATGGAAAAATATACAAGGAAAGAATTTAGCAAGCGAGAGCAAGTGATGAGTCCAAGAGCAATCATCACGGAGGAAGGAATGGCCTTAGCTAGAGCACCTGCAAGAAATCACAAAAACACACACCTGGAGAGATGACTAGGTCCTCAGAGGGACGCAACAAGACACATAATATCATGCCATAACTGAATAGTAAGAGCTCAATAGAGAATAGACTTGCATAAAGGTTCCTAACCATTCTATGTGATATATATTTTGAGAAGACAACGTTCTACGCAGGAGCTTAGGTGTTCAGCATAGATGGAGAGAGAGTAGTAGTAGGTAGCGCTCATAAGAGGCACTATCGACTATGGGCAGAAAGTAGTTCTCATACGAGAACTATCGGCCCCGGGGCAGTAAGTAGCGCTCATCCGAGACACTATCGGCCCAAATCTATGTGTGTACTGAACATGTAGCCCCTATGCTAATAACTGTCTTCCCCCTCCCCATGATACTATACATGTGTCGACTCCACGACACTGTTTAATCCTTAATAACTGCCAAAGTCTTCTACACAATCTATTAGCAGTTATATCTTAACGCATGCACACGGGGGATCAGCCTACACGCAAGTGACCTCTATATGATACTCACAACTCTCACACACAACTCGTGTATAATCGTGACAAGTCAATGAGACACACTAAATTTGACGGTAGTCCCTTAACTCTAAGCCAATTTTATAAAATATTGTAATTTGCATCTACATATAATTTAGAAAGAAACAACTTGAAAATAAACACAATATGCATGGTATTGAGCAGGAAATTTAAACAGTAAAGGCAAGGTGTCTTGCCTGGTGGTGTTGCCTGGAGGGTGCAATGATTCAACAAGTCCGAGTAGTCCATTAGCCAAGATTGATGTACAAGGTCCGAAATTCACGAGAAAAAGAAATGCACGATTAGTCGTGATCGAAGGGATATTTGAGGAGAATTTTTGGAGATAGTTACATATACAAATTTTAGAAAATATTTTTATAATACTTTCACGTAAATACTTGGAAATATTTTATATATGTATAATTTAGAAAAATATCTTTTTATTAGTCAACATATTAACATATACTCGAAAATATAATTTGGCAACTATCTCTTTGTTAGTAAAAGTACTTCTAGGTAGATCAAAAGTTATTTTAGGCAAAAACTCTAATCTTGTCAAAATAGGATTTTCTAGGTAGAAGCTAAATTTTATTAGTCCAAAAATAAATATCTAAAAATCCAGGAAATATTTTAGAACTACAGAATTGTCAACGTAAATTTGGTAAAAGTTAATTATCAAAATAAAAATCATAAACAAAAGTTTTTAAAATAATACTAATGATTTAATAATAATAATAATAATAATAATAATAATAATAATAATAATAATTAATAATGATGATAATAACAATGGTAATTAATAGATAATAAAAGTAATAATAATCTTAATAATAATACTTAATAACAATAATGGTAGTAATAATGATAGATAATAATAATAATAATAATAATAATAATAATAATAATAAAAATAATAATAATATATAATAAAAGCTTTTTCAACAGCTCATTGCTGTTCTCCCAATCGAATTAAAATGAGAGAGAGAGAGTGAGAAACGAAGAAGAGGGGAAATTTGGAAGGGGGTTTACCAGGCGGCGGTCGCGCGCGCTCGCCGGCGGCGGGTTTCGGCTGGGATGGCGTCGGGTGGAGGCTCGCGGAGGCGGAAGGGCGCGGCTCCGGCAGTGAATGGCTCCGGCGACAGCGCCGAGCGGTAGGCTGGTTTCCCGAGCGGCGCAGAAGCCCCGGGTGGACGGCGGCGTCCGGAGCGGTCGCAGAGGGCGGAGCGACTGGAGAAAAGGGGAGGCGGAGCGCCGGGCTGGAATGAAGAGGCGGTGGTCGTGGGGTTGTCCGACGACGGAAGAGCGGTCGTGCGACAGATGTGGGCGGAGAGGCGTCGCGGAGGAGGTGGAGCGGCGGCTGCGTCGCGGGGGTTGTCCGCGCAACTCGCGACGGTGTCGGGCTCAGGTTAGGGTTTGCTTCTTCTTCTTCTTCTTCTTGTGGTATGGGTGATTTTTGTGGTCGTCGGCGATGGACGCCGGCGACGGTGGTGGTTGTTGTTGTGGCAATGGTGATGAGGTGGTGGTGGCGAATTGTGGAGATGCTGAGCGGTGGTGGTGTCGACCAGAGTTGGTCGAGGGATGTTGGCGAGGCAGGAGTCAGGGACGTGTCTGGCTGAGATGGCAAGTTGTTTTTGGGGGTGTGCTGTTCTGGCCGAAGGGAAAGAGGACAGGGAGATGGTGGAGACGGGGACGCTGCCGGGGCAGCAGTGGATAGGGAACGAGAAGGCTGGGGATGTTGGTGACGACGACGTGATGGTGATGGCAGCGAGGATGGTGGTGGGTGGTAGGGTTAGGATTGGGTGGTCTGTCTATGTGACGCGGATGGCGTCGAGGCCTGGTTTGTCGGGTGGGACAAAATATTGTATATGTAATGGGGAAAAATTTAGTGGATGGGAGGCACAGACACGGTGCACAATGGGTTGTGGAAAAATTTGTGGATGCCCGAAATTTATGGAGGAGTACCTGCCTATTTATAGGATGTGGGAATTCCCATTAGGATAAGGCTTGGGTTTGTTTAAACTCTATTTAGATAATATAAATATTAATTCAAATAAATCAAATCTCAATTTAAATTAAATTCTATTTTAAATCTAGATCATCTAATCTCTAATATAAATATAAATTCTACCTTTAATTTAAATTGGTTTAAAAATCCAATTCAATATAGATAAAAACTTATCTTTAATTTAAAAGCCATTTTAAAATAAGGTCAATAAAATCCCTTTTTATTTTAAATTATCCAAATTAATAAACTATTAAATTAAATAAGATTAAAAATATCTTTTTCACATTTATTAAAAATATGTTATTAAATAAATTTCAAAAATTACATATATATACTGATAAATAATTTTAAAATATAAAACTCGCTTTTCTAATATACCATTTTATAATAATCATATTTATTATTATAACTATGTAAATAAAAGGCTTTATAAATAAAATAACAAATTTGGAACGATAACTAAAATACTTATTATATATATTTTGAAACTATATAAAAAAAATAAAAAAAATGTTTTTCTAAAAATATGTACGCTCTCACATATTCGCACTCGTCGAGCAATTTCGAAAAATAAAATTTTCGTACACGACGTACAATACGACTACGTGACGTACAATACAAAATTTTAAATCTGTACCAAAATTTTAAAAAAAAATAGTAGAAATTTAGGGGTTTTACAACCTACCCAACTTAAAAGAATTTCGTCCTCGAAATTAAGAATTCATAGGGGGGTGAGAAGACACAAGGGGTATCGATGAGGAACAATCAATAACAAAATTATGCCGTAAAAAATTGTGATCTAGATCATAGGAAAATAATACGATATGGTCGTAATCGATAGGATGGCTAGAGGAAGTTCTAGTATAACGCCTTTGCCCTCCTAAAATAGGTGAAGGTGAAAGCAATATAGAGTTCGAAGGAGGTGTTATCGAATACGAATACGTGATTCAAGGACGATCGACTAATTTCAAAGGAATTGTCAAGGCATTCGTGGATGGGATTCTAGAGGACAAGTTATATGTCCCCATCCACGTAGACGATAGATAAAAGCGAACCAAAGTGCACTTGGTTGATCAGACCATTATGCACCGGTTCTGATTAGATAACATGCTAGTGAGCGCTCAATAGCATATGTCATGAACAAACTCGATAAAGAATAAGCTTGCAAAAACTAGGCTACATTAGCATCATTAGTCAAAACGGTAAATACATAGGTACGAGAGATTAAGATTTAAAAGAAGGTAGAATGACTCTAAGTCATACAGTCGTCCTATAGTCTTCTTGTCCAAGTCCTTGGTTGTCTAGACGGGTTAGGTCCTCTAGATTCTAGGATCTAAATAAGCTTGCTAATATAGGTCACTAGGTCAAAGGGTTGCTAGTTCATAAGGTATTCTACCCAACTTAAAGAATTAAACTAATGGTGCCATGGGACGTTTGGTCAAGCAATCAAGATAGAATGCAAGGTTAAGCATGTAAGGAATTAAGTAGAACAAGATCATATATCGGGTCGAAAGGATGGAGTCGAGGTCGAGTCTCATCTATAGTTTAAAGTATATTGGTTTCACGGTAGGGATTAGAGTCCAGTCATTTTGATCCGAAAGTCGCAATATGAAATTAGAGTACAAGAAGACGTATTTTAGTGGCACGTGATATACCTACATGAAGGTGGGCTCGTCTAGGTCTTACATATGAAAGTTGTGGGAAGGAAAAGTCTAGTGTTGTGCTCCAAATATCAAAGTTACGATAGGGACACCAAAGAACTTAAAGTAGAAAGTGGGAGTTAATGAGATAATGATCAACGAACAAAATAAATGACCGAGCTAAAGCATGAAATAAAGATAACTTAGATTCTAACAATTCAAGATAAAATAAATTTGGAGTACAGTTTCTAGAAGAAAAAAAAATCTCATAGATAAGGGTATGGTCGAAGGAATGATTCCAGTCATTTATAAGTTCAAACAATTAGATGGTCATGAATAAAGATCTAGATTTGAGGGAAGGCGAGTGGGTCAAGATATGTTCATCGGTTTGGTCGATGACTATCTACACTCGAGTATATACGACTATCATGGCAATTAATGAGGAATACTTGTATCCCATTTGCTTGCTTCTTGGTCCTCTAACAATATATGATCTAATTTCAAATTTTTAAGTTCCTCAACAGTTTCGAAATAAAATCTCAAGATACTCCATCAAGTATTTAATCATAACTTAGAGTTTAATTTCTTTTAAATAAATTCCCAATAACCTTCATCATCTAATGCGGCACAACTAAATTTTCATAATAAGCCATCACTTTTAAAAATTTTCAATTCTCAAATGTACCTTAAGATAAACACTTAGCCCGTTCATCAATCACAAATTATGTAACTCAATTAAATCTCTCCTTTTTTCCGAAATTTAAATATCCATAGTCAAGGCTTTAAAGTTGAAATCTAATTAGCTTTTAAATCATAGATCATATAACAAAATTTAAATTTTCCTTCAAAATCGCTTTCATATCCTCCAAATATTTAAACAATTTTTTTTTTACCAACATCTCTTCAACTCAAAATGAACTTATAAATCGTACGTGCAATTTAAAACCCTAAGTTCTCTCCCTTCTAAACTTTCGTCTCTCTAGTCATCTACAAAATCATAATTTAAACTCTAAAAAAAAATCTCGAGATAAACTTTATCATATTATAATCCAAACTTAAAGTTAACCGTAAATCAAGTGTCACAATATAAAAACTCAAGATATTTCTCAAATTGATTTCATATCCCGAATAATCATAACTATTTCAAATTTCAAAATTCATAAATTTTTTTTTGTTTTCTCGATCTAGCTATCCTCTTGTGTATACCACATTGTAAATTTAAAATAAAATTTAACTATCCTTTGATGGCGGCAATATACTACTACCCAACTTGGAATAAACTAATCCTTAAGATCAAATTTCTAGGAAACATAAATACTTTTATACACAAATAAGACCTTAATGCATACTAATTGTCAAGGTAATCCTTTTAGCCATGTGTTTGACCTATGAGCATATACGAGTGTAGTCATCTTTCTAATTGTCACTAAGCACGAAACTAAGAATTTACGGTAGAAGGAGTCAAGCAAGATGCAAATCGAGGAGGGCAAACGAGAGTTCAAAATTTGAAGTCAAGAAAGGATGTCAAGTAGGTGGATGAGATTCTAGACTCTAATCCTATATTGCAGGCCCACTTCGGTACAATTACGTAGCCGAAGTGACAAACTTGACCTGCATGGGCCACCACAAAAACATGTAACGCTCCAGTCCCAAAATACTTAGGACTAGATACGTATCATGCCAGCTGTATACATAAGAGAAAATATACGACTCGTAAATATACATAAGCTGTAAATGTAGAAAGCCAAGACACTAAATCTCATCCACAAAGAGAAATAATAATATAAAGCAACTTTGAGTTTGTCATGTACACAATAGTTGGGCGGAGACAAGGTCCACTACCAACCAAATCAAATATGGAAAAATATACAAGAAAAGAATTTAGCAAGCGAGAGCAAGTGATGAGTCCAAGAGCAATCATCACGGAGGAAGGAATAGCCTTAGCTAGAGCACCTGCAAGAAATCACAAAAACACACACCTGGATAGATCACCAGGTCCTCAGAGGGACGTAACAAGACACATAATATCATGCCATAACTGAATAGTAAGAGCTCAATAGAGAATAGACATGCATAAAGGTTCCTAACCATTCTATGTGATATATATTTTGACAAGACAACGTTCTACGTAGGAGCTTAGGTGTTCAGCATAGATGGAGAGAGAGTAGTAGTAGGTAGCGCTCATAAGAGGCACTATCGACTATGGACAGAAAGTAGTTCTCATACGAGAACTATCGGCCCCGGGGTAGTAAGTAGCGCTCATCCGAGACACTATCGGCCCAAATCTATGTGTGTACTAAACATGTAGCCCCTACGCTAATAACTGTCTTCCCTCTCCCCATGATACTATACATGTGTCGACTCCACGACACTGTTTAATCCTTAAAAACTGCCAAAGTCTTCTACACAATCTATTAGCAGTTATATCTTAACGCATGCGCACGGGGGATCAGCCTACACGCAAGTGACCTCTATATGATACTCACAACTCTCACACACAACTCGTGTATAATCATGACAAGTCAATGAGACACACTAAATTTGACGGTAGTCCCTTAACTCTAAGCCAATTTTATAAAATATTGTAATTGCATCTACATATAATTTAGAAAGAAACAACTTAAAAATAAACACAATATGCATGGTATTGAGCAGGAAATTTAAACAGTAAAGGCAATGTGTCTTGCCTGGTGGTGTTGCCTGGAGGGTGCAATGATTCAACAAGTCCGAGTAGTCCATTAGCCAAGATTGATGTACAAGGTCCGAAATTCACGAGAAAAAGAAATGCACGAATAGTCGTGATCGAAGGGATATTTGAGAAGAATTTATGGAGATAGTTACATATACAAATTTTAGAAAATATTTTTATAATACTTTCACGTAAATACTTGGAAATATTTTATATATGTATAATTTGGAAAAATATCTTTTTATTAGTCAACATATTAATATATACTCGAAAATATAATTTGGCAACTATCTCTTTGTTAGTAAAAGTACTTTCAGGTAGATCAAAAGTTATTTTAGGCAAAAACTCTAATCTTGTCAAAATAGGATTTTCTAGGTAGAAGATAATTTTATTAGTCCAAAAATAAATATCTAAAAATCCAGAAAATATTTTAGAGCTACAGAATTCAACGTAAATTTGGTAAAAGTTAATTATCAAAATAAAAATCATAAACAAAAGTTTTTAAAATAATACTAATGATTTAATAATAATAATAAAATAATAAAATTATATAATGATGATAATAACAATGGTAATTAATAGATAATAAAAGTAATAATCTTAATAATAATACTTAATAACAATAATGGTAGTAATAATGATAGATAATAATAATAATAACAATAATATATAATAATACTATAATAATAATAATAATAATAATAATTAAAGCTTTTTCAACAGCTCATTGCTGTTCTCCCAATCGAATTAATATGAGAGAGAGGAGTGAGAAACGAAGAGAGGGGAAATTTGGAAGGGGGTTTACCAGACGGCGGTCGCGCGCTCGCCGGCGGCGGACTTCGGCTGGGATGGCGTCGGGTGGGCTCACGGAGGCGGAAGGGCGCGGCTCCGGCAGTGAATGGCTCCGACGACAGCGCCGGGCGGTGGGCTGGTTTTCGTCGGCGCGGAAGCCCAGGTTGGACGGCGGCGTCCGGAGCGGTCGCGGAGGGCGGAGCGACCGAGAAGAGGGTAGGCGGAGCGCCGGGCTGGAACGAAGAGGCGACGGTCGCGGGGTTGTCCGGCGGCGGAAGAGCGGTCGTGCGGCAGATGTGGGCGGAGAGCAGTGTGGAGGAGTGGAGCGGCGGCTGCGTCGTGGGGGTTGTCCGCGCAACTCACGGCAGTCGGGCTCAGGTTAGGGTTTGCTTCTTCTTCTTCTTTTCTTCTTCTTCTTTCTTCTTGTGGTGTGGGTGATTTTTGTGGTCATCGGCGATGGACGCCGGACGGTGGTGGTTGTTGTTGTGGCAATGGTGAGGTGGTGGTGGCGAATTATGGAGATGCTGAGCAGTGGTGGTGTCGACCAGAGTTGGTCGAGGGATGTTGGCGAGGCAGGAGTCGGGGACGTGTCTGGCTGAGATGGCGAGTTGTTTTTGGTGGTGTGCTGTTCTGGCTGAAGGGAAAGAGGACAGGGAGATGGTGGAGACGGGGAAGCTGCCGGGGCAGCGGTGGAAAGGGAACGAGAAGGCTGGGGATGTTGGTGACGACAACGTGATGGTGATGGCAGCGAGGATGGTGGCGGGTGGTAGGGTTAGGATTGGGTGGTCTGTCTATGTGACGCGGATGGTCGAGGCCCGGTTTGTCGGGTGGGACAAAATATTGTATATGTAATGAGGAAAAATTTAGTGGATGGGAGGCACAGACACGGTGCACAATGGGTTGTGGAGAAATTTGTGGATGCCCGAAATTTATAGGAGTACCTGCCTATTTATAGGATGTAGGAATTCCCATTAGGATAAGCTTGGGTTTGTTTAAACCCTATTTAGATAATATAAATATTAATTCAAATAAATGAAATCTCAATTTAAATTAAATTCTATTTTAAATCTAGATCATCTAATCTCTAATATAAATATAAATTCTACCTTTAATTTAAATCGGTTTAAAAATCCAATTCAATATAGATAAAAACTTATCTTTAATTTAAAAGCCATTTTAAAATAAGGTCAATAAAATCCCTTTTCAATTTAAATTATCCAAATTAATAAACTATTAAATTAAACAAGATTAAAAATATTTTTCACATTTATTAAAAATATGCTATTAAATAAATTTTGAAAATTACATATATACTGATAAATAATTTTAAAATATAAAACTCGCTTTTCTAATATACCATTTTATAATAATATATTTATTTATATATGTAAATAAAAGTCTTTATAAATAAAATAACAAATTTGGAACGATAACTAAAATACTTATTGTATATATTTTGAAAATATAAAAAAATAAGAAAAATGTTTTTCTAAAGATATGTACGCTCTCACATATTCGCACTCGTCGAGCAATTTCGAAAAATAAAATTTTCGTACACGATGTACAATACGACTACGTGACGTACAATAAAAATTTTAAATCAGTACCAAAATTTAAAAAAATAGTAGAAATTTAGGGGTTTTACATATCCTGGAGAGGAAGATGTTAGGCCCGGAGATGATTATTCAAACAGTTGAAGTGGTCAAGGAAATTAGAGAGCGACTTCGAGTTGCGTAGGATCGGCATCGTCATTGGGCGGACCAGCATCGTAGGCCGCTAGAGTTTTCTATTGGGGACCACGTGTTCTTGCGGATCTCACCTACTCGTGGGGTCATTAGATTTGGCGTTCACAAAAAGTTGAGTCCGCGGTACGTAGGTCCATTTGTTATCCTTGATAGGATAGGCGATATTGCTTATCGTTATTCCTTCCACCTTCGTTACAAGAGGTGCATGATGTGTTCCATGTATCTCAGTTGCGAAGATATGTATCGGACCCATGCCATATCCTTGATCATTTGGAGCTGGTTGTTGGTATTAACCTGTCTTACGAGGAACAACCTGTGTCCATTTTGTACCGAAGAGAGAAGATACTCAAGAACCGAATAATTAGCCTTGTCCGGGTTGCTTGGGGTCATCACTCTTTAGGAGAGTCAACGTAGAACGTGAGGATAATATTTGATCACGGTATCCGCACCTGTTTGACTCACAAGTATATTTCTTTCTGTATACCTTGATTGTCTTAACTCCTCATGCTTGTCACCCTATGGATAGAACTACTTGATATCGTAGATTGTTAAATATAGATATGTTATTTGCTATTTGACATTCTAAAATGATTGTTTGTTCAAATTGCTTGTACTGAGATTAGTTTAGCTCTGATGTTCCTATCCTGCTTGGATTTGAAATTCCGAGGACAAAATTTTTCTAAGGAGGGTAGAGATGTCACTTCTCATTCTCAGAATACATATTTTTAATACATGTACTGCTTAAATGTATTTATTTAATATTTATCATGTATTGTTCTGTATTTAAAATCCTTTAATTTTACGTTAATTATTTTTTGTATTTTACTTTGCTTTTACTTTGCTTTTGGGTTCGGCCTGAGTTGGTTTATTTTTCGACCTTGGGTGGTTCAATAATTCCCCACCTACCCTCTCTTCATTTAAAGCCCCAAATCCTTTTCTCTCTTTATTACTTCTCTTTCTTATTAACTCTTCTTCTTCATCCTCTATAACTCTTTCCATCTACCCAGCCGCATAGGCAAGTGTCAACTTGCTTCATGATGGAACCCCAGTATTATTGTTCCATCATCTTCCTTACTTGATCTTAAGTCTCCTTAGTACTTAGCATTTTCAATTTCTATAGCTTATTTTATGTAGATCTAAACTTGTTGTATTTCTGTATTTTTGGGTTTTGATCTAGCTAACCTTGTTATTTTCAAGTTTTGATGGTTCCATGTTGTAGAGAATTTCGTTCTACCCTATTTAGACCTATAGAAGTCCAGATTTGGGCTTGGAATGAAGATTTAGAGAGCTTGGAAGCAATGGCTTCCATGGTTCTGTTCTCAGAAAATTCGGAGAAGAAGAACAGTTCTATCCGCATGGCTTTAGCCGCACTGATCCTAATAGTCTCGGCCGCATGAGCTTTACATGCCGCATGTACTTACCCAGCCGCATGTGCTTTCTTAGCCGTATGGAATTTCCTGACTGCATTGACCTTCCCGGTCGTATAGCTTTCAGCCGCATGAGATAAATCATTCTCAGCCGCATGGCATTTAGCATTTTGCCGCATAAGGCTTGTCATTCTTAGTCGCATAAGGCCGGGTGAACCCCAGCCACATAAAGCATGACATTCTCAGCCGCATAAGGATAAGTTCCTTCGGCCGCATAGACCTAATGTTTTCCAGCCGCATAAGGGTCGGTCCCCTGGCCGCAGGGTATTGAGCCGCATGAGGACTTGACCTTTCTAGCCGCATGAGGCTCGACTTTTCTAGCCGCATAAAGCTTGTTATTTTCTAGCCGCATAAAGCTTGTTATTTATAGCCGCATGGACTTAGTTTCCTTAGCCGCATATGCATGTTTTACTCAGCCGCATGAACCAATAATTTCTCGGCTGCATGAACTCTAGCCATAATACCTTTTTAGATGATTCTTGTCCCGAATTGACTTTGATTGATATTGATTGCGACCTTGACTAATAATTGATCATGCGTTCCTAGTTAGAGCTAAGAGACTGGCTAGTCGTCTTATTGAATTGAATGAATGAGATACGTTCATATTAACTATAACTATTGCAATCGATTGGCCGATCCCGAACATTGGCATACAGACACATGCATGCTTCAATTTATTTTTTCTACAAAAGCAGCATGTGTACTTTATGGTCAAGATGGTTATTCCGTAGCTAGTTTTGATTGTTGCATTACGCTATGTGAGACCTACAACCTAACCGCATGGGTATTGTTGTAGAGTTGTGCATATCGTACCCCGTACAAAGGTACTCATTCTGAATGACCATGATCCACGACATGGGATTTCACTCAACATAGAGACTATTAAGTTAAATAAAATAATGATTGCATGGAGAGAATGGATTCCCGAGTTCTTACATGGCAGCCATCTTTGGGACTATTAAGTGCCCGACATGTCGGCTGATTCCCACAGATACTGCAAATCTGCCACATGGGCAGGAAGCGGTATCTGCTTATATTATTGTATATTGATGACGGGCGTCCCGCTGGGACTCGTCTAATTTATGATTGGCGCAATTGATTGATTGGGTAGACTAGCCTTGCTTGCACATAGTAAGAACTGAGGAATCCCTTATTGCATATTTCCAGGGTAACTTAGAACTCACAGTAGCAAGCCGTAGTAGTTGCATGGCCATTTAAGTTGACTTGTTTGTGTACTGTACCTACTCTGTTAACTAACTGAGATGATCAGAATGTCAGGACATGACGGGTCAACTTCTGTCCTTGTTTGGTTGGAAAGTTGGTTCGAATGTCGTGATGTTATGTGAATCCCAGTAGCTAGCAGATCTATTTATCATATTTTCTTATTACTAGTTCTAATTCCTCATATCGTGCTTCCTTGCGGTACTTGCTATTAGAGGTCTAACCTCTCTGGTTTTCATGGCCAGATTTAGAGCCGGTCCCCGAGGACTCAGCTTACTTCCACCTCCAAGATGGTCAATACTAGAGGGATGATCGCAGGAGGACTCGAGTGGGTTCCTTACTTTCCCGCTCGTTTTTTTTATTACTTTATACTTTGCCGTTTGGCACCGACATGTTAGTCGGATTGTCTTGTACTTACTTTTACATAATTGTAACTAAGTCAGGCTGCAGCTGATAACAATTGTGTATACTTTGCTACATCTTCTGGCTATGTTTTGTGAAGCCAGATATCAAGAACATTTTGACTGAACGTTTGGGACACCTTACTGCTTTATCTTACATGTTCTCTATTACTGTTTCTTGTTCGAATGATTGAGACAATAGTGAAGTGACCATAGAGACTTTCATGTAGTATGCACCCCCTCGTCTTTTAGACAGCATTGATCGTATTATACGATATTCCTCTACCTGTAATATGTAGCTAGCTGAGTCATTCTCCCTCTCTCCAGTATTCTGGTTCTGGGGCGTGATAGTACCAAACCTTCAGATTACGCATAATGCTGATGGGGTTCTTTGTGCACAAAAATCTCAGGATTTATGCACGCAACTCTAGGTGCGTAAAATATACAGTTTGGTTCTGCTAATACAGCCAATAATCTTCTTTATACGCAGGGGACTAAATGTTTCTCTGCCCTAAATATAAAAAGAAGACGACTCCTTTCACTACTTCTGATTTACGCGAGTTACTTGTACAAAAGTAAAATAGAAAATCTCCTGTGATACTCCCCAAGAAAATCATCATTGTGAGTGTCACCAGATTGTAATCAAATATTGCTGTTCGGCTTCTAAACGGTCAGTTTTGACGATTAAGCTACAATGTGCCTCAGCAACAAGTTGATGATCAAGAACATGAGTTGTCCTATGCATCTGTCAATATGGCATCTCATATCAATAGAGGACGACGTCCAAGATGCAATTCATCCCGGACTCCAAGCCAACAACAATTCAACCGACTCCTTGATACTTTTGAAGGAGTATATCAGAATACTCGGTCAAGGAGTCAAAGATCGTTGCAATCTTCAGATTCAGAAGCTGGGGGGTACCCAGTCTTTGGAGTCAGAAACTGATAGCGTTGATTCATACCTCTACCCCAATCCCTCTGTATGTCCAAGGGAGGTTGAATCCTATGCTATTGGAGATGAACCGGAGACGTCAACTTCTAATACAGAACGTCTTTCAGCAGTGGAACAATCACTGAAGGACATGCTTGCAATGATGCAAAATATGTATCAAATAATAATGACTCAGCAAACTATTCAGCCGGCAGTGGTAACACCGGTACAGGTAGCAGCTCAAACTCAAGATAATCAAGGGGTTGACGTACCTTTGAATAATCTTAGTCAAGAGCCTGCTGTCAATCAAAACTTTGCATCTCCAGATCCTCTCATTCCGGAAGATGTACCACCGGTGGGGGTTACGGTACATCCAGCAACTATTCAATCGAATGTGCTTCCTCAAACTAGTGAAGCTATTCAAGCAGTGCGTGAGCTAAAAGCACAGTTTGAAGTTCTGAAGCACATGGATCAGCTCTAGAGGTTATGTATCAAACAACCTTATCCTCCTTACTGGAATGATGTACCATTTTCTCCAAAATTCAAGCCACAATCTATGGTGTTATTTGATGGATAGGCTTCTCCAAGTCAATATATCAATTATTTTGATATTATGACTATACATTTGTAAAGAATGATGCTTCTCACTCGAGTTTTCATTGGGTGTTTGACGGGTTCAACATATGACTGGTATCGTAGTCTACCTGACAATTGCATATCATCTTTTGACGAGTTTAAAGCAATATTTCTCTCCCGTTTCTATGAAGGAGGAATGGATATGAATATGTCCTCCTTAATAGAGATCAAACAAAAGGAGAAGAAAGATACTCGGACGTTTATCGAACGTTTTCGACAGGCAACTTTGAAAATGCCTCATGGTATGCCAGATTCAGCATTGATTGATACATGCAAAATACTACTAAAATACAGTAATTTGGCGACGGATGATTAGCGACGAAAAGTATCCGTCGGCCATAGCGACGGCCTCGCGACTACCTTGTGACGGGCTACCGTCAGAAAGCAATGGATAATTTTTTTAGTTTTTTTGCGTCAAAATCAGTCGCACATCCGTCGCTCATTTGACGAAACTTTAGCGACGGATTCATGTCCGTCGCTAATATGTCGAACAATGTGGCGGTAGAATCTGTAAAAAATGGTGCGCTAAATTAGCGTCTATCTAGCGACGGACTTTTCCGTCGGTAATCTAGTAGGTATTTAGCTACTATCTACCGACGGATATATCCGTCGGTATCCCGTCGCTAAATACTGTAACCTAACTTAAATTGAACCGACGACAGAAATTTTTTTATTCCCCCTAAAAAACTCTCTCTCTCCCCCTCTCTCTCTCTCTTTCTCCGAGCTCTCTCCGACGGGTCACATTCCCCGGCGAAGCTCTCTCCGACGGGATATCTCTCTCTCTCAGGTATTTCTCTCTCTCCCTCTCTCTCTCTCTGTTTAGCATAACATATAGGGTTTGGGTTGGTGGGGGGGTCGGCTGTCGCTGGAGCCGGCGGGGTAGGGGAGGGAGTGGGGGCAGGGCGGGGAGGTTATTGAGGGCGGGGGCAGGATAGGGTTTAGGGTTTCGGGGAAGGGGTAGGGTTTCGGGTCATGGGGGTGTGGACCGGCTGTCACGGGGGTCGGCGGTGATGGAGGGAGGAGGGGGACGGGGGGTGGATGGTGTTGGGTGCGGGGCGGGGGGGCAGGGGTAGGGTTTAGGGTTTGCTGTCGGGGGGTGAGGGGAGGGTGGGTGGGTGTGCTGTCGGGGGAGGGGGGGTGGGGTAGGGGTTTACTGTCGATGGAGGGGGGTGTGGGAGGGGGAGGGGGGTTTGCTGTCCGGCGGGGTAGGGGAGGGGTGGGGGGGTATCGGTGGTTTCAGATCGGACCATTCCTATGAGTTTCGGTGGTTTCGAATCGGAGTATCGGATCGGGGGAGGGGGTGGTGGTTTCGGATCGAAACAATCCTATGAGTATTGGATCGGGGGGGGGGTATCAAATCGGTATCGAAATCGGAATCGATATCGGACCGATACTGATCGATACCGGTACAGTTTGGCATGTCCCTCCGATACTGACCGATACCCGATACAGACCGATACCGATCCGATACTGTTCGATACTGACACAATTTGGCATGTCCCGGTATCGGTATTGGACTATCCCTATGAGTATCGGCATCGGGGTATCGGTAATATCGGTGGTTTCGGATCGGAGTATCAGATTTTTTGGTATCAAAAAACAAATAGGTATTAATAAATTATTAATATTAATAATTTATTAAAGTATCGGCCGACCATACCGATCGGAGTATCGGACTATTCTTATGAGGATGGTTTAAAGTATCGGGCTATTCTTATGTTTAGTTTGTCTTACGATACAGATTTTCACATCCAAATCGAGGATGAATCGTTACTTTGTTGATCGTACATGGATGTACAAACGGCAACACGAGAGCAGAGTTGGTGTTAGTGACGATTTTCAGGCAGGTATGGAAGTATTTCTTAAGTATGCCATGAGCAAAGCTCAGTACATGGACGGTAACAAAATCAAGTGTCCTGTGTTAATTGTCACAATAGACGTTACGAAGTGACTGTGAGAGATCATTTGACCCGTAAGGGTTTCGTACGTGATTACGGCTTTTGGTCATCGCAAGGTGAATTATATTCGGAAAGACAGGCGATGGAAGCTGGTACTTATGTTTTTTATGATAATGCTGCAATGGATGTCCTCGAACGACGGATGCTCTGTTGATTATGGAGACGTGCAGAACCTTGCACGAGATATGGTGTATGATGCGGCAGGGCCTAATTTTGATTCGGAGGATCCTAATCCCGAGGCGAAGGAGTTCTATGATATGTTTTAGGACGCAGATACTCCTCTATATCCTGGTTGTGAGACTCATTCTGTACTGTCAGTGACGATACGGTTGCTGAACATAAAGTCTGATTTTAACTTGCCACAAGCTTGCTATGATCGGATCACACAACTAATCAACGAGGTGTTATCGAAGGAATCAAAAGAGCTCCCAAAAAACTTCTATAAGTCAAAATTGATGGTCCGACAACTGGGACTGGGGTACAAGAATATAGATTGTTGTCGCAACGGATGCATGTTGTACTACAAAGATCATTGCGTATCAGAAAGTTGCAGCTTCTGTAATACGAATCGTTACAAGCCAGTGCAGGAAAAAGGAAAGTCAACTAGAAAACGTCTTTACAAGTATATGCATTACTTGTCGATCACGAAGCGCTTGCAGAGGATGTATATTTCTCTGAATACAGCGAACACATGACGTGGCACAGCGAAGAACGCATAAAGAACGAAGGAGAATAGTCACATCCTTCGGATGGAGAGGCGTGGAAACATTTTAATTTGTGTCATCCAGATTTTGCTGCAGAGCCTAGAAATGTACGCCTTGTGCTATATTCTGATGGCTTTGCCCCTTTCGGACAGTTGGAATCTCAATACTCATGCTGGCCGATCATTCTTACCCCTTACAATCTGCCACCATGGATGTGTATGAAGACTCCTTATATGTTCTTGACAGCTATCATACCCGGTCCCAAAAATCCGACGAAGAACATTGATTATATTTACAGCCGTTGGTGGATGAGCTGAAACAGCTGTGGGATCGGCGTCACGACGTATGATATTTCCAGGAAACAGAACTTTCAGATGAAGCTTCACTCATGTGGACAATCAATAAATTTCCAGCATACAGTATGCTGTCGGGATGGAGTACGCACGGCAACATGTCTTGTCCGATATGTATGGAAAATAGTAAGGCGTTCCGTCTTAGACATGAAGAAAAAAGTTCTTTCTTTGACTGTCACCGTCAATTCTGCCCGTGAGCCATCCTTGGCGAAAGAACAAGGACGCGTTTAGATCTGGAAAACAAGAATTTCTTGATCCTCTTGCCAGATTATCGGGATACGATATTTGGGAAGTTGTAAAGGAATTGCCTACCACAATGGAAGATCCATCGAACAATCGTGTCGAGGAATTCGGTCAAAGCCATAACTGGACCAAACGGAGTATTTTCTGGGACTTGCCTTATTGGAAAGATAATCTTATAAGGCATAATCTTGTTGTCATGCATATCGAAAAGAATGTATTCGATAATGTCTTCAATACCATCATAGATATTAAAGGAAAGACGAAGGACAATCCAAAAGCAAGACAAGACATGGCCGAGATATGCAAACGTCATGATCTAAACTTGATAGAAAGGGGAGCTGGTGGGCAATTAAGTAAGCCTATAGCGCCATATACATTGAGCAAGGAAGATCGATTAATAATCTGCAAGTGGATATCTACTTTAAGATTTCCCG
>JANAVB010010005.1:0-43076 GCA_029216955.1 Iris pallida | reverse complement strand
AGCTGAGTTTATGGATGTGTTTCCGGAGGAGTTGCCAGGGTTGTCTCCGGACAGGGATGTAGAGTTATCTATAGACTTGATACCCGGCACAGAGCCGATATCTCAGCATGTCTATAGAGTGAACAATAGTGAGCTTGTGGAGCTGAAGAAGCAGGTGGATGAGTTGCTGGACAAAGGCTTCATTCGATCGAGTTCTTTACCATGGGGTGAGCCAGTACTCCTTGTACCGAAGAAGGATGGGTCGGTACAGATGTGTATCGACTACAGGGCACTCAACAGCCTCACGATCAAGAACAAGTATCCGCTGCCGAGGATCGATGACCTGTTCGACCAGCTGAGCAGAGCGAAGGTATTTTCCAAGATTGATCTGAGGTCAGGATATCATCAAGTGAAGGTGAAGAAGGAGGATATTCCAAAGATAGCTTTCAGGACTCGGTACGGCCAGTTTGAGTTTATGGTGATGCCGTTTGGGTTAACTAACGCCCCGGCGGTGTTCATGAACTTGATGAACAAGGTGTTCCACCAGTACTTGGACAAGTTCGTGGTAGTGTTCATCAACGACATTTTAGTGTATTCGAAGACCCCAGAGGAGCATGAGGAGCATTTGATAGTGGTTCTGGAGACTCTCAGGAAGGAGCAGCTGTACGGTAAGCTCTCGAAGTATGAGTTCTTCTTGGATGGAATTGATTTCTTAGGTCATGTGGTGACCGGAGATGGGATCTCAGTCGACCCGAAAAAGATCAAAGCAGTTGAGGCATGGACAGCACCGAGTTCAGTTGCAGAGATCAGGAGCTTTCTAGGATTGGCGGGATACTACAGGAGATTTGTTCAGAATTTCTCCCGGATTGCAGAGCCATTAACTAGGCTGACCCGGAAGGACGCAGAGTTTGTCTGGTCAGAGGAGTATCAGGTTGCTTTTGATGAGTTGAAGAAGCAACTGACGACAGCCCCGATTTTGATGTTGCCATCAGGATCAGACGGGTTCACTATCTACAGTGACGCCTCAGGAAGGGTTTGGGTTGTGTTTTAACAGCATCGAAAGGTGATTGCCTATACATCCAGGCAGTAATGTTCGCATGAGAAGAACTACCCTACCCATGACTTGGAGTTGGCGGCGGTTATCTTTGCTCTGAAGCTGTAGAAGCACTATCTATACGGAGAGAGTGTGGAGATCTTCACAGACCAAAGAGCTTGAAGTATGTGTTTACACAGAAAGAGCTCAACATGAGGAAGCGCAATGGTTAGAGTTGATGAAGGACTTCGATATGTCTTTGCAGTACCATCCGGGGAAGGCCAATGTGGTTGTCGATGCCTTGAGTAGGTATCCGGTAGCTATGTGCTTGACGATTGATCGTCATCTATTAGCAGATTTGGAGAGTTTGGGGATCGAGGTGATCATGCCAGGAGTTTAGATGCAGATATGGGGCCTGCAATTCAGTCAAACTTGATGGAGAGGATCAAGTCAGCTCAGTTCGACGATGTTACCCTACGGTGTACCCGAGAGCAGGTTCGAGCAGGATTGGCAGATGTGGTTCATCATTGCGGAGGACGGCACATTGCGACACGGTTCCAGACTGTGTGTAAGCTCCGTTAATTGAATTCTAGGATATTTTCGAAAATTTGTATTTTTATTTTATTCCGTATTTTTTCAAAACTTCGAATTTTTTGAATCTCAAAAAACGTGCAATTTCTAATTTTTGGGAAGACAAATTTTGACCGTGATTGCTATCGGTCCTTGTTGGCTTTGGTTTACTATTTTAAGCATTTTGTCCTATTAAGATTTTTCTGTCGTTTCCTTGAATCAATAAGTTTTTAATTATTGTTGTATATGAAAACGTTATTGAATTTTGGAATTCCAAAATATAATTATTTACTAAATAAATAATTTTTAAATATATTTAAATAATCAGTGAATAATTATTATTATTTATGTCTTTAAAAATATTTGCTAAATTATAATTAGCCACTTGATTAAATTAGTATTAACTAGTAATTTTAACTATTAATTTATAACTAATATTTATTTTTGTACTAATTAATTGGTAGGTGATATGGTTAGCAGTTAGTGATTAGCGTTAGTTTTCTACTATATTTTCCTAATTCTATTACATGTACACTTTTAGGGTTCCCCCCCCCCCCCCCCCCCCCCCCCGCCACTTTTTCTATAAATATTTTTTTCCCAAACCCTAAATCCCTACACACATCCCTAGGCAATTCCTAGCAGCCTACCCCCCTTTGTTTCCAGCACCCCCAATCTCCCGAACCACCCCGGCCATCCCCTTTCGGCCATTGCAGGAGGACCAAACCACCACCAGAACACTTCTGCCACTGTCGCATCCGAGTCAGTGCCGCCCAGGCCGGATCCCCTCCTCCGCAGGTGGCCGCTGAGGCCCGCCCAAACCGAACACAGCCACCGGCCACCCCTGGCCGATGCACCCCAAGCCACTTCTGCCATCACCATCTGCCGCCATGGCCGAACCACCGTTCACCACCACCCACACCTCACCGTCGCCCCCCGATCTATCCTTCCGCGCCACCAGATCAAACCATCCGCCATCACAACACCTCTACCGTCGCCTTGCCGGCCAAACCCACCGCCACCACCACGGATAACCACCACCCCCATCAATTCAGTGAGATAGAGAGAGAGGTGAGGAGACTCACCGAAACCCCCGCGTCGGCGAGACGGAACCCTCCGTGCGACGCCGCCTGGCCGAGCTCGCCCGCCTGGCCCGACACTCCGCCGGCGACCATATGTTGCGTGCGGCCTCCGCCATTCTGGCCGCACCCCCTTCACCGCCTCAGAGTCCCGCCTCCCGTCGGGCGCTGCTCCGCCGGAGCCCCGACCCCTCCGCCGAGTTTTCCCCCGTGTGAGCCTCCTTCTCCCGTTTTGTTTTGGGACAGAGCCCCCCCTTTTTAATTGATGCTGGTTTAATGGTTGAGTATTAGTTAATATATTTAATGGTTTAATTAATAGTTGAGTAATAGTTTAATATATGTAATGGTGTAATTATTAGTTTGTATAAAATAAAATTATATTAGTTTTATATAATTAATGTATATTAATGTATACTAGTTTATAATAATGTATATAGTTGTACACTAGTTAATAGAATAGTTATGTATTAATATACAATTTCATATATATGTTAGGTATTAATGTATAATGGTATACATGTCAGTTTATGGATTAGTTTATATATATTGTATAATAGTGGTAAATGATGATATTTTATTATTATCATTTTATTATTATTATTATTATCATTTTTTATTATTATGATTAAATATTATTTATATCGTTACTAGTATAATATTTATATTTGGTAAATTGGAGTTTTGGTACAAAAATTTTCTTTATATTCAAACTAAGATCTAAATATATTATGATTTATAAATAAATATCAAAATAGTTCTAATATTATATAATAATTTTCAAAATAGAATATCTGAATTTAGTTATATTTTCTAAAATCATAAATCGTGACTATTTAAGTCATTTTGTATTTCTTGATTTGATTATCGTACCAAACCCTGATTTTAGACTTTTATATACCAAACTAGGCTATTTGGACTATTCTGGACTCATTGAGACTGCCTGTGTCGTCGTCGGGGACCCTCTATGGAGCTTAGTATGGTACCTACCTCGTGTCGACACGTTCGTGTCGTGCACGTCGACTCCAACCAATCGAGGCGAGTACATTCTCTGATCATTTCATATCCTGCTTAGAATTATTTTCTGCATTAGATTACTTTACTTGTACTGTCACATTGGTCACACGGATTGGTACTATATGGATTTCTTGAGATGTTATCCTTAGGGAGCATCGGGTACTCTATGTTCTGTGCGTTTCACTTACATGGCGTATCACTATGCTTCGTTGGTTCTTCGATCACTTGTGACATATACTTATGATCACAGAGTCTTCCTGGTATCCTTATCCCATTTATGGGTCTACTATGTACCACCCTTCGGGAGCTACCACCCTTCGAGGGATTATCACCCTTTGGGGGCTTACCACCCTTCGGGGGCTGTACATAGTATCATAACATAACCTGGTTGGATCCTTGTGTATTGATTGGGGATACGGGGGAGTAGAAATGGTCATGAATAATACACCAGTAGTGTAGCATCAGAATCATTCATAGTAGCATCAGAATCATCCTAAGCCATTTACATGTCTATATTGTACTCTGAATCACTAGCCACTGTTAGTCTCTATTTATAGTAGATACTTCCATTACAGCTCTCTTCTTGTTTACATACTGTATTTCTTTTAGTACTTGTATCTTACTTTACTGCATGATTATTTTTCTAACCTGCTATGATCTGTTGAGATGTACTGTACTCGCTCCTGTCGTGACTGGACCTGTTGATAAATTTTACAGATAGCCTGGAGGTTGCCTGCTAGCCTAGAGGAGACACACTAGAGGTTGTTTAGATAGTTATTTCATTTTCTGGAGTTGTATTGACTTTGTGTTTTACTGTATTTGAATTTTGAGATTTGAGATGTATTTCTAGGTTTGTGTATCTTAGACACTTAGATTCTATCTCCTGTATCTCTTTTGGATTTCATGTTTTATCTATCCTTATCATGCTCTACCTTAGATGTGATTGAGACTGTATCTGCTATGTCACCCCCATTCGGGAGTATAATCTGCTTAGCATTATATGGTTAGATGTTGTGACCTAGGACAACGTTCTACCGCCGATACTGCGGCTTAGGCTGGGCGTTGTTACGTTCTCGTACCCTAACAGTGGGTGCGGGTCGTGACACATTTTTAGTGGTGGCCCATGTAGGTCGAGTTTGTGTAGGTATTCGAACTAGAGTACCACTACAGCCTGCAGTAGGAATAGGATATATTTTTGAAGGTACTCAATCACAGTTAGGATCCCTTGAGAGATTCCTGGGACGACCCTTGAGAATCTGATTTTAACTTCTATTTGAAAACTCTTTTTGAATTAATTTATCTATATTTTCTGTTGTTGAATTTGATTTTGATGGATTATTGTTGAATTTGAGTTCGTATTTATATGACTTGGTGGATTTTTGTTCATTTTTGAATCTTGAGGTTTGTTGATAAATTTGATTTTTGGGTATCCACTGTTGATTTAATTTAATTTTTGGCAAAATAAAATTATATGGGCTAGGTCATCTAAGTTTTGGAATCTAGTCTTCTATAGTCACATTAGCCATCATGGTGAGGACATATAGTCTGATTTTGGATATATTTCTCGGGTGTAGGAATTTATGATTTTCGCGGCCAAGCTAGCAGCATCGCAAAAATATTAAATACCACAATTCTAGATATATGTGCCTTAGTCGAGGACTCTGTGATTATCGTAGCCGTGCTTACTAGTATGACGAAGATTTAGAGTACCATGATTTTGGATAGACGCATATGATTATCAGATTGTACCTTAAAACTTTTGAACATGTTTTTTTTTTTTTACTTTTGTTCAGTCTTTCAGAAAATGAATTATTGGTTGTTTTGTTTTGCTTCTCATTATTTAACATAGGAGTAGGAGTAGGAGTAGCTTTAGCTATTATTATAAACCTTGTGTAATTTTTGCTATGAATTTCTTCATAATACAATAAATCAATGATTTTGCTAGGCCTTATTTTGGATTTGATATTACAGCTCTGGCTTCAAAATGGGTTCCTCTTTTAAACAATTAAGCAGAACATATTCTATTATCATTCTTTTCCTGCCAATATTTATTACCATTATTTTTTGTCTTATATTACTGTCATAATTACATCAATTTTCTGTCTCGTACCTAATTCTGTCAGCTATGCCATGAAACCTTGAGTCTTCGTATCATTTTTACCTGAGAAATGTTAAGGAAGTGACGTAAATCATCTAGTTCGAAAATGACGCAATTGGTTATCATAGGATGATTTTGTAGGAATCAGAATGTTGGATGTCAATTGTAAAAAGTTTCATATAAAGATGTGGTAAAGGTTTAAAATAAAAATCGAGAGATAAATTTTATCAATTTAGAAACAATCACAGAATATTTTGGGTATGAATAATTCATAGATGTATTTCAAAAACTAATGAGGATATTCGAGGTCAACTTAGTTTTGAGAACTTAGAAAATCTTGGTTATTGATTCGTGGGAACTTCTATTCTAAGGCTATGTAGGGATTTAGTAAATGAAAAGAGAATTTAATTGTATTCAATGATTATGCAAAATTGAATCAGATATTGTAAGAGGGTGACTAGAGACAGAGAGAACACAAGGATTTTAAGTTATAGGAATTATTTTTTTTTGGATGGAAAAAAAAATGTGTAGAATTCAAAGGATAATAATTGAAGGTGAACGTTGAAGAAAATATGAAGGTTGATTTGTAAACAAGAATAAATTTTATGTGACATAGTGGTATTGGAGTTTAGTAAATAAGAGACTTGACTTAAACAAGTACAAGGATTCATAAACTGGGTTAGAGGTTTCGGATTTAAATTAAAACGAGGTGAAGGATTAAAAAAAAAATTCTTAATATTAATGTGATTGGATTTCAATGCTATTGACATTCGTTCCTTAAACTTTTGATCTTGATTTCCTCGAATAGTACCCTTTATCGTACCAGTAGTCTCGACCCTTGATCGTACTCAATTTATTTGAATTCCATCGTGACTTGGATCTCTATCATATGTTGCTTGTGCTCAATAATCTTGATTTCAAAAAATTTCGAATCTAAATTCAATTATTGATTAGCTTTATTTTTTATTGTGTCAATATTCTAATTTTGATCGTAATCGAACTTCGATACCAATATCACTTGTGTCTAAACTCTGATTATTCTTGGAAACGACTAAGTTCTGTTCCAATTCCGATTTAGCTTCACGCTATCCTTGATTATACCGAATTTCATGCTTAATTGTGCCTAGGCTACTACCATACTCTTCATCATATCTAAATATTATTTGACCAAGGTTGGACTGATTTCATCTTCGACCGTGTCGAATTAATGATTATGATCATGTTCAAATTTTAACACTAGTACCCAAACTTCTTTCTGACCATGATTACTTTAGATTTTATCTGAACCCCTTGAGATTAGTCATGCCTAGATGACCTGGCATGTCTAGACGACTATGAAATCCATGGTCGTGATTCTTAAGATCATGACTATCGTACCGATTTTGCCTCTAAATCGTGCTTAAAAAAAAAATTCCTTGATCACGACTACCGATTGACTATGAACTTGTCATGAATTGAGTGATCATATCAAAAATAATTTTTTTTCTCCTTGTGCCTAAAATCTTGATCTTCGATCACGACTATATATGAACTTAGTCGTGTCCGAATTTGATTTTGATCATGTCTGAACAAATTCTCTGTTAATGCTTAGATTTCAATTCTCTAACTGCTCGTGCTACGAGTTCATTCCTGAATCAAACCTAGATTTTATTTTAGGTAAATTACCTTGATCGTGCCAAGGTGACTTAAATTATTTTCAAATTTCTAATCACGACCGAGCCCTGATTCATGACTTAACTAATCTTGTCCATTAGATTTTGATCGTGCCTATAAGACTTTAATTTTGTATCTTGATGGTGCCAAAATTTTATCCTTGGTCATACCAGGTCTTGGTTTTGATCGTGCTTATGTGACTCTAACTCCGACCTTATCAAGCCTAGATTCTGTTGGTCGTACTATACTCAGATTTGACCCTACCTAATCATAACCAAACAACAATTTGTTATATTAGTCGCGACTCGAGTCGTGCCTAAGATACTTAATCTTCGTTCTAAATCGTGCCTAGTTGATTCGACCATACCATGATTCTATTGTGCCAAATCAATAGTCGTACCTAAACAATTTCGAGTTGATTATCGTGATCGTGCCAACCCGTCGTTCTTTGATCGTGCCTGCCATACCGCCTAAAATTTCTATCATGTTTAACACCCTGGCCCAGCTTTAATTTCGAGGACGAAATTTCTTTAAGGAGGGTAGATTTGTAATCTCCGTTAATTGAATTCTAAGATATTTTCGAAAATTTGTATTTTTATTTTATTCCGTATTTTTTTCAAAACTCCGAATTTTCCGAATCTCGAAAAATGTGCAATTTCTAATTTTTGGAAAAACAAATTTTGACCTTGATTGCTATCGGTCCTTGTTGGCTTTGGTTTACTATTTTTAATCAATTTTGTCCTATTGAGATTTTTCTGTCGTTTCCTTGAATCAATAAGTTTTTAATTATTGTTCTATATGAAAACGTTATTGAATTTTAGAATTTCAAAATATAATTATTTACTAAATAAATAATTCTTAAATATATTTAAATAATCAGTGAATAATTATTATTATTTATGTCTTTAAAAATATTGGCTAAATTGTAATTAGCTACTTGATTAAATTAGTATCAACTAGTAATTTTAACTATTAATTTATAATTAATATTTATTTTTGTACTAATTAATTGGCCGATGATATGGTTAGCAGTTAGTGATTAGCGTTAGTTTTCCACTATGATTTTCGTAATTCTATTACATGTACACTTTTAGGGTTCCCCCCTCCACTTTTTCTATAAATATCACTTTTTCCCAAACCCTAAATCTCTACACACATCCCTAGGCAATTCCTAGCAGCCTACCCCATTTGTTTCTAGCACCCCCAATCTCCCGAACCACCCCGACCATCCCCTTCCGGCCATTGTCGGAGGACCAAACCACCACCAGAACACTTCCGCTACTGCCGCATCCGATTCAGTGCCGCCTAGGCTGGATCCCCTCCTCCGCAGGTGGCCGCTGAGACCCGCCCAAACCGAACACAGCCACAGGCCACCCCTGGCCGATGCACCCCAAGCCACCTCCGCCATTACCATATGCCGTCATGGCCGAACCACCGTTCACCACCACCCACACCTCACCGTCGCCACCCGATCCATCCTGCCGCCGCCACCAGATCAAACCATCCGCCATCACAACACCTCCACCGCCACCCTACCTGCCAAACCCACCACCACCACCACGGATAACCACCACCCCCATCAATTCAGTGAGAGAGAGAGAGGTGAGGAGACTCATCGAAACCCCCGTCGCCGACGAGACGGAACCCTCCGTACGACGCCGCCTGGCCGAGCTCGTCCGCCTGGCCCGGCGCTCCGCTAGCGACCATATGTTGCGCGCGGCCTCCGCCATCCTGGCCGTACCCCCTTCACCGCCTCAGAGTCCCGCCTCCCGCCGGGCGCTGCTCTGCCGGAGCCCCGACCCCTCCGCCGAGTTTTCTCCGTGTGAGCCTCCTTCTCCCGTTTTGTTTTGGGACAGAGCCCCCCCCCCTTTTTAATTGATGCTGGTTTAATGGTTGAGTATTAGTTAATATATTTAATGGTTTAATTAATAGTTGAGTAATAGTTTAATATATGTAATGGTGTAATTATTAGTTTGTATAAAATAAAATATATATTAGTCTTATATAATTAATGTATATTAATGTATACTAGTTTATAATAATGTATAATAGTTGTACACTAGCTAATAGAATAGTTATGTATTAATATACAATTTCATATATATGTTAGGTATTAATGTATAATGGTATACATGTCAGTTTATGGATTAGTTTATATATATTGTATAATAGTGGTAAATGATGATATTTTATTATTATCATTTTATTATTATTATTATCATTTTTTATTATTATGATTAAAAGTATTATTTATATCGTTACTAGTATAATATTTATATTTGGTAAATTGGAGTTTTGGTACAAAATGTTTTTTTTATATATTTAAACTAAGATCTAAATATATTATGATTTATAAATAAATATCAAAATAGTTCTAATATTATATAATAATTTTCTAAATAAAATATCTGAATTTAGTTATATTTTCTAAAATCATAAATCGTGACTATTTTAGTCATTTTGTATTTCTTGATTTGATTATCGTACCAAACCCTAATTTTAGACTTTTATATACCAAATTAGGCTATTTGGACTATTCTGGACTCATTGAGACTACCTGTGTCGTCGTCGGGGACCCTCTATGGAGCTTAGCATGGTACCTACCTCGTGTCGACACGTTCGTGTCGCGTACGTCGACTCCAACCAATCGAGGCGAGTACATTATCTGATCATTTCATATCCTGCTTAGAATTATTTTCTGCATTAGATTACTTTACTTGTACTGTCACGTTGGTCACACGGATTGGTACTATATGGATCCCTTCTTGAGATGTTATTCTTAGGGAGCATCGGGTACTCTATGTTCTGTGTGTTTTACTTACATGGCGTATCACTATGCTTCGTTGGTTCTTCGATCACTTGTGACATATACTCTTATGATCACAAAGTCTTCCTGGAATCCTTATCCCATTTATGGGTCTACTATGTATCACCCTTCGGGGGCTACCACCCTTCGGGGGCTTATCATCCTTCGGGGGCTTAGCACCCTTCGGGGGCTGTACATAGTATCATAACATAACCTGGTTGGATCCTTGTGTATTGATTGGGGGTACGGGGGAGTAGAAATGGACATGTGAATAATACATCAGTAGTGTAGCATCAGAATCATTCCATAGTGTTGCATCAGAATCATTCCAGGCCATTTACATGTCTATATTGTACTCTGAATCACTAGCCACTGTTAGTCTCTATTTATAGTAGATATTTCTATTACAGATCTCTCTCTGTTTACATACTGCATTTCTTTCAGTACCTATATCTTACTTTACTGCATGATTATATTTTCTAACCTGCTATGATCATTTGAGATGTACTGTACTCGCTCCTGTCCTGACTGGACCTGTTGATAAATTTTACAAATAGCCTGGAGGTTGCCTGCTAGCCTAGAGGAGACACACTAGAGGTTGTTTAGATAGTTGTTTCATTTGTCTGGAGTTGTATTGACTTTGTGGATTACTGTATTTGAGTTTTGAGATTTAAGATGTATTTCTGGGTTTGTGTATCTTAGACACTTAGATTCTATCTCCTGTATCTCTTTTGGATTTTATGTTTTATCTATCCTTATCATGCTCTACCTTAGAGGTGATTAAGACTGTATCTGCTATGTCACCCCCATTCGGGGAGTATAATCTGCTTAGCATTATATGGTTAGATGTTGTGACCTAGGACAGCGTTCTACCGCCGACACTGCGGCGTAGGCTGGCCGTTGTTACGTTCTCGTACCCTAACAATGGGTGCGGGTCGTGACAGTGTGTGCCTAGCAGGGAGATTCGGGAGCAGATTATGTAGGAGGCCCATCGCTCTCAGTACACTATGCATCTAGGTACCAACAAGATGTATAGAGACTTGAAGGAGCATGTATGGTGGTATGGGATGAAGCGGGAGGTAGCACGCTTCGTAGCCAGGTGCCTAGTCTGCCAGCAGGTTAGGGCAGAGAGACAGAGGCCGGGAGGACTATTGTAGCCATTGCCCATTCTGGAGTGGAAGTGGGAGCACATCACGATGGATTTTATTTCGGGATTGCCGTGTACACCAGGAGGGAAAGACGCGATTTGGGTCATTGTGGACCGGTTGACCAAATTGGCCCACTTTTTGCCATTCAAAGTGGGGACGTCTACTGAGAAGTTAGCGGAGATGTATATGCGATAGATTGTTAGGATACATGGAGTTCCGGTGAGCATTGTCTTGGATCGGGATAGTCGCTTTACTTCCCATTTCTGGCAGAGTTTGCAGGCTAGTTTGGGTACTCAGCTCAAATTCAGTACTGCATACCACCCTCAGACGGACGGACAGTCGGAGAAGACTATTCAGACTCTCGAGGACATGCTGCAAACTTGTGTCCTAGATTTTGGAGGTTCTTGGGAGGACCATTTATATTTGGTGGAGTTTGCATACAATAACAGCTTCTAAGCCAGTATTGAGATGTCACCATTCGAGGCCTTGTACGGACGTAGATGTCGTACTCCCTTGTATTGGGATGACGTTGGAGAAAGAGCTTTATTGGGACCGAAGATGGTTGTTGACGCAGCCGAGAAGGTGAAGCTCATCAGGGATCGACTTCGCGTGGTGCAGGACAGACAGCGGCATTGGGCCGACAGCCACCGAAGACCTTTGCAGTTTGAGGTTGGAGATATGGTATTCTTGAGGATTTCACCGACTCGAGGCACTATTCATTTCGGTGGAGGAGGGAAGCTTAGCCCACGCTATGTCGGACCTTTCGTTATCAGTGGAAGGGTCGGCGACGTGTCATACAGACTGGACTTACCGCCTTTCTTAGCGGGAGTCCACAATGTATTCCACGTATCGCAGTTGAGACGGTATATGGCAGATCCTAGCCATAGACTATTCCAAGATTGAGGTGGGACCTACTCTCCGTTATCCAGGGCAGCCTGTGGAGATTTTGGATCGACGGGAGAAGGTGATTAGGAACCAGACAATACCATTAGTTCGCGTAGCATAGAGGCATCACTCCCCCGGTGAGTCTACTTGGGAGAGAGATGATGAGATGCGCGAGCAGTACCCTTATCTTTTTCAGTAGTGAGGTATAATTTCTATCTTCCTACTTATGCAGCTTGTTTTTAATTTCGATGACGAAGTTATTTTTAAGGAGGGTAGACTTGTAACACCCACTTTTTGAAATAAGGGTATTTAAGTCATTTTAGCCATTTTAGTCATTTTGTGATTTTTCTAGATATTTTTGGCTTGTGTTTGTTTTAGCATTTGGTTTAACCTTAGAAAATCCATATTAGAGACTAACCAAGACATATGACGATCATCTAGCTAATTAGAATTTATTTTAGGCTTTGGTTCAACTAAAAAGGCTATTTGACCATTTTTTAGGCTATTTAATTAATTGGCCTTTTTAGCCTTTTTGTTAATGGGCTTAAACTCAACTTAGATAGAGAAGAGGGGCCCATGAACCAACCCTAACCGTAGTAGGACTTGTATGTCCGGCCAAAATAGGAAACCCCCCTCTATATAAGCATTACATTAGTTTTGACACCCCCTTTACAAAACCCTAGTTTCCAGCTCTCCAAAACCCTAACTTTTTACTAGACCTTCGTTTCACCCCAAACGAAGTGCGTTGTGACGTGGAAAGGAGGCGAACTTGCTGGAGCATTGCTAGCAAGGAGTTGGAGGCGTTTGCTCGGTGGAAACTGGTCGTCTCATTGATCGAAGAGTCAGTTTCATTGGTATTTCAACTCTCAATTGGTAAACACCTAAACACTATAGTTTCTCCTGGTTTTTCTTCATGGTAGCATGCATCTAGGTACCCTAGACCCACCCATGAAGTTTGTTTAAGTTTTGTGTCTGTTTGATAGGCGTGTCAGACACGTATCGGATTAGGGTTTAATGTGTTCGATGAATTATCTATTAGATTTTAATACTATTATTGTTGCAAACTAATTTCACGATTTGATAGCCCTAGATGTAGGGATTCCTAAACCCTAGATTTGTGCAAGAGTCGACGCGTATTCGTGTCCAAAACTGGATACGCACGTGCAGCACGAGGACCGCGCGCGTATCCTGCTGCTGCCGTGTCCATTCTTACTGGACACGGCGACTCGATACGATAAAATTGGTGAGTGGGTAGGGGCCATGTCTGACATGGTGCTCATAAAATTTGGTGTGGGTTCATGGAGAATCGAGGGAGAAATCGATGTGGCACCGATTTTGGCCTGTCGCGGGCACGTTAGTTTGCGGCGTCCGATACGCACATTGTGCGACTCGGACACGTATCGTGCGGCCAGTGTAGACACATGGGCGTGTAGCCCTATAGGTGGGCTACGTGTAGGAGTGACCACGTGTCCTAATTCGTTCTGTGTCGAGCCCTAGGTCGCATGACACGCGTGTACGAGAACTGGATCCCAGTTTTGATACGCGAGTATTCTGGACACTTCGTGTCCTATTTCTTGGACACAATGACACCTGCACCTCATGTTCAAACACGTGACACTTTACCAACCTATGGTTTCGAGCATTAGTTGATTTTCGAATGTTTTAGGTCATATTAGGCTTTGTTTGGGTATCGGGCTTTAAAGTTTCAGTTTTACTTTTACTGTTCAGTACTTAGTTCTATTCCCAGCATGTTTTCGAATGTATTTTTTGTGTAAAACCCAACCTACAGATCCTATTTGACCACATCTATGTTATACCTATTAGTTTGCAACATCGAGAGGGTTGAGTTCGAGTTTTGGTTTTGAGTATCGAGTTTAAGTTTCATAATTCCTGTTTCAGATTTCTTCTTTGTCTGTTTAGTATTTTTGGTTCTGTTGCATCAGACTTTGATGTTAATTTCTGTACAAAACAGAGCCTATAGATCCTGTATGATCCTACCTAGAGGAGTATCTACTAGTTTGCACAATCGAGAAGGCTGTGTTAAAGTTTGGTCTTAGCATAGGGTATTCGGGTTTGTATAGGATATCAAGAGAAATAGGTATTTTCCTATAACTGATTTTGAATGGGTAGTTGATCCTTGTTTCAGAATTTATTTCAGTAAAGCTAAGTTTAGTTGATGGTTAATTAGGAATCTCTTAACTATTAGTAAGTTTACTGATTAGTTGAGATTGGGTTAATGCCAAGTTAGTTGGTTATTAGTTAGAAATTGGTGGATAACAAGTTTAGTTGATTGTTTAGTTAGGATTTGGTTAAGTTTAACTGATTAGTTTAGGACTGTTTGTTAGAATAGAAATATGGTTTTAGATGTGTATATGTATGTGTTTGGGATGAAGAAATTCAGGGAATAGGTTAACTGCAGTAGCAGTAGCAGTAGGCATGCCCATGTGCATGTATTCAAGTGTATGGGTGCATTGGTTGAGTGGTGAGGTTGGGATTTGAGATTACCTTGTTTAAACTAGAAAAACTTACTAAGTAATATCCTAACCTAGAGTTTTGGTAGAGGTTAGTCTAAAGTATAAATATTAGATATAGGGTATTATGAGTTAAAGTATTGTGAATTACATTGGTTGTTAGGATTAGCCTTCTTGGACCTAAGATAACACCAACACAATATCCAAAATCAACTCTAGGACTCGTAGTGACCTAAAAATGGACTTGTAGACTAGTTGACCAAACTTTGACCTAGTTTGACTAGTCTGGTTGACCAAAGTTGACCCAAGGTTGACTTTGACTTAGATTGACCCAAATCATGTAGAATTTGTATTGAAGGCTTTCCTTATGATATTTTAGACTGTATTATGACATGTGGTTGTTTTAAATAGGATCATATTACTCCAATCCAGTCACTTTTCATCATCAGCAGTTCGGATTGCCAGGCGAGTACATTCTCTGATCTTTTCATGCTTCTTTGGATATGTACTCTTGTTATAGACTAGTATACTTGATGCTGACACGACGTTCACACGGATCAGTACCCTCTGGATCTTTTCATGCGATGTTATCCCCTCGGATACTTCGAGTATATCATGTTCATGTACTTTATCATGGTCATCAAGTACTCCATGTATTCACATTTATCCATGTGCACTCATATGTTATTCATGTACACTCATGACCATATGAGTTCCATGTATACAGTAGTTATTATCCATGTGCAATAACATAACATGCTTTGATCCTTGTGTATTGGTTGGGGGCAGGGAGAGTGTAGTTGGTTATGTGATCATTATCCCCAGTAGTTATCCATGTGTATTCCATAGTTGTATCCATGTGCAACCCAAGCTGTTTACATAACCAATTCATGCTCTGATTCACATAGAAGGTTACATTCTTTATTTATCATATTATATCTCAGTTATATCTTCTCTCTTGTTGATTTCTCTTTACAGCGATTCATGTATAGTTTTCTACAGCTTGCTTTACATGTCCATTCCTTATATGAACTGTTGTGAGAGATATGTGCTCGTTCCGTCCTGACTGGACATGTTGAAAATTTTACAGGTGATGATGAGGAGTACTGTCCTACTTATTATGGCATTGGCTTAGATGACACTGGCAATGTGGACCCACAGGAGGACCCCACAGTCGCTGAGGACTTGCCCATAGTCTAGCTAAGACTTAGTACTTTATTTCGTATTTTCTGTTGGAGACTTTATGAGTTGTACTTGAGATTATTTCTGGTGGTTTACACCTAGACTTTTATTGTGACTCTCTTGAGATTCTTCTTCTATTCCATCTTAGTATTGTGATTGAGTTATGTATTATTTTACTCTCTATTCATGGCTCATTTAGATTGTGTTAGATATGGAAACTCAGGACAGCGTTCTACCGCCGACACTGCGGCATAGGCTGGGCAATCGTTACTTCTCGTGCCCTTACACTGGATGCGGGTCGTGACAGGACATCCCTATGGCTAGTCTTCCCCTGACATGGCTAGTACACTAGTCAAGGCACACTGTTACATCTTCCGTGCCACAATTTCTAGTCGTTTTGTGCTCCATAGCTCTACAAAGACTTAAGTCATCTACCGTAATAATTAACTAATTAATTATTTATAAAATTTTAAAAGTCACCATTCAAATTAAATAAATAATGAAAAAAATTTGAAATTTTTGGGAAAGGAAACTACACATACTTTGTTGCATAGAACTTGTCCATCCTTACTAAGTTTATTTCGAAACACCAATTTGGTACCAATTATCGATTGACCAATAGGTTCAGGAACAAGTTTTCAAACTCAGTTTCCTTTAAATTGATTAAGTTCACTTGCATGGCATCAATCCAAAACTCATCATTAAAAGCATCTGCTACTGTCTTAGGTTCTACTTGAAAAATAATAGCTACATTAGCTACAACATTAATATTCCTAGTTGAAGAATGTGTGCTTAAACCTTTTGATATATCCCCTATGACGACTATCTCTGGATGGTTTGCCATGAACTTCATTCCCTTCGGTAGACTTTTAGGATAGCTCTTGTTGGTAGTAGTATCTTAAGGTGTCTTAGATTTGTTCTGCATCTCTTCATCATCACCGGCGCTATATCTGTGACTATTGAGCTCATCAAAAGTAATGCTAATTGTCTCCTCAACAATCATAGATCTTTTATTAAAAATCCTACATTCTATACTCTTAGCAGCATATCCGTGAAATATTCCTTCGTTTGCTTTAGAGTCGAACTTACCCAAGTTGTCCTCGGTGCTTAGGATAAAACATCGACATCCAAAAACATTAAAATATAAAATGTTTGGAATCCTACCAAACCACAATTTATATGGTATTTTCTTCGAGATAGGTCGAATCAACACCCTGTTTAAAACGTGACAATCTATACTAACAGCTTCTGTCTAAAAATACTTAGGAAGATTATGCTGATTTAGCATGATTCTAGCCATCTCGCTTAGAGTACGATTCTTCCTTTCCACAATACTATTCTATTGGGGAGTTTTAGGACAAAAAAACTTGTGTAATATCCACTATCATCATAAAACTTTTTAAAATTATCATTTACGAATTTGCCACCATGATCACTTCAGATTCGAGTAATCATAAAGCCTTTTTCATTTTATAGCTTTTTACAAAATATCTGAAATTCAAAAATAGCATCACTTTTGTTTGATAAAAAGAAAATGCATGTATAACGAGCGAAATCATCAACAATCACAAAACCGTAGAGCTTACCGCCAAGACTAGCGACTATACTAGGACCGAATAGATCCATATGAATTAACTACAAGGGTCTAGAAGTACTTACAACGTTAATGAATTTAAACGAAGGCCTAGTTTCTTTATTCTTTTCACAGTCAACACATACCATGTCTCTCTTGAATGTAATTTATGGGAGTCTTTTTACCAACTTTTTAGTACATAGCGTGAGATAGTGTCCATATTGGCATGTCCTAGCCTCATATGTCATAGCCAACTTTCATCTTGATTTGCTACTAGGAACTTTTCTGTATTATTAGTACTTTCTAAAAAAGAATACATAAATATTGTCTTTCCTAATCCCTTCATATACATGATCGCCAGATGACATATCATAGATTGAACATTTATCTTTCATAAAGTTGATGCCATAACCATTATCTGCCAAATGACTTATACTTAATAGTTTATGTTTTTACTCCGTGACTAGACAGATGTTCTCGATTACTGGATAAGGAGACATACCAACAGTTCCATTTCCAATTATATCACCTCTCAAGTTATTTTTGAAGGAGACGTATCCTTCTTTCTTCATCGATAGCGTAGCGAATAAAGATGCATCACCAGTCATGTGCCGTGAACATCCACTATCGAGAATCCATTTGCTTCTAGCATGAGAGGGTTGAGGGTCCACCTACAAGACGAGTAGATGAATCCTTTGGTACCTATTTCTTTGAGGGTCCTTTTGATTAGTTATAGGAATCTAAGCAAGTATTTGATTGTCAACAAGCTTTCTTGCTTGACAATACTGTGATATGTGCCCATGAGTACCACAGTACGTGCAAGTAAGTTTATAAAATATGTTTTTTAAATTTCTGTGTTGACATTCTTTTGTGTCTTTTTTGGAAACCTATAAGTGAAAGCATAATTGTGTGAAACATGTTGCTTGTGTGCTTTTGTGGTTTAGTCCTCTTATATGTATGCTTAGCATTAGGACTAACCTTAGGCTGTGTAACAGGGATGGCCTATTTGCCTAACTTAATTTCTAACTTTTTAGAAATCGCATAATACTCCTCATATTTGGCGGTCATATCAATGAGTCTTTGCTGTATGACTAGCTGTATTTTTTTCTCTATGTCATAAAGCTATTGCACTTTGACATAGTCTCTTTCTTTCTTTTCAATGGTGAGGATAGCCCTATTATAGTATATTTTAAGCTTGGTTATCTCATCCGTGCTACCGGTAGTAGATGTCTCTTTTATAGCTTCAATAAGTTTAGACAATCTAGCAACTTCAGTTGTGTAAGTCTTAACCTCTTTGCGAGATTGCTTGTACTTGGCTAACACATTTCTGTGTTCATGAAGAAGTTTGCTAAAGGCAGTTTCTAGCTCATCAAAAGTAAAATTATCGTACAGAGGGTTAGAAGATACCTTATCAAAATCCATTAAACAGACATTTACAGTGTTGCTGGGTCTGTCCCCCTCCTCTGATTCACTGGACTCACTTTCGAACCAGTATGCTAGTATTAGCATACTTTTGACCTGTTGTAGCTTTCCTGCTTGATCTTGATCGATCATATGGACTGCTCTTCTTTGACAACGGACAGTCCTTCTTGATATGCCATGTCTTCTTACATCCAAAGCATATTATTTCTTTTTTGTTGCTTTTTGTTGGCCCATACAACCATGGTCGAACTGATTTCGATAATTGACTTAAAATTTCGACCTTGATATGAAAAGAAACAGAAGATCGCAAATTTTGTCTTAACATTTTTTTACTTTATTTTATATTTTCTTTTTATTGAGTCTAGAAAATTGTACGTCAGGATCACTGGCAACTTGGACGATCTTCATGACCCAATCCATATTCTTCAACATAAAATAATACCTATACCAAAAACCAAAAATGACCTAAAATCAGTCTAACCGAAATCGGCCAGAGTTCTACCCGAACTCGGTCCATTTAAATTTCTCCTGGTCCACAGATTCTACATATTCTTTTGGATCTGCAACATTCACAATTATGAACGTTAACCCTACCGAGTTCTGCCCGAACTCTGTCCTAGAAAAATCTATAAATAGAGAAGAATTTTACATTTATATCATCTCATTCATTCTTCATCTTCTCTATCTATTCTAAAGCCCCTTCTTATCTACTTAAGAGCTTTAATCTTCCTATTTCAATGACAACTCTTGTTCTTCTAAGTGCCGCTTGGTTTCAGATTAGGAGTATTCAAATTATACAAGCTTGGAGTATAAAAGCTTTCTTCAAAAAGGTGTTACAGTTTAATCGTGGGCTTCAGATTAAAATACGATTGTGTTGAAGTTGGCGTGTTCCTCAGAGAAAAGCACACGGTGTAATCTTTATTAAAAATAGTGGATTATAGCGAGCAAGAGTTCTCGCAAACTGGACTAGTCCTCTTAGAAGAAAAGTAGTATAAACCTCGGTGTTTGCGTATTGCTTTATTGCCTTATTTACTTATTGTTTTACTTTACTGTTTTTAAGTATTTATATATATATTTGCCTTTGTCTGCTTAAGTTTTTATGTAGGGAATATTTTCTGCTGCTCTCTATTCACCCCCGTCTAGACGTGCCATCGATCCTATAATTGGTCTCAAAGCTGGTTCTCTTTATATAGGTATTATTAATCATACCAATTATTCCTATAATTGGTACCATAGCACGGTTTCTCTCTAGTTGGATTTAATCTCCTTGAGATATGGCATCATTATACACTAGCAATGGTGAAGGCCAATCTACAAATAGGTCACCCCTATTTGATGGCACAAACTATACGTATTGGAAGGCACGCATGATCTTTTACCTCAAGTCTCTTGATTTTGATTTATGGTCGATTGTCATTGATGGTTAAAAGAAACCACTATCTATTGTGGTAGACGGTGAACTAGTTGAACAACCACATGACAAACATACCGACAATGAAAAGAAACATGCAAGTCTTGATGCAAAATCTATTAATGCTTTATTCTGTGTTGTAGATAGAACTGAGTTTAATAGAGTATCAACATGTGTCACGTCTCATGAGGTTTGTCAACTTGTTTAGGTTACTCATGAAGGTACTTCACAAGTGAAGGAATCCAAAATCTTATGACTAACACAAGAGTATTAGGCCTTCAAAATGAAGCCCAATGAGACTATTACAAATATGTTTACACGATTTCTAGATATTGTTAATCCGTTATCTTCCCTTCGAAAAGAATACATCAATCATGAGAAGATTCGGAAGGTACTTTGCGGGCTAACCAATAACTTGAATCCTAACGAAACAGCCAGTATTGAAGGGAATGGTCTCACTACGATAACTCTTGAAACCCTTATGGAAAAGCTTATGACGCATGAGCTGAACCTTAAAGATTTTGAAGAGCCAGTACCAATAGAGAAGGCTATAGCATTCAAAGCTAACTACAAGACAGTCTTAGATGACGAAAGTAAGACATATAGCTCAGACAAGTAGCAGATGACACTCATGACAAGGAACTTCAGAAGATTCCTCAAATATGAGAAGTCAAACAAGAAGAAAAAAGAATTCAGAGACGAAAAAGAACCGATTTGTAAAACCCTAAATTTCTACTATAATTTTTTTAAAATAAAATTTGTATTTACTTTGTACTTCGTCGATTGCAAGTTCGGGTTCTCATATTGTACGTTGCATGTGAATGTGCGTTTATCGTATTTGCTCGTCGATTGCGAATATGTGCGAGGTACATATTTTCAGAAAATGTTGAATAATAGAGAAGTATAGTTTCAAAATTTTATACAATAAATTTTTTGTCTAAACTTGCCAAAAGTATTGTATCGAGATTTTTCAAAATATTATATAGTAGTAAATTTAGAAAACGATTATTCATAGATATTTGCATGCGAGATTCATGAATTTAATTCATAAATATATTTTAACTTCTAATATTTGAAATTTATTATTATTATATTTTATTATTTATGAAAATGATATTTGAAATCCTGTTTGAGTTAATATTTGATCAAATATGATAATTTAAACGAAAAAAAAAGATTTCATTTTAAATAGACTTTATCTACTTTTGATCGGATCAAATTATATTAGTTTCAAATTTAATTAATTAAACATGAGATTATCTAATGGAGAATTTAAATCGTCCCAAAGCCTTATCCAGCTAGGAGCACCACCTCCTATATAAGGAGAGGCCCCTTGTTCTCTTTTCTCCATAACTTCACCATCCAAATTCCTCCACCACAACCAAGGTGTGTGCATCATGTCCGTGCCCCTTCCCCTCCACTATAATTCTTTCATTAAAACTACAATAATTTTCTCCGTGTCCGACAACCCCGGATATCTACACTCTCTCGTGTCACGCAGGGCACAACTCGACACCCAAAACCTAATCCTAATTTTTGCATCGCCGTCCTTCCCAGTCCTTGCGACCAAAACTCCCACAAATTACTGCATCACAATATTCCCCGTTCATCGACCCGGCAACCAACCATCGCCAGAGAACCATACTCCTCTACCGTATCAGACAGCCCCTGCCCTCCGCCACTCTGCCAACACCACCAACCAGCAACACCACCATGTTGATGTTTAGACGCCTTTGCCACCACCAACAATGTCGTCATCACATCTACTGGTGTAACTCTGTACCACCACCATCACTCGTTCGACAAACACCACCCCTTCTACTATCGCCACCATGATCACCGCCCTCACCAGCGACCTCCGCCAACGTCCATTCACCACTACCATGTGCCGACTCCATCAACAGGACTCTGCCATAACCGCCCATACCCGCTGCAATCACCACCAACGCCTGGCCACTCTGGCCGGCCACCCAGCACCCCAACCCCCAAACACAACCACATCATCTCCACCACCACAGAACCCATCACCACAACACAACTACCACCGACACCAAAATCCCGGCCAATCCATGACAAACCACCACCGACAACAGATAAAAAAATCAAGGAAGGGGACGACCCTTACCTTGCCTCTGTCGTGCTGGCAGCCGCCGACGAGACTCCTCCGACGCAGCCTCCTCCGTGTCACATCCCGGCAATAGAGCTACGCGACCGCCTCCCTAAACCCCTCACCTTGCCTTGCCGACGAACCACCGCCACCCAGCATTGTGACTGTAGGAGCCCGTCATACCAGCGATTCCCGACTGGATCTGCTTCGAATTGCACTTCGAAGAACCCTGCCTCTGCCGTGGTCTCCTCTGTGCTACCTGGCCAGCAAGCGCCGAGCTCCTCTGGTGAGATCCCTCACTCTCTCTACTCCCTCTCTCCCTTTTCCCTTGTTTACTCCCATATGTAAATTCTTCTCAGCTCCTTCCTCTCTTATTTTTTTGCCTCTATTATTTGTTGGTTTGGTTTTGTTTTGTTTTGTTTTGTTGACTTTCTTCACTTGAGAGAGAGAGTAGTAAACAGAGTAGCATACGTATGTTTAAAAGTTTAGTATTAGTGTAATAATAATTACTATTTCTTATATATATACTGTTATTAACAGGCTGTTTATAATCGTTATTAATATTAACACTATTTATACTGTTACAAATATTTAGTAATTATTATTATTCTTAGATTGTTGTCATTCTTATTATCGCAATTAGTAAAAATTTTACTTTGAGAAGTTTATATTATATTTTTGAAAACTATATGTATAACATAGGAGTTAGAGCTATTTGGTAAATTTCAAATTTTGGTTTTAGCCCTAAAATTGTTCTTCCAGTTTATATATATGTATATTTATTAAATATATTTTGACTAATAAAACTATAGTTATGTACTAAGAAAATTCTTTCACAAACCTAGACTTTAGCTTAAAAATTGATATATATCTTAACTTCTCACTATAAAATTTAGTTTCCTATATTATAAAATAAATTTTCCTAAAAATAGTATAAGTATTCGTTTACTCCAAATTCTCCTCAACCATCTTTTGTGATCGTGACTAATTCATAATCCTATTTTTCTTGCGAATTTGGACCCCGACACATCAAATATGGCTATTGGACAACCGAAACATGTCAGATAACTGTACCACACCAGGTGACACACCACGTAAGATACCTTGCCATTTTTGTTGTTTATAATTAGTCCGTATTTTTATTCTTAGATATTGCATATTTATTTCTTGTTTATTTTCAGAATACCTTTGACTGTTGTTCGTGGGTTACTTACTTGCTTTCCATGTACCCATTGCAAGTGCTAGCCTTTTTTCCATTTTTTGTCTTTGCATATGGACCTAGAAGTTAAGGGACTACCGTCTATAGTGTATTGCATAAATCTTGACATAGTTGTACTACAAGATATTGTAGGAACGAAATCGTAAAGCACAATACTCTAGAGGGGGGTGAATAGATTTGGCAGCGGAAAAATGCTAATTAAAAAAGTTAGCAGCAAGATCACAGAATAATAATCACAACTAAATAATGTAAAGGCAGAGATAAGAAAGCAAACGTAAAGATAGCGATGTATACTGGCTTCCCTCTGTTGAGGACTAATCCAGTCGTTAGAACTCTTGCTACCAGTTGAATCCACTATTGGCAAAACCGCAAGTTTTCTTACGAAGTCCTTGCAACTTGTACAACGCGAGCTTTGATACGAAGAACTCTTCCAACTTCAATTTTGAAGAGTTGAATCTTCTATCAAGCTTCTGATTACAATCACTCTGAAACTTCTAGACCACACCGCATTGGCAAATCGACTAGAGGATTGTAATTAGCTTGGGATCTAAAATTTGAAGCTCGAGAAAACTCTTTTGAAGACTGAAAGATTTTTATAAGTGAGAAGATTGAAAGTGAATGAGTGAGTTGAAATGATCGAAATCCTTCTCTATTTATAGGAATTCCAAAGATAGAATTCGGGCAGAATTCGGGCAGAACTCGATGAGGAAATCTCGGTCAAATCTGCAACTGCAGGAGGACCAAGTTTCAAAGAATTCAAAAATTAAAATGGCCACTAATCGAACTCTAGCCGAACTCTGGCCGAGTTCTGTCAGGGTTAGGTTAGGTTTTTAAAATTAGTTTTTGGGGATTTTTGAAAACCTTTTTGAAAACCTTTTTGAAGCTTTTGTTAATAAGAATGATTTTCAAAACTAAGAATATTTTAAAAATATTTTAAAATCATTTTGGAATAGCCTATTTGTCAGTACGACTCGGTGTACAATGTATTCCTAGACTCAATAAAATAAAAAATACATTGCTCAGAGAAATACAGACTCGAATAGGCAAACATTGCTTCGGTCTTGAACTGAGTAGGTAGTTGTTCTTGATCATGTCCAAGAGTCCGAGATATCCTGACTAGCTTCATATATCCAGACAGAGTTTGATCAATTATTAAAATCAGTTTGACCATATGACCAATGGGCCAACAATCTCCCCCATTTTGATAATTGACAAACTATGAATGATATAACATCTTTGCTTGGAATAAAAATCAAAAATAGTAAAATTGTTCATAGTCCTGTATTTTCTCAAAAAAAATGTTAGATCCTTTATTTTCTCCCCCGTTGTCACTTAGCAAAATAATTGCAAAAGAGAAAAACTCCCCCGCAATCAATGCATAAGTAACAAACAGTGAAGAAACACAAAATAAAAAATATGAAAAATTATGACAGATGGTAGAGACAGTAAAAAAAAAATAACATCACATGCATGTATTTGTCTCAGGCAGTTTATAACAGAGAATTATTTCACAGGCAGTTTATAATAAAGAAGCAGATAAAGATGCTATAAATAAGTAAATAAACTGATGTGAAACATAAACTACGCATCTCATAAAGATAAAAAGATGTCCAAGAGACAAAAAAAATATCCAGTACAAGTCCTCAAAAGAAATACTGATAAAAAAGTCTAAAGACAGAAACTTGGAATGTAGGAGCATTTCCAAGTATACAGTAGATAATGTCTAAGTGTCAAAAAATCTACTAATATATCACAACTCCTCATCATCATCATCAGCATGACCGGCATGTCCAGAAGGACCAGCTGCAGAGGTACCAGCTCCAGAAGGGTGAGGAGGAGCGCCACTGTAAAACTCACCGACATAGTCTCGAGGAGCACGGTCAGAACGGTACCAATCATATGCCTTACCGGGCTGAAAGTAGGCATGAACAGCCTCATCCTCACAGCGGTAACCAGAGAAGGCTGGATCTCTAGGAATAGAACCAGCAGAATGTCCAGTCTGGGCGAATCGGAGATCAGCTAAAGAATTCACTATCGTCTGATAACGAGTGACATCGCAGAACTCACGCTCGCGAGCCATATCCGTCATCGAGACGTGTAAATCTGAAAGGTGCTAGTGTATGCCCTCAAAAGTCATGGTATACTGCTGAGTAGGTGGAGGAGGTGGAGCAGTAGGAGGAACAATAGGAGGAGCAGCAGTAGTCATACTACGACGAAATAATTTCAGAAACTTTGGCTCAGGGTCTTGAGTACAAGTTGACAAATCAATATCGAAATGCTGGAAGATGCGTGGGAGAATCATCGCATAAGAGAGATTTCTATCTCTTGCACGACAACGTCCCATCATCTAGATAATGGTCTTAGGGGCAGAAAATGGAATCCCCTTAAGAATGTGATACATAGCAGATAATTCAAGAGATGTCACATCATCCTTTGAAGTAGACTTCGGAGGGATAGTAGAGTAGATGATGCGGTGCAATTCATAATTAAACAAGTTCGAGTTGTTTGCCCTGAACTTTCCAGAGCGAACTCGATCAGCTGCACAGAGTTCCGCTTTGAAACTAGTAAGTGTCGTGCCGTCGGGGAATTCAAATTCAGTGATATCAACAAGCAGTTCACCTTCGTTGGGAATACCAAGGATTTCTGCTAAGAGGACATCATTGAAATTGATATCTAATCCGCCAACACGAGTACTTACGTCAAGCGTGTTTAATATGATATTGCAGTAGAACAGTCTAATGGCATTAGTTGCTACTGGGAAACAAAGTTTAACAAAATATTGTAACCCTAATGCCTCAAAATAAGGGCGGTGTTCTGGAAATACAGTCCACTTGATAGGAGCGCATGTGCATATGGATCTCATGGAGAAGTCTTCATACCACAGTAGGGCTTGATCTAGGGTTTGAAAGTAAAACCCGTCGAACGCGCCATCGCTAGATTGGACTGGCGAAAAGAGAGAATCCGTGGGTGGATTCGAAGATGAACCTTCCTCACTAGGATTGGTTGTCTTCTTCCTCTTGTAGGGGTTAAATCCCTTAGGTGCCATTTGTGCAATAAAATTAAATATGCACGAAATTGAAAGGAGGGGAAATACGAAGTTATACCTCCCGAGATTCGAATATGTTGTAGAGAACAACGAACTCCGTACGAATCCAAAGTTTAGATTGATTTCACCACGTGGATTGGAAGAGAAGGAGTGGTGAAGAACTAGGGTTTAGGGCTTTTCGCGCGGCTGCTGTGCTGTGATGGTGGATTTTAGAAGCAATGAAGAAGAAAGGCTCTCGGGTTCTGGTTATATAACCTGATATCCTAACCGAACTCGGGCCGAATTCGGTCCGAAGTCTGGCCGAATTTGCTTGGGGTTAGTTTGGAACACTTTCTTTTTCATTGGCTCATTTCAAAGATTTAATTCAAAGATTAGTAATTTTAACATTCAATTAATATAATTAATGTTATTTTATAAATTAAATTTTATTACACAGCGACTGTTTCAGATTAGCTGTAGGAGTACTATTCCAGCTGGCGGAGGTTCACCGGAAAACTCTTAAATACCGCTTCGCTTCAACCGTAGTTGTGGTGACAGACAGTCTCTTTATTGGTTTGTCTCTAACACAGTTTTTGCATATTGAAATAAAATCATAAAATAAAATTAAATAACATTATTGACGTCCAAAATTCCTAATTCTCGACGTAAATAATTGAAACGATCTTCTGCTAGAGGTTTTGTGAAAATATCAGCCAATTGATTCTCAGTATCTATATACACAAGGTCAATATCTCCATTTTGATAATGATCTCTAAGAAATGATGTCGGATCTCGATATGCTTAGTACGAGAATGACATACTAGATTCTTAGTCAAATTAATAGTGCTTGTGTTATCACAGAAAATGGGAATGTGTGTGTAAAATAAATCATAGTCTTCTAAGGTTTGTTTCATCCATAAAATCTGAGCACAACAACGTCCTGCGGCGATATACTCAGCCTCTGTTGTTGATAGGGCTATATAATTTTACTTTTTACTAAACCATGAGACTAAAGCCTTGCCTAAGAAATGACATGTGCCACTGGTACTTTTCCTAACAACTTTGCATCCAGCAAAATCTGTATCCGAGTAACCAATAAGGTCAAAGGACTTAGTTTTGGGATACCATAAGCCAACAGAAGAAGTGCCCTTAAGGTATCGAAAGATACGCTTAACTGCGCACAGATATGATTCCTTTGGATTAGCTTGAAAACGTGCACACAGGCAAACACTAAACATAATATCTGGACGACTAGCGGTTAAATAAAGTAAACTATCGATCATACATCGATACTTACGTGTGTCGACCGGCTTGCCTTGTTCATCAATATCAAGCTTTGTTGAAGTTGCCATCGGAGTGCCAATAGGTTTGACATTGTCCAGATCAAACTTCTTTAGCAAATCTTTTGTGTACTTGGCTTGATTTATGAATGTCCCATTGTCAGTTTGTTTGATTTGCAGTCCGAGAAAGAATTTCAGCTCTCCCATCATGCTCATCTCAAACTCATTCTGCATACACTTAGAGAATTCTTGACACAGAGATTCATCAGTAGATCCAAATATAATATCATCAACATAGACTTGTATCAAGAGAAGCTGGCCATTAAAAGATTTAAAAAAAAGTGTAGTGTCAACCTTACCTTTTAAAAAACCGTTGTCAAGTAGGAAAGAGCTTAGACGATCATACCAAGCACGAGAGGCTTGTTTTAATCCGTACAAAGCTTTCTTCAACTTGAAAACATGAGCAGGGTTTTTAAAATCTATGAAACCCGATGGTTGTGCTACAAAAACTTCTTCTTTTATAAAACCATTTAAAAATGCACTATTGACATCCATTTGAAATAATTTGAAATTATAAAAACATGCAAATGCACATAACATGCGAATGGATTCTAATCTCGCCACTGGGGCATAAGTCTCATCGTAGTCGATACCTTCTTCCTGATTGTATCCTTGATCTACGAGTCGAGCCTTATTACGAGTCACTAAACCATTCTCATTCAGTTTATTTTGGAATACCCAACGGGTGCCAATGACCGGATGATCAATAGGCTTGGAAACAAGTTTCCAAACTTGATTCCGTTCAAATTGGTTTAATTCCTCTTGCATAGCATCTATCAAAAAACTATCACTACATGCTTCATCAATAGTTTTGGGTTCTAGCTGTGAAATGAATGCAACACTAGAAACAATATATCTACTAGATGTACGGGTACTTACACTTTTGGTAATATCACCAATTACCAAAGCCTTTGGATGATCAATCGTAAATTTCAATCTTTTCGGCAGACTCTGAAGGTAGCTGGTTCCTGGATCTTCTCTAGGAGGATCAGCTAGTGTCGAGCTTGGTTGAGAATCAGCTGTTGTTGAGCTTGGTACAGTTGGATCTTCGTCATTGTCATCGAAAGTCATTTGATTTAGTTCATCAAAAGTGACGTTGATTGACTCTTCGATGATCATGGTTCGTTTGTTGAAGACCCTGTATCCTTTGCTCTTGGCCGCATAACCTAAAAATATACCTTCATCGGCCTTTTCGTCAAACTTTCCCAAATTATCTTTTGTATTAAGAATAAAGCACTTACAACCAAATATTCTAAAATATGAAACTGATGGGATTCTATCAAACCATAACTCAAATGGAGTCTTCTTCGATTTGGGTCGAATTAGAACTCTGTTGAGAACAAAATAAGCTGTATTGACAGCTTCAGCCCAGAAATATTTGGGTAGACTAAATTGGTTTAACATTACTCTGGCCATTTCGGATAGAGTTCTGTTCTTACGTTCCACAACTCCATTTTGTTGTGGAGTCCTAGGACAGGAGAACTCGTGTACAAAACCGTGTGTGTCACAAAATTGCTCAAAATCTGCATTCTCGAATTCACCACCAAGATCGCTTCTAATACGAGTGATCATGTAACCTTTTTTATTTTGTACTTTCTTGCAAAAGGCGAAAAATTCGGATAATGCATCATTCTTTCATGTCAAGAAGTATACCCACATGTATCGAGAGTAATCATCTACAATTACAAAAGTATAAAGCTTACCTTCGAGGCTAGCAACTCTGCTAGGACCAAATAAGTCCATATGTAGCAATTGTAGAGGTCTAGTAGTACATACTGCGTTTACTGACTTAAATGTAATTTCCGGTAAACCGCGTACAAGCTTCTTTGTGGATAATCTTGAGATTGTGTCCATATTTGCGTGACCGAGTCTCATATGCCACAGATGACTCTCATCACTTTTAGCCATTAAGCATCTACCTGAAATATTAGTTTCTTCCAACAAATAGAAAACATATATGTTGTCTTCCCTGATACCTTCAAAGATAGTACTACCAGTTGAGCTATCAACTATAGTACATTTATCTTTGCCAAAGTTGATGCCATAACCATGATCAGCTAGATGACTTACGCTGAGTAGATTATGTTTCAACTCGGTAACCAGACAGACATCCTTAATCACCGGATAGGGAGACTTACCAACATCACCGATACCAATGATATACCCGTTCAAGTTATTACCGAAGGAAACATAACCTTCCTTCTTCTTCTTCGACAGTGTTGCAAATAATATAGCGTCACCGGTCATGTGCCGTGAACAACCGCTGTCGAGGATCCATTTGCTTTTAGCATGTGAAAGGTATTCCACCTACAAAATAGTTTGCAGATAAAACTTTGGGTACCTATTTCTTGTAGGGTCCTGAAACGTTAGCTTTTAGTATCTATGCATAAATATTTAAATCAACAAGCTTTTTGATTCTACATGCAGAAGAAATATGACCAATGTGGCCAAAATAATGACATTGTGCATGTTTAGTATTGAAAGCTGAGTGATGTGCACGGTTGGTAGGTTTAGGTTTTCTAGTATAGAAGAAAGCATACCTATAATCCTGTTTGGGCTTAACCTTTTGGGGTAAAGGTTTGATAGGGTTAGGTCTGACAGTGTTTCACTTGGGAATGTTCCAATTTTTCGGTAAGTGACACGTGTTAGGGTAGGAAGCAGCAGTCTCAGGCTGTTTTCCTAACCTAATTTCCAATCTTTTGGAAGTTTCATACAACTTAGTATAATCAGAAGTGAGTGTTTCCACTCTGATTTGTGCACTTTGAAGACTTTTCTTCTCTTTAGAAAGTTCTTCTTTCAGTTGGTCAATAACCTTGTATTTTTCTTCAGATGACTTGGTAGTCTCGTGTAATAAGAGCTTAATAGAGGAAAGCTCACCAGACTCACTAACATTATTTCTAACCTCAGCTAGTAGGTCGGTAAGTCTTTCTATTTCACCTTTGTACTCTTTGAGTACCTTCTTAGAGGTCTGATATTTGCTAGGCAGTTTCCTGTAATCACTTATCAGTTCACTGAAGGCATCTCCTAATTGCTCAAAGGTGAAGTCATCATATGTATCAACTACAGGTTCAGTAGGTACCTGATCGGATGCCATAAAACATATGTTTGCAGCATCTTCTGATTGTTCATCTTCTAAATCGTTGTCTTCACTTTTATGCCATATGCTGGTGTTGGCATATCTCCGAGATGTTGATCTCTTCAGGTTCCTTTTTTCATACCTGTTGCTCTTCTTGCTTGATGATGAGTTTGTAGGACAATCCTTCTTTATGTGTCCCTTCTACTTGCAGCCGTAGCAGACAGCATCATCTTGATACTAGTTGTTGCTGCTATTGTTTTCTTTGGCTTTCTTCTCATATCTCATGAATCTTTTGAATTTCCTTGCTAGGAGTGTTTGATCTTCAGCATCAGATTCACTGCTGTCTGAATCACCTTCAGCAGCTTTTCTGTGCTGAGCCTTGAAAGCGATTGTCTTCTCCTTTGGTGCAGGCTCTTTAAAATCTTGAAGCTCCAGTTCATGGGTGAGTAGCTTACCCATGAGTACTTCGAGGGACATAGTTGTGAGGTCGTTCCCTTCAATGATCGCAGTAGCCTTTGGAATCCAGTTCTTGGTAAGTGCTCGCAGGAGTTTGCGAATCTTTTTATGGTTACTGTAATCTTAGCCTAGGAAGGACAAAGGATTTACAATATCCAAGAAACTTTTGAACATCTGAGTAACTGTTTCGTTGGGCTTCATCTTAAGTACCTCATACTCTTGAGTAAGTCTGCTGACTTTTGATTCTTTGACTTGAGTCGTACCTTCATGTGTGACTTCAAGAAGCTTCTACACTTTATTAGCAGTTGTTCAGATAGATACCCTGTTAAATTTAGTTCTGTCTAAAGCACAAAATAAAGCGTTAATAGCACGTGCGTCAAGACTGGCCTTTTTCTTTTCTTCCTCTGTATATCTGTTATGGGGTTTTTCAACTAAAACTCCAACAACATTTATACGAGGTAGCTTTTGATAGCCATCAATAATAATAGACCATAAATCAAAGTCAAGTGATTTCAAGAAAAAACTCATCCGTGTTTTCCAATAGGTATAGTTCGTACCATCAAACAGTGGAGGTCTGTTTATGGCCTGGCCTTCACTTATGAATTTCATAGTTACCATATGTTGTGCTGTGATCTATATAACAATTAATTAAATGAATAAATAATTGCAATGTTACCTTGTTTTACCTGTAACACCCGCTCTGATACCAATTGTAGGAACAAAATCGTAAAGCACAATACTCTAGAGGGGGTAAATAGAGTTGGCAGCGGAAAAATGCTAATTTAAAAAAGTTAGCAGCACGATCATAGAATAATAATCATAACTAAATAATGTAAAGGCAGAGATAAGAAAGCAAACGCAGAGACAGCGATGTATACTAGTTTTTCTCTGTTGCGGACTAATCCAGTCGGTAGAACTCTTGCTACCAGTTGAATCCACTATTGGCAAAATTATAAGTTTTCTTACGAAGTCCTTGCAACTTCTACAATACGAGCTTTGATACGAAGAACTCGTCCAACTTCAATTTTGAAGAGTTGAATCTTCTTTCAAGCCTCTGATTACAATCACTCTGAAACTTCTAGACCGCACCGTACTGGCAAATCGACTAGAGGATTATAATTGGCTTGGGATCTGAAATTTGAAGCTCGAGAAAACTCTTTGGAAGACTGAAAGCTTTTTAGAAGAGTGAAGATTGAAAGTGAATGAGTGAGGTGAACTGAACGAAATCCTTCTCTATTTATAGGAATTCCAAAGATAGAATTCTGGCAGAATTCGGGCAGAACTCGATGAGGAAATCTCGGTCAAATCGGCAACTGTAGGAGGACCAAGTTCCAAAGAATTCAAAAATCAAAACGGCGACTAACCGAATTCTGGCCGAACTCTGGCCGAGATCTGTCAGGGTTAGGTTAGGTTTTTAAAATTAGTTTTTGGTGATTTTTGAAAACCTTTTTAAAAACCTTTTTGAAGCTTTTTTAATAAGAATGTTTTTTCAAAACTAAGGATATTTTAAAAACATTTTGAAATTATTTTGGAAGAGCTTATTTTTCAGTACGACTCGGTGTACAACGTATTCCTAGACTCAATAAAATGAAAAAATATTGCTCAAAGAAATACAGATTCGAACAGGCAAATATTGCTTAGGTCTTGAACTGAGTAGATAGCTGTTCTTGATCATGTCCAAGAGTCCGAGATATCCTGACTAGCTTCATATATCCAGACAGAGTTTGATCAATTATTAAACTTCGTTTGACCATATGACCAATGGGCCAACAGATATGTGTGAGATAAGTAGCATATAGAGGTACTTGCGTGTTAGTTGATCACCCGTGCGCATGCGTTAGGGCTAACTACTAATAGAGGCATGTTAGGAGAATTAGCAGTTAGTAGAGGTATATGGTCGTGGATGCGACTTAAATAAGAGCATTGGGTGGGAACCTGACGTATGGGCTTCTTTACACTTCCCTGATTACCTGGCGCTCCTCCGTAGACGTAGGCTCCAGGTGCCCTCTGATGTTTTCCAGAGTATTATGGACGTACCCCCTTGCATATGATGCCCTCTGATGATCTTCGGACGTTACTGACGTAGGCCCCTGGTGCCCTATATGGGGACTATACCGATCCCATTGACAGTCATGGCTCATGCGTCGAAAGGATTATTTCTTAACTGCATGTTCACTTTAGTACGGTTAGGTAACTTTATTCATGTCTTGTCATTTACTTTTATTTGTGGCATATTTTATATCCAGTAGTTATATAACATATTATTTATGTATCTTGTTACGTCCCTCTGAGGACCTGTTGAACTCTCCAGGCGTGTACCTTTGTGATGTTTCACAGGTGCTCTAGCCAAGGCCATGTTTTACTCTCTTCCTCCGAGTTGATTGGACTTGGATCGCCTTCGCATCGCTCGACAAATTTATTTGTTATGTATTTCTTCTCTTTTTAGTTGGTATTAGATTTGTCTCCGCCCAACAATTTGTAAATGATAATTCATGAGTTGATTTATAAATTCTTTCTTCTTTATTTGTGGATGAGATTAGTGTCATGGTTTACTGTATTTCACAGCTTATGTACATATGATGGTTCCATATATTGGAGTATACTTCATATATATACAGCTGGCATGTCGACGTACTTAGTCCTAAGTATTTTGGGACTGGGGCGTTAAACTATTTGCTTCGGCTATAAGAGAACATGTCACATCAAGAAAAACTTTCTTGTTATAAGAAAGAAAAGCAGGCATGATCAGTCAAGCAAGAGAAGGACTTCGACTAGAAACTATGCTGACACTAGCATCTAGTGTAAAAGCGAAGCTAGTGACTCTGATGAAGAAAAGAAGGCTTGCAACATAGCAAATATCTACTTTATGGCTACATATGCTAATATCGAACCCTCTCTATGAAAAATTTACGTTTGATGAACTGTTAGATGCCTTCACTGATCTATTAGAAGATCATAGGAAAATGATGGATTTTTACAAAAGTACTAAGAAGGGGCTAAATTTATACAATCTGAGTTTTCTAAGCAATCTCAAATGTTAGAAGATATTAGAGATTCTTCTAATAAAACAAATGAGGTTACTTTTTTAAAGTTATGCTTACATGATACTCTTGAAAAGCTTAAGAAAGCTAACCCAGAAAATATAAAACTTAGCGATCTCTATGAATTAGAGAAAAATAAGTACAACATTGCTGCTCAGAGAATAGATGCACTCACAGCTAAGTACAATGAGCATGTGACATCTCTAAAAATTTAGAGCATGTGACATCTCTAAAAACTTATCTTACTCTATTGTATATTTATATATCCTGTCATATTATGAACTGCGTGAGATGTACTATGCTCGCTCCAGTCCTAACTGGACCTATTAAAAATTTTACAGACGACACTGAGGAGTTCTGTCCCACTTATTACGGAGTAAGCCTAGACGACACATGTGAGCGGGACTCTCAGGAGGACCCAGCACTTACAGACGACACTACCCCAGTAGACTAGGCTAGTTAGTTAGACTAGTTTCTATTATCTTCATGTCTTGTCAGATACACTTGTATTTATTTGGAGATTGTATTCTGGGTTTGTGGAGATGTTTATCTTAGACTTTCAACTATCAATCTATCTTGTATTTATCATCTGTGGATTTTGTGTTATCGTCTATTCTATCTCATCGTATTTTCTTTCTTAGTTGTGATTGAGTTGTACTTATTATGTCACCTCCATTCAGAGTGTATATACTGTACAGGTACCTTATAAATGTTAGATGTATGTGACCTAGAACAACGTTCTACCACCAACACTATGGCGTTAGCTGGACGTATCCACTTCTCGTGCCCCTACACTGGGTGCGGGTCGTGACACGTTTTTAGTGGTAGCCCATGTAGGTCGAGATTCGTATTTGTGCGAAGTCGTGGTAGTACGATGATTAGTAGTACTACTATGCACCTGCGATTAGAGTTAAGGAATAGGTGTTAGAATGAGAGGATACTCAATCACTGTTAGGATTTCTTGAGAGATTCTTGGGACGACCCTTGATAATCTTATTTTAACTTTGATTTGAAATCTCTTTTTTTCTTGATTTGATTCATCCTTACTTCCTGTTATTGAATTTGATTTTGATGGATTATTGTTGAATTTTGAATCTTGATGTTAGTTGTTGAATTTGAGTTTGTATTTATATATATATACATACATCTTTTTGGAATTAAGGTATAACATGATAACGTACTTGTTAAGGACAGTAAGAAAGGTAAAAGTCTACTTTGTTTTTGGAGTTTAAAATTTATCTCAGTCATATTTGCTAGCATGACAAGGACGCAGAGCCTGATTTAGATATACTTATCCTAGTTATGAAATCTAGATTTTTTTGCAGTCATACCGGGTGGTGTGGTAAAAATTCTAGATAACATGACTATAGGGTGTATACCTTTGTTATGGACTCTATTGTTTATTGCAGCTATGCTTACTAGCGTGGCAAAATTCTGACAACATAATTTCAGGAAGACGTATATGGTATCAGATTTTATCTTAAATGGGTTCATTTCTTTTTAACAGTTGATGAAGAAAAGATTTTATCATTATTTCTTTCTTGCCATTATTTCTTGTATTACCATTTTAAAAAATAAAATAAATAAAACTGTCCTGATTACATCAATCACCTGTCTCGTATCTAATTCTGTCAGCTATACTTTGAAACCCTTTAATCTCCATATCATTTCACCTTCGAAAGGTCAAGGAAGTAACGTAAATCATCTAACTTGGAAAAGACTTGATTTGTTATCTTGTGATAATCTTGCTAGGGGTATAATCTGATGGACCTTGATATAGGTTTGGGATAGAGATGCGACTGAATTTGAGGATAAAATCAAGAGAATTATATTATCAATTTAGGAACAATCATACTTAGAGAAATCTTTTGGGTATGAATAATTCATAGATGTATTTCATAACTGATGAGGATATTCGAGGTCAACTTAGTTTCGAAAACTTGGATAAATTTTGGTTGTTGATTCTTAAGACGTTACTTTAAGGCTATGATGTTAAATTTAGGAATTTAGTAATAGAGAAGAGATTTTAACTATATGCAATGATGATACGAAATTGAATAAGATATTGTAAGAAATGGCTAGAAACAGGAAGAACGCAAGGATTTTGAGTTATATAAAATATAGAGATTTTGTGTAAATTTTAAATTTTAGGAGAATAATATTGAAGGTGTACGTTAAAGGTGTAACACCCACTTTTCTAAAATGAGGGTAATTTTGAACTTTTATAATTTTGATTAATCGATAATAAGATTTAACTCATGTTGTAATTTTTGGTAATTTTTTAATCAATTTAAAACTATTTAAAATGTTCAATTGTGATTTTTGATGGTTAACTAGTTAATCCCTAGTTTTGCTAAGCTTAGAGACTAACCATGACCATGGGGACCTAACCATATGATTAGAATAACTATTTACAACTTTTTAGTCTAAGGGTATTTTGTCATTTTGTGACTTTTAAATTATTTAGAATTTTGATTAATTGGTAAATTTTAGATTATTTTAATAATATTTAAATTAATGTATTATGATTTTGGTCATTTTTTATATTTTAATATTTTGGGAAAATTTTATATTTTTAATATTGTTTTTATTGGATTTGTTTAGTCGGGTTTGAGTTTCGTCTCGTTCCGACTTGTATTGTGACCCGGGTAGCTTAAACTCTAGATGGGACCCAATATTAAGTTAAGCATGGCTCACAAGACCCAACATTAAGTTAGTTAATTAAACTAATTTTTATCATGTTAGAATGGTTAAGTTAGAGACTCAAACTAGATCATTTTGACCCCAAACTTGAACCTAGTCTAGACTTAACCATATGAGATTAGAGAGGGGCAATTATGACATTTTTCATTAGCCCTAATGGACTCTTTATGATAGCCACCTTTAGGAGAGAATGATTCATTTCATTCATTACAATCTTGCCTATTTTATTTTTCTTTTGTTCTTCCCTAATTTTAGAGAGCCTTCCCATTGATTTGATCTCCAAATCAAATCATTCCTTCACCAAACCTTCCCTCAATCATTCCCATTCTGCAAGGGAAGGGTTCTACCAAGGATTGGAAGAGGAGTGTAAGGAGGAGTGTCCACTTTGAGGGATCTTCGTATCGGAGCCGTGTCATAAAGGATTTCATTGGGATTCCACTCCCAATAGGTAAAATCCATCCTCTAAATCGATTTTCTTTGCATATAAATTAGTTTTCAATCCGTAGGATCCATCCTCATGCATGTGTCCCATTTAGATTCAAATTTGAAGCCATTTGGAGCTCTCTTGATGATTTTAGATATGTGTCTTGTGTCCTACTTGATAGATCCCAAATTAGGACACCCCATGTGTATGTATGTATGATAATAGTTTAAATAGATATATAATTCAGTTTTAGAATGGTTAGAGAGTGGATTGATCTTAGTTAGGATGGTTTTAATGAGTTTCATTTGGATACCTATGTTTGTATCTAAGTATCTTGGCCTATATGTGTTCTTTTGTCAAATCCGTCATAATTTTTATCCACGTTTTTATTAACCAAAGCAACTTAGAAATGTCATAACTTTTAGCTTAGAACTCCGATTTATCTTCTGTTTTTTTTAAAAGAACCGTATCGAAGTTAGATTTACAAATATATATTTTAATAATCCAAATTCTTTTGTAACTTTCTGTAGAATTATTTGAGTGTTAGCTGTACGAAAGACGAACGTGTTTCGTATTTTCGCGATTCCGGGAGCTTTCGGACACGAAAATGCGATCCGTTTAAAGTTTCGGAAAGCTAACACAAAGGGCTATGACATACTTTAATCCTAGAATTTAGTAAATGTCCAATTGGTACATTATTAATTTTAAGTAGAAGAGTGACTATACGATATATGCATTTTGTGTAACCTATGAGCGTATGTAGTATGGATATTAAATGAATATAGAGTATATAATGCATGATATGTTAGATGAATGAAATAATATATATATATATGATATATATTCTCTTTACATTAATGTATATATATATATGGTTGAATGCAAGCATGTAGGAATGCAATTAATATAATGTATGTAAGCAATGCATAAATGCATGAATGAAAGAATGATATACAATGTATGCATGGAAGTATATAATGAATGCTAGATATTAATGCAAGGTATACATGTAATGATAGATATGAATGCATAATATATAAATAATATAATGCAATATACAATGATAGCATGTATGGTAATGTAGAATATATGATGCAAGCATGTATATTTCCATTGTTTTCCCTTTTTCTTACATTTTCCTTCCCTTCCCTTTCCTTTTCAGTTTTTTCCTATTTTTTCCTCTTCTATTTTTACATGTTGTATATAATATATATAATGTATAGATAAAAAAAATATATATATATAATGTATAGATGCATGTAAGTATGTAATATGCATGAATGACATGTATGTAATAAAAATAAGTATATATATGCAACTTAAAGATATATGAATGGATATAATGCCTGAACTGAAATATGCATGCATATGAGATATGAATGAATGTATATTAGACAAGCCATGCAACCCCTTTAACTTGATGTGAAATCTGAACACACTTGTACACTATAACCCTTTCTTAAAAATGTGAATCTAGATAATGCAAACACTTGTATTAACACTTACACATTGGTCTTAATGCTGATTTAGTTTCACATGATGTATCACATGCACACTTGACACTTAACACTATCACTCTCTATCTGTTAGCATCTTAATACATGACTTGTTGTATGATATATATTGCCTTGTTATAGCCTAATATCTGTGGATGCCTTAACCTATTTTTGATGTATATATATATATATAGATGGTTGTGAGTGATGGCTTGTTTAGCCTTGTGTTGTTGTGTGCTTGCTAGGATAGACTAGTTAGACTTAGTGAGACTTGCTGGGATTAGGCGTGACCTAGTTGACCTAGTTTAACTAGTATTGAGGACTAGAGTTGACCAAGGTTGACTTTAGCCTAGATTGACCCTAAACATCATGTAGATGCATTGTAGCAGTCTATTTTCTTATTTTAGACTTTTTGTGACTTGTGCTGTTCTGATTAGGAGCCAGACACCTCTCCTCGGACAGTATATTTACTTTGGACATTCAGACATCAGGCGAGTACATTCTCTGATCATTTCGTATCATGTTTAGGATTATATTTCCTGATTTAGACTATCTTACTTGATGCTGACACGTTGGTAACACGGATTGGTACTATATGGATCCCTTCATGAGATGTTATCCCTCTCGGGAGCATCAGATACTTTTGTCATGTGTGTTTCACTTACATCATGTATCATATGCTTCTATTATCATGAATCTTCGGGAATCAGCTAGTGACTCATGTACCCTCATGATCATCGAGCCTTCACGAATCAATTCATGAATCATCCTTTATGGGCAACGTAGTATAATCATGAATCTTAACGTAACTTGAATGGATCCTTGTGTATTGATTGGGGATGGAAGAGTATAAATGAACATGTGAATAAATCCAAGTAGTGTAATCAAGAATCAATTCCAAGTAGTGTAATCATGAATCAGTCCTTAGCCATTCACATGTTTATCCAGTACTCTGAATCACTAACACTGTCTCTCTTTTACATATATCATAGATATTTCCTTACAGTCTCTCTCTCTTACATTATGCTATTCTTCACTTTTCTATACTTTATTCTCTAGCACGATTATATTTTCTTTTCCTGCTATGACTTATTGAGATGTATTGTGCTCGCTCCTGTCCTGACTGGACCTGTTGATAAATTTTACAGATAGCCTGGAGGTTTTCTGCTAGCCTAGAGGAGACACAGTAGAGGTTGTATAGATAGCTAGGGTTTTACTCATAGTTTATTTTCAGTTGTCTTGAGTTGTATTTATGGATTACTGTATTTGAGCTTTGAGATATATTTCTGGGTTGTGTATCTTAGATACTTAGACTTCTATCTGCTGTATCCCTTTTGGATTTCATGTTTTATCTATCTTCCATTATGCTCTACCTCAGATGTGATTAAGACTGTATCTGCTATATCACCTCCATTCGGGGAGTATAAACTGTTTTGCTTTATATTGTTAGATGTTGTGACCTAGGACAGCGTTCTACCGCCGACACTGCGGCGTAGGCTGGACGTACCCACTTTTCGTGCCCTTACTCTAGGGTGCGGGTCATGACACATTTTTAGTGGTGGCCCATGCAGGTCGAGTTTGTGTAGTGGTACTCGAACTAGAGTATCACTATAGCCTGCAGTACGATTAGGATATTTTGAAGGTACTCAATCACACTAGGAAAAACTCCTTATCAGATCCCTTTTATCTAAATTTGTTGCTTATTGTTTTCCCTTGAATATTAACTGTCTTCCTTTGATTTCTCGCTTCATTCTCAGTAATTGCTTGTTGTTTTGATCTGTCTTCATAATGGTTATGGAGACATTATCTCATCGCTTCGGTTCGGGGGATACTATCAAGAGGCTGGCCACCTCTCGTCCTGTTCATCAGGGCCTCGAGACTGCAACTCCTGTTGTGCCGACTCAGGTTGGCATTTCTGCTACATTGGAGGTGCACCTCTCCCTGTACAGAGACCTTTTCCCATCATTTTCGATTTTTCTCAGCAGCAGCGGTTCATACAGCATCAGCAGCAGACCAGGGGAAACCAGCAGGGACGAGCTATCGTCCGGACAGTCGAGGATACACAGACCATTGGAGATCTTGCTACAAGTTCCGTTCTTCTTTATTCCATTCCTGCAATTGTCTCTTATAACTATCTTGAAATTCGATTCCATCTGTTCCTTGTTGACTGATCAATTTGTTCTGTTGTTCCTGTGTTATGTTTGTTCGTTTTTTCTTCTGAGAAAAAAATCATATGGGCTAGGTCACCTCAGTTATGGGATCTAGAATCTTCGATAGTCATGTTAGCTGGCATAGTGAGGACATATAGTCAGATTTTGGACCTATTTCTCAGGTGTGGAAATTTAAAGTTTTTGCCATCGCATACGGCAATGTGGAAATTTTAAATAACAGGAACCTAGAGGTATGTACCTTATTCAAGGACTCTGTGATTATCGTAGCCTTGCTTACTAGTATGAACAGGATTTGGAGCACCATAATTTTGGATAGACGCATATGATTATCATATTGTACCTTAAATGCTCTTGAACAAGTTTTCTCTACTTTTGTTCAGTCTTTCAAAAAAATTGTTTTGTTTGTTTTGTTTCTCATTATTTAACTTAGGAGTAGGAGTAGCTTTAGCTGTATTATAAACCTTTGTGTAACTTCTTACTATGAATCTCTTCTTAAAATAATGAATCGATGATTTTGCTAGACCTTATCTTGGATTTGATATTATAGATCTAGTTTCAAAATGGTTCCTTCTTTTAAACAGATAAGCAGAACAGATTTTATCGTTATTTCCTTCTTGGTATTATTCTTATATTAATAATAATAATAAAACTGTCTTGATTACATCAATCACCTGCTTTGTAATCTTGGTAGGAATCTAAATGTTGGTCTTGATATAGAATTTGACTTTTATATTAGGACATGAGAATATAAATAGTGGATACAGACACTTTGTCTGACACGTATGTATGCTACACTTTGATTATCAACCCATCTAAATGCATATTAATATGTTATTGATGTTTAAATTCTTAAAACTCCAATATTCTGATACAGTACAGTATCCGAGACTGGTTCTCTGCTTTTCCAGTTTAAATTCGTAATTTAAATATAAATTTCATGTTATTAGTTTCATTTACATCGCTGTACATGTATCTTATACACAAGGTTTCAATTCTTAAAGAAATTGGTTGAGTTTTGTGTTTGAACTTATCAAATCTGAGACTGTGTGCATATTAACCCTTAATACTGGATTTTAAATATTAGTTCAAATTACTGTTTTTAAATATAATATTTTGAGGTATATATATTGTTGTATGTCGGGATATAATGTTGGGTTTCATATTTTTACATATTAGGTTGTGATAAACATTTGGTTGGTTTGATGTTCGAATTTCTCCAAATCCTAAAACTGAATACATGTTAACATTTTTCACATTGATTTTAAATGTTTAGTTCAATTTCAGATTTAATATATAATGTTAAACTGAACTGAATAATTGAACCCTTCATTTTAAGTTATAACCCCTGTACTCTTGACACTCTACACTAATGTACACTAATGTTCACAACTGCCATGTAAACCTAACCTTCATCTCTATGTTATGTTCATCTCTATATATATATATATATATGATATATATATATATCATATATATATATATATATATATATATATATATATATATTATATATATTATACATATGCATAAATATGCAAAAATATATATATATATATAATATATAGTTTATGCATACATGTTATAATATTTATAGATACATAACTAAATCTCTACCTCTCTATACATATAGATATATGTAATATATGGTTAGCCATGCATGTTATGAGTAAATAGGTGGTGCATTGTAGATTGTTTAA
>JANAVB010010004.1:0-47453 GCA_029216955.1 Iris pallida | reverse complement strand
TCGATGTTTCGTGAGTTCACATTTCTTATGTAAACCATATTCTTTCCTGTGACTTCGAATAGAAGTTTATTTAATAATATCATATTGAACAAATTTGAACAATAAAGAATTTGGATCAAAAATTTATTTAATAATTTACAAAATCATACAAAGCCAAGAACATGAATCAACATGATATTAACAGACACAAGCAAGAACAATATCTCTTTATAAAAATTAATATCTTTTTAAAGCTGTCTTATTGAACTTTTAAGTTATATACTATGAACGAATATTTACAAGTCAATGTACATTAACCAATCTTACATTTTTCATATAAATTTTCATAAATTCGACGGAAGCTTACTAATATCTAAATATCATATTCAACAAAATTATACGAGAAAATATAATGGCAAAGATTTACACCTATGCAACTAATCTGGTACAAAATCCATGTAACACTAAATCAAATTTATTTGCATCTGTATTAATACAAAAATACAGATAATAAATCAAATTAACTAAATATTATTTTACATAAAGTCCTTGCAGCCATACCGATCATAAGTTATTTGGTAACATGGTGATCGGGACATATAGTCCCTACAGCCATTCGACTAGCGAGAGAAAAACTATGGTACGACATGGTGATCAGGACATAGTCCCTGCAGCATTCGACTCACGAGCAGAAACTATGTAGTCGTAGATAAAGTTGACTGTCCTCCAACCCACATCCCTCGGCAATGATATACGACAACCTATCACTATATCTTATATAGTAGTCGTCACGACCCGCACCGGTTTTCGGATGCGAGTTCGTGAGCAAGCCAGCTACGTATCGAGCGGACTTGTCACGCCCCAGTACCGGAATACTGAGACGGACTAGGCCAGCTACACCGTATGAGGTATATAAACGTCATACAGCGATCGTGGCTGTCAAGAGACTAGGGGGTGCATGCAACAATCAGGTCTCCTATGGTCCCACAGAGCATCTATGTCTCAATCAATCAAAACAAGAAGCAGTAAATAATGATCATATAAGACAAAGCAGTAAGGCGTCCCCGACGCTTCATCAGAATGATTCATGAGTCTAGCTATACAAAATGAGAGCTAGTTCCGAGAGTCAATAGTACATAACTATAGTCAGCTACAGTCTAATTTAATTACAATTATGCAAAGGAAACTAGTATCCAGAACTGCAGGCTAAACAAGTACCGGTGGCTAAATGCCAAGTACAAAATAGAAGATATCAGAGCGGTGAAGAAGAAACCCACTCATGGTCCCTGGCGCCCATACTCCTGGTGTACCCATTGTTCGGGTGGAAAGCTGGATCCTCTGGAGCTGCTACGAAATCTGGCCAAATAAAACCAGCAGGGTCAGGCCCCGAATAGCAAGTACCACAAGGGAGCACAAAAGAGTGAGATAAATCTAATAAGTTAAATAAGACCTGATTCATGAGTTATAGGCTTATACCATATCATCGAGACGATACGACACCCTTACAACCAAACAAGGACAAACGTGCCAATATCGTGCCGAGATAAGATATATCCTATAACCATGGACAGGTAAAAGGACTTCTGATTCGCGACTTCGGTCCATAGCCTATCGCAGCACAATAGCCCAACCCAACAACCAAACAAGGACATGGGTTGGACCACGCACCACGATAGTCCATGTTCCTCAGTTGCTAACAGAAGAAACATATCACAAACAAGTCAGCTTACAAGCGGCCAATCAATCTACGGCTTTCTATGATTTGTCTGGATTATACCAGTAATGCAATATATATTACAAGAATCCTCAGATCGTATCGCATTCCAGCAGGGCTAGCCAAACCATTATTACAAGCAAGCACGAAATGCACCGGTCCCTCGAAAGGCCACCGCGCTAGAATAAGCAGTAACGGTTCCAGCTCTCCTATAGGAAGAGCTGGCTCGGCAGTCACAAATCAGATACTGCACTCTACTAGTGCGGATGACTATACAATATCCGAGGCAGCCAACCCGATGCGCCAGGACGGGACCCAGGGCGGCTGGTGACGTACGATCTCGAGATTCTGTTCCCTCCCATGCTTCTACCAATTTAAGTTGCTTAGATTAACCCTATCTCGATATGGAATTACATGTCGTGGTCACATGGTCATCCTCCTATATGTCGTACCATAGTACGCGTACCCTAAGTATGAATCCACATCGGCTCAATCTAGATCCAGCTTAGTGTAATGCATCAAAACAATAATCATTTTACCACGACACTATTACTGACCAATTACCATGACTGTGCTGGAAGGTACACAGGTATTGACATATAACACAAATGATCACTTAGCACGTAGAGTCACACCTCAGTGCACTCATTAAATGGCACCGCAGTGCATACTAATATTGTATCTCAATATACACTTAGAACATGTACCAGCACGTATACAGGTAATCGGGTCAGGAACACGGTCAAGTCAGGAAGTCACGTGGACCCTTCGTGACATAAAAGTCACATATGAATTCAGGTTAAAGTGAGACATGAAGGTCCTTGAAGCCAAAACAAAGATCTACAACTTTCATGTTGGAAGTTAGGAGAAATTCTGGCCACAATTCAGCCAAATAGGACTTAAAATAGCCAAAAATAGCCAAATAAGCACTATGCGGCACTATACAGCACTATGCGGCACTATGCAGCATCCTTATGCGGCTGTGCACTATCGGTACTATGCAGCATTCTTATGCGGTCGGACACTATGCGGCACTATGCAGCACTATGCAGCATTCTTATGCGCTGGGTACTATGCGGTACTATGCAGCATTCTTATGCGACTGGGTACTATGCGGCACTATGCAGCACTATGCAGCATTCTTATGCGGCTGGGCACTATGCGGCACTATGCAGCACTATGCAGCACTCTTATGCCTGAGTACTATGCAGCACTATGCAGCATTCTTATGCGGCTGGGCACTATGCAGCACTATGCAGCACTCTTATGCGGTTGGACACTATGCGACACTATGCAATACTATGCAGCATTCTTATGCGCTGGGCACTATGCGACACTATGCAGCATTCTTATGCGGTTGGACACTATGCGGCACTATGCAGCACTATGCAGCATTCTTATGCGGCTGGGTACTATGCGGCACTATGCGGCATTCTTATGCAACTGGATACTATGCGGCACTATGCAGCACTATGCAGCATTCTTATACGGCTGGGCACTATGCGGCACTATGCAGCACTATGCAGCACTTATGCGGCTGGGTACTATGCGGCACGATGCAGCATTCTTATGCGGCTGGGCACTATGCAGCATTCTTATGCGGTTGGACACTATGCGATACTATGCAGCACTATGCAGCACTCTTATGCGGCTGGGCACTATGCAGCACTATTCATCGTCCCTGCCAAAATCAGGACTGATGATATAGAAAAATAACCAAATATTATTTTGGCCATAACTTTCTCAAAACAAGTCGAAATCTAACTTTTCAAATGTCAAAATTGGATAGAATTGAATTTCCTACAACATAGGACCATTAGTTTTCGAAAACAACCAAGTTTGATAGATCAAAACTATGGAAACCCATAGAACCCTAGTTTTAAAAACTTAGATCTACACCAAACTAGCCATTAAAATCAAAAACTCCTAGAACTAAACTTGTAGAGAATGAAAAGAAGAACAATATACAAATAATATCAAAGAAAGATCAAGAAATAAAAATACAATAATCTCTCCATTTGGTGCAAGATGTATTTGCCTAAAAGTTTGCTTGAGGGAAATAAATGAAGAGTGAATGAGGAGAGAGAGTGTGGAAGAGAATATATATAGGGTTGGGTTGACTCAAAGAAACCCTAAGCTTAAGCATGCTCTTAACCACATGACCAATGACATGTTAAATGACATGATACAACTAATTAAATTAATTAAATAAAATTCTAACTACAACACGGTTCAGAAATCTTATCATCGAAACATGAACCACGCCTACAACCAGACAAGGACAAGGGGTGGCACACTAATCCACGACGAGATACTGTCCCATGCCATGGTTAGTTACAAATACATGATACATACATTCAAGATACAGGTGCCAGATACCATATACAGGAAAAATCAAAAATTTACGTATTCCGGGAATGGGGAGTGATAGGACTCCGGCTCGACTCGAGTACGTAAAAGCTGTCACGGTCATGGTATCATGTCTAATATAAACTATTCCACAGGAATCATATAAAACAAAATGAACAAGTATGGGTCGTGGTCTGCAGCCCACTAGCATATATGTCCGATTAGACTCTAAGAATAATATGAGTCTATAAAGCTAAGCTGATAAGCAAGATATATCAAGAAAGCACGAGAAAGATAGTAAATCAATAACACTAACAAAATACCTGAATCAAGCGATTGAAGTCAGCTACCACATGCTCAGCTAACTAATCCCGTGCAATCAGCTACCTGAAGAGATCATCAGGTCCTCAGAGGACTAGCAAGATACATAAAATAGACTACTAATATGACAGTAAATAACATGTATGGAGAATAAGAACACTGCAAGAAGAAAATCTAAGGACGACGAGTCGTGTGGAAATGTAATACTAGACTTGTCTACCAATCAATCGATTAACCCCTATAGCTTGTAGTAAAATGCAAGATACTCCCAATCTATAAGATTTGATTGTAACACAATGCAAGATACTCCAGTCAAGATTAGCCAATTCTAGTATCGATCTCCTCCAAAGGATACAAAGTCAAGTAGACTCCAATAAATCGTAGTACAATACAAGATACTCCCAATTTATAGTGTCGCAAGTCAAGTCAATCGATCAATCAATATATGCTATAGGTCGTAGTATAATATAATACTCCCAATCTATAGTATGTCTCAACTGTAGTACAATATAAGATACTCTCAGTCAAGAATGGTTAAGTCAAGGACAGATATAGAAGATAACTCAATCACGAGACAAGATAACACGAAGAGACCAATAATCAAGCAACGTTGGATATCCTGTACGTGCACGTAATCTAGAACAAGGAAAACAGTCAAGGGCAAATCAATCACAATATGGAATCATGTGACAGTATGAAAGGAATACAATAAGGAAAGAAAAAATAATATAAAAACTGTATATGTTCGGCAAGGTATACTTGCCCGAGGGTTGCACGGAGAACCAACAATAATCGCCAATCAACAAGTCAGAGAGTCCAAGTCTCACAAATGTCTCCGAAAGCTGAAACAGACATCGCCAATATTCCCAGAATAGCCAAATTAGCTAGGATTGTCTCTCCTTAAGTCTAATTCTAGACGCAGGGCAAAACGGTAATTTTAGATAACAACGATGTCCACCGTTGGACCCGCTTTGCACCAAAATTATGCCAGAGTCAATGGTCTCTAAAGTCGTCAAACTATATGTCAACAGGTTCGATTTTTTGATACGAATCCAACTGTATGTCCAAAGTTGGATTTCGGCGGGCCGTGCACAAAATCATCTGTTAAGTCGGATCGTAGGGCCCGCAAAACGGCGATCCAATCAACTGTCTCAGAATCGGACCAAACTTGGCATGCATGACCAAAAAATGACACGGTCCTGTTGGCGCAAGTTTCGTCTTGATCTGACGAACGTGCACAAAGTAATTGAGAAATTTGCACATAGGTCGATACGGTAAATTTGACGGATACGCATCAATTCGTTGCGCACATGCAGCCAATTTGAATTCCGTAAAAGCCCACACGACCATGAAGCCGTTACGCACCTTTCGATGCTTTCGGTTTGCGACTACGTCGCCCGGTTTGGCGGAACGCACGTCGTATCGAAGGATTTTCTAGTTTTTGAAACAGATTTTTTATACTTTTTAACAGTGAATAATTTCTTGCACAATAACTCAAAATAATTCTATCAGTAGCGTTTCGATCCTATATATGTTGTCCTTACAACTGATCAACTAGAAGTTCAAGACTATCTATGGTTTTCCAGTTTTTAACCTTCCAAACGAGTGGTTGAAGTAGTTTAAGTCCTGTTTATGAACAATTTTTTTGGCATTCCTTGGATCGATTTCCAGGCAGGTTAGTTAGGTAATACCTAAATCTATTTACTGGGGATGGAAATAGTATAGGTTAGCTACACAGCGGATCTTTCGATTCGAAAAATCGTCGAACGACGAGGGAGAAAAGAGACACGGAAGAAGAGTACCTGGGCTGCGATGTTCCAACTGCGGCTGCCGTTAATCGTGGCTTCAGTCGCGTGCGCGCGCGGTCCTGGCGACTTCGGCCGTGCACGAACGATGTTGCAGTGGCTGGAGTGCGCGCGCGGAGGTGGGTGTCGGTACGGCTAGGGGGATGGGTTTTGGTTAGGGTTTTCGTGAGAAACTTCTCTCGAGCATACTCGTATGCTCTGTTATATAATATAGTTGGGGCCGCTCGGTTTGCACAGTGCAATTGCACAGTAAGGGCTGGGCTTTGCGCAGTACGGACCGGGCTGGAATTTGGGCTAGGTGCTACTGCTGAGTTCTTATGCATATTGCTCTCGGTTGGCTGGGCTTGTTGCTGCGGGTGAGGTTTTAGGGATTTATTGGGCCGGCCTGGGCTGGGATTTGATGGGTTAGTTGGGCCGGCCTGTTTATGGGGTTTTATGTTATTTGGTTTCTAGATTCAACCATACATGATATAATATTTATACCATATATATATATATATATAATATATATATAATATATAGATATATATATATATATATATATAATATATATATATATATATATATATATATATATATCCACATATAGATTATCTACTATAAATTTATCTCTACAATATATATACAATATACATATATCTATATATAATGATATATGATATACACCATAAATCTAAATATAAGCAATACAATATTCTATATATGATCAATAATGGCATATATAACTCCTAATTTTATATACTAAAATTATATAACATAAAATTATATTGTTACATATATTAAAAGCCTAATTTTCATATATATTAATTTCCTTCTTTATATATACACAAATCATGATAAATCCCAAAATCCAACATATTGCTAGGGAAATTATTACTAATATCAATAAAACATTATTTAGTATTAAGGACTTAAATATGTGTACAACCACCTTTGCGAATTGGCTACCCGGTCACTAAATTGGAATAGTGATACGACATACGTCTACATGGACGCCCTTGGTCTCACTACATGCCTACACGGGTTTGGGTTGAGTTCGGGTTAGTAAAAACCTAGTCTTCTAAAAGTCAATAATATAAATATAATATTAAAACGTCTTTAGAGGTTTGGTCGCAATTGGCCAGCTTTTCCTAGTTAGGACACACTTATTGCTTAGCATTCCCCTAACATGGCTAAACACAAGTCAAAGCACGCTACTACACTATCCGTGCCATGACTCCTAATCGTCTTGTACTCCAAACTTAATCATGATTAAAAATCATCTACCGTAATAATTAACTAAATAATCAGTTATAAATTCTAAAATCACTATTTAAATCAAATAAATAAAAAATAAAAAAATATTTCAAAAATTTTCGGGAAGGGAGGCTACAAATCTATCCACCTTAAAATAATTTTGTCCTCGAAATTCTAACTCATAATATTCCTAAAAATCAAAGTCTACTATTTCCTTAATCTCCTAAGTTTAATTTCTCCAAAAATATTTTATGACATTCTCTAGTCATTTTATAACTCCGAATACTTGAGGACTTCTACCCACCTTGGTCACACTACTCCTCAAAACACGGTCACTAAAATCTTCTAGCTAGTTGCTAACAAGTCTACCAACAGATATCTAGGCATATGGCAACTATAATCCTTCATATCTATAAACAACCAAATATTCAATAGTCCGCAATATATACTATAACTTAAGATTTCCTAATAAATCCTAGATAGCACGATCGTTCGTCACCACTCGAAATAAAGGGACGAGAATCAATGGTACGGAAGCAAGAAAGTATAATCAGAGTAATTATGGAGTTCTTCAAGGACGTAGAGAATTTTCTAGAAGAATTTTCAAGATAGTATGGATTGAGATTTCTAAGGGTTTAGTCAAATTCGAGGCTTGTATCAGTACAGTTACGTAACCGATACGATATGCTCTGACCTGCATGGGCCACCACAAAAACTTGTCATGACCCGCACACCGATTTTCGGACGCGAGTTCGTGAGCACGCCAGCTACGTATCGAGTGGACTCCAGCCCGACTTGAGTACGTAAAAGTTGTCAAGGTCATGGTATCATGTCTAATCTAAATTATATCTCAATCTACAGGAATCATATAAACAAGGATGAACAAGTATGGGTCGTGGTCTGCAGTCCACTAGCATATATATGTCTGATTAGACTCTAAGAATAATATGAGTCTATAAAGCTAAGCTGATAAGCAGGATATATCATGAAAGCACGAGAAAGATAGCAAATCAATAACACTAACAAAATACCTGAATCATGCGATTGAAGTTAACTACGACATACTCAGCTAACTAATCCCGTGCAATCAGCTACCTGAAGAGATCATCAGGTCCTCAGAGGACTAACAAGATACATAAAACATGCCAACTAATATGACAGTAAATAACATGTATGGAGATAAGAACACTGCAAGAAGAACATCTAAGGACGACGTCGGCGAAAATGTAATACTAGACTTGGCTATCAATCAATCGATTAACCCCTATAGCTTGTAGTACAATGCAAGATACTCCCAATCTATAGTAGATTTTGATTGTAATACAATGCAAGATACTCCCAATCAAGATTAGCCAATTCTAGTATCGATCTCCTCCCTAAAGGATACAAAGTCAAGTAGACTCCTATAAATCGTAGTACAATGCAAGATACTCTCAATTTATAGTATCGTCAAGTCAATCAATCAATCAATATATGCTATAGGTCGTAGTACAATGTAAGATACTCCCAATCTATAGTATGTCTCAACTGTAGTACAATGCAAGATACTTCCATCAAATGGTCAAGTCAAGGACAGATATAGAAACTGACAACTCAATCACGAGACAAGATAACACGAAGACCAATAATCAAGCAATGTCGAATATCCTATACGTGCACGTAATCTAGAAGAAGTAAAATAATCAAGGGTAAATCAATCACAATATGGAATCAAGTGACAGTATGAAAGGAATACAATAAGGAAAGAGAAAACAATATAAATACTATATATGTTCGGCAAGGTATACTTGCCTGAGGGTTGCACGAGAACCAACAATATATCGCCAATCAACAAGTCAGAGAGTCCAAGTCTCACAAATGTCTCCGAAAGCTAAAACAGACATCGTCAACATTCACAAAATAGTCAAATTAGCTTGTATTGTCTGTTCTAAGTCTAATTCTGGACGCAGGACAAAACAGTTAATTGGACAAAAACGATGTCCGTCGTTGGACCCGCTTTGCACCGAAAATTATGCCAGAGTCAATGGTCCGAAAGTCGTCAAACTATAAGTCAACAGGTCCGATTTTCCGATACAAACCCATCCGTATGTCCAAAGTTGGATTCCGGCGGACCGTGCACAAAATCACCCGTTGAGTCGGATCGTGGGGCCCGCGAAACGACGATCCAATCACTGTCTCAGAATTGGGCCAAACTTGGCATGCAGGACTAGAAAAATAATACGGTCCTGTTGGCACAAGTTTCGTCTCGATTTGACGAACGTGCATAAAAATTGAGAAATTTACACATAGGCCGATACGGTGAATTTCGACGGATACGCATCAAATTCGTCGCGCACACGCGACCAATTTGAATTCCGTCAAAGCTCATATGACCATGAAGCGTTACGCACCTTTCGATGCTTTCGGTTCGCGACCACGTCGCCCGGTTTGGCGGGACGCACGTCGTATCGAAGGGTTTCTAATTTTCGAAACGATTTTCCTTACTTTTTAACAGTGAATAATTTCTTGCACAATAGCTCAAAAATAATTCTATCAGTGGTGTTTCAATCCTGTATATCTTGTCCTTACAACTGTTCAACTAGAAGTTCAAGACTATCTATGGTTTTCCAGTTTTTAACCTTCCAAAACGAGTGGTTGGAGTAGTTTAAGTCCTGTTCATGAACAGTTTTTTTGGCAATCTTTGGGTCGATTCCCAGGCAGGTTTAGTTAGGTAATACCTAAATCTATTTACTGGGGATGGAAGTGGTATTGGTTAGCTACGCAGTGGATCTTTCGGTTCGAAAAATTGTCGAATGACAAGGGAGAAAAGAGACACGAAGAAGAGTACCTGGGCTGCGATGTTCTAACTGCGGCTGTCGTTGCTTGCGGCTTCAGTCGCGTGCGCACGCGGTCCTGGCCGACTCCGGCCGTGCGCGACGGCGCTGCGGTGGCTGGAGTGCGCACGGAGTTGGGTGTTGGCGGGCTAGGGGGATGGGTTTTGGTTAGGGTTTCCGTGAGAAACTTCTCTCGAGCATACTCGTATGCTCTGTTATAGAACAGAGTCGGGGCCGCTCGATTTTTACAGTGCAATTTGTACAGTAAGGGCTGGCTTTGCACGGTACAGGCCGAGCTAGAATTTGGGCTAGGTGCTACTGCTGAGCTCTTATGCATATTGCTCTCGGTTGGCTGGGCTTGTTACTGCGGGTGGGGTTTTAGGGGATTTATTGGGCCGGCCTGGGCTCAAATTTGATGGGTTGGTTGGGCCGGCCTGTTTATGGGGTTTTATGTTATTTGGTTTCTAAATTCAACCATACATGTATATATATATTATAACCATATATATATATATATATATACACATGTTATATATCCACATATAGATTATCCACATATAGATTATCTACTATAAATTTATCTCTACATATATATATATATATATAATTATAATATATATATATATCTATATAATATATAATATATATATAATATATATATATATATACATTACTATATCTATTATAATTATATGATATACACCAAAAATCTAAATATAAGCAATACAATATTCTATATATGATCAATAATGGCAATATAACTCCTAATTTTATATACTAAAATTTATATAACATAAAATATTTTTACATATATATAAAAGCCTAATTTTTATATATTATGAATTTACTTCTTATATATACACAATCTAGATAAATCCCAAAATCCAACATATTTGCTAGGAAAATTATTTACTAATATCAATAAAACATTATTTAGTATTAAGGACTTATAATATATGTATACAACCACCTTTTACGAAATCGGCTACCCGGTCACTAAATTGGAATAGTGATACGACATACGTCTACATGGACGCCCTTGGTCTCACTACGTGCCTACACGGGTTTGGGTTGAGTTCGGGTTAGTGAAAAACCTAGTCTTCTAAAAGTCAATAATATAAATAATAAATAATTAAAACGTCTTTAGAGGTTAGGTCGCAACTTGGCCTAGTTTTCCTAGTTAGGACACACTTGGCTTGGCATTCCCCTACCATGGCTAAACACAAGTCAAAGCATGCTACTGTACTATTCGTGCCATGACTCCTAATCGTCTTGTACTCCAAACTTAATCATGATTAAAATCATCTACCGTGATAATTAACAAATAATCATTTATAAAATTCTAAAATCACTATTTAAATCAATAAAAATAAATAAATATTTTCAAAAAAAATTCGGGAAGGGAGGCTACAGTAGTAGATGATATTTTAGTATTACATTATGTAAGTTCTCTGATTCTGTTACATTCTTCATACTAGATACTATATATTCGATAAAAATGTACTACACCGTATGTACAGAACATAGATGATTCTCACTAATGTATGCTAGAATGAATTTTGGGTTGTGTTCTGAGCCATCCGTTCTCACACTTAAAACACATATGAATTAGAACTGTGTGTCAATCTTTGTTTTGTATTTTCGGCGAATCCAGGGATTGGATTCTGTATTTTGTATTTGGGTTCTGTTTTTAGATTATTACCCTATGGCTCGATAACCAATCGGAGAGGATACTCGGGAGATACATCTGAGTAGGACGTATACTCTGAGAGATCACCGTACAAGAATGATATCAGTAGTGGGATTGAGTGTTGGAGGAGATATTATCAGAGTATACGTCCTACTCAGATGGATCTCTCACCGTTACTATTTTTTTCTGACAGCATGGTGGATGTGCTCCGTCAACAGATTTTTGCTCTGAGCCAAAACTTTGCCCCGGAGCTCAAGTGGACATCCTTCGTATAGAACTCGAGTGAGAGGTTCCTGACAGCTTGGTGGTCTCCTTTTAAAGTATCCATGCTCGTCCCACAACCAATCAAAATTTTTTTATTTCTAATCTCTTGAATATGAAGCTCTGCTTCACATTTGGCTCTGCCTTCTGGTATATAAGAACCAAATGTGAAACAGAGTTTTATATTCAAGATATTAGAAATAAAGAAATTTTTGATTGATTGTGGGACGAGCAAGAATCCTTCGACAAAGGAGACCACCATGCTGTCAGGAATCTCTCGCTCGAGCTCTACTCATGGATGTCACTCGAGCTCCGGTGCAAAGGATTGACTCAGAGCGGATTTATGGACAGAGATGACGAAGAAGATGGCTGCCAAAGCTTATGTAAGTTTTCTAATCTTTATACGAATTATGTCATTTTGTATTATTGTAATTAAAATCGATCATTGCATCGTATCAAAAGGTGATTTTGTACATTAGTTACAAGTGCTACTTAGTAAGTTAAGTGCAACTTAGTTGTGTCTCTCTCTATCTATCTCGCTATCACACTATATTATTGTTTCCCTCGCAATACGGAATGGTCCGATACCGATACTCTGAGTATCAGACCTTCCTATGTGTATCAGTATCGCAATAACAATACCGATACTCGAGTATCGCATTGATACTCAAGTATCACATCTGATAGTTCTCTCATTTATTTGCCAATTACTATATTTCAGTTCTAGTTAGTTTTATGTGATTTTCTGATAGTTCTCTCATTCATTTTCAATCGCTCCCCCCTGTGAATATTGATTTTACCAGATGGCACCCATGACCCGAGGAGCGGCACATCTTTGAGGAAAACATTGTATGCTGAGGTGGCTCCTCCCACGTTTAAGTAGGAAGTGGCACCGGTAGCTAGTGAGACCGGAAGTTCTATTCATCCAGCATCGATAGCTAGTAGACCGGGAGTTCTATTCATGCAGCACTTGCAAGGGACTACATCTCTCATGTCGCCGTTGATCCCACTTATTCGAGGTGGTTGCGTGATCATATCACTGAGCGTTTGCGTGAGCTGTGTGGTTCTTATTAGCGTTTGCGTGAGCTGCGTGGCCACATATGAGGAGGATTATTACGCAGAGCGGATGCGGCGGAGAGAGCACGAGATGATCCACCTCCTCCTTCTCAGTGATTTGTTTATTTTTTGGACATTAGACATTTGGATATGTGTATATTTTGGATATTTTGTTTATGTTTGGATATTTTGCTATGTATGTTGGGATAGTGTGTGGATATTGTGTTGGATATTTTGTTGGTCATTGTGTTGGATATTTTTGTGTATGTTGTGATATATTGGATGTTTGAAGATATTGTGTTGGCAATATGGATATTTGTTGGATATTTGGATGTCGGATATATTGTATTTGTGTGTGGTGGATGTTGAATATTATATTACAGGGAATAGTCTCTTTCCTGTAAAATTTTTTTCAAAATATTTCAGTTAGCGACGGATTACCGACGGGTTGACGACGGACATTTACAGGTAGCGACGGATTACCCACGGGTTACGACTGACTTTTGCAGCTAGCGACGGTTTCCCGACGAATTATCCCCGGCATGTTTCTGAAAAAAGTTCGCGACGGAATGGCGACGGATTTCCCGTCGCTCATGTTCTGGAAATATAAAAGATTTCCAGAAGGGTGGCGACGGATTATCCGTCGCTCGACCGCCGCTAATCCGTCGAGGTTAGCGACGCTTTAGCGACGGATATTGCGTATCAGAAACCCTCTGATACGCGGTAGCGACGATTTAGCGACGTATTGTCCGTCGCTAATTGTATGAATATATTAAAAATTTAAACTGTCGAGTTGACGGGAAGCCGTCGGCTTGCCGTCGCTAAAGATTTTATTTTGCCAACGAAAATCCATCGCTAATTAGTCGCAGAGCGCGGAATAGGACGAGCTAGTTTTAGCGACGAGGTTATTCTCGACGGATTTTTTTGCCCGTATCCGTCGAAAATCGTCGGTAATGTGAATTACCGATGGATTTTCGACGGATAGGGCCGTCGCTAAATCGTTGTTGTATTTAGTAGCGACCACCACTTGAGATAATTATCCATAATCGCTCTTACTGGAATTCACTGGAATTCAAACACTGTCAACTCGAGCCACCACATGTCTCCACACCAATCTCTTGAACTAATATATATATAATATATATATATATATATTATATATATATATTATATATATATATATATATTATATATATATATATATTTTTTTTTTTTTTTTTTTTTTTTTTTTGTGTGTGTGTGTGTGTGTGTGTGGAACCAGGTAAATTATCTCTGTAATCGCTCCCACTAGGATTCGAACTCCTGACCACTCGGGCCGCATGCATCTCCCTTAACCACTAGGCTAGAGGTCATTTGCTATGTATATATATATATATATATATATCTATATATATATATATATATATATATATATATATATATATATATACATAGCAAATGACCTCTAGCCTAGTGGTTAAGGAGATGCATGCGGCCCGAGTGGTCAGGAGTTCGAATCCCAGTGGGAGATTATCTCTGTAATCGCTCCCACTGGGATTCGAACTCCTGACCACTCGGGCCGCATGCATCTCCCTTAACCACTAGGCTAGAGGTCATTGCTATGTATATATATATATATTTTTTTTCATTTGCTATGTATTATATATATATATAATATATATCTATATATATATATTATATATATTTATATATATATTTTTTTTATTTATATATATATATATATAGATTTTATATATATATAATATACTATATATATATATAATATATATATATATATATATAGATATATATTATATTAGTTCAGAGATTGGTGTGGAGGCATGTGATTCGAGCGTATATATATATATATTATATATATTATATAATATAAAGGACAATGGGTTTTGGTCCGACCCATGTGCTTCAGTTCAACAATGATGAAAGGACAAAATTAATGCCCCTATCTCTATAAGGGAGGAGGAGATCCCATGTTGGGCGGAGCAACCGGTTGTTCCAACGGCACCCCCGCCTCCAGCTCCTCTTGCACCGCCCCTCCCTCCGCCGCCTCCGTTCCAATCCTCACCCACGCCGTCGTCGCCGGACTCTTCCGCAACCCCTTCGTCGCAAGCAACCTCCTCCACCGCGCCGTCGACGACGACCCTTCCTTCGCTGCCTTATTCTCCACCATGACCAACCTCAACCTCTTCTCCTTCAACATCGCCATCTCCGTCGACCCAATCTCCATCTACTCTCAAATGCTCCGCCGCCGCATCCCTCCCGACTTCCACACCTTCTCTTCCTTGCTCAACACCATCACCGCCGCCGCCGCCAATAAGTAGCTCCACGCACACGCCCTCCTCCTCGGATTCTAGTCCGACCCCTTCGTGCAGACCGTCCTGCTCCCCACCTACTCCAGACGCGGCTCCTCCGACCACGTCCTGTGGGTGTTCGACGGAATGTCGTACAGGGACGTCGTCTCCTGGACCGCCGCCGTTGTAGTGCCCCGTCCCGTAAAGTCAATCGGAGGACTTAGCCTTACAACGGCGACTTAAAGACATTGCTCGGTCAAGCGACCGCTCGCTCAGGTGGGGTAGTTTCGGTGAACTCGCCTCATCTTTGCCTTCACATAATCACTCGTAAGTTCACAAGTCTCGATTGGGTCAGTTGGTGATCAAAGTAGCAAGGGCTGCGAGGCGGTGATATGGTTAAGTCTCACTAAATTTTCGAGGCACGGCCTCAGCAAGGGTTTGTAGCACGGTCACACAGAAATAAAGCATCATCGAGTAGTTACGTCTCTAATTTTGGCCGAAAGGCAAGCACGACTTGATAGGTTAACGTTGTTGGCACAAAAAGGGGGTCTAGAGGTAAAGTGTGAGTTAACATTGTGGTAGAAGCACGGGATGGTCCTCAGACACAAATATGCCAAGGCGTCCGTAGTTTTAAAAACTGATCCTAAGTCAAGACTAGAAAGACAATTGAAAGGGATTTAAGCTGCAGAAAGTAAACGAACGTGTAGGTTTTGTATGGGTGGGCGAGGACCTCACTCCTCCAGTACAGTTGAGTACAGACACCCACAGTGTTCATGTGCAGGCACAGGTAGAAGCTCGTGGCGTGGAGCTCGCTTGGATGCGTCAAGGCACGGAGTTCCTTGGCGATTCGAAGTGTGCGGTCGTGTGGATTGAAGACTTATACAGGACATAATGTATGGACATCGCCTTCCGAAGCTTCCGCTGGATTCAAGCATTGTATCGAGAGATGAGAGAGAACAGAGTGACTTGTAAATGAGAGAAAAGTGAGCACGAGAGACTTGTAATTTGGCCTTGCGCCCACAAATGTAATCTTGTATTCAATATCAATAAAGAGCTTCTTTTGAATGACTTGTGTTCATGTGTGTTTGTTTAAAATTTCCGCTGTATGTTTCAATATTTCTGCTTAGGACTTTTGTGCGACGTCCCCGTCGCCACCGATGTAATCGGCCGTTATGAAGCTGCCTTGCATGAGCGCAATCTAGGCTCGTGCGGCATCACGCCTTAGCGATGACGATCGCTCCTATGGGAGCGGGGCGTGACATAATGGTATCAGAGCATGGCTTTACGTCCTTGGACTGTCGATTGAATTCTTTAACTCTGTTTTTTTCGCGAACTCTGAATGTTGCTTCCGCAAGTGTTATCGTTGGTGCGCTCTCTCTCAGTGGTCCCACGGGATGTCCGTATAATAAGTCTAAATATTTTCAAAATCTCGTACAAGCGTTCAATCGAACACATCGGTAGGCCTTTGTGCCGAACGGTGTCAAACTTGTCTTGATAGAAAATGCGTGCTTGAGTTAGCAAGTCGTATGCGTGCCTAACGAGTCCTATGTCGACATTAACAAATGAGCATGCAAAATCGGAGTATAGTCCATGCAGGATGGTTATGCACACGGCCTTTTGGCTAAATTGTGTCGCGTGTTGCACACCTAGACTTTATGGTGCAAACGAGTTGCGAGCGATATGAGTACCGTTTGGTCGGGAACGAAACTACACTTAGAGTGCTATCGAGCGACGATAACATCTATGCGATATAAATGAGCGTGCTTGAAATTGAGGAATGGTTCGAACGGGATTCAAAGAAGTCGATTTTGATTCGAATGATAGTTTTGAGGATTTGTTGAATGACTTCATTCCTGAGTGGTGTACGCGATATCCTCAGGAATATCGATCGATCGATTGAGGATACGGAGTATCGATGAGTCTACTAGCAAGCGTCGCACGTATGCAAAGCCATAGATTGAGTGTCATTGAACAAGTTGAAATCTTGAAGATTTGGACGAGTTGGTTCGAACGACCTAGAAATTGACGCGCACGGAATGTGTACTGGATTGAAGAAATCGATAAGGATCGTATAGGAAAAGCTAGCACGATGGAAAGATAGCGTACATAAAAAAGTAGAAATTTGAAGTTACGTAATGACTCTAAGGATTGGATTGAATGTTGCTCGATATTTTGAGTTAGCAAAGGATTGATGCGAATTGTGGAAATACGTGGGTCGATGACTTAAGATATACGGATGAATAATACTTGAAATTGGTTTGAGGAAATTGATGTTATGAATAAATCGAGGGATAATGATCGAAATTGATTTGAATGTCGAGGAGACTATCCAATCGGACAATAGCATCATTCGCACGACTCAGAACTTGAGGCAAAGGAAGATCGTCAGGTTACGCATATCGTCGATGGTATTGAGGCGTATAAAAGATCGATATGCGATAACTCGGGGGGTACTCTGACTCAAGCAAACGACGAACGTACAAGTGTTATCGTTCTGATGGATGCAATACTTAGGACTTTGGATGAAATGAATATTGGATGAAAGTGATCGTGTCTTCATGACTAAGTTGATAACCACAACGTCGACGGATCTTGTCTTGTGCGAGCGCAACTCTAGCGTCGCACATACGTTGCATCAGATTTGGGACAATCGTTCCGCTTGAGCGCTGACATGGTGATTCATGTCGCGGGAATGATCGAACTCAGAAAATCAGGATGCGACAACTTTGATTATCTCGACTTGTCGGTTTGATACGAAGGAGAACTCGAGGATGTTAGGACTTGCGATTGACGACTGAATAAAACTTGAGGATTGAGTAGGTCCAATCCGCGCATCGATAATGAATTAGTCTAGACACAAAACAAGAGTTACGTTCCGATGAGAATGATTATCTCGCAGGAGCGTGCACGGTGATTCGTGCCCACCGTGGATAATCTGACTCGTATGAGATTGGGGCACAACATATTGTTAACTCAGACGACCTTGTGATCGATTACGTGAATTGGGATGAATGACTTAGCGAGTATGAAATGTGAATTATGATTTAGCGATGAATTGTGTCGTAGCGTGCTTGACTTGGAAAGATTGATAGACGGATTATGTCGAACGTGTTCAAAGAGATAGACTGTGCGAAATGGCTTGAATGAATGAGTGGTACTGATGTGACAACAAATTGATTGAAACGAGACTTATCGTAGGATGGCTTTGATAAACGACTCGGACCCCGTACGACGAATATAGGGATGTGCGTAGGGAATCGATGCTCGATGTTTAGAAATCGGAGTGATGCGAGCTTGGGTAGAAAATCCGGTACCATCGACTTGGTTTGACCTTAGGATGGGGTCAGTGTTGATATTGTTGTTTGGGAACTATGATTCCAATACTGACGGAAAGACATAGCCTAGTGAAAGGCAGACGTCCGAGTGCGAAGTGGTAGGATTTGTGGAGGTACCCCTCACGAGATTCGGCTGACATGCATATATTTCAGGGACGCCTGAGTATGTGCACGATGCGTCTCGAGTGAGAATGACGAATTCTCTATCATGCAGCTTGGTTGAATGCATGTATTTTGGGGACGCCTGGAATGCGTGCACGATCCGCCAAGTGATACGTTAAGTTCAAGCAAGACTAAAGAAATGGAAGAGTGTCGAGAAATTGAAATCGTGTTAAGGAAAGGATGGATAATAGTGTAGGCGTGGCTCTGAAAAGAAGGAACGCGTAGGCACGATTAAGTCTTGGCCATAGAAATGGTAGGATGGCTTGCATTCAGGAAAGTCTCGAGGACGAGACTTGTTCTGAGTGGTGTATGTTGTAGTGCCCCGTCCCGCAAAGTCAATCGGAGGAATCGAAACGCCGACAGCGTTCGAACTTAGCCTTACAACGGCGACTCGAAGACATTACTCGATCAAGCGACCGCTCGCTCAGGTGGGGTAGTTTCAGTGAACTTGCCTCATCTTGCCTTCACATAATAACTCACATATTTTCAACTTGCACAAGTAGGCTGATAATAAAAGAGACGAATCCACATAGCTAAAGGGAATAATCCCGACAGATCAAATTTGAGTTAGAATATGGAAAAAAGGCCCAACGGTCAGCTTAGAGTTGGTGCACGGCGTGATTTAAAAATGACACTCGGTCCTTCGTCCCATGGCTTGGGAGAAGAAAAGTTGGTCTCCGACACAAAACTGTGAACTTGCCTAAGTCATAGGCGTCGCTCGCGTAAATGCTCGATAAAGCATGCACGCTTCCGTAACGTAAGGCTTGGCATAGCCTTTGCTCGTCTCTCGGGTTAAGTTGTAGGCTTGAGTAAGTTAGGCAAAGTTATGCCGATCGACCTAAGTCATTCTGAGTGTTGACCCGCTCATTCTGCGGTTGTCAAGTTAAATAGTCCCACGATCCCAAGGCCCGTCATATAAAGTATGACTTGGGCGATAGTGTTGCATAGAACGTAAGTCGGTTTGAGGCACGATGCACGAACTTAGCGTTAAGGCATGAACCATGGTCGACTTAACGAGTTTTGTAGAAAGGACTATCGAATAGGCATTCCAGAGTTGAATGAAATGATACGGTAACATAGAAAGAATGCTTGCGACCGTGGGTCGTCGAGGGGTCTCAAATGATGAAGTCTGGAATGTGGAACACAAACATAGTAAAACAATAAAAGTAAAGACAATGAAACGGTCCTGAAATGAGGAAGCGGGTCAAATCTGCATGGTCATTGGACAACTTGTGTACCGGTGCACAAGGATTTGATTTGTTCCTCAGACGGTTGCCGCTGGCCACGGGACCGATCTAGCCTAGGAGGAACCACGGGCCTACAGGACCCTTGGATGGTGTGCGACCTGACCCAGGGGTGCGCCGTAGGACGGGTATTAGGGGAAATTCGGCAAGATTGTGCCTTGTTATATACGAACGTACCCTAATATCCAATGGTGGTCCAAGATAGCTTGTCGTGCTAGTGACCAAGTTCATATAGATGTCGGCATGACGGCGGCAATCCGTGAGTGTGCCTTTGGATTTAGTCGAGTATTGAGTGCGCTATATCAAGGAGTCGACTTGAAGGTGTGTGTACAAGTTTAAAACACAATGTTGGGCCTAAGATTTGGTTTCAACGTAGGCGTCGTGCTTCGGCACGTGCCGTAGCGTCGAGTCTTAAGATGTTGGCATAGAGTTGCACAAGTTAGATTGAGTCATCGCGGGTTTAAGTCAGGAATCGCCGAAAGGCAAGTTGGTTGAGTGACACTAAGTTCACAAGTCTCGATTGGGTCAGTTGTTGATCAAAGTAGCAAGGGCCGCGAGGCGACGATATGGTTAAGTCTCACTGAATTTTTGAGGCACGGCCTCAGCAAGGGTTTGTAGCACAGTCATACGAAAATAAAGCCTCATCGCGTAGTTGCGTCTCTAATTTTGGCCGAAAGGCAAGTACGACTTGATAGGTTAACGTTGTTGGCATAAAAAGGGGGTCTAGAGGTAAAGTATGAGTTAACGTTGTGGTAGAAGCACGGGATGGTCCTCAGACACAAATATGCCAAGGCGTCCGTAGTCTTAAAACTAATCATAAGGCAAGACTAGAAAGACAATAGAAAGGGATTTAAGCTGCACAAAGCAATTGAACGTGTAGGTTTTGTATGGGTGGGCGAGGAGCTCACTCCACCAATACAGTTGAGTTCTGACACCCACACAGTATTCATGTGCAGGTACAGGTAGAAGCTCGTGGCGTGGAGCTCGCTTGGATACGTCGAGGCACGGAGTTCCTTGGCGATTCGAAGCGTACGGTCGTGTGGATTGAAGACTTATACATGACATAATGTATGGACATCGCCTTCCGAAGCTTCCACTGGATTCAAGCATTGTATCGAGAGATGAGAGAAGCAGAATGACTTGTAAAATGAAAGAAAAGTGAGCACGAGAGACTTGTAATTTGTCCTTGCGCCCACAAATGTAATCTTGTATTCAATATCAATAAAGAGCTTCTTTTGAATGACTTGTGTTCATGTGTGCTTGTTTAAAATTTCTGTTGCATGTTTCAATATTTCTGCTTGGGAGTTCTGTGCGACGACCCCGTCGCCGCCGATGTAATCGGCCGTTATGAAATTGTCTTGTACGAGCACAATCTAGGATCGTGCGGCATCACGCCTTAGCTAGGACGATCGCTCCTACGGGAGCGGGCGTGACAGCCGTCCCGGGCCTCGCCGCCCTCGGTCGCCCCACGACGGCCTACGCATTTTCGCCTCCATGAGACCCCACGTCGCCCCGAACGCCGTCACCGTGGTCTTTGTCGTGTCCGCCGCCGCCGGGCTCAGTTCCCTGGCACTGGCCCGGTGCTTGTACGCCCACGTCGAGAAGGCCAGGTTCGGATGTCGCATCTCCGTCCGAAACTTCCTGGCGCTGACCCGGTGCCTGCACGCCTACGTCGATGTCTCGACCCACACCCGGATATACGGATACGAATACGTGGGCCACGCCAAGCCTACACCGCAGTATCGACGGTAGAACGTTGTCTAGTACCCAATAATATATACTACATTTAGAAGGCCTACAACTATAAATATAATCTAGTCACATCACAACAACTAGGGATGATAAGACAAGAAAGATAACTAAAGCACAAGAACAACTAGAAACTACTAGAACGACTAGAAACAACAAGAAACTACGCCGCATTATCGTCCTCGCTAAGGAGTGCTGCCGCACGAGCCTAGATTGCGCTCGTGCAAGAAGGGTTCCATAACGGCCGATTTCAGCGGCTGCGACGGGGTCGTCGCACAGAAGTCCCAAGCAGAGACATTGAATAATAGCAGCGAATTTAGAATAAAACATAAATCATTACAAAACACTCTTTTATTGATATTGAAAACAACGGTTACAATAGGGCGCAAGGCCAAGATTACAAGTCTCTCAAGCTCACTCATCTCACATTACATGTTCACTCTGCTCTCTCTCATCTCAATACAAGTCTCTGAACCAGCGGAAGCTTCGGAAGGCGACGTCCATACATTATGTCCCGTATAAGTCTTTACTCCATGCGGCCGTGCGCTTCGAATCGCCAAGGAACTCCGTGCCTCGACGCATCCAAGCGAGCTCCGTGCCACGAGCTTCTACCTGTGCCTGCACATGTAAACTATGTGGGTATCAGTACTCAACTGTACTGGTGGAATGAGCTCCTCGCCCACCCATACAAACCCGACACGTTTGATTTACTTTTGTGCAACTTAGTCCCCTTTATGATTGTCTTTCTAGTCTTGCCTTAGGATCAGTTTTAGGACCGACGCCTTGGCCTATTCCGTGTCTCTAGACCATCTCGTGCTTGCAATGACAACGTTAAATCATACCTTGCCTCAAGACCCTTCTCGTGCCAACAACGTTAACCTATCGAGTCGTGTTTGCCTTACGGCTTAAAATCAGAGACGCAACTATGCGATGAGACTCCATTTCCGTGTGACCGTGCTACAAACCCTTGCTGAGGTCGTGCCTCGCAACTCAATAAGACTCAATCATATCGCCGCCTCGCGGCCCTTTGCTACTAAATCATCAACTGACCCATCCAACTTGTGAACTAAGGGTTACTCGACCAACTTTGCCTTGCGGCATCTTCTGACTTAAACTCATGATAACTCAAACCATAACTATGCAACTTATATGCCGACAACATAGGACTCGACGCCACATCTCGTGCCGAAGCACGGTGTCTTCGTTGCAGCCATATCTTAGGCCCAAATATTGTCTCTGACCGAGCACGCATTCGACTCGACTCTTGATTCACTTCACCTAATACTCGACTCAGTCCAAAGACATATACGCGGATCGCCGCCCATGCCGACTCATCTATATGAGGTCACTAGCATGACAAGCTATAATGGACACATAGCTTACGGTTGGCCGGGACCCTTCCAGCGCAAGGTAGCTAGCCCCCTGGATGTCCCCGACTAACCCGGTGCTATCGAGTCAGCACAGCTATCACCGTGTTTCCTTTCTTGGCCGAAACGATCCCATGGCCCTGGGTTGCCGTTACGGGGAAACTCTACCTTGTCGACAAGTTGTCCAATGACCATGAAAGACCTTTCACTCAAACTGACGTCTTACACAGTCATTGTACTCTCAGTATTATCATCTCTTTCCAAAACCAAGTTCAAGTCTTCTATCCTTGAGACCCCTCAAGGACCCCTCGACGACCCACGGTCGCGAGCATTCTTTCCATGTTGCCATATCATTTCATTCAACTCAATGCCTATTCGATAGTCCTTCCTCCAAAAACTCATTAAATCAACCATGGTTCATGCCTTAAACACTAAGTCTGTGCATCGTGCCTTAGGCCCATCGTGCTCTACGCTACACTATCGCCCAACTCATACTCCATACGCCTAGCTTTGAAACCGTAGGATTTCGTGGCTATACTCAGCCGTAAAAATCATAGGACCGTGCTTGGAATATCTTAGGTCGACCACCATCACTTTGCCTAACTTAATCAAGCCTACAACTTAACCCAAGGGACGAGCAAAGGCTATGCCAAGCCTTGCATCATGGAAACGTGCATGCTTTATCGAGCATTTATGCGGGCGACGCCTATGACTTAGGCTACGTTCATAACTTCACCAACTCAACCAACTTTCCTTCTCCCAAGCCACAGGACGAAGGATCAAGTGTCATTTTTAAAGCACGCCGTGTACCAACTCTAAGCCGACCGTTGGACCTTTCCATATTCTATCTCAATACGATCCGTCGGGATTACTCCCTTTAGCTATGTGGATTCATCTCTTTTATTTTTAAGCCTACTTGTGCAAGTTGAAAACATATAATTTATTATGTGAAGGCTAAGATGAGGCAAGTTCACCGAAACTATCCTACCTGAGCGAGAGGTCGCCTCGACCGAGCGATACCTCCAAGTAGCCGTTGCAAGGCTAAGTCCGAATGCCGTCGGCGTTTCGATTCCTCAGATTGACTGAGCGGGACGGGGCACTACATCATACACCACTCAGAAAAAGTTTCGTCCTCGAAACTAACTGAGTACACTTATCGACTTATCACTTTACTCAACGTTCAAGAACTCTCGCTCATAATTCTCCTATGCCTTTCTTAAATCTGAGCCAGGCTCGTGCTACCCTCAATCCTTTCTTCAAAATTTACGATCTCAAAATCCTCGATACTTCCCCGTTCTTCAAATCTCACTTGAATTCAACGTATCACTTAGTATGGATCGTGCACATACCTTAGGCGTCCCCAAAATGCATCTATTTCAACCAAGCCTCGTGATAGCGAATCCCGCCATCACCACTCGAGTCGGATCGTGCACGCATTCAAGCGTCCTTGATATACATGCATGTCAACCAAGCCTCATGAGTGGTGCCTCCACAATTCCTATCACACCGTATCGGAACGTCTGCCTAACTTTTAGGCTATGTCTTTCCGTCAGTATTGGAATCATAGTTCCCAAACAACAATATCAACACTGACCCCATCCTAAGGTCAAACCAAATTGATAGTACGGGGTTTTCTACCCAAGCTCGCATCACTCCGATTTCTAAATATCGAGCATCGATTCCCTACACACATCCCAACATTCGTTGCACGGGGTCCGAGTCATTCCACAAATCCATCCTACGATAACTCACATTTCAACCAATTCCTTGACGTATCGACATCACTCGTTCATCAAGCCATTTCGTATAGTCTATCTTCTTTGAACATGTTTGACGTAGATCGCCTATCAATCTTTCTCAAATCAAGCATGCTACGACACAATTCATTGCTAATCGAAATTCACATTCCATACTCCCTAATTCATCTATCCCAATCTACGAAATCGATCACAAGGTTGTCTGACTTAACAATATGTTGTGCCCCGATCTCACGCGATTCAGATTATCCACGGTGGGCATGAATCACCATGCACGCTCCTGCGGGATAGTCATCCTCATCGAGACGTAACTCTTATTTTGTGTCTAGACTAATTTATTCTCGATGTGCGGATTGGACATACTCAATCCTCGAGTTCATTTCATTCATCAATCGCAAGTCTAAACATCCTCGAATTTTCCTTCGTATCAAACCGACAAGTCGAGACAATCAAAGTTGTCGCGTCCCAATTTTCTGAGTTCGATCATTCCCGCGACATAAATCACCATGTCAGCGCTCACGCGGAACAATTGTCTCAAATCCGACGCAACGCATGTGCGAGGCTAGAGTTGCGCTCGCGCAAGACAAGATCGTCGACGTTGTGGTTATCAACGTAACCATCACAACACGATCATTTTCCTCCAACATTCATCTCAATCAAAATCCTAAGTATAGCATCCAACTGAAAAATAACACTTGCACGATCGTCATTCGCCGATTAGAGTACCCTCGAGTTATCGCATAGCGATCTCTGATACGCCTCAATACCATCGACGATATGTGTAACCAGACGATCTTCCTTTGCAACCAAATTTCGAGTCGTGCGAATGATGATATCGTCCGACTGGATAATCTCCTCAACATTCAAATTCAAGTTCGATCATCATCCCTCGAGTCATTCCCAATATCAAATTCCTCAAACCCAAATTCGTGTATTGTTCATCCATCTATCTTAAGTCATCGACTAACATATTTCCTTAATTCGCATCAATCCTTTGCTAACTCAATCGTCGAGCAACATTCAATCCAATCCTTAGAGTCATTCGCATAACTTCAAAATACAACTTTTCATGCACGCTACCTACCTGTCGTGCTAACTTTTCATATACGATCTGTATCATTTTCCTCGATCAAGTCATCCATTCATACACCCTAAGTCTTCCTCAATTCGATTTCCTACTTTATATTTTCGCGTTTTCATAGTCGAGTAATCCACAATCCCGTGCACATCCCATGCACGTTAATTTCTAGGTTGTTTGAACCCACTCGTCCAATTCTCAAGACTACAACTTATTCAATCGTACTCAATCTACGACTTTGTATACACGCGACGCTTGCTGATAGACTCATTGACACCCCAAATCCTCAATCGACCGATCGACATTCCTGAGACTATCACATACACCACTCAGGAATGAAGTCATTTATCAAATCCTCAAAGGATCATTCGATTCACAATCTACTTCCTCGAATTTCCAAGCACGCTCATCTATATCGTACCGACGATATCGTCGCTCGATAGTATCCCTATCGATAGTCATCCCACGTACTTATCGAGTTCAACTCATTCTTGCTCAACACTAATCAATTTCCCGCACTCGACATTTTCTAAGGCCGACACAACTTTGGTGTATATGCCCAGCCCGACTTAGCCAACCGTGCTTACGCGAACCATCCTTTTTGTTTTGTTGAAAACTGTTCACCTATGTTTTGCAAAATAGATAGACTTATTGTATGGACCTCCCGTAGGACATTTGAGAGAGAGCGCACCAACGATATTAATATGCGAAAGCAACATTCAGAGTTCGCGGAACAGCAGAGTTAAAGAATTCAATCGGTAGTCCAAGGACGTAAATCTGTGCTCTGATACCATTATGTCACGCCCCGCTCCCGTAGGAGCGATCATCCTCGCTAAGGAGTGATGCCGCACGAGCCTAGATTGCGTTCATGCAAGGCGGGTTCCATAACAGCCGATTTCAGCGGCTGCGACGGGGTCGTCGCACAGAAGTCCCAAGCAGAGACATTGAATAATAGCAGCAGAATTTAGAACAAAACACAAGTCATTACAAAACACTCTTTTATTGATATTGAAAACAACGGTTACAATAAGGCGCAAGGCCAAGATTACAAGTCTCTCAAGCTCACTCATCTCACATTACAAGTTCACTCTGCTCTCTCTCATCTCTCAATACAAGTCTATGAACCAGCGGAAGCTTCGGAAGGCGACGTCCATACATTATGCCCCGTATAAGTCTTTACTCCATGCGGCCGTGCACTTCGAATCGCCAAGGAACTCCGTACCTCGATACTACAAAAATATGGCAAATTAGCGACTGATCTAGCGATTAAAGGAAAATAGTTGCTATTGCAGCGACTAACTGGCGACTAAACATCTACGAAATTTAAATTCAATTTATTAGGAGTTGCACATCAGTCGCTAAGATGTCGTAGGCTGTCTACTATTTTTCTAGCGACTAAACAGTTAGTCGGTAATTAGCATATATGTTTTTATTTGTGGACTCATAAGGAGTGACTAAAATTTAGTCGGTGAGAAACCCTTTTCATTCTCAATTTTTTTCTTCCTCCCATTATTTTCGTTCCCTCCAAAACTCCACAGCAGCCTCCTCCCGATCTTCCTCTCTTCTTTCAACGCCCTGTTTGCAAAAACAAAGTTGAAGAACTTTATTGATACAAACTTTGTAAAAGATTACAATTTGAATTCTGGGAATGGTACAACTTTAGGAATCCAATCTAGATGACGATTGTTTTATCCCTTGGACGATGTGAACTCTGAAGACGAAGCCTCTGAAGTTGAGAACAACTCTGGAATTAAAGGCAAAAAGCCTCGGAAGTTGAAGGCAAAAGCCTCGGAAGAATGCAGCAGCACTCGGGCAAGAACTCCTGAACTCTCTGATCTTTGATTATTGATTCGTGATCCCCTTGAATGAAGACTTAAAACTCTATTTATAAAGTTCTAAGAAATAACTAACTTTTAGTTATTCTGGACTGCGCATGATAGATTGCGCAGCAATTGGTTTGCGCAGTAATGGACTGCGCAGGCAGTTGCTGGATCATGGGTTAACTGTCTTGGACATATGGCATCATTTGATTAAAATACGCATGATCATGCATTGGCAGTTGCCACGAAATGAGCAATTGATGGCATGAATGCCACGTGTACTTTATTATTTGTACTGGCAGAACGCGCATATTGAACTGCGCAGACTTTGGATTGCGCCAACTTGATTTTCGCAGGAAATGGATTGCGCCAACTTGATTTGCGCAAACATGGATTGCGCTGCCAGCTGTCCTCGAGCGTCGTGCTGCACGATTAAACGAACGGCCGCCTCGATCTCTGTGCTGTCAGTTGTCAGAAGATTTGATTATGTCAGATAATGATGACCTTTGCCACGTCAGCTTGCGCAGTTGGAGTGTGCGCAATCGATCCTGCACAATTTAAATGATGCACAATCTGTTGTCTGCGCAAGTCATCTGAAACTTGTATTTCTTGATTTTCTGACTTTGTTGATGTGTGCAACTTGATTTTTTAGGACCTACAAGACCCCCTTCAAAGTTTTCGAAAGTTGAACTTATTCAAAATTTCGAAATACTTTGAATTCTGAAATTTGAATCAATTTGTGCATGATGTAAGCTGGCTGCGCAATCTGAGGGATTGTCCCCAATTTTTAGTGCAAACTGAGGCAGCCGTTTCGTTTTCGAAAACTATAAATAGCTCTCTTCTTCATTTCATTTCTGTACTTTACCTCCTTTGTGTTTGAGAGAAAAAATTTCCGAACGAACTTCGACTTCCTTCTCCGACGATCTTTAAGGCGCCCCGACGATCCTCCGCAGCCGATAAGGACAAGGCCCCGGCCGAATCATCAAACAGAGCTGCACGACGAACTTCTCGTCATGAATCCGTGCACCCTGCAATGTCAGGTAGAGAACTTTTAATCAAAAACCCTTTTTAGGGTTTTGATCTCACTGCTCTTCAAAATCCATCTCTTTTTAGAGATGCGATCATAATGCGCCACCCTCTTTAGGGTTCTGGTTGCACAAATCAGTTAACTCTTCATTTTTATGAAGAGCGACTTTCTGCGCAATCGGTTGAACTGCGCTGACAGATGTCAGCGCAATCTGCTGATTTGCGCGAGATGGTCAGCGCAAACTGATGGCTATTTATTCGCGCAGTCTGACGTTTGTGCAAATTGATGCTGCGCAATCTGATGTTGTGCATTCTGATTTTGCACAACTGATGACAGAATCTTTGACTTGACTTGTACTGATTTTTATTTTCTCTGTTTGATGCAGTTAACGTGAGAGAAGATCCAGAATATAAAACTTTTGTGGGAACTCTTTCAGAGTCCGAGTATAAAGAGGATCTCTCCTATGTACATTATTCCCAGTATGATCTACCGACCTCCCGTCAGGCGATTCTGATATCTCAAGACAATGAGACTCTACTGTGTTTAATGAATGGACAGCCCTTGGAATCAGCAGACGCTGTTATTCATAAGAAACCTTTATTCTTGTTTGGTGAGGCTTTTAAGAAAAGCTCCCAACTAAGGCCGAGGATGGAGGAAAGAATAGTCCATCAGGAAGAAAGATCATTCTTTATACCAGATATTTCTCGCTGCCTCCCTTTATCCCGGTATGCTCATGCGAGCTATCCGAGGAAGATGGAGTGGAACATCACTCTTTTCCAAGACGCCCGTACAGGGAAAATTTTCGTGAAAAAGGGGCCAAATAAGAAGGATATGTTCTACAGCTCCTCTGATAGATACAGTGTCTTGTTGAGAGGCTTGAGACCCGGTTGCATTCCGCCAGAGAACTCCTCTTTATTGATGCCTGTCAGAACACCGATATTTGTAAACGAATTTGCGAAAGCTGAAGGAAAGTACCCCGAACAGGATATCAGATTAACTGGATTAGTGAATCCAGATTACAGGAGATGGAATTGTATTGCAAATTGGATTCTGACAACATTTGAAGACAGACTTCAACAAATCAATTTATACCAAGCAGTACACGCCACTGTTTATGGTTTTGCATCCAATTCACACCTGTTCTTGGCCTTAGCTGAAAGATACAACTATAGAACAGGAACTTTCATGACCCCTGGTGGAGAAATCGGGTTTGCACTCCACGAGATGAAATATATCTCGTATTTGCCAATGGCAGACGCTCCATATGAAGAGTTTGTTCCAACCAATGATGAGTTGGACAAACTTAGAAGGGAAAATGCAGCGATGGTAGCTGTATTCGAGGAACTGCTATGCCATTACAAGATTGTTCCCTGTTTTATAAGAGTGCTACAGCCAACACCTGTTATTCTTCGAAATGGTTACCCTATATGTTCCTTAACCACATAGAAGAGAAGAAGACTAAGGAAAATAACAAATGCTATCCTAATTTCTTCAAACCTTTGAGCAAAACAGAAGTTATGAAGCTGATGGAAGAGAGTGGTAATTTTGATAAACAAATGGAAGATGATTATCAATATCCTCCTTTAAAGAAAGGGGACACTCTGGAGAGTTATTTGAGAATGGGTTATAGACCCATGTCAAAAGAAGCCCAACTGGCAGGGTTTCTGACATATTGGCTCCGGCGGTTTGTGGTCCCCAGATCCAGTGCTGTGGACCGCTTTCATCGCGGCGTTCTTTTTGCCGCTGTCAAGTTAGTCTTTGGCTACAAGGTGGACATGTTATCAGCAATGACTTGCAAATTAAACGCCAGTCTTCGTTTGTATGTCGATCTGATGCTGAAAGCAAAAGGAGAGAAAGAATTCCCTCGCATAGAACTGCCATACACATATCTATTTGGATGGTTGTTTCCACTATCCCACTTTAATGGACCCCGGCATGGGACCGGTTGATGGCAGCTTTCTGCGAAGGTACTCTCATGGCAAATGGAAGTACACTTCTTTGAGCGAGTGTAAATGTTTTAAATCTGAATAGAGGATGGAACTTTTATTGTGCTCCTCTCCCTGCTAGACATGATCAGATGCCAACAAACATGGTGGACTCAAAGATGCAACCTCTAAACCGTGCAGCTTTTGAATGGTTGAAGACAATTCGACCATCTCATTTGGTATACCGGATCGAAGAGGAATGTTATTTAGAACCATATCTCCCCAGCCGATTTGCTCGGCAGTTTAGATATGATCAATTCCATGTGGGGAATGCAATCACCTGCCTCCAAGGCAAGGGTTTTTTGATAGACGGGGCCCGAGCCTGGGCTTACTATAATGCCCGTGATACGAAGGCCATATTCTCGATGCCAGCAAATAGCACTCATGGTCCTAGGATGCTATTTACTTATTCAGTATTTTATACATCCGCGAACACTTTTGCTGAGAACTTTAATCTCGCAGATATTTTCGCTTCTTCGACGAGATTGAAGAAAGAAGAATTGCTCTGTCGATCCCTATAAATGATGAGGTGCACGAGCCAGCAGATGCTCCTTTGGAAGTTTCGAGGGATATTATGTTCCCTCAAGAAGTAAACGCAGCAATGCGTATCTCTCTGAAAGTAGGTAAATCTCCAGCAAAGAAAAGGAAAGAGAGGAGCCTCCTGCTCCAGCAACAAAGAAGAGTTGATCCTAGATCATTCTTCTGAAAGGATCACCACTCGATCTCAGTCTCGGCAACTGGCCGGGTCAACTCAACAAGAAGAGGCTACTACACCAACCTCCATCCAGAAACAAATTGAAACTATCAATATAGAGAGCCCTGAGAGGCCATTGAAAAGAAAGAAGCTAGCCCTCAGAAAGAATCGTGCCTTGTCTTCAATGGTGATGGATGCTGCAGCTGGATTAACTTTGCCATCTCCTACTCCTATTTCAGAGCCTAGAAATAAAACTCCTAGTCCTAACACAAGAGAGATCGAGCAAAGAACAGATCTTGCTCCGGAAACTGAGGCCGAAGAGCCTAGAAGAGGTACTGTGGAGGAAGTGAGGGAAGAGCAGTTACAGATTGTTGAACTTCTGCCGACTCTGAGAACCCTTTGCGAAGAGGAAGATCGCGAAGTAATTGCAGCTTTAGAAGATTGTAGCTATGGTCCTGGATGACTATGGCGACCATACCAGCGCGACCAGCGAAAGGCACCAGAAGAAGACGAATGAGGAGAGCTCTTCGTCTAAAATGTTGATGACTATATGCAAGATCTTGAAGAAGATGATGAAGTGCACGCATCTCCTACTGCTGTAAATGATGAGGATATTGAAATCCCAGAGAATGCTGCTGAGACCTTAGATCCTGAAAAGGATGTTGAGGCTCCAGAGAATGCTACTGATACTTAAATCCTGAAAAGGATGTTGAGGTTCCCGAAAAAGCAATAAATGAAGAAGCCCTGGAAGAAACTCCCGCCAATGATCCTCAAGGTATAAAATGAAATTAGCAATCTCCTCTTGAATGAATTGATAGCTAATATCTTTATTGTATTTCTGTAGATCATGAGACTCCTCCAGCACCTCCGACGTGCACGGACATAGTGCCCATAACGACGGTGGTTATTAGTAGTAGTCATCATTTGTCTTGTGGTTCTGAAGCAGGTAGTAGCTAAGCTATTATTGCTGAAGTTACTTCTGCTCTGCCATAGTCTACTCCTGCAGGGATAAGCTCATTGCTGGATCGAACCAAGGTAAGACTGCCTTCATTTGATCTTTTTGGTTATTTGGCAAACGACTAGCAAAATAACAATTTTACTTTTGTAGAGGAACAACAGGAGGGGCGACTAGCTCCACATTGGCTCCATTATTTAAAAACCTGCTACTCAGACACAAAGGATCGAGCATCCTGCTGTCTCGTCTTCAACAGGAGTAGCTGTGACTCCTGGGACTCTGGCAATTAATCAACAAGTTGTTCAATCATTCACCAGATGTTTCTTTGAATCGTTGAGACCCCTCGTCAACAAAATGATGGACAAAGAGGGAGCTGATTTCTTTATGGTTAGAAACCCAACTTCCCTCTTGGTGAGGGCTGTAAGGGAGCAAGGTGACGAAGCTCAAGCTACTCTCCTTGAGCATATACTGGATGAGTTAGAAGTCTCCATAAAGAATATAAGGAGCTCAAACAGAAGGAAATAGAATCTCTAGTGTAGGCTGAGTTCGAGCGAATGGCCCAAGCAGCTGATATAGAAAGGATGAATCTTCAAAATCTTTTGGAAGCTTATTCCACAAAGTCTGCTGAATACAACCAAGCTAGAATCAGTAACTTTGATGGCTGAAAGAAAAGGACAGAGAACTGCTGAACTGAGAGCAGAGATTGTTCGTCTCCAGCAAGAATTAGAAGAGGAAACTGCTAATCATCAACTTGTGATTGAACAATTCAATGCCTTGCTTCAGGAAAGGATGAGTACGATGCAACTCATGGTGCAGAGATTACCCGTCGAACTGTAAACATGCCCGTCTTTAATGAAGAAACTGGGATGGAAGAGGCTAGAAGGGGGTGACATCCACTATGAAGAAGAGCTGCAGACTCTGAAGCAGCAGATCGACAATTTGATCATTCCTCCTTCTTAATAGAACTTTTTGTATCTTTTGTCGTAGATGTGTTTTTGTAATGCCTCGTATTTTGATAAATAAAAGACATTTTGCTGTGGCTCCCTTATTATTACATATCTTATTTAGATATAAATAATAGAGATAGAAAATATATTCAGAGGTGCAAGACATGATATATTTCTTGTAGAAAATAATTATATCATTATATCTGCTCAGAGGTAATATGGACGTGGCAGAATATATTGAATATTATTTCAATTGACAACTTAATCGAAAACGACAAGTTGCTGATATGGATGTGAGATGAACGAAAAAACGTTAAATGATAAAACGAACGGATAAACCGTCAAGTGATAGAATAACGAACGGATGAACCGTCAAGTGATAATGAATGAACGGGCGAACCGTCGGACGAATGTGAATGGGTGAACCATCGGATGAATGTAATGAACGGACGGACCGTCAATTGAATTAAATGAACGGATGAACCGTCAAGGGAATTAAATGAACGGATGAACCTTCAGGTGATGATGAATGAACGGGCGAACCGTCGGATGATAATAAATGAACGGATGAATCGTCGGGTGGTGATGAACGAATGAACCATCGGATGAATGTGTCGCTTCGTTGTTTGAGAAATCTCTGTCTATAAATAGGACAAAAATCTGACAGGAATGAGCACTTTCACTTTTCAACGTAAAAATGTCGTCTGAAGATGCACTCAAGAAGACTGAGCTCGTCCCGAAGGTTGAAGAAGACGTTAAAGAACGTCCTATCGATCCAAATCAGCCAAAGGAAACAGAAGCAGGCGAAGGTTCGTCTACCCAAGCCACCGAGAGACATCCTGGACTTTCTGCTTGAACCAGGAAGGACTGAAAAGAAGAAGCCATGAGGATGGCTGCCTGCAAGTTCCTCGTGGGCTCCAGCAAAGAGGTTCTCGGCTCTTTTGCTGACCGTGTTTTGAAAAGGACGGTAGTGGTCCACGTCCAAATGTAGAGAAGGATGATAGTGATCTTCCTTAATATCATGTACTATCATTCATGATTAAATAAAATTTTATTTATGAACATGAACTTGTTGATGATTTACAAACATTTATATTTACACATAGTACTTTTTAAGGAATTTGCCATTGATAGGCATCATTAAATTCGTCCATCCAGTTCTGAGAGTTGATACGCTCCATTTGAGAAGACTTTGCTCACAATGTATGGACCTTCTCACTTTGCGTCAAACTTGCCTTTCCTCATATGAGTCATAGTCATAGGACGTCTGACTGTTAAATCAAGTTCCCTTGCTGAAAGGCTCTAACCTTCACTTTACGGTTGAAAGTCTTCGAGATGCGGGCTTGATATGACTCAATATGTTGTTGAGCCATTAATCGCTTTTCATCGAGTGCCTCCAATTCTTGAAGTCGAAGAAGATCATTGTTTCTGTAGTGAGTTGTTAGCAATGGCAATCCTTAAAGCAGGAATTTAAAGTTCCAGAGGAAGAACAGCTTCACAGCCATATACCAAAGAGATAGGTGTAAAACTCGTAGGATTGCGGACCGTAGTTCGGTAGGCCCATAGACATTCTCCAAGATTTTCACTCCAATTCCGTTTGTTAGTGGATACAAACTTTTTGAGAAACTTGATAATAGTTTTGTTGAAGGCTTCGGCTAAACCTTAGCAGCAGGATTGTAGGCAGTCGAAGCGACATTATCAATCCGGTGATCATCACAGAATCTGGTAAATTTCTGGCTGATGAATTACGGTCCGTTGTCATGAATAATTCGTCGAGGGACACCAAATCGATAAATGACATGATGTTTGACGAAGTTGATAACGCTACTGGTCTTGACTTCAGCCAAGGGTATAGCTTCAGCCCACTTAGAGAAGTAGTCTGTTATTGCTAAAATGAACCGATGTCCTCTAGAAGAAGAGGATTAATAGGACCTATGACATCCATGCCCCAAGCTTCGAAAGGCCAGGAAGCAGCTGTCGGATGTAAAATTCGAAGGTTGATGAATGAAGTCTGCATGGATTTGACAGGCTCGACATTTCCTTGCATATTCGATGGCATCTGATACCATAGAGGGCCAGTAGTAACCCATTCTTCGGATACGATCCTGTAGTTTAGGACCGGGATGTGCTCCGCAAACACCATCGTAAGCTTCACACAGTACTTGTTTTGCTTCTTCACCAGCTAAACAGCGTAGAAGAAGACCATCATAAGTCCGTCGATAGAGAGTCTTAGTGGTTTGATTGTAGTAGAATCGTAGAGATCGTCGTCGAATACTTGTAGCCTCCTTAAGATCTTCGGGGAGCATGTCATGAACCAAAGTCGATGAAAGGAGTTCTCTAATCTTCATTGATAACGTTAATTTCAGTAAAATTATTGAACTCAATGTTACGATTGTTTTCTACGCAAAACAATTCTCGATTAGAAATAACCACCACTTGTTGTCTTCGGATGGGGACAGCTAAGACTGCTGCAAGATTGGCTAAGGCATCTGCTTCAGTGTTACAAGCTCGGCGAACATATTCAATAAAGAAAGCTTTGAACGATGTAGCCATGTTGATTGCTGCCTTAAAGTAAGGTACCAGATCTTGATGACGGACTTCATAAGTTCCTCTAACCTGGTTGACAACCAGCTTAGAATCGCCATAAACTTCGAGATACTCGACGTTCAATTGCTTGGCTAATTGAAGACCAATGAGTAGAGCATTGTACTCTGCTACGTTGTTGGAACAGGATTCGTCCTGAGAGTAGGCTCTTTGGATAGTTGATCCTTCTGAGGAAACAAGAACAACTCCAACTCCTGCTACAATAGCACCATTAGGTCCGATTCTAGATGCTCCATCAAAGAATAGACGCCAAGTTGGAAATTCTTCAGAGATCAAATTGACTTCCAACATCTCGTCTGAAATTTCATCGTAAAGCTTGGATGTTTCGAGTACGGGATGAGCTGCTAAGAAATCTGTCAGTGCTTGACCTTTGACAGATTTTTAAGGAACATACACCATGTCATATTGGGCTAGAAGGATGGCCCATGTAGCAAGCCGAGAGTTGAGTGTGCTAGGCTTCTTCATAATACCCGAAGAGGATTGACTCGGGATATGACATAGATGGTTTGACTATAATGTAATGTCTTGTCTTTTGAACGCGAACATAAGGGCTAGACATTCTTTTTCAACCGGACTATAACGGTGTTCAGCACCAATTATAGTACGACTGAGATAGTAGATGGCCTGTTCGTGACCTTCTTTGTTCTTCTGGGCGAGTAAAGCACCCAACGAATGATCCATAGCACGGACATACATTAAGAATGGAATGCCTGAGATTGGTGGCACCAAAACTGGTGGGTTCATGAGATATCGTTTGATGTCATCGAATGCTTGTTGACATTCTTCAGTCCAAATAAAAGATACATCCTTCTTATTAGCTGAGTGAATGGTCTGCAGCGTCCAGACAAGTTCGAAATGAATTGCCTGATGTACGTAAGTCGGCCTTGGAATCCTCGTAGCTCTTTTAGGTTGCGTAGAGGACGCATCTCTTGAATGGCTTTGATCTTTTCGGGATCCACGTGTATACCCTTAGAGGTAATAACGAAGCCGAGAAATTTACCACTAGAGACACCTAAGAATGACTTGGTGGGATTCATCTTGAGCTGATGTTGACGCATGAGATTGAAGATTGTTCTCAAATCTTGGATATGATCTTCTTTTAGACGACTTTTAACAGCTATATCATCAACATAACATTCGACTGTTTTGCGAAGATGTTCTCTGAAAATGGTACTCATGGCCCGTTGGTAAGTTGCACCAGCGTTCTTGAGACCAAATAGCATCACTGTGTAGCAATAGACTCCCCGAGGAGTACGGAAAGATGTGTGTTTTTCATCTTCGGGATTCATCTTGATCTGATTGTATCCAGAGAATCCATCCATAAAAGATATTCGCTCGAACCCACAATATTGTCAATCATGACATCCGTGATAGGCAGAGGAAATTCATCTTTGGATATGCTTCATTAAGATCCCGGAAGTCGATGCAGACTTGAACTTTGCCAGTTTTCTTCAAGATTGGAACAACGTTGGCTACCCAATCAGGATGTTGTTCTTCTCGAATAAAGCCACAAGCAATAAGCTTCTTGACTTCATCATCAATAGCGTCCATCATTTCAGGCTTAAATCACCTTTGTTGCTGTTTGACTGGTTTAGCATTGGGAAGAATGTTCAGTTTGTGAGTAGCAATTTTGGGATCTAAACCTGGCATGTCCTCGTAACTCCAAGCAAAGACGTCAATGTATTCTTTAATGAGAAGAATCAACTCTTGCTTATCTGCTTCTGGAAGATTCTTGCTAATAAAGATTGGACGAGGTGACTCACTTTCTCCTACATCAACTTGAATTAGTTGATCTTCAGTAGGAGGTTCTCTTTGTTCAAATCGGAGTACCCATTGATTATCCATCTGTTGAGCCCAAGGATCTGTTTCAGAATTTTCTTCAATGTCTTCATCATATCCTTCCGGAAGTTCAGCAGAAACCATATTAGAAGATACGATTACACGATGGACTTCACCAATGCTAGTGTCAGAATTCCATGACTTGGAATCAGAAGAGTTAGAACGTTCTTCACTATCAGAGTCAGAAACTGCTGGGGATAACATCGAAGGAGAAGCATATCCGAGACCTCTTTTGGTCTTGCTATAGTATATATCAGATTTTCCTTTTGGAACAGCTGTACGAATGGGAGTTCGTCTACCCTTACCGTAGTTAAGGCCATTTTTAAAATCATAACCCATCTTATGGATGATGTCTTTTGATTGTTGACTATAACGACGGAGTTGTAAATGTTCTGTATCGTTAAGCTTGCTATCATCCGTATAGCTGAATTGTTGTTCTGGTCCTTTACTAAAAAGTATTGGACTTTCGCCTTTCTTTCGAACAGGAACAATACGGTAAGAGTCATCTGGATCTTCAAATGAGACTTCTGTTTGAAGAGATTGTACAACTCCCATTGTAAATGATTTGAAGCTACATATCCAAGTAGCATTTAGTATGATAAATAACATCAGTATACTAGAAAGTAGATGCTTTTTCATTGATATATACATCTGTATTTACATCAGAACCTTTAGCCTTAGCCGGCTTGGTCAGATTGATTACAAGAGGGGGAGAAGAAAAACGTGGAAGAGACTTGTTACGACGGAGGTCGATAACAAGTGGCTCAGAAGAGGTGAGCTCCTTTTTTCTTTGTTGCGAGTTAAATCAACAACAAGTGGCTCAGAAGAAGTGAACTGCTTTTTGTCCTTGTTACGACGTAAGTCAATAACAAGTGGCTCAGAAGAGGTGAGCTCCCTTTGATTTTGATCAGCATCAACTAATTTTTCCTGAACCGGCAAGTGAATAGCCAGTGGTTTAGAAGATTGAGGATGAGAAACACGCCCTTTGACAAGTATGATGAGAGTGTCATTGGGTACTGCTTTTTGATCTTCTTCAGTATCCATGGCCAATACCACTTTCATGAATTCCTCCTTATACATACGAGCATCATTGCAATACGCTTCAACGCCCTTGAAAGGATAAAGGTCTGCAACTTCCTTGTGAACTTGTCCTTTGTCATCAACGTATTTAAAGCATTGATGAAGAGTTGAGGGAACAATATTATGTTCATGGAGGAAAGGTCTTTCCAGAAGAGCATTGTAAGAACAACCATGATTGTCAACGATATAAAAGGTCACCTTTGTGCGAAGATTGCCTATTTGAAGTTTTAGGCGGATCTTGCCCAAAGGTTCGCTCCTTCCTTGGTTAAATCCCAAAATAGTGGTAATTGTGCTCGAAAGACTATGCACTGGTATCTTCAACGCATCTAGCATTGTCTTTGGCATGATGCTAAGTGCAGACCCTGGATCTATCAAGATACGATCGACCTTCATCGAATCGACATATCCTGTATAGTAGAGAGGGCGATCATGTCTATTATCTTCCAGTAGCATATCATCATGAGTGAAAGTGATGTTTGGAATCAACTCCAAGACACTATGACAGTGACGGCAAGAAACTGGTTCTGATTTCGGCTTTTTGAGAAGAGTTAAGCAAGTTTCAGCCTGCATCAGAGCTTCACTTAAAGTTTCTCGAGTGTCCTTAGAAAGGCGCAAGAGCTCAAAAATTGATAGCCAAGCCGGTGTATTGGCCAGTTGAGCCAATATATCAAAGTTGTACGGCTTTTCAAGTCCTGTAGGAGATAATTTCTTCAATGGTTTATCAAAGCGGACTTGTTGCTTGCCTTTGTCAGCCGTCATTGGCTTGGAAGGAATAGGTATTACAACTGATGAAGATGTAGAAAGTGTTGACACAAAGTCACAGTCAACCAAATATTGACTACATTGACTAAATATTTGTATTAATTCAATACGACACACGACGACTGCATTCAGTTCAAGACAGATGACAGCTCAGTTTCAGACTCTCAGTGTATTTCGAGTCTGTACTTTTACATTTTATTGAGTCTAGAAATATGTACTCTGAGTCATGCTGAGCTCTTGGAACTTAGTCTTTAACCTACCCAAAATCCCAAGCTCCACAGAACCAAAAACTGCCCACTGGTCCCCTTTTTGAACCACTCTGTGCTCTGGAGACAGAGTTCGGGCCGAACTCTGCCTCCACACAGAGTTCGGGCCGAACTCTGTCCCCTAGAAATCAGGAACCCTAATTTTAGGGTCAGCTGGTTGCTAGCTGTCCAACGGCCAAATTTTGAATTTTCCTACCCGAATTCTGGCCAAATTCTGCCTCTAAAAACACTATAAATAGGGCATGAATTCTCTCATTTCAATTCACTCAATCTTCTCTTCTCTCTTATAAGCTCAATAAGCCATACCCTTCCCATCTACTAGCCACAAGCCTCCTAAGTCTCGAGTGCTCAGCATCTCTCAGTTAGGATTCTTGTGCAAGAGTTGAAGAAGTCGCTTGGACAATTCCAAGCAAATCGCCACTGCGATCCTCTGTTAGAAGTTGACGTGCTCTTCTGAAGAAAAGGCACGGGTTGTAAACTACTATTTCACAAATAGTGGATTTAATCCTGAGCTAGAGTTCTCAGGCCTGGACTAGTCCTCCACGAGGGAAACCAGGTTAAAATCGCTGTGTTTGCGTATGCTCTTTTGCTCTTTATTTATTTTTCGCACTTTACTCTGATTATTGATTGTTGGTGAAAGAGTTAATTTTTAATTGGCTTTTTTCTATATAAACTCTATTCACCCCCCTCTAGAGTTGCCAAACTGTTCTTCAATTGGTATCAGAGCTCTGTTCTCTTTACAAGGATTAACATCCTAAGAGCTGATCCATGGCAACCACACAATCCTTGATTTCCAATCATGGTGAAGGTCAGTCCACTCATAGGCCTCCCCTATTTGATGGAACTAACTACACATATTGGAAAACAAGGATGAGCTTCTATCTTAAGTCTCTAGACTTTGACCTGTGGACTGTCGTCACTGACGGTTACAAAAGCCCGCCAGGATAGTTGTCGATGGTGACCTCATTGAGAAACCACACGACAAATATTCTGTCGAGGAGAAGAAACAGGCAAGTCTAGACGCTAGGGCTATTAATGCTTTATTCTGTGCTATAGACAGGAATGAGTTCAACAGGGTTTCTACTTGCACCACTGCTCATGAAGTATGGAGACTTCTAGAAGTGACGCATGAAGGAACCACACAGGTCAAGGAATCTAAAATAAGCCGTCTCACTCAAGAATACGAAGCCTTCAAGATGAAGCCAAGTGAGACGATCACTCAAATGATCACAAGATTCCTCGACATCATCAATCCTCTATCTTCGCTCGAAAAGCAGTACTCAAACCACGAGAAGATTCGTAAGCTGCTCAGAGGGCTACCAAAGATTTGGAATCCTAAAGTGACAGCCATCATAGAAGGAAACGATCTCACAACAATGTCAATGGAGACCTTGATGGGTAAGCTTATGACTCACGAGCTTGACCTCAAGGACTTCGAAGAGCCTGCTCCGAAGACCAGGGAGATCGCACTCAAAGCTCATCAACGAAGAGCTAATCATGATGAGACCGAAGAAGATAATTCGGATGATGAAGAACAAGCTCTCATGGTTCGCAACTTCAAGAAATTCCTTCGCTTCAATCGAAGGAAGAAGGAATCTCAAGAAGACGATGAAGAAGAACCAACTTGTTACGGTTGCAAGAAAACTGGACATGTCCGAAAAGACTGCCCATTCCTGAAGAAGAGCAACCGCTATGAGAAGCCATACAAAAAGAACTCATTAAAGAAATATGCCAACACAGGCATCTGGCATGAAAGTGAAGCAAGTGACTCTGAGGAAGAAAAGGACTCTCCTCAAGATACAGCAAATGTGTGCCTGATGGCAACTTCTAACAAGGTATCTAACGAAACTCTGGATGACTTCTCTTTTGATGAACTTGGCGATGCTTTCACTGATTTACTCGATGATCATAAAAAGGTCATCGGTAAATATAAACATGCCAAGGACAAAATCAAAAGTCTAGAAGATGAGATACAAAGAATTTCCTTACTTCTTGATAATGTTAGAGACACATCACCCACTAATGACGCTGATGAAGTATCCAAGCTCAAATTAAGCTTGCATGATGCTGAAGCACGTATTGAGCAACAAACTCAAGAAATCACTACACTCAACACGTTGCTTGCTGAAGAAAAGAGTAGACACAAGATTTCCATGACTAAGATATATGGCTTAAATATTAAGGTTACTGAACTGCAAGCTGTTACTAAAAGATTAGAAACCAAATTGGGTAAACAGGTTATTCAACCTCAAACCCAATCACATGGGCACAACACCACTCATGCTAGTCAACCAAGTCATTCTCATGCAGCACATAACCATGCATTCATATACACAAACTTTCACAAACCACGTGCACGTAAGAACAATTCTTACTCAGTACACAAGCATCATGCACAAAGACAATCAACAGCACTTCACACATAAAAATCATCATGTCATGCCATATAGACAAGATCATCATGCAATGCCATATAGACAAGGTCCTCATATACCATATAGACAAAATCGTCATGTCATGCTATAGACAAAATCATCATGCCATGCCATCTAGACAATATCAGCATGTCACTCATCATAGACAATACCATCATTCTATGCCTCAAAGACACCATCACCATGCCACTTATTCCATGCATAATCATCCTCACCATGCTAACTCTTCACATCATGTCCCCTCTCCTGTTGCTTATAAATATCATTCTCATACTCCTAGTATAAACAAGAATGCTATCTGTACTTATTGTGGATTACATGGACACATCTCACCACAGTGCAGAGTTAGAAGACTTGTAGATAAAAGGATATATGCTTGGTTCCCAAAGACTAACTTTTCAGGACCCTCAAGAACTCGGGTACCAAAGGTCACATCTACTCTTGATGTAGGTGGACCTTCCCTCCTCAACTGAAAGTAAGTGGATTCTCGATAGTGGATGCTCGCGACATATGACGGGAGACGTAAACCTTTTTGCATCACTATCGATGAAGAGAGAAGGATACGTATCCTTCGGTAACAATCTCAAAGGGCACATTATAGGTAATGGTATCATTGGTTATCCTCCCTCTTGTAATAAAGGATGTCTGCCTAGTGACCGAGTTAAAGCATAACCTGCTCAGCATTAGTCATCTTGCTGATCATGGATATGACATTAACTTTGGACAAAACAGTTGCTACATCTATGATAGGTCAACAGGAGACATTGCTTTTGAAGGGAAAAGAGAGGATAACATCTATATTTTCTATCTTTCTATAAATACTAACAATGCAGGTAGATGTTTATATGCCCACAAAGACGAACGACTACTTTGGCACCAGCGTCTTGGTCACGCCAACATGGATGCTATATCCAGGCTTTCTACCAAGAAGCTAGTGAGAGGATTGCCTGACATCACATTCAAAAAGGATACGGTATGTGCCGAATGTGAACTAAACAAGGCAACAAATCCTCGTTTCATTCCATCAACTCTGTAAGTACTACTAGACCCTTGCAACTACTTCATATGGATTTATTTGGTCCTAGTAGAATAGCTAGCCTTGGTGGCAAACTGTATGCATTTGTTATTGTTGATGATTTTTCGAGATTTACTTGGGTTTTCTTTCTCGCTAATAAGAGCGATGCTATTTCTGCTTTCAAAGTTTTTGTAAAGAAAGTTCAAAACGAAAAAGGCTACATGATTACTCGAATCCGAAGTGATCATGGAGGCGAATTCGTAAATTATGATTTTGAAAGTTTTTGTAATACAAATGGTTTTGATCATGAATTTTCTTGTCCTAGAACTCCTCAACAAAATGGTGTTGTGGAGCGGAAGAATAGAACTCTCGGCGATATGGCCAGAGTCATGTTGAATAAATTTTCACTTCCGAAATACTTTTGGGCAGAAGCTGTTAGTACAGCATGCCATATTTTGAATAGGGTGCTGATTCGTCCCATTACGAAGAAAAACCCTATGAGCTTTGGTTTGGGAGAACCCCCAATGTTTATTTTAAAGTTTTTGGTTGTAGATGTTTTATCCTTAACACCAAAGACAACTTAGGCAAATTTGATGCTAAAGCTGACGATGGTATCTTTCTTGGTTATGCCGCCAAGAGTAAGGGATATAGAGTTTTCAATAAACGCTCACTTATTGTGGAAGAGTCAACAAATGTGACTTTTGATGAAGACAACAGTGCAGCAAGTACTCTTGATGATGACGTTGAGCCATCAACTTCTACTCCAATGAATACTTCAACCGAAACTAATTCTCTGGAGGGTTTGCCTAAGAAATTCTCTTTCAAACCTTCTCATCCAGAAAATTTAGTTATAGGAGAAGTTTCACGTGGAGTAACTACTAGATCATCACTAAAAGACTCTGTTGCTAGCACTGCCTTCATTTCACAAGTAGAGCCTAAAAACATTTCTGAAGCTTTTAATGATGAATTTTGGATTTTTGCTATGCAAGAAGAACTCAACCAATTCGAGAGAAGCCAAGTATGGGAACTCGTTCCTAGACCGGTTAATCACTCTATAATTGGTACTAAATGGGTTTTTAGAAACAAAGTAAATGAAGATGGTTCAGTCACACGTAACAAAGCTCGTCTAGTAGCTCAAGGATACAACCAAGAGGAAGGTATCGACTACGATGAGACGTATGCTCCTGTTGCTAGACTAGAATCCATTCGGATGCTTTGTGCTTTTGCTAATTTTCAAAACTTTAAATTATTTCAAATGGATGTGAAAAGTGCTTTTCTGAATGGTTTTATTAAGGAGGAAGTTTATGTGAAACAACCTCCTGGCTTTGAAAATCACAAATTTCCCGACCACGTGTTCAAGCTAAAGAAAGCACTTTATGGCCTCAAGCAAGCCCCCAGAGCTTGGTATGAAAGGCTAAGTAGCTTCTTACTTGAGAAAGGTTTTTCAAAAGGGAAAATTGACACTACACTGTTTAAAATCTTTTAAAGACACTATTCTGTTGATTCAAATTTATGTTGATGATATTATTTTTGGGTCTACTGATGAAACTCTTTGTCAAGAATTTGCCAAGTGTATGCAGACAGAATTTGAGATGAGCATGATGGGAGAGCTCAACTACTTTCTTGGCCTGCAAGTAAAGCAACTGGCAAATGGAACTTTCATCTGTCAATCGAAGTATACCAAGGACATGCTGAAGAAGTTCGACCTTGACAACGTCAAACCAATTAGCACGCCAATGGCTACTTCAACCAAACTCGAACCAGATGAGAGCGGCAAACCCGTTGATCAACGTAAGTATCGAGGTATGATAGGCAGCTTACTTTATTTAACTGCTAGTCGCCCCGATATCATGTTTAGTGTTTGCCTATGTGCTAGATATCAAGCAAATCCTAAGGAATCTCACATGACCGCGTTAAGCGTATCTTTCGATATCTTAAGGGTACGGTTACAGTGGGCCTATGGTATCCCAAGTCAACATCATTTGACCTCATCGGTTACTCTGATGCTGACTTTGCTGGATGCAAGGTCGACCGTAAAAGTACGAGCGGCACGTGTCATTTGTTAGGAAAGGCTTCCCAATCTTATAACAATCTAGGTTATTCTCTACCCAACCTTCTTATGTCTGGAGTTGAGTCTACTCTATGGAGCAAAATATGAACTGCTTCATATCTACTTGGGCATATCCCCATTTAGACAGTGTGCAACATGTCCAACTATTAGTCTTTGCCTTGATTTCACCCAGCCTGTATTCCCCTACCCTTTGTTAATTGACACTTTTCTCTTCCATATATGTATATACAACTCTAAGGATGTGCTAAAACTGATCAGGATGGAAGTTCAGACTTAGCAAGGCTAACTTCAGAGATACTTCAGCCTAATTTGAAGCTTTAAGTGTGGCCCCTGGTTTCTCCAGGTTGATGAGGGTACAAGTTTTCACCAATGGTATTTCCTGTATCCCTGAATACATGTCAGTTATTTAACATCTGTTCCTGTTTCTGTTGGATGATTGAAACAAAGTGTCGAACACTTTGGCATTCTCTAATACTTGGTTATACAAAATGATATGTCGAAGAATCCAGGTTTGCCCCGAAATCCTTGATTTGTATTCTCAGAATTTGGAATCATTCTCTGCCTACATGGCTCCCAAATTCACCAGTACTCCAGGATTAGGTTTCAGGCTTTACTTATCTCTGCCTTAAGGTCTCTACCCTTATCCATAGTCCTCTGTTGAAATAGCTGTTTACTAAGATGGTATAGTGATACCGACCTAACACTGTGATCCATGCCATATGAATTTCCATCTGAATATACATATATATATACAGATATATATATATATATATATATATATAACCATTGGAACATCGAGTAGTTGCGCTCGATACTCGTGGGGTACAGAATCTGGTTTGGCATTTACCCAAACAGGTACCAGTGCTGCCTGGTAAACCAGTATCAAATTTGATACTGAAATTTGATATCTGAAATCGGGTGTTCGAGCCTACAGTGCATCCTTATTGTTCCTGATACCAGATGCAATGGGGTCAGGTAAAAATCATGAATTGGCCTTCCTTCGAATTTCAGGATGAATGGTTCCCATCTGTGCCTAAGATTCGTAGCAAGGATCGAACTTAGCACTCAGTTTACACGACAGGAGTATTCCTTTAGAATTTTCTGATATGGAAAATCGGGTTGACACCCATTGAATTCCCACATGAAACATGATCTCCAGGAATCAGTTATCACCCTACCCAATTTTCCTAGTTACTAACATTTACTGTTATTATAGGCCTTACCGAACTCTTAGGATCTGTGATTTCAACAAGGTTCAGAAAATTAAGAGAAGAAGCTTACCTCGTTGGCTTCTTCCTCCGTTCCCTGTTGTTCGTCTGGCTTAAGACTTTCTCTCCAGGCTTCCTTTCTTTCTCCCTCTGCTTGACTGAAAAACTCAGGAACTCCCAATCGGTTTTTCTTTTATATGTATGGCTGTGCAAGATAAGGGTTGCTGATTTAAAACCAATGGAGTACTACTCTGATTCAAATTCCCTTATTTGAAAAGCAAATAAGATCCCATCTATCTAGTATGTTTTAAACTGGGATTTAAACCCCTACATGGATTTGTATCCTAGTCAAAAACAGGGAATTGATTTGGGCTGATCTCTTTGGGTTTCCTCCTCTCTCTCTGTTCGAAACAGGGCACAGGGATTTCCATTCGATCTTGATAACAGGAAATCGAGAGGGGGGGGAAAGGATAAGATCTGCTATATTTAAATGGATTTGCCATATCTATGCTGATAGGAATATCTGGTTCAATCTAATTTG
>JANAVB010010003.1:0-28749 GCA_029216955.1 Iris pallida | reverse complement strand
TCCCTCAAACGACGTGCCGCTCCTCGGGTCATGGGTGCCATCTGGTAAGATCGATAGTCACAAATAATATTGTAACATAAGCAAGCTAAAGGAACCATCATGTAATTTGAGTACATTTTTGAAAGCAGAGGGATGAGGGTCGGATGACAGTCAACTTTATCTACGACTACATAGTTTCTGCCTCGCCAGTCGAATGGCTGCAGGGACTACGTCCTGATCACCATGTCGTACCATAGATTAATGCAAATGGAGCTGGAGCTGGAGCCAAAATACAGTTGGTACTAACCTCAATAGAACAAACACTCTCACAGCTCAAAATACTAACACATGCTCACGCCTTACTCTTGTGACACTCCATTTCAAACACAAATACACACCTATAGTTCCCTTACACATGTTGCCATATTACCTGTAAAAATAGAAAACCTTTGTTGTCTAAAATAAGACACAATTCTACAAAGAGAACCATACTGTAGAACTCACACTTTAAGACAATAGATGAAGGAAGACTTGTATGGAGGATCGATAGGGTTGAGCGATGTCATTTTATTCTACAAAGAGAACCATACTGTAGAACTCACACTTTAACACAATTCTACAAAGAGTTGTCATAGGGTGTTGAGCGATGTCATTTTATTCTTTTCTTCTTCTTCTTGGAATTTTTGAGTATTGGATCTTGAGACATATATAGCTAGAACTTACGAAGAATGGAGTACCATACTTCAACAAATAGATGTTGACTAATTGGTTCATATACTTGTTGTCTAAAATAAGTGTAGGAATGTTGTAAGGTGAAACAATGTATCAAACACTATATCGAAACCCAAACCCAATATGCAAATCCAAATTAATACGAAAATACACAAGTGTATGTAGGGGATTAAGTGTACAGAGGTGAAATACATATATGCATGCTTGGGGGTGTCCACGTGTCCAACAAATAGACACAAAGTGTCCAAAACCCCACGAACACACTGTATCAGTGAACACATGGTCGTAATGTGTCTCCGTGTCCATTTTGGACACAAAAATACCTCAATTAGGGTTAGGGTTTACCTTCAGTCTCCTCATGGTGGGGAGAAGGAGGAGGAGGACAAGTTCGGTGGTGGAGGAGGAGGGGATTAAGTGTAAAGAGGTGAATACATATATATGCATGCTTGGGGGTGTCCACGTGTCCAAAAAATGGACACAAAGTGTCCAAAATCTCACGAACACACTGTATCAGTGAACACATGGTCGTAATGTGTCTCCGTGTCCATTTTGGACATGAAAAACACCTCAATTAGGGTTAGGGTTTACCTTTAGTCTCTCGTGGTGGTGGAGGAGGAGGAGGACAAGTTCGATGGTGGAGGAGGAGGATCTCGCGGTGGAGGAGGAGAAGGGGCTCGCGGTAGAGGAGGAGGAGGAGAAGGGGCTCGCCGGAGGGAGAAGAAGGGGCTCGCGGTGGAGGAGGAGGATGAGGCGCCAGAGGGAAGGGGGTCGGGCTGTCGTCGAGGTCGGGGGAAGAGGGGCGGGAACAAAAAATTTGGGGAGAGGGAGAAATGAAAAGTCGAACCGAGGAAACCCTATTTAGCAGAAGTTAGCGACGTCTGTAAATACGTCGCAAAACGTCGACTATCCTTTAATATTCGGCGACGCCTTTAGTCATTGCGACGCTAAACATCGCTGAACTAATAAAACTGGCGACATTTTTCGACAAATCAACGACGTTGGTATTTATTACACTAAAGATAGTCGCAATATGTCGCTGTTTGTCGCTATCAGCGACGTATTGTGACGCATACTTTTGGAGTCGCTAAATCCAAAAATATTGGCGACGTTTTAAGTCGGCGTCGCTAATTTCGTCGCTGAAACGACTTTTTGGTAGTGGAGGTGGTGAATATTTTTCTTTTGAATTTAATACCTTCTGTGAAGAAAACGGTATTATTCATGAATGTTCTGCACCACGGACACCTCAACAGAACGGACTAGCCAAAAGAAAAAATAGAACATATCAAGAAATGATAAATGCAATGCTAATGCATTCTGAATTATCATTTAGTTGTGTGGGGAGAAGCTTTACTTACTGCATGTCATATAATGAACCGAATTCCTTTGAAGAAAATTGGTATTTTATATATGAGATATGGAAAGGCTGTAAGCCTAATATCAGTTATTTTAGAGTGTGGGGGTGCATAGCTTATTACAAAAATATGGATCCTAAAAGGACCAAATTAGGTCCTCGTGGAATCAAAAGTGCTTTTGTAGGTTATGCTGCCAATAGTAAGGCATATAGACTTTTAAACTTAGAGTCTAACATTATTGTCGAATCCAGAGATGTGGAATTTTTTGAGAACCTTATTACTAAGAATAAGGATCCTGAGATTCCTGCTAATGAAGAGTCTCGTGAGGAGAGCTCTTCACGGTTAGTTGAAAAACAACCCGAGCTTCGGATCAGCAAGAGAGTTCGAAAGGCTAAGGATCTAGGACCTGATGAAATAGATTCTCAACTTATTTTCTTTTACTTAGTAGAAGGAAATACAGAGAAATTTATTCGAAAGATTCCTATCATTCTTCAGGTGGAAGATGATCCTAAAACCTTTAAGGAAGAAATAGCTTCGTGGGACTCATCTTTTTGGAAAGATGCTATCCAAGATGAGATGGATTCGATAATATCTAACCACACTTGGGAAATTGTCGATCTGCCCAAAGGGTCAAGACCTATTGGATATAAGTGGATGTTCAGGAAAAAGTATCATAGTGATGGCACTTTAAACACCTACAAGGCTAGACTAGTAGCCAAAGGATTTCGACAAAGAGAAGGAATTGATTATTTTGACACATATGTACCAGTAGCAAGAACGACTACAATTAGAATATTGTTTGCGTTAGCTCATTGCATCATCTTAATGTTCATCAGATGGATGTCAAAACGGCATTCTTAAATAGAGATCTCGATGAGGAGATTTACATGGAGCAACCGGAAGGGTTCGTGCTCCTGGGAAATGAACAAAAGGTATGCAAACTTGTTAAATCCTTGTACGGATTAAAACAAGCACCAAAGCAGTGGCATCAGAAATTTGACTCAGTCATAATTTCTAATGGCTTTGTTCATAATGTTTGTGATAAGTGTTTATACACTAAAGTATATGGAAATATCGTGATATTTTTTTGTCTCTACGTTGATGATATGTTGATCATTAGCAACGAGATGAGTGGAATTACAGAAACGAAGAGGTTTCTAACTTCCACATTCAAGATGAAAGATCTTGGAATAGTTGACACTATTTTGGGGATCAAAGTAATACAAAACAGTGGGAGTTTTGAACTTACACAGTCGCACTATGTTGAGAAAGTGCTAGACAAGTTCAAACACCTAAAGTTCAAAGAAGTGAACACTCCATTTAATCCAAGTGTTAAACTAGAAAAGAATTCTGGAAGAGCAGTCGCTCAATTAGAATACGCAAGTGCTATTGGATGTCTCATGTATTTGATGCAATGCACAAGACCTGATATAGCATTTACAGTTAGTAAAATGAGTAGATTTACTAGCAACCCTAATAATGAGCATTGGAGGGCTATCGAAAGAATTTTTGGTTATCTTTTGAAAACCAAGAATCCTGGATTACAGTATGGTAGATTTCCTGCCGTATTAGAAGGATATACCGACGCTAGTTGGATATTAAGTGTCGGGGATAACAAATCTACGACAGGTTGGGTATTTACACTTGCCGGAGGGGCAATTTCTTGGAAAAGCAAGAAAAAACGTGCATACCCATTCGACCATGGAGTCAGAGTTTGTGGCTCTAGCTTCTGTAAGACAAGAAGCTGAGTGGTTGAGAGATCTTCTATTAGAAGTTCCGTTGGCTAAGGACAATGTATCAAAAGTGTCAATACATTGCGATAATTAAGCTACTCTAGCAAGAGCCTACAACGAAGTGTATAATGGGAAGTCTAGACATATAAGTCTAAGACATACCTACGTAAGAAAATTGATTAAAGATGGAATCATTTCTCTTACGTATGTGCATACCAGCTATAACTTAGCTGATCCCTTTACTAAACCACTAGCTAGAGATCTAGTAAAATCTACCTCGAGAGGTATGGGATTGAAACTCCTTGAGTAAGAGTTCCAACAACAGTGACAACCCAATCTAATGTTAAGAAAACCTTAACCTTAGATTCAATGGGTAACAACAAACTGTTGATTTGGATGTATACGACATGATTATGTCGACTGTTGCAATTTGAGGGTTGAGTTTATAAAACTCTTAATGAATTTCAGTAATGTTGACATGTATCTGTAAAGCAACAGAGATACTAAAAGAACTTCACCTATGTGAATTTAGAGATGGTGCCGTCTCAGTAAGATCTAGAGTTTATCTTATAAAAATTCACGAGACAGGATCAGCACATGGCCATTAATAGTGCTAAGCGAGAGATGTAGGCGAAGAACTACAAAAGAATGTGTGTAAAGTAACACCGATTTTATCACAAGGAATAACTGGTTCAAAGCTCAGCTACCAGAGATTCCGATAAAATCTTGTGTTGCATCTACTAAGGTTAGGTTCAAATCGAAAGATACCTAACTGTATTAACATTCTTTAAGTGATGTATTCTGAAATTCCTTTCCATCATTAATGGACAAGTGGGGGATTATTGGAATTAATTAATTCCCTTATTGTTCTTAAAAGATGAAAGGGAAGAGAAGGGACTTTAGTCCCACATCGGAAAAAGAGAAAGGTTTTGAGAGTGCTTAAATAGGATTGTGCACTCATGAGGAGTGTGCAACAACCAAAGGGTTGCTAGTGGGTGACCATTGGTTGTGTTTTATCCTCTTCATGAAAATGTAGCCGGTGTTGCCCCGGCAACACCGGCTCCGGCTCCGGCTCCGGCTCGGGCTCGGGATCGGGATCGGGATCGGGATCGGGATCGGGATCGGGATCGGGCTCGGGCGTAGAGGCGATAGTGGCGCATTGTAGACGCACTTGTGCACTTAGGCAACGTGGCATCGGTGGGTCGCGACTTCACGAAACAATACGAATTCATCTATATATACTACAGATTTCTGAGTCCAAAACACACAGAATCTGAGTATTCATTTCTCTTTCCTTTCTCTTCAAAAGATTTCCAGAAATGTGTTCTTCCCTACGTCGGTGTCTCACACGTCTTGTGAACCTCTGACAGAAAGGCTGTCTTATCCTGGGTGTTCTGGCGTGCTGACTCCAAGACGTTACCGAAGTGCCCGAAACACTTTAAGGAAAGTACTGCTAAATGTACGATTCAAGCCTCGACGAAAGTTTCAACTTTGCAGAACTCCAAAGTGAAGTACTTGTAATTTCTAACACTAGGGTGACTGGCATCTCAAGGTATTGTGTGGGCCGGGCAGTCCGGTCCCCAGCTTGAGTCCGACTCGGTCAAATCCGGTTCGGGCCAGCCCGAGCCCAGTCAACGACCCGAACCGGCCTGAACTGCCTCTATATACGTGCGGGCCGGGTCTATCTTCCCGACCCACTAGCCCGGACCGGTCCGTTCCGGTTTGAGCACGGGTCCGGGCCGGGCAAATCCCCCAAGCCCAACCTGTCACGACCCGCACCCTGATTAGGGGCACGAGAACGTGGGTACGTCCAGCCTACGCGCAGTGTCGACGGTAGAACGCTGTATAGGTCATCTATAACATCTAACATCTAACGACAAGATATATAAACCTGTCATCTCCGCACGGAGGTATAACATAACATCTCAACTCTATATCTAAAACACAAGTCTAGAAAAGATAGAGCATGATATGAAATCAGATGAGGAAGAAACTGAATATAAATAGAGTTATCACACCACACAAAGCAGATGTCCAACACAAATAAGTACAAGACCTGAAATATAACTAAGTCACAACTAACAATCGGAACAATCCGATACAAAATGAAACCTATAAACACTAGACTAGACTAGGCACCCTCTACTGAGCTAGATGCTCCTCAGCCTCCTGAAGGTCACCTTCATGTATCCCATAGAAGGTAGGACAGTCACCATCATCATCTGTAATATTTTCAACAGGTCCAGTCAGGACAGGAACGAGCACAATACAACTCACGAAGTTCATATCATATTAGGAAATGTAAAGCATGCATAGAGTAAGATACATGAACTGAAAAAATATATAAAAAACGAGAGAGATTTGATAACTGGAAATATCTATATATATGATAAGTAATAACTGTAGGTAACCTGTGATTTAGAGCATGATATGGTTATATAAACGGGTTAGGACAATGCAAGAGTAACTCCATCATACGTGAGTGTACTATGGACATATACATTTCACAAGATTTCACAAGATAGAATTTTGATCACATAACCATTTCCTACTCACCCTCCCCAATCATTACACAAGGATCCAGTCAAGTTACGTTACCTTGCACAAGAGATTTTTATCATGTTTGCTCACGTGATCATGAGAGTACAAGATTGCACAAGAGTATACATGAATAGAGGTGTACATGAAATATAAGATGTTCATGAAAAGCACATGACAACTGTATTTGATGCACCCCGAGGGGGATAACATCGCATGACAAGATCCATATAGTACCAATCCGTGATAATAACGTGACAGCATCTTGTAAAGTAATCTAGAGCAAGAATATAAATCCTAACAAGTATGAAATGATCAGAGAATGTACTCGCCTGTCACCCTGTATGACTGATATGAATAGATATCCGAACTTGTGTCACAGAGTCCTATTCAGAGTAAAATAGGTCACAACATATCCACAATGGTAAAAATAGGGTATACAATGCATACTACATGATTCTAGGTCAATCTGGTCAACAGTCAACTCTTGGTCAACTCTAGTCAACCTTAAAAGTCAAACTAGGTCAAACTAGTCAAGTTAGGTCAACCAATGTCAAACTAGTTAAGGTTTAGTCAACTTAGCTTAACTAGTCACTTTAGGTTAATTCTAGTCAATTCTAGGTTAACTAGGTCAAGTTTGACCTAAGGTTGACTTTGGTCAACACTAGTCAAACAAAGGTCATTAAGGTACCTAGGTCAAGGGGTCACTTAGACAAATTAGGGTCAACCCCTAATTCGGCCATAGGCTAGTGTATCTAGACCATAACCTAGACTATATGTATACCATATTATATATAATATATATATATATATATATATATATATATATATTATATATATATATATGTATAGTTGACAAATTGTAGATATATATATATATATATATATATATATATATCTCTAATATTTATATATATCTACAATTTGTCAACTACATATATATATATATATATATATATATATATATATATATATATAGATATTATATATATATATATATATATATATATATATATATATATATATAACATATATATCACTACATAGGCCTATAGCCTATGTAATATTCATACATCATATAGTGTATACATACATAGCTATAATATATAATAAATATATATATCTATACATACAATATACATATGTATATATCTACAATACATATATATAGAGAGAGAGAGAGTGAGAGAGAGAATAGTGTGTGTGTGTGTGGACTGTGATCAGGAACAGGGGGGGTGTTTCCAGATTTCTGGAACCCAGAAATCAAACGCACACGCACACACAAATACATATATATATACCTATGTATATATACACACATATATACCCATGTATATACCCTAAGACACACACCTAAACACACATATACACATATACACATATACATATATACAATATAAATACACAGAAATACGCATATATTACACAAATTAGTTAGAAATTCATTTTAAAACTCAGAAAAATACCAAATTTAAGAACCCAGGAAATACTATTCATAGGAAAGTAGGTAAACCCAATACCCGACCCAAACCGAGCTAAGGCTCGAAACCCAAGGTTGGTAACACTAGCCCTAGGTGTCCTCTAGTGTCCTAAGTGCCTGACACGACACCATGACACGATTCGAAGTGTCAACCACTCCCAAACCTGAAATGGGTAAACACTGACACAGTGAACTGTCACCGCGTCGTGCACGCGTGCACCTAGCTCTAGGACACGACACACTGTCCTCGTGTCTCGTAATTGTGTCCCTAGGTTCGCCTAGGGTTAGTCTAGGGGTAGGGTAGCCTGCACAGTGTCCACGTGTCCTCAGGACATGGTACGAACACCGTATCAGTCGAGAAAACTCGACTGATACACGTCGTTCTGCGTCGTGTCGTGCACAGGTTCTCGTGTCTCGTGGACACGACACGAGACACGTGGGACCTCGTGGTCATGTCCATGTGTAGCCCACATGTTGGGCTACACACTCGTGCAACACGAGGTATCCAAGTGTCGTGTCCGCGCGACACGACGCGCGCGAAGTTGGCCCCGTGCGTGTGCACTGTCAGTGCACGTGTCCTCGTGTCGATACGACACGAGAGTGTCTCAAACTCGAGGGGGGGCTTGTCAGAGGTTGCCCCCTCTCTGTGCCAAGTGGCACGTGTCCACGTGGCGTAGACACGAAGGAATCGTGTCGGGTAGCAAGGCATTGTGCGTACACTGTCACAGTGTATTCGTGTCAATTTTGACACGAAATCGACACAGTATCGTGCTCAGTCAAGTGTAGATGTAAACAACAAGCCTAGGGCTACATGAATATGTAATTAGTTTTACAAAATATTGAAATTCATTTCTTTGAGGCATTTCAACAAACACAGTTTTTCAAACATGGATACGTGTCCGATACGGACACCAAATCAAACCTACTTCCTACCAAACTTGGCCTACAGGTCCATGGTACCTAGATGCATGCATTTATGAGAAAAAGAATATTAACTATGTATGAGGGTATTTACCTATTGGTGCAATTCCAATGGAAACTCAATGAAGAGGGGGTGTTTGTCCTTCCACTTGGTGATGTCCTAGCCTTGTGGAATCTTGATTGCTAGCATCCCTTAGCACCCTCAATGTTGTAGGGTCTCAATGCAAAAGACTAGAGGTGATTTGGATCAAAAATGATCAAGTTATGGTGGTTTGAAGGTGGTGGGTTTTTCAAGGTTTAATGAAATGTAAAGGGCATGTAAATGAGATGGGTAGTGACTATATAGGATGGGGGGTGCCCTTGGCTGGTGATGGGGTATGGGGAGGGGTGTCCTCTTGCCTTCCTTCATGGTGAAGGCAAGGACTTCTAGGTAAAACTATGATATTTTGATGGTTTTAAGGAAAATATCTAATATGTAAATATCTTAGATATTTTCTACCTTAACTAATATGCAATATCCATCCTCTAGTCTCTAGGTTAGTAGCTAACCTCTAGATTAGTGCTAAACTAGGTTAGGAGCTAATGACACTAATCAACTAATTAAATATAATAAATTACATAAATCCAATAATTTTCTAGTAAATTACCAAAATACCCCTTAGGCTAAAAAGCCCTAACTTGATGTTCTAAACCTATGGCTAGGCTCATATGATCATGGTTAGTCCTAGGTTAAGTAATCTCTAAGGTTGCACTAGCAAAACATCAAAATCACAAGTCGTGGTTTTAAATAGTTTTAAAATAACTAAAAATCACCAAAAATCATAATATGGTTTAAATATCATTATTAAATAATTATAATTACAAAATTTCAAAATTACCCTATTTTAGAAATTGGGTGCTACAAGTCTACCCTCCTTAGAAAATTTCGTCCTCGAAATTAGAATGATCATACTCCTTCTAGGTCAAACACCCCAACAATCACAGTCTCAAACACACAGTCCGATAATCATATGCGTCTGTCCAAATCATGATATTCAAAATCTTCGTCATGCTAGTGAGCAAGGCTACGATATTCACAGAGTCCTCGACTAAGGTACATACCTCTAGAATCATGGTATTTAAAATTTTCGTATTGCCGCATGCTTGGCCGCGAAAACCTTAAATTCCCACACCCGAGAAATACGTCCAAAATCCGACTATATGTCCTCACTATGCCAGCTAGCATGACTATAGAAGACTCTAGATCCCATAATCGAGACGACCTAGACCATACGACTTATCTCAGAAGAAAATAATTCACAATGAAATATTCGAACAAAATTTTATCAACTACGAGGAACAGATAGAATCAAATTTCAAGACAGTTATAAGAAGGCAAATGCGGAAATAGAATCGAAAAGATTGGAACCTGCAATCAGCTCTCCCTCTGCCTGTGCATCATCGACTGCCATGGCGAAAGCTCGCCCCGGCTGGCCTCCCTTGGCCTGCTGCTGATGCTGGACAAACCTCTGCTGCTGAGTCTGCAACGGTAGTCCCGTCTGCTGCCCTGTCGGAGCCCTAGCTCCTGCTGCTGCCTGAGCCAATCGTGCCAAGTTCTTGGGACACTCCCTCAACTGATGCTCTGCTGAACCACAAAGCAAACACAGGCCCTGCCTCTTCCTGCAGTCGTTCTATCCGTGACCTTGCTTCTTACAGAAGTTACATATAGGGTGTTGTTGCTGCCTAGGTACCTGCTGGTGAAGTACATGTCCCTGGCCCTAAAGCGGCTGCTGAACTGGCCTCTGCTGTATGTGAGGGCGCTTGGCTGGCCCTGCACTAGAACTAGCCCCTAAGGTATCACTGTCCCTCTTCGGCTTGAGGCCGAAGTCCTCCTCCGCAATCTGTGCGTCCATCAATATCTGATCGAACGTCGCGTCACGGCGTCCCGAGGTACGGGTGCGCACTGCATCAATAAGTCCCCTACGGAACTTACGAGCCTTCTGCCCCTCATCCTGGATCATATCGGGAGCGAACCTGCTAAGGCGGAAAAACTCTGCTGCATACTCGTCCACCGACGAGTTCTCCTGCACTAGACCTACGAACTGGCCCTCCAATGCTGTAAGTGCCACATCCGGGAAGAACTTCTCCTTGAAGAGCCTCCGAAAGTTCTCCCATGTTAGCCCTCTCACCGACGCATGAGGATCCGTACGGTACCATGTCAGTGCAATATCGAAGAATCGGCTGGCTGCGGCCGAAACCCAAAGTGCTCTAGGAAGCTCTGCCAGCTCCATACTCTGCTGCACGTCCTCTAGCCAGTCGTTTGCATAAAGGATGCCCTCCGTGCCCGTGAAGTCCTTGGAGCTCATCTTCCTAAAGTCTAGTACTGTCCCCGGCTTGGACTGCTGCTGGTACGGCTGCTGGCCAGTAGGGCCCTGCACCGTACCCGGTGCCACTCTCTCTACTGCTGCCAGTGCAAGCTGATGCGAGTTTTCCATGCTCTGCCTCAACATCTCAATCTGACGGTTTGACGCCTCCGACTGGCGCTGCGATGCCTCTGCCTGGGCCCGCTGAGTCTCCATCATCTACTGAAGGAGAAGGAACATATGATGTGTATCCGTCGGTATCGGTGGTGGTGGCGGTAGTATCCCTGGAACAATGGCCGAAACCCTCTGGGGTGGAGGTAGTAGACCTCCCTGTGCAACTGTCGGGGTCTCCGGGATAGTGGAATCACTGGGGGCAGTCTCGTGAACCTCCTCCTCAGCCTGGTCAGATCTATCGGGCAAGCTACTCGATCCAGTGGCCTGCGGGTGCGTCTTCGTCATCCTGGAGACGAATTGAAACAAGGAGATCAATATGGCACATGAGTAGATTTATCAAAGAAGGACAGTTAATTTAATACAAGAAGAGTAATCATAAAAATCAAAAGATCAAAAATTTCCTAGGTGTGATTGAGAAACTCCTATCATGTCCTAGGTCCTACGTCCTAATTGCAGGCTCGTAAATAGTACTCTAAGTCGAGCACCATTACGAGATCGCACTAATTACGACACAGACCTGCATGGGCCACCACAAAACGTGTCACGACCCGCACCCTGATTAGGGGCACGAGAACGTGGGTACGTCCAGCCTACGCCGCAGTGTCGGTGGTTAGAATGCTGTATAGGTCATCTATAACATCTAACATCTAACAACAAGATATATAAACCTGTCATCTTCGCACGGAGGTATAACATAACATCTCAACTCTATATCTCAAACACAAGTCTAGGAAAGATAGAGCATGATATGGAATCAGATGAAAGGAAAAAACTGAATATAAATAGAGTTATCACAGCACACAAAGCAGATGTCCAACACAAATACGTACAAGACCTGAAATATAACTAAGTCACAACTAACAATCGGAACAATCCGATACAAAATGAAACATATAAACACTAGACTAGACTAGGCACCCTCTACTGAGTTAGATGCTCCTCAGCCTCCTGAAGGTCACACTCATGTGTCCCATAGAAGGTAGGACAGTCACCATCATCATCTGTAATATTTTCAACAGGTCCAGTCAGGACAGGAACGAGCACAATACATCTCACGCAGTTCATATCATGTTGGAAAATGTATAGCATGCATAGAGTAAGATACATGGACTGTAAAGAATATATATAAAACGAGAGAGATTTGATAACTGGAAATATCTATATATATGATAAGTAAGAACTGTAGGTAACCTGTGATTTAGAGCATGATATGGTTATATAAACGGGTTAGGACAATGCAAGGGTAACTCCATCATACGTGAGTGTACTATGGACATATACATAATTTTACAAGATTTCACAAGATGAGATTTTGATCACATAACCATTTCCTACTCACCCTCCCCAATCAATACACAAGGATCCAGTCAAGTTACGTTACCTTGGACAAGAGGTTTTTATCATGTTTGCTCACGTGATCATGAGAGTACAAGATTGCACAAGAGTATACATGAATAGAGGTGTACATAAAATACAAGATGTTCGTGAAAAGTACATGACAACTGTATTTGATGCACCCCGAGGGGGATAACATCGCATGACAAGATCCATATAGTACCAATCCGTGATAATAACGTGACAGCATCTTGTAAAGTAATCTAGAGCAAGAATATAAATCCTAACAAGTATGAAATGATCAGAGAATGTACTCGCCTGTCACCCTGTATGACTGATATGAATAGATGTCCAAACTGGTGTCACAGAGTCCTATTCAGAGTAAAACAGGTCACAACATATCCACAATGGTAAAAATAGGGTATACAATACATACTACATGATTCTAGGTCACTCTGGTCAACAGTCAACTCTTGGTCAACTCTGGTCAACCTTAAAAGTCAAACTAAGTCAAACTAGTCAAGTTAGGTCAACCAATGTCAAACTAGTTAAGGTTTAGTCAACTTAGCTTAACTAGTCACTTTAGGTTAATCCTAGTCAATTCTAGGTTAATTAGGTCAAGTTTGACCTAAGGTTGACTTTGGTCAACACTAGTCAAACAAAGGTCATTAAGGTACCTAGGTCAAGGGGTCACTTAGACAAATTAGGGTCAACCCCTAATTCGACCATAGGCTAGTGTATCTAGACCATAACCTAGATACTATATGTATACCATATATATATATATATCTAATATTTATATATATCTACAATTTGTCAACTATACATATATATACATAACATATATATATCACTACATAGGCCTATAGCCTATGTAATATTCATACATCATATAGTGTATACATACATAGCTATAATATATATAATAAAATATATATATATCTATATATACAATATACATATGTATATATCTACAATACATATATAGAGAGAGAGAGAAGTGAGAGAGAGAATAGTGTGTGCGTGTGTGGACTGTGATCAGGAACAGGGGGGTGTTTCCAGATTTCTGGAACCCAGAAATCAAACCCACACGCACACACAAATACATATATATATATATACCTATGTATATATACAACATATACCCATGTATATACCCTAAGACACACACCTAAACACACATATACACATATACACATATACATATATATACAATATAAATACACACAGAAATATACAATATAAATACACACAGAAATATACAATACAAAAAAAAAAATACAATATAAATACACACAGAAATACGCATATATATTACACAAATCTAATTAGAAATTCATTTTAAAACTCAGAAAAATACCAAATTTAAGAACCCAGGAAATACTATTCATAGGAAAGTAGGTAAACCCAATACCCGACCCAAACCGAGCTAAGGCTCGAAACCCAAGGTTGGTAACACTAGCCCTAGGTGTCCTCTAGTGTCCTAAGTGCCTGACACGACACCATGACACGATTCGAAGTATCAACCACTCCCAAACCCGAAACGGGTAAACACTGACACAGTGAACTGTCACCGCGTCGTACACGCGTGCACCTAGCTCTAGGATACGACACACATGTCCTCGTGTCTCGTGATTGTGTCCCTAGGTTCGTCTAGGGTTAGTCTAGGGGTGGGGTAGCCTATACAGTGTCCACGTGTCCTCAGGACATGGTACGAACACCGTATCAGTCGAGAAAACTCGACTGATACACGCCGTTCTGTACCGTGTCGTGCACAGGTTCTCGTGTCTCGTGGACACGACACGATACACGTGGGACCTCGTGGTCATGTCCACGTGTAGCCCACATGTTGGGCTACACACTCGTGCAACACGAGGTGTCCAAGTGTCGTGTCCGTGCGACACGACGCGCGCGAAGTTGGCCCCGTACACGTGTGCACTGTCAGTGCACGACCAGTGCACGTGTCCTCGTGTCCTCGATACGACACGAAAGTATCTCAAACTCGAGGGGGGGATTGTCAGAGGTTTCTCCCTCCTCTGTGCCAAGTGGCACGTGTCCACGTAGCGTAGACACGAAGGAATCCGTGTCGGGTAGCAGGGCATTGTGCGTGCACTGTCACAGTGTGTCCGTGTCGATTTTTGACACGAAATCGACACAGTGTCATGCTCAGTCAAGTGTAGATGTAAACAACAAGCCTAGGGCTACATGAATATGTAATTAGTTTTACAAAATATTGAAATTCATTTCTTTAAGGCATTTCAACAAACACAGTTTTTCAAACATGGATACGTGTCCGATACGGACACCAAATCAAACCTACTTCCTACCAAACTTGGCCTACAGGTCCACGGTACCTAGATGCATGCATTTATGAAGAGAAAACAGAATATTAACTATGTATGAGGGTATTTACCTATTGGTGCAATTCCAATGGAAACTCAATAAAGAGGGGGTGTTTGTCCTTCCACTTGGTGATGTCCTAGCCTTATAGAATCTTGATTGCTAGCCTCCCTTAGCACCCTCAATGTTGTAGGGTGTCAATGCAAAAGACTAGAGGTGATTTGGATAAAAAATGATCAAGTTATGGTGGTTTGTGTCACGCCCCGACCCGGAATCTCCCGAATCATCGTCATCGCTGGGGCGTGATGCCGCACGAGCCTAGAGTTGCGCTCATGCAAGGCAAGATGACAAGTTCTCAAATGGTTATCTTTAAATTGAACGTTAACAAAAAAAGGAAAACAGAGTATACGAAAATGATTCTCTTTATTGATATTCGAAATCAGATTATAAAGGCTTTCGATAGCCCGACGGAATTTGCCAGATTGGCTACAACACTCAGGTTCTCTCTTGCCCACAAAGGATTTCGCCGTTCCATACATCATGCCTTCTATATCTCGGCCGCATCAATCCTGTCGCGAGTCCGAGCGTCTATGCGATCGCACACTTCAACACGCTTCGGCATTCCAAACCTCAACGCGTTCAAGCAACGCTTCGCCGCGAGCAATCCATTCCCTGCACCCTACATGAAGCTGGTAGGGGATCAGTATGTTCATCCTCGCATGTACTGAAGCAAAGATCTTCTTTCCAAACCGATATTTTAATATTTATGTTGAATCATGCAACTTAGCTTATGATCTTGCTATGTTCTCCATCGGGTCAATTTCATGGCATATTCGAAAGCATAAAGCATGTTATCATAGCAAGCATGTTATCGAATTGAATAGGCAAGCAAGCAAGCATTCTCGTGTTTGATTCGTGGCGCGACTCTTACTAAGTCGACGCACTCGCCCTTGCTCCGACGCAAGGTGAATACACCCATCCGTTTTTCCCTGTCATGTTATAAGTGCTCTCTATTCGGATCCATCCATGCAGGATATACGTATACCTAGCACTTCCAAGCCCGTCGCCCTTAACTATATGAAGGTCACTAGCTTTTCGGGCTAGAATAGACTTATATTTATCGAATCGAAACATAAGACGATGTTAACTCAGTGCGGTTGCTAACCAACATCAGAGGCCACCGAAATAATCGCAGCAAGTGGCTTATCACATTCACCAGATGGTCGCTACCCATCTAAATGAAGTGCACCAACAATACCGAAAACGAATCCCTTCTAGGCCGAACGGTCCCAGCACCCTGGCGCGCCGCGTTCGAGGGAATACCCAAGCACGGGCTTTTATATCTTTAAGTCTATTTGACCATGCAACGAATCTTATATTTCATACAACCAAGCAAGTTCGCTTATCTCTATTTCAATTGGCACAACGCCCGAATGTTCTCATCGAACGCCCGAAGGCCGCGAACATTTCGAAGGGCACCATGCCGCATTACCATCTCGTATCTCTTCCGTTAACTTTCTATGTTCTTACGTTTTATGCTTCATTTCAATGTTTCAATGGCATCATGCCTCAACTCAATGCTCGTCAACCGAACGACCCGAAGGTCCCGAACACCTTTCGAGGCATTATGTCATATCCGACAGTTCTGCCACATTCATGCCACAACTGCATTCTCTCGCAACGAAGCCATCTTTTATTATCCCGTACACGTAGGCACGTTTCGACCGTATTTTGATGTTCTATGACTTAGCATTCAATGTCCGTGGCTTGCGCGCTAGGGCGCTCGCCTATTGTCTTTCAATGTTCTAGCCGTTCTAACTCGTGCGCGAAGGCACGGTATGGTTCGTGCACTAAGGCACTCGCCGAGTACAGTTATCCCATGTTCTTACGGCTTGCGCACCGAGGCGCTCGCCTTTGCGATATCCAATGTTCCATAGCGACTCGTACGTTTGCCGTATGATTCATTTCAATTGCTCTATCTAGTGTTCGACATGCACTACATTTATCTCTCCATCGAGCCACGCCCGTGGCGTTGATAGGTTAACTCAGCATACAATGATATATTTGACTTATCGAATGAAGGAGTAAAAAGAAGTTAATCCTCCCACCTTGAGTCGATACGCCTTTTTCGTTTCACCGAGCCGATGCGGCTCGATTTCATAACTTTGTTGCACGACCACTCTTCTGACTTAGCCATTCGAGCACTTCGTGCTTATTGAGTTTGTACGTCCGATTTGCCTTAGCGTGCCAACGCTTCCGTCCGTCGCAAGGCGACGATTTGCTTTCGCGAACCCCTTACTGAATAAGGCAAAAGATCGACCTCTAACATTTCAGCGTAAACGTATAGCCTGCACATGAAACCAACTAAAATCATTACTTGCATCGATTTGGACTTGCGCCTTGGTCGATTCGATTTCTTAGAATCTTCGAGCCGTCTCAACGCACTCATCCTTCGAGGCAATGCGGCGCTTCGCATCGATTCACTCGATGCATTCTTTGGGACAAGGCAACTCTTCGCATCGACTTAGTTTGATGCATTCCTCGGGACAACTTAACACTTTGTATCAATTCGCATCGATACGTAATCGGGTCAACGCAACTCTTCGAGTCAACGACTCAGCATAATGTACCGTGTGGGGCGGGGCATTACAGAATATACCACTCAAAACTAGGTTCGTCCCGAACCGAAACCAATACTAAATTTCCAAGAGTTTTATTAGATCGTTCCACGATCTCGTCTCACTATCATTTGGATCGTACAACTTAGTTTAAAATCATACACATATTTTAGGCGTCCCACCAATATATGCATTTCAGTCAAGCTCAGTTGTAAGATATCGGAACAACGCAAATATGTAACTTCTCAATAATTTGCCATCTCGTATTCTCGATCGGACTTGGCTCTGTTACTTGTTCTCGCAATTCTAGCACACATGCATACTGATACATACGCGATCCTCCAACAAAAGTTAAGGCACACGATGCGATTCAAAATCGTATCTTTTACTTTGTATGTTTCATCGGGACTATCAATTCTACGCGTCGCGTCAAGTCGCCGTGCATCCGATCACAACGAGTCTCCGCAACGCCTTGCGTTCGACGTCATTTATCCAACGATTTCTGATATTTCATTTCATATCTTATCTTGACATGATTCTCTTTTGTTGACTTGCAAAAGCATCAACATTCAGGACTACGTCCGCTAGGTGACTTACCTAGACACCGTGCTCAAATCCTTCTGACGCAAGTTTAAATTGACATTGTACCAAGGCCACAATCTATCAGACATAACAATTTATATCAAGGCGACAGTGCTCAAGACAACGATCGCCTTTTACATTCGATTCCTAGCGAGTAGGAATTCGCTAGCCAAATTCCCAACTTATCCATCTCGCAACGTCGAATATAAGTTCGATTCCCGCAAGCTCAATTGCAAGGTGAATCCAAATCTAACGACACAACTCGTAAGTCATTTTCTTATCGTTCTCTCTCGTGCATAGCACGTTTCTCGCAATCGCCTACTCGCATCACCAAGTTCGTTGGTGAATTTCTAGTTTGATCGTCGACCAATATAACCATTCGAGCATTTATCCAACGAATACTCAACATCTAGTTACATCCTTCTCAATCGAAGTTGTTCCAATAATTCTCGATCGCCTAGACTTATCGTCAATATGCACCACATTGTATTTGTTATCGATGCAATCTCATATGCGATATCGCATGGGTCATCTTACGGTCTGCAACATTCAATTCGATTTGGCGATCAAGTCTTCTAGGGTCAACTGCCCCGAAGCTACGCTCGATAATTGTGGATCATTACCGAAGGACAGTTTAATACGAACCATGCTATATCTTATTTCGGAGCCAAATTACGTTCCGACGATTCTATACGACTACCCAAATTTTGGACAAAACTGTTTCTATCGGCGCAACTGATGCACAACTATCCTCCGAGTAAAGTCATGCATTGCCGTCGATGATTCCGCAATTTACGAACATCTACTTGTATCGAGTTCGAGTCTATCTTATTTTACGGTCGACACACGAGATGCTATACGCATCGAGCAATCGTCGATGACTTATAGTCTCGTCTTTGATAAATCACAAAGTTCATGATCAACCAGTTCGTTTCAATCTCGTATCGTTACTTACAAAATTTTATAGCACGAGGCACACTCTATTTTGTATTCTCATATCGCTTACGTTTCCTTACGTATCGATCTCGATACGCCGTATCTATTTTGATAACGTAAGGGTCAACTCTGAATCCGTTTTCAACGTCAACTTAACTCGCATCGCATACATCCAAGTTCGCAACAAACTTTTCCATACACATCGACTCGTTCTCCGATTTGCCGCATCCTGCTATACTTCGATCGCGTAACTGAGTTACCGATTATCCAACATCGAACCCTCAAGTCATACGATCTCGCCCTCTAAGTTTCGCGTGTTTTCAGTCTTACTCAAATGAGTTTCGTTGTAACGTAACCAACTATTTCTTAAGTACGATTACTCGCGTCAACCAACTTTCTGACCGAAATCGCACATCGTGCGATTCGATTACAATTCGCATCGCCCAACATTCTTTATCGAAATCGCAAGTCGTGCGATTCGATTCGCCTAGCCAAACATTTCTATCGAGATCGCAAGTCGTACGATTCGATTCGTCTCGCCCAATATTTCAATCGGGATCGCAAGTCGTACGGTTCGATGTCAACGTTTCGAGTTTCCTATCCCGTCGATCCGATTGTTGCCTCAAGGCATAATCGTTTCGCTAGTTCCCGTTATTCGACCGACACATAAATTTTCAATCGACGTATCATTCAATGTTACAAGTCTCGCCTTATCGTTCTAACCGATCATCGAAGAACACTTGCATCAACATGCCGTCGTACAAATTCTCAATCGAGTCTCGGTGCTATCCCGTTCGTTGCGGACAAACCTTCCGCAATTCTCATAAAACGTCGATACAATTTATCGCACAAGTGGTATTGCATATACCACTCGGAATTGAGCCATTCATTGCATCGGTGGTATGTCATATACCACCCGGAAATCAAGTTACTTCCGTCGCAACTTACTCTTTACGAACCGACGATCTCTTTCGACTCACGATTTCTGCAGTGATCTTGCTTGATCACAACCGTAACTCTGATTAATCAAAATCCGACGCAACTCGGCCAATGCATTCATTTGCCAACACAGCTCGGCGCGCAACCGAACCAATTTTGTTTCTCGATTTATAACTTTTGTTTTCTTCCGTTGCATCTTGTACAAAATTTTATTCTCGATATCCGTTGCACTTCGTGCAGCGATTACTTTGATACGCGTTGCACCACGTGCAATAATTTTACTTTTGACATACGTTGCACCACGTGCAATATTTTACTTTCAATACGTATTGCACATCGTACAACGATTTATTTCCGATATTTACCGCACCTCGTGCATCGATTTTCTTTCAATACGCATTGCATATCGTACAAAGATTTATTTCCGACATTCAAAGTCAATGCTCAAATCCGTTCAACACATTCGATATTGACTTATCGCTTTTCATCGCAGCGTACATTAAAAATCGATATGTGAATCCGTCCTACACATTCCATATCAACTTTTATTTTCTTTTCGACGCATCATTACAATCAACGCGTGACAATTGCTGCAGCAACATTCTACGACTAACATTGTATCGATGCAACCAACATTTCTCGTATCGTTCGTTGTAAACAATGAATATCTCAAACCACACTTCATGACGTGTTGCATCTACGGCAACAAATTCTCGAATTCATATCTCGCAACTTGTTGCACTTGCAGCAACAAACCTTTTTCGACTTTTCCAACTAATACCATATAATTTCCAAACAACACGCGATAAAATTACATGATTTGTATTAGACTTATTGTATGGAACATCCAGTACGGCATCGACTAGAGTTAAGAGTGATTTCAATTGGTGGTGGGCAACTTTTAGAACTGAAATGAAGCAAGCGTCCAGAGGAAATTGAGCCTAGAGCTCTGATACCAATTTGTCACGCCCCGACCCGGAATCCCCCGAATCATCGTCCTCGCTGGGGCGTGATGCCGCACGAGCCTAGAGTTGCGCTCGTGCAAGGCAAGATGACAAGTTCTCAAATGGTTATCTTTAAATTGAACGTTAACAACGAAAGGAAAACAGAGTATACGAAAACGATTCTCTTTATTGATATTCGAAATCAGATTACAAAGACTTTCGATAGCCCAACAGAATTTGCCAGATTGGCTACAACACTCAGGTTCTCTCTTGCCCACAAAGGATTTCGCCGTTCCATACATCATGCCTTCTATATCTCGGCCGCATCAATCCTATCGCGAGTCCGAGCGTCTATGCGATCGCACGCTTTAATACGCTTCGGCATTCCAAGCCTCAACGCGTTCAAGCAATGCTTCACCGCGAGCAATCCATTTCCTGCACCCTGCATAAAGCTGGTGGGGGATCAGTACGTTCGTCCTCGCATGAACTGAAGCAAAGATCTTCTTTCCAAATCGACATTTTAATATTTATGTTGAATCATGCAACTTAGCTTATGATCTTGCTATGTTCTCCTTAGGGTCAATTTTATGGCATATTCGAAAGCATAAATCATGTTATCATAACAAGCATGTTATCGAATTGAATAGGCAAGCAAGCAAGCATTCTCATGTTTGATTCGTGGCACGACTCTTACTAAGTCGACGCACTCGCCCTTGCTCCGACGCAAGGTGAATACGCCCATCCGTTTTTCCCTGTCATGTTATAAGTGCTCTCTATTCGGATCCATCCAAGCAGGATATACGTATACCTTGCACTTCCAAACCCGTCGTCCTTAACTATATGAAGGTCACTAGCTTTTCGGGCTAGAATGGACTTATATTTATCGAATCGAAACATAAGACGATGTTAACTCTGTGCGGTTGCTAACCAACATCAGAGGCCACCGAAATAATTACAGCAAGTGGCTTATCACATTCACCAGACGATCGCTACCCATCTAAATGAAGTGCACCAACAATACCGAAAACGAATCCCTCCTAGGCCGAACGGTCCCAGCGCCCTGGCGCGTCGTGTTCGAGGGAATATCCATGCACGGGCTTTTATATCTTTAAGTCCATTTGACCATGCAACGAATCTTATATTTCATACAACCAAGCAAGTTCGCTTATCTCTATTTCAATTGGCACAACGCCCGAATGTTCTCATCGAACGCCCGAAGGCCGCAAATATTTCGAAGGGCACCATGCCGTATTACCATCTCGTATCTCTTCCGTTAACTTTCTATGTTCTTACGTTTCATGCTTCATTTCAATGTTTCAATGGCATCATGCCTCAACTCAATGCTCGTCAACCGAACGACCCGAAGGTCCCGAACACCTTTCGAGGCATTATGTCATATCCGACAGTTCCGCCACATTCATGCCACAACTGCATTCTCTCGCAACAAAGCCATCTTTTATTATCCCGTACACGTAGGCACGTTTCGACCGTATTTCGATGTTCTATGACTTAGCATTCAATGTCCGTGGCTTGCGCGCTAGGGCGCTCGCCTATTGTCTTTCAATGTTCTAGCCGTTCTAACTCGTACGCGAAGGCACGGTATGGTTCGTGCACTAAGGCACTCGTCGAGTACAGTTATCCCATGTTCTTACGGCTTGCGCACCGAGACGCTCGCCTTTGCGATATCCAATGTTCCATAGCGACTCGTACGTTTGTCGTACGATTCATTTCAATTGCTCTATCTAGTGTTCGATACGCACTACGTTTATCTCTCTATCGAGCCACGCTCGTGGCGTTGATAGGTTAACTCAGCATAAAATGATATATTTGACTTATCGAATGAAGGAGTAAAAAGAAGTCAATCCTTCCACCTTGAGTCGATACGCCTTTCTCGTTTCACCGAACCGATGTGGCTCGATTTCATAACTTTGTTGCACGGCCACTCTCCTGACTTAGCCATTCGAGCACTTCGTGCTTATTAAGTTTGTACGTCCGATTTACCTTGGCGTGCCAACGCTTCCGTCCGTCGCAAGGCGACGATTTGCTTTCGCGGACCCCTTACTGAATAAGGCAAAAGATCGACCTCTAACATTTCAGCGTAAACGTATAGCCTGCACATGAAACCAACTAAAATTATTACTTGCATCGATTTGGACTTGCGCCTTGGTCGATTCAATTTCTTAGAATCTTCGAGCCGTCTCAACGCACTTATCCTTCGAGGCAACGCGGCGCTTCGCATCGATTCACTCGATGCATTCTTTGGGACAAGGCAACTCTTCGCATCGACTTAGTTTGATGCATTCCTCGGGACACTTAACACTTTGTATCGATTCGCATCAATACGTAATCGGGTCAACGCAACTCTTCGAGTCAACGACTCAGCATAATGCACCGTGCGGGACGGGGCATTACAGTTTGAAGGTGGTGGGTTTTTCAAGGTTTAATGAAATGTAAAGGGCATGTAAATGAGATGGGTAGTGACTATATAGGATGGGGGGTGCCCTTGGCTGGTCATGGGGTGTGGAGAGGGGTGTCCTCTTGCCTTCCTTCATGGTGAAGGCAAGGACTTCTAGGTAAAACTATGATATTTTGAGGGTTTTAAGGAAAATATCTAATATGTAAATATCTTAGATATTTTCCTACCTTAACTAATATGCAATATCCATCCTCTAGTCTCTAGGTTAGTGGCTAACCTCTAGATTAGTGCTAAACTAGGTTAGGAGCTAACATGACACTAATCAACTAATTGAATAATAATAAATTACATAAATCCAATAATTTTCTAGTAAATTATCAAAATATCCCTCAGGCTAAAAAGCCCTAACTTGATGTTCTAAACCTATGGCTAGGCTCATATGATCATGGTTAGTCCTAGGTTAAGTAATCTCTAAGGTTGCACTAGCAAAACATCAAAATCACAAGTCGTGGTTTTAAATAGTTTTAAAAATAACTAAAAATCACCAAAAATTATAATATGGTTTAAATATCATTATTAAATAATTATAATTATAAAATTTCAAAATTACCATCATTTTAGAAACTGGGTGCTACACAACCGGGCCGATACGGACCCGCCCGGTCCAGGCTTAGTTCAGCCTGTTTTTTGAAAGAAAAAAATTTTGATTTTTAAACTTTGGGATGCCAAATGACCATTTTACCCCCATTTTGTTTACTGTTTTTAGACCGTTGGAAGGGTATTTTGGTTATTTTGCTAGAAGTGCCAAAAATATCCTTACAATAACTCTTTTTTGGGGTAAAATAGTCATTTTGTACCTTAAAAACTATAAATAGGCCATAAATCTTCAAACTTAATCAGACCACAATTTCTTCTGTTTATAATTTTTACAAGCAAACTCGTGTGAAGAGACGATTTATATCATGGATAATGATCAACTACCGCAGCAACCGCAAGATCAGCAACCGCAACCTCAACTGGCACCGCTAGATGATTCAGAAATTTGGCATCATTTTAGTGGAGTTTACGATGAGCGTCATGCAAGTGGCGGTACCAAAAGAAGATACATCACTTAAGTTTCTGTTGAATGTTTGCATTGTAGGAAACGGATAAAATGGGACCATAGTCATGGCATAAGAAAGCTACGTCGACATTTAAAATCATGTATCAACATCTAGAATTTTTGTATTAGTCATTAATTGCAGTTTATGTACTAAAAATCTTGTATCAGTCATTAATCGCAGTTTATGTACTAGTAATTTTGTATGAGTCTTTGTAATGGTGTATTAGTCATTAATCACAATTTATGTATTAGTCATTTATCACAGTTTATATATTATTTTACTTGATCATTCAAAAAAAAATTTGGTCATTCAAAATTTTTTTAGAAGCAAATCATTTTGTTTTTTGGGTTTTCCTAACTCAAACCGGACCGACCGGTCCACCGCTGAACCGGCCCAGCCCGACCAAACCGGGCCTCGGGTTCGGACTGGGTCTAGCCATTCCCCCTCCAGGTAAGCCCGGACCGGCCCGGCCCAGACCGGCCCACCCAACACCATGATTGGCATCCCATTACCCTTTCTGCAAAATGTTAAAAGTTTTCTGTTCTGTAAAATTCAGTATAAATTCTCCCCTCCACATTTGCTGTTGATAAAATCCCAACTATATGTATTCATTAAAGCTAAGAAAAATTCTTGTACAGGTTCCTTTTGTAAATTAGTATGTACTACTATGAGAAAGTAGTCCTATCTGATATATCAGCTAAAAAAAATCTGCAAATATAGGGCTTTGTTAGCAATTGCGGAGAAAACATTGGTCGGTAGACAGTTTTAGGCAAACTTACATGCATGCTGTGTGTTTGCCATTAAAATTGTTTGATTAAAAACTTTAATACAAACATAACAGTGTTACAATGTAGGACTTAGATGTAGTCCTAGGAGTACACTTTTGTTTAAGCTGGGTCCTTAGTGCCAATGGAGCGAGTGGTAATGTGTTGACTCCGTTGACGGGCTGACGACGGTTATCGGTTCTCTGAAGGTGTGGATTGCTCTGGGTGCTGGAGCTTGCTGAGAGGAGGAAGACGTTGAGTGTCTGTATCTGCCTCTCTGATGATTCCTTGTATGTTCGTTGTGGATTCTGTCTGTGTATGAAGGAAAAGATCCCTCTATTTATAGTTTTGTAGGCTGGCTGCTCATGCGCGCATGTAGGATGCGTCGGTGTGTGAGGACGCCACGTGGAAGTTGCTGATGGGGGCGTACGGATGATGCGTCCTGATTGGGAGGTTGAACTCTTCATACTGCTGTTGTGAGCCGGCACGTAGCAGAGGAGAAGATCTTTCTGTTGCTGAAATCTTGGACGAGTTGAGTCAAAGGACACGTGTCATCGACCCATGGCTCGAAGATCTCGGATTTGGTGGGGGGGTAATCTGGTGAGTTGCGCCTTGATTGGGCGCAGGAGGAGGTTGCGGCTCATAACCTTTAGGAGTTACAAACCATTTAGGGCGCATGGCTTTTGAGGCGCATGCAGGCGACCTTCCTTCTGTCTTTCGGGATCAGAGATCGGTCTGGGGCGCATGGCTTTTGAGGCGCATGCAAAGCTTCAACTGGAGACTCTTCTTCTGTCTTTAGGGATCAGTGAAGGGTCTGAGGCACATGGCTTTTGAGGCACATGCTGGTTTGGACGCATGGCCGTAGAGGCGCATGCGGATGGCCACGTGGCAGTAGCCGTTGGAATAGAGTCATGATGATGCTGACGTTGCCGACGCTTCGTTCTCTGAAAAAGCTGTCAACCATTCAGACTTTGGGAAGCGTGCTGCCAACTCTGGTGGCAGTTCAGCATTTAATGTTTGTGACGTTCGATGGACAGCTGAGTGGGCACATTGGTTGGTGTTCCACTCGGCATGGAGATGTGAGGGGGGGCACATCCTCTGTGATGCGCCGGGTACTGTAGGACGCGTCTGTGTGATGCGCCTGATGCTGGAGGGCGCGTCCGTGTGATGCGCTGTTTGGCTGGCGCATCCGACATGTCCTTTAATGACGCGGCTGTCTCGCTCCTCGAGTGCTATAAATAGCCGTTTGGCTGAATTCGAGGCGTCCGGTTCATCCATTTAATGCAAATTCATTGCACAGAATTCGGAGAGTCATCCACTTGGCACGTGGGTTTGATTTGCCCGGCCTATAAATAGTGGCATGGAGAGAATGTTTGCTCCTCATTCCCTCACGTACTTCCAACATGAACTTGGATATGTGGGTGCATTCTGTTGACGAAGTGCTCCCGAGGGTAAAGATGAGACGTCGTGTTGTCTTCGATGTACTTGAAGGTGACTGTTACATCCAAAGGACAGAGTCGAGGGCTTCTGAGACAGGCGGAAGGTGCCTGTTGCATCCAAAGATAGGGATGTTCGGGCCTCGTCTCCGTTGTTCCGGAAGAGCCGTAGATCGGAATGGTGGTGCTAGGCTCTCTCTTCCTTCAAAGTGGGTGCCGCCCACTTTGATTGTGTTGAAAGCTCTTTGTGCCAAGATTTCGATCACGGTCTTCCTTGGTCTTTGGAGGCTCTTTCGAAGCCTCCCCTGGCCACAGCATTTGCGGTACTCTTCTCTTCCTAGGTTCCAACCAGAGGGTTAAATGCTTTGCTTGGCGAAGCACTTATCAGGTGAGCCTGGCTGGAAGAGCGGCACATAACTGGGCTCTGCTCGGCCAGGTGAGCCTGGTTGGAAGAGTTGCTCATAACTGAGCTGCTGAAGGGATACACATAACTGAGCTGGATGCACATAACTGAGCTGCTGAAGAGATGGTAGGATGCGCCTGGCTGGAGGCGCATGACATCTGCTGCACCTGGCTGACAGCGCATGGTGACTGCTGCGCCCATCTGGAAGGCACATGGTGGTTGCTGCGCCTATCTGGAAGGCGCATGGTGGCTGTTGGCTGTAGATCTAGGATCCTTCCTTTGTAGAAATTCTCCTTTGTACAATCTTTTCTAGACATGTAATAGACTTATATATATATAAATAAAAAGTCCTTCGAATGTCTATGGCTTATTTGATTAGCTGTCTGAGTTCTGGCGCATATAATGCCTGGCGCATGGGCTTTCTGGTTGTGAAATTCTATGCTTCTACAAGACCCCCTTCAAAGTTTTCAAAACTTTTGAATAAGTTTTGGAATACTTTGAATAAGAAGCATGGAGGTCAGGGCGCATGATTTTTGGGCGCATGCTTGTTCGGACGCATGCTCCTTTCAGTTGATGATGATGACGCCTTGGTAACCCAAAAGATTAATGATGATCTTTTGGTTGTATTTGTTGTTATCTCCTCACGGAACCCGAAGCGACGGCTGAGATTATACGTCATCGGTTCACGCGTGCGACCAAGCTCTATAAATAGGTAAGGGTTGGAGAGAGAGAGAGAGTTCATCTGCTCTGTGCTTTTGCTTTCTTTAGAGTTTTTCTTCAAAACCCTAACTTTTTCTTCTCTGAGAGAATGGCTCCCAAGACTCCTCGCGGTGGTGCCGGCAAGGGGAAGGAGAAAGCGAAGGAGCCGACAAAAGTTGTAACGGCTGACGTTCCCCGACGGCCTGTCGAAGTTCGGCCGAAGGTGGTTGGTAAGTCTCGTTTTTCCGTACACCAACGCACATAGACCTTGGGTCTTTAATGATGTGCCGCGGTCTTTGTTCGCCGACGCGCATGGGTTTAGACCCTGATGATGCGCCGAGGCTGCTGACGCGCATGGGCTTAAACCCTGATGATGCGCCGAGGCTGCTGACGCGCATGGGCTTAGACCCCGATGATGCGCCGAGGCTGCTGACGCGCATGGGTTTAAACCCTGAATGCGCCGAAGCTCTTCTTTCTCTTGTTGCTTCTAACATTTTTCTGATCTTTGCTAGTGTCAGTAGCGATCCCGCCTTTGAATGAAGTGTTCTTGGAGGCTGTCTTCAACCAGATGGGAGTAGAGTATGATGAGGAAGTGATAAACCCCGCTCAAGAGGCTCTTATGCTGGATCAGCCTCCCGAGAGAATGACCCAAATCCGTAAGCAACAGTATGGGTTCCTCAAACGGATGATGGAACGTGGTGTTTTAAAATCTTCCACATCTGATAAATTGACCTTCTTGAAGCCTGAGTTCCTATTCGGAGACCGTCTCACTTCTACTGATGCGACGGTGTTAAAGGTCAAGGAGGACTGGTTCTTTACAGCGAATGGGGTACATATGACTGTTAAGCAACTTGAACGTCAATGGCCTTTGACATCCTTCTGTCGCCTTGTTTCCCAGAGGAGGATGTCTTGGGATCTTACCCCTTCTCAGGGGGGAGCGGTGACTGGCGTTGTCATGCCCCAGAACCAGAATACTGGAGAGC
>JANAVB010010002.1:0-60438 GCA_029216955.1 Iris pallida | reverse complement strand
GCAGTTTCCGCGTTGCCAGCTCCGGTGGCAACCCCGAGTGGAGGGCCAGTATTAGCAGTAAGGCCCCTAGCCCAGCGTCTACCAACGCAGGCACAGATGTTTCGCCAAGCACAGGAAGCAGAAGGCCCTCAGAGACAGCAACAGCATGGTCGAGGAAGGCCGCAACAAGGGGCTCCGCGAGGCCAGGCTCTCACATTGACCTTGGGAGAGGCTCTAGCGTCTAGCGACGTGGTGGAAGGTAAAATTTTCGTCACCTCATTTCCCGCTGTAGCATTATTTGATTCAGGCGCTACATTCATTCATCTCTGCACAATATGCTACACGGATTGGATTAGAGTTTGAGGCATTACCTGTAATGCCTGTGGTTCGTATCACGTATTCTTGGAATACGTGTACGTATTTTATTGCATGATTTCCTGGCTTGGCATTTCCTTCTTGGCTTGGTCTATTCCTGGTTCGGGTTGGTTGGTTCGGCCTGGCTTGGTTTTGCTTGGGTTCATGATGAACCCTTGGTTGAACCCCCTACCTACCACCTCCATTTGTATTTATTAGCCCATTCTTTTCTCTCTCTTCATTGATCTCATCTTCTTCTTCCTCATTACTTCCCTACCTACCAGAGAGAGAAGAGAGAGGTCTAGGCAAGTGCAACTTGCTTCATGGAGGAACTCCGATTTTATTGCTTCATTCTCTTCCTTACAGCATTTTAACCAACTTTAGAACTGGCATTTTTACTTTCCATGGCTAGATTCTTGTAGATCTAAGTTTGTATTATTTCGGATTTCTTGAGTTTTGATCTACTTAATCTTGTTATTTCGAGTTTTAATGGTTCCATGTTGTAGGGAATTTCGTTCTACCCCATTTTGACCTATGGAAGTTCGGATTTGGGCTCCGGATGATGGAGTTATGGAGCTTGAGGACTTGGCTCTCATGGTGTTCTCCTTCTCAGGATTTTTGGAGAAGATGAACAGTGCTTGACTTGACCGCATGAATATTCATGCGGCAAGTGTTCTCTTCAGCCGCACGGCTGGAAGTACTTGAGCCGCATGAGGGCCAAACTCTACTAGGCCGCATGACCCTGATTAATCCTGACCGCATATGTATCCTTCATTTCCTAAGCCGCATGGGCTTCTACTAAGCCGCATGAGCCTATCCAACCGCATGGACTCTCTTCCGCTGGCCGCATGACTCGCTCACCCCGGCCGCATAAGCAACCACTGAACCCAGCCGCATGTGCGTCCTCCTCATCGAGCCGCATGGATCCTTGCTCTGCGAGCCGCATGAACCCATCCCGCCAGCCGCATGGGTTCTCTTTCCTGAGGACCGCATGCGCCCTTGCACTTCCAGCCACATGCGCCCCCTCCCTGCCCTGGCCGCATGGGATCTAGTAACCCTGGCCGCATGAGCTCTCCTATTTGAGCCGCATGCGCCCCCTCCTTCCTGGCCGCATAAGCCTGAGCCGCATAACTTTTATGGTCCTGTGTACCATTATTTATCATTATTTGCCCGTGTTTTGTAACTCCTTTATTAGATGTTTTACGTCCATTTTATATCCTTACGCCTTTTGTCATGAACTTGATTTTACTTGCATGTTTGGAATTGATAATGGAGCACGACCTGACAGTGACCCATAGTGGTGCACTCCTGACATGAGTAACCTGACATGACATGATAGTGGCCCGCCGTGGCGCACTCCTGACAAGTACACTTGACATGATAACCTGACATGATATACCTTGAAAAGCTGTTGCAACGACTACCTGACATGACATGACCTGTATAATTAATCCTGGACACCGTGGGTGATTGTGCTTGTATAAATAAACCAGTCCTGTCTTGCATCATGTCTAGGATGGGACTCCTGAGTACCACGGTCAGGAGAACCTATTGAAATGAACTAAGGACTAATAACTAGATTGATACATTAGTCATGAAGAGATTTCCTAGCTACAGGCAATCCCGTTACCTGGGCACGCCTTGGGATCTGTAGCCTGCCGTCGAGTAGGGCACATTTCCAGCACACTGTCATGTGTTGCACCCTTCAAGCTACCTAAGGGTACATTCGTTTCCTGGACGATGTACCCACCTGAATTCAACTCTAATCTTTTAACCCGGAGAACCTGGATAGTCTGCAGGGCTTGTGGCTGTGGAATAATCTCACTGCATCTTGTTAGTAATTAGGCTTGTGACAACCCTAGTTAGTTAAAGTATCAAGCCGTAGTTCTTGCTTGGCCGTGAAATGATTGGATGGAGTCTAACCAGTCTAGTCTTGCCCTGATCCTGTTCCAGATTGCTGCACGACTTGAATGCCTGTATTTATTTTTACCGATAAATGGTGAGAAACCAAGCTCCGTTCAGACGAAGGGTTACAACCCCGGTCCTTGTTTGGTTTACGGGTTGTAACCTGGCTATCTGAATAGTTCCATGGTTATCTCGTCGTATATCATCCTGGTGTATTTTCTTTATTTCCAGTTCTTACTTTTATTTATATCTTGTGCTGATTGCTGGTTTTAGTTCTTAAGTGAAGCCTCCTTTGTGGCACTTGCTCTTTCTGGGGTCTGACCCAGCTGGTTTTGTATGGCCAGATTTCGGAGCAGCTCCAGAGGATCTACCGACCTTCCAGCCAGATGGTGGCTACTAGACGGAACCCTGGCAACGAGTGGGTTATTTTTGGCTCTCCCGCTCTATTGTAAAAATATTCTTTTGAGGCGTTTAGCCGACGAGCACCTGTTTAGCTCGATTGTATTTACTTACTGTCTGCCTACGGGCTGTAACATGATTGACAGATCCTAGGGTTGATCATGTATGACTAAACTCTTGCTAGTCCTCACATTTTGTAACGACTAGCTTCATGATCAGCTGAATATGTAATATTTGGGACGCCTTATTATTGTATATTTAATGATCATACATCTTGTAACATCTACTTACTTGCTTGTGATTGAGACACTAGGCTTGTTCATGACCATAGGAGACTGTTGGCTTGTAGTAAACCCTCATGTATCTAGACAGCCGTGACCGTATAGCGAGATGGAATCCATTTCAATATACGTAGCTGGCTATGTCTGCCCCCGCTCTCCAGCATTCTGGTTCTGGGGCGTGACATGGTTTAAGTGGTGGCCCATGCAGGTCTTGTAAATCAAGATATGTGAGGGTTTACCGAATAGATGTCTCAATCAGTATTCGTCCTTGATCTCTGTTCGTATCTTCTGAATCCCTGGATTCTTGTCCTGATCATGTGCTTGTATCGTTGATCTGTCCTGGTCCTTCCTTATTGTTCCCTATGTCGTCTTCTTCTTCAGCGGTATTGTTCGTGGTCCTACCGATCAGCAAGGCGGAGCACCTCCCGCGGACCAGCAGCAACCTGGAGATCAAGCCCAGCATTCTGGGGTAGCCTCCAGAGTCGTACCTTCTGATAGAGAGCCCCTAGTTTAGCCAGTTCAGCCTGCCGAGCCTGATGATGGCACATTAGTAGGACTCGTCAGGACCTTGATAGCTTCTCAAGATCGTCGTGGAGATGCCTTGCAACAGGCTGTGACGGATGCTTTGACCAGAGGAGGTCATCAGGGTAACAGCGCGGCCAACAGCTTCAAGCGCTTGAACCCTCCATTCTTCGACGGTAGTGAAGATACTATCGCGGCAGATGCTTGGCTTCAGGACACAGAGGTGATTCTAGAAGCAGCCAGGACCCCAGAGAATGAGAAGGTAGCCGTAGTGCGCCTGCAGTTATTAGATCTTGCCCGCAGCTGGTGGACAGCTCAGGCCGTTGGATTAGCAGCACCCATTCTATGGGCAGTGTTCAGAGAGAGATTCCAGACCAAGTATTTCGATGCCGTGGCTCGGTATGATCTACAGACGAGGTTTACCAATCTGAAGCAAGGAGGCAGGACGGTCGACGGATATGCGGCCGAGTTTTCGAGACTTAGTCGGTTTGCTCCCACATTGGTGGCAACCGAATATGATAGAGCCCAGCGATTTCAGCAAGGGCTTCACCTGGAGATCTTGTTGGCAGTCGAGCAGTTTGAGCATCAGACTTTTGATGCAGTCTTGAGAGCAGCCCGGAGGCATGAGTATACCTCCCAGAGGATTGTGGATAGGGTCGGAGGTCGGAAGAGATCTCACGGCCAGATGAATCAGTCTTCAGCCCCAGCCCCGGCAGCCAGGGCTTTGACTATTGGAGCTCCGAGGCGAGCGGCCTCCGTGACGTCGGTTCAGCATTCAACCCCGACGTACCCTCAGCAGCAGCAGAAGCAGAAGCAATCTTCTGCCGTGGGATGTTCTCATTGTGGGAAGCCAGGCCATGTAGTGGCAGAATGTCGCAGGGCGCAGGGATTGTGCCTGGCTTGTGGAGCAGCAGACCATAGGGTTGGATCCTGCCCGAATAGGGGTGGTTCATCATCGTCCAACCTTTCTAGCTCTTCGGTGAGAGGACCAGCACCAGTCCAGCAGCATCAGCAGTATCCATTGTCGAGGCCCTTACCGCCTCAGACTCAAGTGTTCCAGCAGCAGAACCCCCAACAGTATGCACAAGCCCAAGCTCAGAGTCAGAGTAGGCAGCGAGGATTTCAGCAGAGGGGACCAGCACCCCGAGGGCACGGTCAGGCTATGGTGATGACCGTGGAGGAAGAGTTGGCACCAGGTGAGGTAGTGGCAGGTACTATTCTCGTCAATTCCTTTCCAGCTTCAGCTTTTTGATTCTGGTGCATCGTATTCTTTTATGTCTGCACGATTCGCGACACGGGTAGGATTGGAGCCCGAGTCATTATCAGTAAGGCTCAATATACTTACTGGTAACGGACTTGTGGGAGTAGATAGAGTGTTTACCTCGTGTCGGATCGTAGTTAGCGGTAGAGAATTCTCCGCTAGATTGATAGAGTTCCCGATGGCCGATTATGATGTGGTCTTAGGGATGGATTGGTTGAGGAACCAGTATGCTAGAATAGACTGCCATATCGGTAGGGTTGTTTTTAGCATTCCAGGCGAGCCGGAGTTTTCTTTTTCTCGAGGCGAGGTTGAGCCTTCTCCTCCAGTATTGCGGATGGCAGTAGCAGCAGTGCAGTTGTCCAGAATAGTGGATGAGTTCCCAGATGTTTTCCCAGAAGAGCTTCCAGGTATGCCTCCAGAGCGGGAGATCGAGTTCACTATAGACTTGATTCCCGGGACAGCCCCAGTGTCAGAGAGAGTCTACAGGATGGCACCTTCAGAGTTGGAGATCTTGTACAAGATGATTGAAGAACTTCGAGCCAAGGGATTCATTCGTGCTAGTGGATCGCCTTGGGGAGCCCCGATGCTTCTTGTGAAAAAGAAGGATGGTACGTCCAGGTTATGTGTTGATTATCGTACCTTGAACTCAGTGACAATCAAGAACAGATACCCTCTTCCGAGGATAGATGACTTGTTTGATCAACTCAAGGGGGCTTCAGTATTCTCGAAGATTGATTTGCGCTCAGGTTATCATCAGATCAGAGTCAGAGAGCAGGACATCCCGAAGACAGCTTTTAGATCGAGATATGGGCATTTGGAGTTCCTCGTTATGCCTTTTGGAGCAACCAATGCGCCGGCAGTATTCATAGACCTCATGAATCGCATCTTCATGCCTTACTTGGATCAGTTTGTGATTGTGTTCTTGGATGACATCCTGGTCTACAGCAAGAGTGAGACGGAGCATGAGCAACATCTCAGAGTTGTTCTTCAGATCCTCAGAGAGCACCAGTTATATGCCAAGTTCAGTAAATGTGAGTTCTGGCTCGATCGCATTTCGTACTTGGGTCATATCATCACTCGAGGAGGAGGAGTAGAAGTGGATCCCCAGAAGATTGTGGCTATTGAGTCATGGCCAGTGCCCAGCACAGTTGCAGAAGTTCGCAGTTTCCTTGGATTGGCCGGCTACTACCGGCGGTTTGTTTCGGATTTTGCTCGGATATCAGCGCCATTGACGCAGTTGACCCGCAAGGATGCACAGTTTGCTTGGACGGCAGAGTGTCAGAGTTCTTTTGAGCAGTTGAAGCGAGGATTGATAACAGCTCCTATTCTCACGCTTCCAGATGGAACCGGAGGATTCTCAGTATATTGTGATGCTTCAGGCAGAGGCTTAGGATGTGTTCTGATGCAGCATGGAAAGGTAATAGCTTATGCGTCACGACAACTTCGTGATCATGAGAGGAATTACCCAACCCATGACTTGGAGCTGGCAGCAGTGGTGTTTGCACTTAAGTTGTGGAGGCACTACTTGTATGGAGACAGGGTGGAAATTTTTACCGACCACAAGAGCCTGAAGTATGTTTTCACTCAGAAGGATCTTAACATGCGTCAGAGAAGGTGGCTGGAGCTTCTCATGGATTATGATGTCAACCTGCAGTATCATCCTGGGAAGGCCAATGTTGTTGCAGATGCATTGAGCAGGAGAGCAGGAGTTTATTTTCTAACAGCACAACCTGAGCTGTTAGCAGATCTTCAGAAGATGGGTATAGAAGTTGTTCTCCCTTCTAGTGTAGCATTGATGGCCAGTATGCAAGTTCAGTCCACAATAGTCGAGAGGATCCGGATGGCGCAGTCAGCAGATTCCAAGCTTCAGCGACTCAGAGCAGAGTGTGAGACAGGACGAAGGCCAGAGTTATGTATTCATGAGGACGGTACACTTCGACATGGAAAGCGTCTTTGTGTACCCAGTGGAGATATCAGGCAGGAGATCATGGCAGAGGCGCACAGTTCTCAGTATTCCATCCATCCTGGCAGTACGAAGATATACCGAGATATCCGTCAGCACTTCTGGTGGAATGGCATGAAGCGGGAGATAGCTCGGTTTGTCTCTCGGTGTTTGGTTTGCCAACAAGTCAAGGCTGAACATCAGAGACCGGCTGGACTTCTTCAGCCCTTGCCGATTCCAGAATGGAAGTGGGAGCATGTGACCATAGATTTTGTGACTGGATTACCTAGATCCCCAGCTGGTAGAGATGCTATCTGGGTTATAGTTGATCGGCTCACAAAGGTGGCTCACTTTCTCCCATTCAGAGTTGGTCAGTCGACGGCTCAGCTAGCGGAGATGTACCTCAGGCAGATTGTCAGAGTGTACGGAGTGCCAGTCAGTATCACCTCGGACAGAGATTCTAGGTTTATGTCGCACTTTTGGCGTAGCTTGCAAGAGAGTTTGGGGACTCGTCTCTAGTTCAGCTCAGCTTATCACCCGCAGACAGATGGCCAGTCGGAACGCACGATCCAGACTCTTGAAGACATGTTGCGATCCTGTACACTTGACTTCGATGGTTCATGGGAAGATCACTTGCACCTAGTGGAGTTCTCATACAATAACAGTTTCCAGGCCAGTATCCAGATGGCACCGTTCGAGGTACTGTATGGTAGGAAGTGCAGATCCCCGTTAGCCTGGGATGATGTTGGAGAGAGGCAGATGCTCGGTCTAGAAATGATTGCTCAGACCATTGAAGTGGTCCGAAGGGTCAAGGATCATCTTAGAGTTGCCCAAGATCGCCAGCGCCATTGGGCCGATTCTCATCGGCGTCCTCTCGAGTTTTCGGTCGGCGATCATGTATTCCTGAGGATTTCGTCTAACCGTGGCGTCATTCGTTTCGGCGTCCGGGGAAAGCTTAGTCCTAGGTATATAGGACCGTTTGACATTCTGGAGCGAGTAGGAGATGTATCCTATCGTCTCGCTCTTCCGCCGTCGCTAAGCGAGGTGCATGACGTGTTCCATGTATCCCAATTACGACGGTATATCCCAGACCCGAGCCACATCCTGGATCATTCGGAATTGGTTGTTGGTACCAACCTTTCGTATGAGGAGAGGCCCGTGTCTATATTGGACCGGAGAGAGAAAATCCTCAAGAACAAGACTATCAAGTTAGTCCGAGTTACTTGGGGTCATCACTCTTTGGGGGAGTAAACGTGGGAGCGTGAGGATGATATCCGATCGCGATACCCCGACCTGTTTGACTCGTGAGGTATAATGTCTTTCTTATGCCTCATGCCTTCGATTCCTTGCTTGAATGAGTGATTGTTTGCCTAGTTATAGCTTGCATGTGATTAATGTAGCTTGTCATTGCTCCTCTAGCCTCTTGATTAAATTCCGAGGACGGAATTCTTTTAAGGTGGGTAGAGTTGTAATACCTGTGGTTCGTATCACGTATTCTTGGAATACGTGTATGTATTTTATTGCATGATTTTCTGGCTTGGCATTTCCTTCTTGGCTTGGTCTATTCCTGGTTCGGGTTGGTTGGTTCGGCCTGGCTTGGTTTTGCTTGGGTTCATGATGAACCCTTGGTTGAACCCCCTACCTACCACCTCTATTTGTATTATTAGCCCATTCTTTTCTCTCTCTTCATTGATCTCATCTTCTTCTTCCTCATTACTTCCCTACCTACCAGAGAGAGAAGAGAGAGGTCTAGGCAAGTGCAACTTGCTTCATGGAGGAACTTCGATTTTATTGCTTCATTCTCTTCCTTACAGCATTTTAACCAACTTTAGAACTTGGCATTTTTACTTTCCATGGCTAGATTCTTGTAGATCTAAGTTTGTATTATTTTCGGATTTCTTGAGTTTTGATCTACTTAATCTTGTTATTTTCGAGTTTTAATGGTTCCATGTTGTAGGAATTTCGTTCTACCCCATTTTGACCTATGGAAGTTCGAATTTGGGCTCCGGATGATGGAGTTATGGAGCTTGAGGACTTGGCTCTCATGGTGTTCTCCTTCTCAGGATTTTTGGAGAAGATGAACAGTGCTTGACTTGACCGCATGAATATTCATGCGGCAAGTGTTCTCTTCAGCCGCACGGCTGGAAGTACTTGAGCCGCATGAGGGCCAAACTCTACTAGGCCGCATGACCCTGATTAATCCTGACCGCATATGTATCCTTCATTTCCTAAGCCGCATGGGCTTCTACTAAGCCGCATGAGCCTGATCCTATCCAACCGCATGGACTCTCTTCCGCTGGCCGCATGACTCGCTCACCCCGGCCGCATAAGCAACCACTGAACCCAGCCGCATGTGCGTCCTCCTCATCGAGCCGCATGGATCCTTGCTCTGCGAGCCGCATGAACCCATCCCGCCAGCCGCATGGGTTCTCTTTCCTGAGGACCGCATGCGCCCTTGCACTTCCAGCCACATGCGCCCCCTCCCTGCCCTGGCCGCATGGGATCTAGTAACCCTGGCCGCATGAGCTCTCCTATTTGAGCCGCATGCGCCCCCTCCTTCCTGGCCGCATAAGCCTGAGCCGCGTAACTTTTATGGTCCTGTGTACCATTATTTATCATTATTTGCCCGTGTTTTGTAACTCCTTTATTAGATGTTTTACGTCCATTTTATATCCTTACGCCTTTTGTCATGAACTTGATTTTACTTGCATGTTTAGAATTGATAATGGAGCACGACCTGACAGTGACCCATAGTGGTGCACTCCTGACATGAGTAACCTGACATGACATGATAGTGGCCCGCCGTGGCGCACTCCTGACAAGTACACTTGACATGATAACCTGACATGATATACCTTGAAAAGCTGTTGCGACGGCTACCTGACATGACATGACTGACAAGAATGAACATCCTGGACACCGTGGGCGATTGTGCTTGTACAAATAAACCAGTCCTGTCTTGCATCATGTCTAGGGAGGGACTCCTGAGTACCACGGTCAGGAGTACCTATTGAAATGGACTAAGGTTAACAACTAGATTAACACATTAGTCATGAAGAGATTTCTCAGCTACAGGCAATCCCGTTACCTGGGCGCTCCTGGGATCTGTAGCCTGCCGTCGAGTAGGGCACATTTCCAGCACACTGTCATGTGTTGCACCCTTCAAGCTACCTAAGGGTACATGCGTTTCCTGGACGATGTACCCACCTGAATTCAACCCTAATCTTTCGACCTGGGTAACCTGGATGGTCTGCAGGGCTTGTGGCTGTGGAATAATCTCACTGTATCTTGCTAGTAATTAGGCCTGTGATAACCCTAGTTAGTTAAAGTATTAAGCCGTAATTCTTGCTTGGCCGTGATATGATTGAATGGAGTCTAACATGTCTAGCCTTGTCCTGATCCTGTTCCAGACTACTGCATGACCAGAATGCTTGTATTTATTTTACCGATAAATGGTGAGAAACCAAGCTCCGTTCAGACGAAGGGTTACAACCCCGGTCCTTGTTTGGTTTACGGGTTGTAACCTGGTTATCTGAATAGTCCCATGGTTATCTCATCGTATATCATCCTGATGTATTTTTCTTTAATTCCAGTGCTTACTTTATTCCAGTTTTTACTTTTATTTATACTCTTGTGCTGATTGCTGGTTTTAGTTCCTAAGTGAAGCTTCCTTTGTGGCACTTGCTCTTTCTGGGATCTGACCCAGCTGGTTTTGTATGGCCAGATTTTGGAGCAGCTCCAGAGGATCCACCGCTTTTCCAGCCCGATGGTGAACACCAGACGTAACCCGGGCAACGAGTGGGTTTATTTTTGCTCTCCCACTTTATTGTAAAAAAAAATATTCTTTTGAGGCGTTTAGCCGACGAGCACCTGTTTAGCTCGATTGTATTTACTTACTGTCTGCCTACGGGCTTGTAACATGATTGACAGATCCTAGGGTTGATCATGTATGACTAAACTCTTGCTAGTCCTCACATTTTGTAACGACTAGCTTCATGATCAGCTGAATATGTAATATTTGGGATGCCTTATTATTGTATATTTAATGATCATACATCTTGTAACATCTACTTACTTGCTTGTGATTGAGACACTAGGCTTGTTCATGACCATAGGAGACTGTTGGCTTGTAGTAAACCCTCATGTATCTAGACAGCCGTGACCGTATAGCGAGATAGAATCCATTTCAATATACGTAGCTGGCTATGTCTGCCCCCGCTCTCCAGCATTCTGGTTCTGGGGCATGACATTACCGGAGAGGATGGATATACTCACCGACAATGGACTCGTAGAAGTTAGCAGAGTGCGCTTTTCATGTCCGGTAGAGGTGTGTGGGCATTTACTGCCCGCATCATTGATTGAATTCCCTATGGGGAATTTTGATGTGTTCTTGGCATGGACTGGTTGAGAGACAGTCATGCGACAATTGATTGTAGAGGAGGTAGGGTTATATTCAGCGTTCTTGGGATGGAACAGTTCATCTTTACTCGAACCTTGAAGAATCAGGCCGGAGGCGTCATCTCAGCAGCAGTGTCAGAGCCAGGACAGATTCTGAGAGTGGTCGAAGATTTTCTCGACGTCTTCTCTGATGAGCTCCCAGGAATACCCCCAGTCAGAGAGGTAGAATTTAACATTGAGTTAAACCCTGGAACGAGGCCTATTGCAGACAGAGTTTACAGAATGTCGCCGTCAGAACAGGATAAGTTGTATCAGCATGAAGAAGAGTTGAAGTCTAAGGGATTCATCCGAGACAGTAAATCGCCCTGGGTCGCGCCAGTGATTCTAGTTCCCAAGAAGGATGGGTCGACGAGGACGTGCATCGACTACCGCAAGCTGAATGCAGTAACAGTGAAGAATAAGTACCCACTACCAAGGATTGATGACCTGTTTGACCAGTTGAGCAAGGCCAGCGTCTTTTCCAAGATCGATCTTCGGTCAGGATACTATCAAGTAAGAGTCCGGGAGCAAGACATACCGAAGACAGCATTCAGATCTAGATATAGGCATTATGAGTTTTTAGTAATGCCCTTTGGACTAACCAACGCCCCCGCAGTATTCATGGATTTAATGAACCGCATCTTTCTGCCGTATTTGGATAAATTTGTGATGGTGTTCATAGATGATATCCTTGTCTATTCCAGCAGTGAAGAGGAGCATGAGAAACATCTTAGGACTGTCTTGCAGACATTGAGGGAGCATCAACTTTATGCGAAGCTCGACAAGTGTGAATTCTGGTTAGATCACATTTCATTCCTGGGGCATGTAATTTCTGTGGCAGGAGTGTCAGTGGATCCGAAGAAGATTGAGGCCGTAGAGCATTGGCCAGTCCCGAGAACGGTTGCAGAAGTGCGAAGTTTCTTAGGATTAGCTGGTTACTACAGAAGGTTCATGGCGGACTTTGCCAAGATCTCTGCGCCCTTAACGCGTTTGACGCACAAGGACGTAGAGTTTGTTTGGTCAGCTAGCTGTCAGGCATCATTTGAAGAATTGAAGAAGAGATTGATCTCAGCCCCGATCTTGACGCTTCCAGTAGGAGCGGGAGGCTTTACAGTATATTGTGACGCATCAGGGAAGGGTCTTGGATGTGTATTAATGCAGCACGAAAAGGTGATAGCATATGCGTCTCGGCAGCTTCGAGACCATGAGAAGAATTACCCGACTCACGATTTGGAGTTGGCAGCTGTGGTGTTTTCACTCAAGTTGTGGAGGCATTATTTATACGGAGATCGGGTAGAGATCTATACTGATCATAAGAGTTTGAAATACGTATTCACGCAGCGAGATTTGAACATGAGGCAAAGAAGATGGTTAGAACTACTGAAGGATTTTGACTTAGATCTTCAGTATCATCCAGGCAAGGCGAATATAGTTGCAGATGCACTGAGTAGGAGAGACAGTGCCTTTATCTTGATCTCGCAGAAGCATATTTTAGAAGACCTTCAGAGTATGGGAATCGAAGTAGTTTTGCCAAGGGATATAGGAAGAATGACCAGTATGCAGATTCAGTCAACCTTAGTAGAGAGGATAAGGACAGCACAAGCAGGAGATCCACAGATTCAGAAGTTGCGGTCGGAGTGTGAATCAGGCCGTAGGAAGGAGTTAGTGATTCATGAAGATGGTACGCTCGGGTTTGGAAACAGACTCTGTGTACCGAGTGGAGACCTTCGGCAAGAAGTTATGTCCGAAGCTCATAGTTCTATTTACTCCATTCATCCAGGAGGAACGAAGATGTATCGAGATATCAGGCAGTACTTTTGGTGGAATGGCATGAAAAGAGAGATAGCGAGATTTGTATCCAAGTGTCTGGTATGTCAGCAGGTAAAAGCCGAGCAGCAGAGACCAGCAGGATTGCTACAGCCGCTTCCTATCCCAAAATGGAAATGGGAGCACATCACGATGGATTTTGTGACCGGTTTACCTAGATCCCCGGCTGGCAAGAATGCAGTCTGGGTAATAGTAGATCGACTCACGAAGGTCGCTCATTTCCTTCCCTTCCGAGTTGGACAGACTACTGAGCAGTTAGCAGAAATGTACATGAAGCAGATACTAAGGCAGCACGGTGTTCCGGTTAGTATAGTATCAGATCGGGATACGCGGTTTACTTCCCATTTTGGCGGAGCTTACACCAAAGTTTGGGAACCAAGTTAAGATTCAGTACTGCTTATCATCCACAAACTGACGGACAATCAGAAAGAACCATTCAGACGTTAGAAGATATGCTACGGGCGTGTACCTTAGATTTTGGCGGATCTTGGGAGGATCACCTTCATTTAGTGGAGTTCTCCTATAACAACAGCTATCAGGCTAGCATTCAGATGGCCCCGTTCGAAGCATTGTACGAAAGGAAGTGCAGGTCCCCTTTGGCATGGGACGACGTCGGAGAACGGAAGTTGTTGGGACCGAAGATGATCACGCAGACTGTGGAGATAGTTAAGTTGGTCAGAGAGCGCCTTCGAGTTGCACAGGACCGACATCGTCATTGGGCAGACCAGCATCGTAGGCCTCTAGAGTTCAGAGTTGGCGACCAAGTGTTTCTGCGGATTTCTCCTACTCGGGGTATCATCAGATTTGGAACCCGAGGAAAGCTTAGTCCAAGATACGTTGGTCCTTTTAAGATTCTCGCTCGGGTAGGTGATGTGGCTTATCGACTTGCCCTTCCGCCTTCGTTGACTGGCATACATAATGTGTTTCATGTGTCCCAATTACGTGGGTATGTCCCAGATCCGAGTCATGTCCTCGATCATTCTGAGTTAGTCGTTGGTACCGACCTAACTTACGAGGAACAACCCGTATCTATTTTAGACCGGCGAGAGAAGGTACTCAAGAATCGGACGATAAGCCTTGTCCGTGTTTCTTGGAACCATCACTCTTCGGGAGAGTCAACCTGGGAGCGCGAGGACGAGATCAGATCTCGGTATCCGCATTTGTTTGACTAATAAGGTATATTTTTGCACCTTATTGACACGATTCCATGCTTATCTGCACCTGCTAGTTTTACACTTTGTGATGTAGGATAATAACTGCTCTGATAGTTAACTTGTATATGATTGTGCCTTGCTTGTCCTGATTTTACTATCCTGTCTTGGCTGGAATTCCGAGGACGGAATTTTTCTAAGAAGGGTAGAGATGTCACTCCCCGATCCTGGAATACGTATTTTAATACGTAAATCGATAATTTGTATTTACCTCGTATTTATACTATATTTATTATGCCGTATTTCTTCATGCATTTCCCAAAAATATTCGACAAAATATTATTTTCTAATTTATTTTTTGCATTTGGGCCTACAGTTTTAGCTCATTTGGGTAACCTATTCTTGGTTCACCAATAGTTCATCTTGAACCCTTTGGTTCATCATGAACCCATGGGTCCAAGATCTTTATATATAACTCATCTCCTTCTCTCTTCTCTCATTATTCCTCTCATTTATTTCCACCACCAACCAAGGCAAGTGCCAACTTGCTCAAGAGATTGATTTATATTTGTTAATGATTTCTTACAAAATTATTTGTCAAAACATGTTCTTCTCCTCAATCTATACTAGTTTAGAACTTGGAAATTTCCATTTTAAAGCTTTGATTTTTGTAGATCTAAGTTTTAATCATTTTCGGATTTTGCATGGTTTGATCTACTTTAGTTGGATTTTATGGGTTTTTGATGCTTCCATGTGGAAGAGCATTCAGTTTCACCCAAGTTGGAACCTTGGAAATCTGGATTTGGAGTTCGGATGGCCAAGTTATGATACTTTGAAGCTTTGGGTTCAACCATGGTGTTCTTGCTGTTTGGAGAAGACAGTGAGCAGTGTGCTTCTGTTTGAGCACGCTTCTTGTTGGAAGCGTGTCTCTCCCCGTGAGTCTGCATGACTTTTTCACGCAGCTCTCTCCTTGAGCCTGCGTGACTTTTCACGCGGCTCTCTCCTTGAGCCTGCGTGACTTTTCACGCAGCTCTCTCCGTGAGCCTGCGTGACTTTTCACGCAGCTCTCTCCTTGAGCCTGCGTGACTTTTCACGCGGCTCTCTCCTTGAGCCTGCGTGACTTTTCACGCAGCTCTTTCCTTGAGCCTGCGTGACTTTTCACGCAGCTCTCTCCGTGAGCCTGCGTGACTTTTCACGCAGCTCTCTCCGTGAGCCTGCGTGACTTTTCACGCAGCTCTCTCCTTGAGCCTGCGTGACTTTTCACGCAGCTCTTCCCTTGAGCCTGCGTGACTTTTCACGCAGCTCTCCCCTTGAGCCTGCGTGACTTTTCACGCACGCTGCCTTGAGTGAGCCTGCGTGACTTTTCACGCAGCTCTCTCCTTGAGCCTGCGTGACTTTTCACGTAGCTCTCCTCTTGAGCCTGCGTGACTTTTCACGCAGCTCTTCCCTTGAGCCTGCGTGACTTTTCACGCACGCTGCCTTGAGTGAGCCTGCGTGACTTTTCACGCACGCTGCCTTGAGTGAGCCTGCGCGACTTTTCACCCCTTGAGCGTGCGTGCTTTGTGCGTACATTTTTGATATTTTATCAGATATTATATGACCATTTTATATCCTTACGCCTTTTGTCCCGAGCATGATATGAGCACTAATGTGACCCCGGTGAACAAAGAGTTCCTACCTGATACATGTACCTGAATGTCCCAGTACTTGTTCATGCTCGACAAATGACTCGTAACTCCACGTGGCGTATTTGCAATGATGCATTACACTAAGGAGGGTAGCACATGTTGACATACGGATTGACATGGATCCTCTTTGGGGTACTCGTACTAAAGTACGACTTTAGGAGGATAATCATGCAGGCCACAGCATGTGAGTCCAAGATTTCACCTAGGGTTAAACTAGGCAACTAAATATACTAGATGCATGGGGAGGGCAGAATCCCGAGATCGTGTTACACCAGCCGCCTTGAGATATTGTCTTGACGCGCCGGCTGGTCTCCACGGATACTGTGTCATCTGCAACGAGTGGATGACTGTATCCGATTAATTCCTGCTATATAATATATGTTTTGGCAAGGTGGCCTTACGAGGGACCTGTGCTCAATAACACCTGTCTACGCGAACCCCTGGATGGGCTAGCCTTGCTGGAAAGATACGATCTGAGGATTTTCTAATAACATGACGCGAGGATAACCTCGTCCCACTAGAAACCCGTAGACTTGATTGGCCGTGAAAACGACTTGCTTGTATCCTATTACCTTCCGTGAATAACTGAGGGAAGCGGACTGTCATGGTACGTGATCCAACCCATGTTCTTGTTTGATTGTTGGGTTGGTTATCGTACTATGATAGGCTGTGGACCGAAGTTATGAACGGAAGACTTATTCTGGTTGTGAAGTGCTACTTCTGTGAATGACTGAGGAACATGGTCTATCATGGTACGTGATCCAACCCATGTTCTTGTTTGATTGTTGGGTTGGTTATTGTGTTGCGATAGGCTATCGACCGAAGTCACGATCAGGAGGTTTTATTGTTTATACCTTTTAACTTATGTGAATGTTATAGAGTACGACACGTCCCGACTCCATGCGGCACCTTTTGTCATTGTTTGGTTGTAAGGGTGCCATATGGGTTCGAAGATGTTGCGCTACCCTATAATAGTAGCATAAGTATTACTATTATCAATCATTCTATTAACTGGGTTTTTTAATCTTAACTCTTGTGACCCTTTGGCGGTACTTGCTATTCGGGGCTGACCCCGCTGGTTTTGTTTGGCCAGATCTCGTAGCAGAGCCAGAGGACACGATCTTCCTCCCTGACATCCATGGTGCATACTAGGAGCATGGCGGTTCGGGGACTCGAGTGGGTTTCTTCTCCACCACTCCTGCTTATATTTTTGCGGCGTTTAGCCACCGGCACCTGTTAGCCGGATTACTTGATATTTTGTGTCAGTACATCATTGTAATTAAACAGACTGCAGCTGTGTATAATTTTGTACTTCTGACTCTCTGAGATAGCTAAATTATAAAGCTAGTCTCTCATGACCATTTTGATGAAGCGTCGGGGACGCCTTACTGTTTTATCTTTAATGTTCATTTAATTGCTGATGTGGTTTGAGTGATTGAGACATAGAACTCTGTGGGACCATAGGAGACTTGATTATAGCATGTACCCCCTAGTCTCTCGACAGCCACGATCGCCGTATGACGTTACGTACCTCATATGGAGTAGCTGGCCTAGTCCGTCTCCGTATTTCGGTACAAGGGCGTGACAATTATGGTAGGTAATATATGTACAGGCTAGTATCATACTACCCTGGGGAGATCGGGTCAAAATATCAAGCGTAGGTAGGCTAACTAGATAATCGCCGAAGGTAGAATTTTACCCTTTTTAAGGATAAAATAGGTAATTGGCCTATGGCCAAGATATGAGTATCGAAGTCCAAGATGGACTTGGATATAGGTTGTAGAGGTTGGTTATGGGTAGAAATAGCCGTCTAGACCTAGTCTTGACCCCGGTTGACCCCGGTTGACTTTTTAGGCCAAAAGTCAACTATGGGTCAACACTTTATCCAATTTAGTCCCAAATTCCATTAGACTTGTGCAGTTAACCAAAAGTCAACTGTTAGTCACCAGTGACCTAGAGTTGACCTAGGGTTGACCACAGTTGACCACGGTTGACCAGAGTTGACCGGTTGACCAAAAAGTCAACTGTTGACTCAAATCGATCCCGATTGATTCCGTTTGACTTACATTGATCCAGTTTGACCTAGCTAGACCTAATATGACTTAGGTTGATCTCGTACAGTCTAGTTTGACGCGTCTTGACCTAGAATGACTTAATAGGATTCAAATTGATTTGATTTTTCTTCCTAAACATAGTATTGATACGTCTTGTTCTCTATAGGTCCTCGAGACGCTGCATTTGCTCTGGTTGACGTACCATATCATATTTCAGGCGAGTATATTCTCTGACACTTTTCCAATTTATAATGATTGTTATGATTCATGTAATTAGTGTGGATATGCTTGTTCTCGACACATTGGTCACACGAATTGGTATTCATGGATCCCGACATGAGATGTTATTCCTCGTTATCTTGGTATATCTTGTGCAAGCCCCCTTGTAGTTCTTGTGCAGTATATAGACACCGATTCTCGAGGAGACTTGCTCCCTTCTCGTAGAATCCCGTGTCGTAACGTGTCTTGCTTGGATCCACTCTACCAGCCGGGGACGGGGAGTACTAGTATAGATGTGTGGTCATTATCCACCTTGTTTATTCTTGTAGACCGTGAATGCTACCAATCCTACACTCCACGTGCGATTGGCTGATCAGTAGACCTTGTGCAGACCCAAGCCGGCCACATATTGTAGCTAGTACTCACACACCTAGAGATATGATTCTTGATTTTTGTACATGCCATGATCATTTTACTTGCCTTGTTCTAGCTCTAGTTTTACAGCTTACCTTGCCATGATACTCACATGTACATTCCATGATTTTCTTGTATATACTCTCTATTTACAGTCTTATAGCTTTTGTCATATTTTGTGAACTGTTGTTAGTAGATTGTACTCGTTCCATCCTGACAGGATATGTTGAAAATATTACAGATGCAGACGAGGGAGATTACTGTACCTACTACGGTTCGGATGACGTAGTGGGCCTAGACCTGGAGACTTTGGTCCAGCAGGGCTTAGCTCCGCCTGGCGAGATCTTACCTATTGCTTAGTTAGAGTAGGTCTTTTGTACTGGACTTTGTCTCCAGCTACTTTTGAGACTGTTATTATTATGGACTGTATTAGAGACTTGGACTTGTATATATTCTTGTGTTGGACTTGACAGGTTATTATTTTATTATCGTCTTGTTGTCTTTTCATTTCAGTCTTTACTTTGTTATCTTAGAGTCGTGATTGAGTACTCGTATATATATTCATTGCTTGTCCTCCGTTCGGAGTTGACCATATTCTCGACAGGTTTTTGTTATATATATAAACTGTTTAGAGTAAAAAATCTACAGCGTTCCACGCCGATTTTTTCGGTGAGGGCTGGGCGTTGTCGCGTCACGTGCCCTTTTAGCGGGTGCGGGTCGTGACACATTTTAGTGGTGGCCCACGCAGGTCCTGAAGTCGCAATTAGTGCGATGTCGTAGTGGCGCTCGACTTAGAGTGCTATTACGAGCTTGCGGTACGTATCTAGGATAGGCTATAGGCTAAGAGTGCTCAATCACAGTAGGATCCTTCCTTGCTTATCTTGCTTATCGTCTTTGATATTGATTTACTTGCATTCTAGCTGTCCTCCTTTGATATTGCCTTCATGTGCCATATTGATATCTTCTTTTCAATTTGTCTCCAGGATAGTGATGACTCATCTCCTAGCGAGGAGCACGGGGAGACGGAGAGGTCTGCCACCTCTGGCGGGCAGGCTCTGGTCACCTCCCCTGCAGATGGGACTTCTGTTGGAGCTCTAGGAGGTACTCCTCCAGCTACCTCGATGACAGTCCCTGGGGTTGCGGGTGCTCTTCCCGTAGTGCCGGGAGCTGTCGGGGGCGCTCTTCCTCCTCCTGCACAGCGGATTCCTCCGCCAGTTGCAGGCGTACTTCCACCTCCACCTCCTCTGCCTACAGATATGGGGCAGATGCTTACCTTCCTCCAACAGATACTGCAGACTCAGAGAGCCCAGACCGAGGCTCAGCAGAGACAGACAGACGCGATGCGTCAGGGCATGGAGGATGCCCATCAGTTGGCCCTTGCAGCCGTGGAGCAGAGGGCTCCTCATCCGGGGACGCGTACTAGGTACGGAGATATACAGGACTTTAAGAAGCTCGGGCCCCGTGACTTTAGCGGGACCGAAGGTGTGGTCTATGCAGATGATTGGCTCGAGGATATCGAGCGGCAGATGAGGGCCTCCCGCCTAGCTGACGACCTGAAGGTCGAGGCGGTAGGTTTGCAGTTGCTAGACATTGCGCGCACCTGGTTCAGAAACGAGCCAGCCCTAGCTGGAGAGGGCCATACTTGGGCAGAGTTCAAGATCCTCTTCAAGGAGAAGTTCTTTTCCCCTACGGACAAGATTGACCTGGTGCGACAGTTCCAGGATCTGCAGTAGGGCAGTCTATCCGTGGAGGAGTACGCAGCGGAGTTCGGCCGTCTGAGCCGATACGCAGAGTACATTGTTCGAGACCCGGAGATCAGGGCGAGCCGGTTCAGGGAAGGACTCACTTGGGATATCAGATCCACATTTCCTCTTTCTATGAGACTTATACCCAGATCTACGCGGAGGCCCGTAAGGTGGAGCGGGAGTGGGGCTTGAAGCCCAAGAGGGAGCGTGATCATTTCTCGGGGGCTACTAGCAGCGCAGGGGCTGCTAAGCGCCCTCAGCTTCAGCATGTTCTTTTCAGCATCACCAGCCGCAGGTGCAGGCCAGAGCACCGGTTCAGCAGCAGGTGCAGCACACTCAGCAGAGGCAGGCTCAGCATGGGGCTCCTTACGGCTACTGCAAGAAGCTCGGTCACATCTGGGAGGTCTGCCGGAAGAGGCTGGGCTTGTGCCTCTATTGCGGGAAGGCTGGACATCAGTTGAGAGATTGTCCTACGAACCATCATCGTGCAGCTCAGGAAGCACAGGGTAGTCCACCTATGGCACCGCATCACGTCCTCCACCAGCAGCGGGATATACCCGCCAGGATAGGGCTTTTGCGATGACAGTTGAGGATCCTGCACGCATTGGACTAGGAGGTAGGGTCTTGCTCTTTCTTTTACCTGTTATCTCCGTCCATTGATTGATGATTGCTTTCTTAGTACCTTTAGTTGCATATGTGATGATCATGCTAGATTAAATAGAAACTCCAATGAAGACTGCAATAACACGATACTGTAGAGATTTAAAACCATGCATGTGTTCTGATTTTCTGGGTTACATGTTATATAACTTAGGATAAAATTTAGTAGACCTTGATTGTTGGGTGCTTGACCTAGAGAAGAGTACGACCGTTTGAATTTCGAGGCCGAAATTTTTTTAAGGAGGGTAGATTTGTCACCCCCAGTTTTCAAATTAGGGGTATTTTTGTCATTTTTCAAGTTTTATAATTTTTAGGAATTTTTATTTATTTTATGTAATTTTTTGGGATTTATTTGGGTTGGTTTGGATTTTATCCAATTCGGACTCAAATTGGAGACCCGGGTAGCCTGGACCCTAGTGGAACCCACATACTAGCTGGGCTTGGCCCACATACCATTATAATTAGGCTAGAAATCATTAACCCAACTTTCATGACTTAATTAGTCATTATAGAGGCTAATTTAGTTAGTTAGAGCTAAACCGAAACGAACCGAACCAAACCAAATTCAATTAAACCCAAACCAAGTCTAATGGGTTGGGGGCTTATTGGATCCCCAACCCAAACCAATAGCCAAGCCATGGCCGGCCATGATAAGACCCCCCCCCCCCTTTTCTTCTCCTCTAAGAAAACTCTCTCTCTCTCTCCTCTCACAAATTCTTTCTTTTCTTTCCAAGCTTTCTCCCTCTCCAAGAACCTATTAGGTATGAGTTTAATTCTCTATTTATTCCCCCTTTTCCATTTATTGCATTCATAATAAGTGTAGAGAAGAGGATTCTCTACACTTTGCCCACCAATTTATAGGTTTTCCCTATAAAATCTAGGTTAAGAAATATTTGGGGGTTTATATATATAATGTATATATATATATATATATATATATATATATATATATATATATATAGATATATATATATATATATATATATATATGAATGTATATATATATGTATACATATGTTTATATGTATTTGTGTGTGTGGTGTAGAGAGTGGTAGTGGTGGTGTTGTCATGGGAGTTGTGGTGAGAGTGTGTGTGGTTGTGTGTGTTTGTGAGTGTGTGTGTGTGGGTGTGTGTGTGTGTGTGTGTTTATATATATATATATATATATATATATATATATATATATATATATATATATATATATATATATATATATATATGAGTGTTTATATATATATATATATATATATGTGTGTGTGTGTGTATATATATATGTATATGGAGATGTGTGTGTGTGTGTGTATGTATAGGTATGTATAGAGGAGTGTGTGTTTGTGGAGTTGGATGGATGATAGATTATATATATATATATATATATATATATATATATATATATATATATATATATATATATATATATATATATATATGTGTGTGTGTATATAGATGTTCATATATAGATATATATATATATATCTATATATATAATATATATATATATCTATATATGAACATATATATATATATATATATATCTATATATATATATATATATATATATATATCTATATATGAACATATATATATATATATATATATATATATATATATATATATATATATATATATATATATAGATATATATATATATATATATATATATGTAGATATATATAGTAGAGAGGAGGAAGAGAAGATAGAAGAAGAAGAAGAAATGAAAGCAGCAGCAGCTGCTGCTTGCTGCAGTGGCAGGAGCCACAGCAGCAGCTGCTGGAAACAGCAGCTCCCCCCCCTTTTTGATGCCATTTACCCCCATAAAACCCCCCTATATATATATATATTATATATATATATATATATATATATATATATATATATATATATTATATATATATATAGATGTTTTTTAGAGAGGGAAATGAAGAATAAGAAGTTAAAGAAAAGGGGAAGAAGAAGAAAATGGGAGAAGACTTGAAGAAGTAGGAGAAGGAGAAATAGGAAAAAGATAAGAAGAAAGAATGAAAAGAAGAATAGAAGGAAGAATAGGAAGAAGGAAAAGAGGAAGGATTAGAGGAGTTAGGAAGAGGAAATTGGAAGGAAAGAGTGAGAGAAAGGAATTAGAAGAAGGAGAATTAGAAAAGGAATGAGAATTAGAAGGAAAGGGTTTTTAGGAGAATTCGAGTTAGAGAGCGAATTTGAGCCCGGAGTATCGGATCGCGATGAAACTTGACGTAGGCCTAGGATACGTGATTTAGATTTTGCGGGTAGGCTCCCGAGTGGAAATCGGGGTCGTAGGGCGCCGGTATCGCGCCGTATCAGTGCGTATCTTGAAATATTCAAGATTTTGGCAACGGGCCGTATCATGGACCGGATGTCCACTTTACCTAGGTATTATGGTAGGTAATATATGTATAGGCTAGTATCATACTACCCTGGGGAGATCGGGTCAAAATATCAAGCGTAGGTAGGCTAACTAGATAATCGCCGAAGGTAGAATTTTACCCTTTTTAAGGGTAAAATAGGTAATTGGCCTATGGCCAAGATATGAGTATCGAAGTCCAAGATGGACTTGGATATAGGTTGTAGAGGTTGGTTATGGGTAGAAATAGCCGTCTAGACCTAGTCTTGACCCCGGTTGACCACGGTTGACTTTTTAGGCCAAAAGTCAACTATGGGTCAACACTTTACCCAATTTAGTCCCAAATTCCATTAGACTTGTGCAGTTGACCGAAAGTCAACTGTTAGTCACCAGTGACCTAGAGTTGACCTAGAGTTGACCACAGTTGACCACGGTTGACCAGAGTTGACCGGTTGACCAAAAAGTCAACTGTTGACTCAAATCGATCCCGATTGATTCCGTTTGACTTGCATTGACCCAGTTTGACCTAGCTAGACCTAATATGACTTAGGTTGATCTCGTACAGTCTAGTTTGACGCGTCTTGACCTAGAATGACTTAATAGGATTCAAATTGATTTGATTTTTCTTCCTAAACATAGTATTGATACGTCTTGTTCTCTATAGGTCCTCGAGACGCTGCATTTGCTCTGGTTGACGTACCATATCATATTTCAGGCGAGTACATTCTCTGACACTTTTCCAATTTATAATGATTGTTATGATTCATGTAATTAGTGTGGATATGCTTGTTCTCGACACATTGGTCATACGGATTGGTATTCATGGATCCCGACATGAGATGTTATTCCTCGTTATCTTGGTATATCTTGTGCAAGCCCCCTTGTAGTTCTTGTGCAGTATATAGACACCGATTCTCGAGGAGACTTGCTCCCTTCTCGTAGAATCCCGTGTCGTAACGTGTCTTGCTTGGATCCACTCTACCAGTCGGGAACGGAGAGTACTAGTGTAGATGTGTGGTCATTATCCACCTTATTTATTCTTGTAGACCGTGAATGCTACCAATCCTACACTCCACGTGGGATTGGCTGATCAGTAGACCTTGTGCAGACCCAAGCCGGCCACATATTGTAGCTAGTACTCACACACCTAGAGATATGATTCTTGATTCTTGTACATGCCATGATCAGTTTACTTGCCTTATTCTAGCTCTAGTTTTACAGCTTACCTTGCCATGATACTCACATGTACATTCCATGATTTTCTTGTATATACTCTCTATTTACAGTCTTATAGCTTTTGTCATATTTTGTGAACTGTTGTTAGTAGATTGTACTCGTTCCATCCTGACAGGATATGTTGAAAATATTACAGATGCAGATGAGGGGGATTACTGTACCTACTACGGTCCGGATGACGTAGTGGGCCTAGACCTGGAGACTTTGGTCCAGCAGGGCTTAGCTCCGCCTGGCGAGACCTTACCTATTGCTTAGTTAGAGTAGGTCTTTTGTACTGGACTTTGTCTCCAGCTACTTTTGAGACTGTTATTATTATGGACTGTATTAGAGACTTGGACTTGTATATATCCTTGTGTTGGACTTGACATGTTATTATTTTATTATCGTCTTGTTGTCTTTTCACTTCAGTCTTTACTTTGTTATCTTAGAGTCGTGATTGAGTACTCGTATATATATTCATTGCTTGTCCTCCGTTCGGAGTTGACCATATTCTCGACAGGTTTTTGTTATATATATAAACTGTTTAGAGTAGAAAAATCTACAGCGTTCCACGCCGATTTTTCGGTGAGGGCTGGGCGTTGTCGCGTCACGTGCCCTTTTAGCGGGTGCGGGTCGTGACATTCAACACGGAGAATGGCATTCTTCTTGTTAAAAATGCAGGAGAATGACTATTCTTCGTGTGATATCGACGGAGAACAGTTGACATAAACCTAATTTTTTCGTTTTTTTGTTTTGTGGAAAGAAATTTGACACGAATAAAGATTTAAGAGTTTTCGTTCTTCTTTCTAAATGATGCTAACCCTTATGGAAAAGAAGAAGAAGATCTTCTCTCCATAATTGACTTAATTGTCGGAGAAGAAGAAGAAAAAGAAGAAGAAGAAGAAGATGAGCGATGATCGGAATTCGACTGAAAAAAAAGCATGGTGAACTACGAACGATCTTTGCGATCTCTGCTGAAGATGAGAGCAATGAAATTCAGATCTCTCGTGAAGAAGAAGAAGAAGAAGAAGAAGAGAATCGCAATCCAGATCTGAGTTTGTGCGGAGGGGTAGTTATGGTATTAATTTTGTAAATACAGAGCATCTAAAGGAAATCTTTGAATATTTAACGTGGAATTATATAATTCTGGACATTTCATAAAACTTATCCTGCGGGTGGATTTTTCATACAACCCAACCCCGAAATTGGATTTCTCAGCAATTTCCAGTATAAAAATAGTAAATTTGTAAAACGAAAATGAATAGGGAGAGGGTGGACAACAAATAAGTTATGATTAAGTTTCCTTTAAAATCTTTTTAATTTTTCACAAGGACAAAATAATCTTTTTACTACAAACTAATATATTTTATTTAAATCCTTTTTAATTTTTCGTAAAGTTAATTTATTATTTTTACCACAAAAACTAACTGTATATAACAAGTTGTTAACAGCCTGCTTAGTTCATGCTAATTAGTTGTTAATAAAAATATTTAGTTATAAATATATAAAAGTTCATAATATTTAGTTAAAATTTAATTTTTACAATAATTATTTAGGTTAATTTTCACATACCCTTGCTTATATTTATTTATATTTTGCATTGTACTATATTTTTAGGACTAACTAGCCTTTAGATTATGGATTTTATATTAGCTTAAAATTCATGATACGTTCAATTGAAAATTTTGTATCCTAGATTTTTTTTTTTTTTCATTATATTATTTCGAGCCTCTCTCTTGTCCATAACAATAAATTTTTTCTATATAGACTCGATAGGGTAGAAATCTAAAATTAACATTTAGATGCATTTTATACAGGTTTAGAGTTTAAGTTCTAATATTTTATTTAAAAAAAATTGTCCCTAAATCTTATTTATTTAGAGTTTAAAATTTTTAATTGAACATGTCAAGACTTAAACTCCAAGTTTGATATAAAATCCCAGGTCTAAATGTTTATTAACTAAAAAAAAATTATGGTCCAAAATTTTCAACTTGGTATATTAAGACTCAAATTCTAAACTTGTATAAAATAAAGGATCTAAATTTATATATTTACTTGGCAGCCGGGAATACGCAAATATAAAATCCTTTTTCTCATTTGCGTGTGAGAAACCCATTACCGTCCTCCATCAGCTATTTCCCTAACATCTCACGTCAGCTCTCTAACCCTAAAAAAAAAAACGTAAAAAATCCCCAAATTCACAAAATCCACCAAAATTCTTCCACCCCCCTTCCTCTTCTCCATGCCCGTTCTCTCTCCCGCGAGAATCTAACCGATCGATCGTCGGAAAAAGAAGCGACGGCGATGGCGGGGGTCGGCAGTCTCTATCCGCCGATCGAATCCGAGGATCCCGATGCCGAACGAGCCGCCGAAGCCTCTGACGAATCGGAGCCTGCGGTGCATGGGTTTCCTCGTAGCGATGCGGATGGTCTCCGTACTAAACCTAACGTACAGGTTATCTCTTCCTTCTCGAATTACGACTCGGGTTCGGTTGTGATCGCAGGTCTTTTGTGGTTTCTTGCTTCGGAACGCAGTTTTGGTGATCGGTGAATGGAGTTTTTGGTGGTAGTTACGTTTCGAATTTAGCGTATGTCAGCTCGGACACGGTGACACGGGCACGGCCCCTACTGTCTTTCTGGAGTTTCGTGTCAGACACGACATGGACACGGCCTTCGGATTGTCGGTGCTTTCTAGAACCTCGAGAGATAGGGCGAGAAATAGTGTAGCAGTAAGAAGTTGGGAGGCGGTGCCAATTGAGGTTAAGATGAGAGAAAATCGTCTCGGGTGGTTTGTAAATATGCAAAATATACTTAGACCAATAGGTGCACTCATTAGGAGCGATAAGATACTAGTCGAAGTAGCTGCAAGGAATAAGGGTAGGCCTAAATTAGCTTTGATCGATGCTGCAACAAATGATATGTTTTTTGTTAATGTTATAGATTACCCGCCCTTAACAGAGCTGAAGGAAGAAAAAGACTCGAATAGCCGACCCCAAAATTTTTGGATATAATTTATTTTTGTTGTTGTTGTAGTAGTGCTTCCTAGATTTTAGCTATCGAAATCATATAGGAAATTAGGGAGTCTGATCTTCCTAGAAGAAGCGGACGATCTCCATCCTAATCACCATCCGTAGTTTACATTTTTTTTTTTCTCTCGAGTTAGGATCTCATTTCAGCTAGATTCCAGTTCTTTCATTTTAATGAGTGTTGAGTCGTATATCATATATGTTAAATTTAGCCTATTCTGCATGGACTCAGTGAGTTAGCAACGCTGCATGTAGTGACCTAGTGTATTTGGAGTGCTTGTGTTGTGTCCCAGACATGCCTGACACGGCACGGACACGACACGGATGTTTTGAGTGCCTGCTTCTAGAGTGTAGTTCTCGAGTTTTAAGTTATCTATATTTTGGCTTTTTCATACGTATTGATTTCTTGATTCAATGAACTCTAAATCTAATAAGAATGACGTTGACTCAAACTATATAATACCCAAAATGTTGATATCTGCACATCTATCTACACCACCATTCACTTGTGAATTTTTTAGCAAAACATTACGTGTGTGTGTTTGTGTCCTAGCTAACTGAAAACACTGGGGGTGGGAATGTTGGGAGGGGGGTGTCCTAGTGTACTTTGGAGTGTCTGTGTTGTGTCTTAGACACGTCGAGACGAACACGGTACTGAACTTTGGAGTGTTAGTGATTCTTAGATGTTGGCTGTTAAAGTTTTAGAATTTCTTTGTAATTTGTTTTAAAAAAAAAAAATTAAATTGTACTGAATTTTCTATTCGGTGGACTCTAATCTGAAAAACAATGCTACTGATTTTAATTACATAATATTAGAAATGTATTTTGGTATCTGCTCGACGATTTTGACTTTGAGTCGATTTTTGCTTTTTTTATTGACATTTGAATTTGGGTTGGTATTAATAACTCCAACCACATTCATTCAATAATACTATCATCGTGCTAATCATTGCATTCATTCAATAATACCATCATCGTGCTAATCATTGCCTGGGGAAACATGAATTTAGGATGCTATTTTAGAGGAAGATCGTGGTTGTATCGACATTTCGTTGAAATCCCTAACAAATGAAGATCAGGAGTGCAAGACCAATGTGGCTGATGCGACCGAGTCATCCACGGATGAGCAACGAGGAAAATATTTCTACTACGATTCTCCACATTACGAGGAGACTGGCATTTGGATTCCCGTCTCGGTCCCTCCCATGTCCAAGAGCGACCATGATGAATGGAGCAGAGGTTTCTCTGCTAACGGTGCGTATTTCCCTGAGGGAGACATCAGCTGGGACCAATTTATTGGAGAAGATAAGGAGATGACGATGTGGGATGTGTTCGCTGATATGCTTCTTGCAGCCAAGGGGAAAGTGAGCTCTCTGGCCTCTGGTGAGCTCCGGAGGGGTACAATATCTTTACTATCGACCCATCTCTTGGAGCAAGCTTGGGAAGAGATGGCTACCACTCTTACAGAGGCTAATTTTGGTAATGCAAAGGAAATTATTGATACGGAGCCCCCCAGATGGTTAGCTGATAGTTCAGCTGCTTCTTGCATGCTTTGTAGCGTTCGTTTCCATCCGATCATGTGCTCTCGGCATCACTGCCGGTTCTGCGGTGGGATTTTCTGCAGAGACTGCTCGAAAGGGAGGAGCTTGTTGCCCCCAAAGTTCCGAATTGGAGACCCCCAACGGGTTTGTGATGTATGCTGTGTGAGGCTGGAGTCTATTCAGCCTTACTTGATGGATCAAGTTAGCCGAGCCTCACAGTTGCCGACTCATGACTTAACAGACCTCAGCACCCTGAGATCGTGGTTGAATTTCCCGTGGGGCCAGTCGATGGAGTATGAGATATATAAAGCAGCGAATATAGTTCGTGGGTATAACAAGGTAAAGCATAGTTAATGCACCTATGAAATAATTTCTCTCTCTGTTTAATCTCCAGTGCGTAGCTTTGTAAGCTTGTTTCCATGTTAATTACTTCAAAATTCTTCATCCAGAATACAAATGTTCATCAAGTCAACCTATAATCTAGAGAGGTCAGACTTTCTTTGTTGTGGAGATATATGAAGGTGTTGAAGTCATATATAGTGGCTTCAAAGTTTTTCTTATTCAACTGTTTCTAAGGGATCCAGTTGCAAAGTGAAACATGACTTCCACATTTTAATCATTTTGTCATACTCTTTCATTAGGTTATTTAAACCTGTGTAACTGCTACTGTGTGCATTGCTATAGTGCAATACACATAGTTTGTGGGGTACAAAAAGTTAAAACATATTGCTTTTAACCTTGCATGCAACTAGATATTGTTTTCAATACTTTAATCTCTATTGGATGTTTCTTCAAGTTCTGTACCAATGCTAATTACTTTGAAGGAATGATTGCATAATCCATTTTTAAATATGCCCCAAATCAACCTTATTTTACTCGTACAAGTTCGGTTTTCCTCTGATACTCCTTTGTACAAGGATCCTGTTATTGTTTTCATGATGGCTTCACAACCTCTCCTGGATGTAAGTATTGATTGGTATGTAGGGTACACTTTGTGAGTTTAATATAATCTTCGTTGGCTCATACTCCTTTGGTTTGGTTATCCAAACATGTTTAACTGTCATTCGCTCATGGCTGCATTATTAACTCTTTAGGCTTTACCTGGCCTTTTAACAAATATCTTTTGTATGTGGTCGTAAGAACTTTCCAGGTTGATAATCAAGGTCCATCCTTTTATTACAGTATTATACATATATTATCATGCTTCATCCCTTACCTGTAAGAATATGAATACACCCCCAGTCTTAGAAAGGGGCAGCCGCAGGGGCTGAGAATACATATTTAAGTTGGGAAAGAAAAAGAAATTTTGTTTCCATTTGTCTGTTGGCTATGTTACTCTTAATTTGCTCTTACAAGTTACATGTTCTGTTGACAGCAGTTCCATGTGTATCTATGTTATATGGACATTATTTGAGTTTACAGTGGACCGAATTGTACTAACAACAGTTACTCATGTTAGGTGGGTTCACTGGGACCTGAGAAGTCCATTCCTGATGCCATTCTAAAGCAAGCAAAAGGCCTTGCAATACTAACTGTTGCAAAGGTCGGATTGATGGTTTCTTACAACATTGGCACCGGGTTGGTGATTGCTCGGAGAGAAGATGGTTCTTGGTCTCCTCCCTCTGCCATTTCGTCAATTGGTATTGGATGGGGTGCACAGGTAAGGTTATGTCTGCTTTATTCTTGAAGGTTTATTTTAATTTGAAGAAAGAAAAATGTACATGATATGATAAATTATTTGCGAAGGCTGGTGGGAATTTCACTGACTTCATCATCGTGCTGAGGACAAAAGATGCAATTAGGACTTTCAGTGGAAATGCACATATATCTGTAGGGGCTGGTGCCAGTGCAGCTGCTGGCATAGTTGGACGAGCAGTTGAAGCTGATTTACGTGTAGGTGATGGTGGTTATGCTGCTTGTTACACATATAGTTGCAGTAAAGGTAAAACTTCCTAATTAATTCTGTCTCTCTGAGAAGTTTACTTCAATTTGTTTGTTATGCTATCCAGCGAGCACACTGATAAAACATCTGCGTCTTGTAGCCATGATTCTATTGTACAATGGTCATTCCATAGGAGCATATATCTCAATGGTTAGTGCTGTGAGTAGTCAATTGCTATCCAAGACCTAGACTTTTTTTATAGTCTACTTTGCTGTTGGTTGGTGTGATCATCCAAGAAACTGTTGGCCTTGTTTGGTTTGCGGAAAGGAAATCAATTCCTTGCTCTTTCCTTTCCTTTGAGAAATTGCAATTTCCATCGATTTCCTTTCTGGTGTTTGGAAATGCCAAGGAAATTAGGAGAGAAAGTGAAATACTTAAGGTGGGAAAGTAAATCCTTGGGTGGGTGGAGGGAACCATTTCCCCCTCTATTTTTCTTTCCATTGGGAATCACTTTCCTTTGTTCCTCTATTCCTTTGGTATCCAGACATAGGAAAGGAATGACTTTCCTTTCCCAACCCCATGAATGACTTTCCTTTCCCAACCCCATGATTCAGCGAACCCAAATGAGGTTAGTGGAATTTTCGCAGTAGACTACTTTTAAAGCAACCTTAGTAACATAGTATTAGTATGGATAAAAAAATTCATGAGTATAGGTATTGCCGGTTTCAGCATTTTTGTTTCAGCATTTTTTTTATCAGAATACGAAAGCATCTAGTTTGGCACTTCATAAGGAAATTGAAAAAACTTGCATGTTATTACAATACAAGACAGGCTAATGTTCAGATAATTTTATAAACGGATGTGTTCGCTTAAGTATATAGTTACACAATCTGCAATCACAACTACATGAGTTCTATGAAACTATAACTAATAATTGCATACCAATGAGCAATTTACCAAATGCTCATGGAAGTTTTTATTGAGAAAATGAAAATGGAAGTAAAACCAGATCTAGTAGTCATTTGGCTAAATGTTAGTAAGTTTCAAACTTTACAGCTAGTATCGCCCTTGCTTTTGGAAGTTCCATTTCGAAGAAAAACTTTGCGAAGTTTGGGTCAATTTTGGTAAACTTTGGCCTTGTTCGGCCAATTTCGGTCAAGTTTGACCAAGTTTTGGCCGTGATAGACCCAAAATGACATAAATTGGTCATTAATAATTTGTAGATTCTTTTTGCTGAAACTGATACTCAATTTCTGATATCTGTCACAATGGTCCATGTTTAAAATGTTGCCAATACATTATTGTAAAGGCCAAATTGCAAAATTCTAAAGATACAAAGTAGCACTCTAGCGACATGGTGCAGATAACTTTCATTAGTGCTCCTCATTAGAAATTGAAGTATATGATGATCAGTTATTTCTTAAAGAGTTTGTTTACTCTGAATATGTTCCTTCAGTGGCCTTCTTGATGTTATTTCTTAAACACTACTCTGAATATGTTACATAAATAGCCTACACTTTACTCTGAATATGTTACATAAATAGCTTTCTTGATGTTCTTGGAAAAAGGAAATCCATTTTTTCTTCTTAAGAATATCCATAATATATTAATAAGTGAATTGTGAGGTACTTGAAAAAGAGTACATATTGGGAATATTGAACCCCCAAAAAAATCCACAAACTCAAGGAGGAAACTCAAGAACACAATTTTCTGATGGAAGAAGTATGAGAGCCTCCCTACCAAAAGAAAGTTTGTTCCCTTTCTGTTCCATTTGTAAACTCATAGTCAACAGATAATCAGAACTTCCATACATTTCTCTATATAGAAACATAACATGGAACCTATCTTGGCAAACATGAAACTAGGCCTAAAAGGTTAGGAAAAAAAACTCCAATAAATAAACTTAACTAACTAGGGAAGCAGATCAATTCTAAATAAAATAAACGAGAATAATCTAGCCAAAATCCCAACCAAAACCCTTGCAAATCCGCATTAGTGCCATAGCCAGTAGTGGATGTTGTTTGGACGATTGTGCTGTGTTCTACTGTGCACAGTCAGCCGGAACCGCCACAGCTGTTATCATCAGTGGTGACTATTACCCGCACTGTTGTTTCACTGCTTCCACACTGTGCGGTTGTTGCTTCTGTCCTCCTGTCGCTGTATCGCAAATTGCTGAGCATGTGAGCTCCTGCATCAATAGTCCAACCTACAGTGAATGCCTACTCATCCATTTAAACTTTGAAATCAGTTTTAATTATGATGTAGATTTGTAGATCGTCAACAAGCATGGATTGGTATTTACTGTAATGTAGCTCTAATTCTCTTTGCTGACATTCAAGGGACATGGGTTTAACTCGAAACAAATATAACTCGTGTCCACACCATACATCCATTCAGAATAGTGTCAAGACATTGCTTATAGAGGCTAGTGCTGAGTTCTTTGAAGCTCGCATTTAGGCATACATATCCTTAGATGTGCTATTAGAGAAACAGACTTGCTCTCACATGCTTTATTTATATTTGGCTTCTTTTGCAGGTGCATTTGTGGGTTGTTCGCTTCAAGGAAGCATGGTCACAACTCGAGCTGCTGAAAACAGTCGTTTCTATGGTTCTTCTTCAATCAAGGCATCGGATATCCTCCTAGGATCTTTGCCTAAGCCACCTGCAGCTGCTGTTCTTTATAATGCTCTAACGGATCTATACCTAAAACTTGAAAAATGAATGACCTCTGTCAGCCTCTGCCCCTGCAATTTATAATTGCTGGTGGAGTTCACCGTCGAGAATAAGGAGTTCAGTTCCAACTGCCAATCATTGACCCCATGTACAGAAGTTGTATATAATTGTAAGAGTTCATCCTTGTAAATATTATTCATCGACACCATATACTGGTGGTAAATATATTGGAAACGATACTTGTGCAGAAGTTGGTTTGACTGGTTCACTACTAGTCATTTGAAGCAATTGTTCAAATTGTGACTTCAAATACTTTTATGTAATATATCTGGCTGTTTGTTGGTTGTTCCTTTCTCTGGTCTTTTGGTCCAGAACCATTCGTGTTGGTAACTGCTGGCACCATTTTTTCATCCTTTGAAGCATTATATGTTCAGCGGTAGCCGATACATAGTATAGGTCTCAACCCTTTATTTTGATGTCGGTTTGCGTAACCAAATTGTGAATCTAACTATTATCGGAGAGGCCATGGATTGTCCAGAATTGGCATAACTATAGCCAGAAAGGGAAGTACATGACTAGAGTGTTACGTGATATGTTTGCTTACTTGTTCATGCATAGTCAGAATTGTTAATATATGTGCAACATGCCTAATAGATTGAATTCAAGCAGATTTGCAATACTCTCGAGTTCTGCAGTGTGCGGGTTGAGCGAGCCATTTGATGCTCTATACAGATAGTTTCATTAAAATTGCACGGCAAGGGCATTTTAAACCATGTCGATAGAGAAGAAAACTGTGTAAACAAAACAATGTCAGAGTAATTTTTGTAATATATCCAACAATAAAATGACTAAAACCCTAATAAAAGCCAACCACATAATTCACTTCATTAGAACCATCTATGGGGATCATCTGTTGAAAACTTCTCCAAGAGTCCAAATGGCTTAAGTTGTTTTTCTCATCTCTTTCATTAGAACAGGTAGTCGGCAACCAACCGAATCAAGCCGATCGCAGCAATGCTAGAACAATGAATAGCGTATGCATATGTTATTTGTGTCGTGTCACTGAAACGAGTCCACCTAGTAAAATCTTGTTGACATGTTATGCATTGCTAGAAGACATCGCCGTCAGCAAGAATGTGATCTGGTACTCGCATGCCACCTATATTTTCATGCCCATAAAAGATGGCATTGAAATCACCTACAATTCCGACGCTCACCTGAATAATATCCTGCCAAAGGTTTCCATAGACTAAACCGTTTATTCCGATCATTATGACCCTAAACTGCTTCAACCACCAGACGAACTACACCTCTATTAGTAAAATCTACAACTACTAACTGAGCAGCAGGACCGACCCTGAGCTCATAGGTGTCCCCCCCCCCCCCCCCCCCCCCCCCCCCCCCCCCCCCCCCCTCTTCCTCCAACTTCTACATCCTCCTCTTCCTTCGTGACCTCTCCACCCGTCTCCAGATTGGCACCGCCAACCTTAAACAGAAAGCCCTCGACTCCTCCTCCAGCTTCTCTTCCTCCACCAACATCTCCTCGCTACTCGCCGACGAATGCGACGTCTCCATCTTCGTCCGTCCTCTCTGAAGAATTTTCCTCCGTCTGCTATCTTTAGCACTGTCAAAAAAATTGACAGTCCTACATATTTGAATGAATGTTACATTTTTTTACTCTCCTAAAGATAACATGAAGTCAAAAAAATTTGAGTTTGAAGGATTGTTTATTTAGGATTATCAAAAAATTTTTATAGTCCTAAATGAATAGCATTTTTTTTTAGGAATGTTAAAAAATTTAATTTTTTTGACAATTTTGAAAAAAAAAAATTGGACAAATTTTTTGAGTAACAAATTTGTACATATATATTAAAAAAAAAAAAAAGCCTCGAATAACTTTGGTACTGACTTTATAAATACTTTATTATAACCTGCGACTACCTCCACAATTCAGTGGGTTCCCGCCAAAATTGTTTTTAAGCTCTAATCATGTCCATCATAAAAAAATGGTGACTCTCCTCCTCCTCAACAGCTCAACTCCAGCACCATGTCGGGCTCTCTTTCTTGGATCCGATACCCGCTATGGATCCCTCTTCTAATACTCTCTCTCCTCTTCCCCCCTTCTCCTTCCTCCTCCTCCTCCCGCAACATCGTTCTCCCGGGTGAGGGTTTCCTGAACCCGACCCGGGTCTCCAGCTGCGGCCCCCCCCCCCCCCCCCCCGGGGGGGGGGGGGGGGGGGTCCGGACCTCCACTTCCAACCCGTCATCGGGATCCTCTCCCGCCCGGGCGAAGGGGCCTCCGGGAGGCTCAACAACTGGTCGGGCGTGACCAACATACCCACGTCAAGTTCGTCGAGTCCGCCGGGGCGAGGGTCGTAGCCATGGGAGGAAATTCAAGAAGTCGGTACTCTTTTAGTTATGTTTAGGTCCTTATAGAAATCGTAGAATTTGGTTGAGGTCCTTAATGTATCTTAGTTTTTGTAGAAACTGGAGTTGGTGAATGCCAATTGTGTGCTGTTTACTTGCAGACGGGCCAAGGACGGGTTGTACTTCGAGAAGGCTCAGAAAATTGTCCAGGTAGGTACTCTTTTTTTTTTTCCTTCTAAATATTTCATTACTTTGCGAGTAGATTAAAAGTATTTGGACAGGATTTGGGGTTGTATTCATTTTGGTCAAGAGACTGACACTCGAAGTTCGGCTTGAAAGGGCTGGGAAATGTACATGCAAAAGACAGAACAAGAATTCGTAATGAACAATTGCGTGAAATTAGATTTCTATGTTTGATCATGAATGAAATATATTCAAGTACGCAACCGAGTAATATTAGTATTTCTTCCTAAGTTTGAATTTACTCTTTTAATTTATTCGCCCGCATCTCAAACTGTGAGCATCTGTTTGTGCAATTTACTCATAATAGTAAGTTTGAATTGGCAGACTAGTTAAGCTTGCCAATTTCCATTGAAATATTAAGGGTCTGCTTGGCAATTGTAGGGGTAGCGTAGCGGTTATGAGGTGTTTTTAGAATTAGAGTACCGGTTATGAACGGTTATGAGGGATACGATTTTGGACGGTTTTTAAGCAGCGACATTTAAACTAGTCCAATCCATGCTTGTTAATTCATAACGAGCGGTTTTGAAATTTTTTTAGACGAATAAAATTAAATAGGAAAGGGTATTAGTAGTTATAATTATATATTTTTGGTGATGATATAAATGGAATAAAATAATAAAACCCCTCAAACCCCACCGATTTGGGGTGTTTATAAAGCCATTCAAAATTAAATTACCCCAGTTTTGAAAGGTTTTTGAGCCGACCAAAACCAGTGCCTCAAAAAAATTAACAAGCAGGGATTTTTGTAAACGGTCGGTTCGAAAACATCCCATAATTGGTGAAAACACCGTTACCAAGCAGACCCTAAGTATCAAATTCTAGGATTCCTTCAAGTGTGTGTGCATCTGTTTGTGCTCTGCCACACTGTATACTTGAATGACACATATCAAATATGTTCACGCATGTACTTTACTACATCTATTTGTAGTTAAAAAATCTGATCTAACGAAATTTAGTTGCATTGAGTAAATATCCTCAGGATTCTGGCTTGTATTCTTCACTTTGACATGATTTGCTGTATAATGAATCAATGATAGATAAAACTTCATATGTATTGATATAAAATCGTCATTCACTCTCTCCAGATAGTTCTGGACAAAAATGATGCTCGAGAACATTGCCCCCTATTTGGCATTTGCTTAGGCTTTGGGATTATAAGCATGATTGTTTGTCACCAACATAGTCCTCTCTTTACGATATATCAAGGTCATGGTGAGCTTGTTTGGTATGATTGTTTTATTTTTATAAATTTTTTGAAGCAACATATGCTTATGTTGGTTTTATTTTACACATCAACTACTTCCTTTGCAGTTTTCCAAAAACACTTCTATATATGTGTAAATGTGTAATATGTAGGGTTGATGCAGATTGATTTACCAATATTCCCTCCATGTAGCAATTGTATATATGTGCTGCAGATTTTCATTCCTTCTATATTTATGGTATCTTCTATGAGTTGAGTTCATATGGAAGTCACAGCCCTTCGAATCTTTATATACTACTGTTTCATTTTTCAAATATTTCACTATTTCCTGCCTTAAAGAAGCCCAAGTTCAATACTTTAGCCTTTTGTTATGAGTTTTCAGTTTGAGTCCATATGATTATGTTTAACATAATATAGATGATTTACCTAATCTAAATAGTTACTACTGAAATTGGTAAAATGCGATAAAGGTTCATTAGTTGATTATGGGTTAGATATTATTTGACAAATATGATTCCGGTGAAATGTTCGTATTTGGCAATTTTGTTAATATTTATGTTGCATGGACACACATATGAACACATTATTGACGCGATGATTCTGAAATTAAAGCATTTTGTCAGTGTACTAATGTTTTTGTAAGTGTCCATTTCATGTTTGACACATAGCCTCACATAGACATGGCTCTGGATGTGGAGTGCCAATGCTACCTAGGATAGCATAATGCTTTAATTATCTTGATGTCTCATAATACGTGATCTAGAAAGAAGTAAAGGAATTCATATTACATGTGTTGGTGAAGGACCTGCACACATACTCCATGCACATAATTAAATGATTAACTTACCCATATTTTCCTGTTCTTTCCCCTCCAACCATTATTTTTTATGGCAGTAGGACCGTGATATCTGTGAGAGGTTTAGTGAAGCAGATGACACATCTACTCTTCAGTTCATCAATGCTGTGGATATCCAAGGCCCTGTCTTTCAACGGTAACCTATTTAGCATGCCTTCTTTTTTTGTTCATTTCAAGATTTATAGCAACTACACTCCTACCCCGTTAAGTAGTATAACATACCTAGTCCATGCAAAGTAATAAATTGGTTGATTCCTTCTTAATTAGATAATCATGGACATGATTTTTAAGTTTTATTTTTTAGCTATATTCTGTCATTCATCATGATTGTTCTTAATTGACTTTATTCTTTTTCATGATGATATTTTATCAAAGGATAACATACATTGATCTATCATATTTAAATATGAGATACTTCTATATAGATTAATGTATGCCATCTTTTGATTATATGTGCTTAATTGGAATATTCTTTTGATTTTTCATCTTTAGTGGCTATTAATTGTATGTCTCTTGTTGACTAAAGATGATATTATTCGTCTTTTGACGATATTGTAGCCTTATATGCATCGAGTAAGGGGGAGAAATCCATAGTTGATTTACCCCTAGATCTTGTAGTTATCTATTTTATGCTATAAGTGCTTTGGAACTAGATGCGCATATTTTGAGGGGGAGCAAATCAATTGATTCTATTTATTTATACCCTTTAATATGTCGTATACCTAGTTCATCATGGACCCATATTTTCTTCTATTTCATATCTTATTGATTGAGGTCATGATATTTTTATTTTGAAGGGTTTATGAGAGTGTATGTAATTGTCCTTATTATATTATCTCTCTCTTTCATATGGTTTGAATATGTCATCTTGCTAATATTAACTTTCAGATCTTATCTTGATGAATATTATGCTTTCGTTGATTTGACTTTTCTTTCATGCTTAATTGGTTTGGCTTTCCTTGTTGAGGACTTATCCAAAATTCATGATTTTTATCAACCTTGGTAGTACTTTGAGGGAGAGCATTCAAGTCGACCGAATTTCTCCTTCTCAAGTATTTTTCTCCTTTACCTTCATGTTTATCTAAAGGGTATTCATATAGCATGATAAGGTAATTAAGTTTAATGCATGAACTTGGATAAGCATATAGATTTTGCAAATAATGAGATTACTTTATATCAATTGCAATATTTTACATTGATCATTCTTTTATTTTGTTCCACTATTTATTTGTGGACAATTATGATTATTAATGGTTTCATTGATCAATGTTTCAAGTTTACATCTTTTCAATTGGTATCAAGTTTATTTTATGTCATATCTCAATTGATATCTATTAGTTGCAATTATCTATTCCTCATGGCTTTTGTTTGAAATCCTTTATTTCATAGTTCTCTTCCAAAACTAGAGCAATATTTCATATCCTATTGTGTTTTGGATTTATTCCTTGGATTTCAAGTTGGTAAACTACTTATTTTTTATTTTTCAAATTCGTTTAGTTTTACCAACTATATTGTGTTTTGACAAGCTATTCTCTATTTGATGTTCTACATTGGCAATGTAGCTTTATAAACTTGTCATTACACCCTTCTCCCATTGTTTTTCATTAGTATATTTTGATCATGATTGTCTATGACTTCCCCATGCTCTGATTTCTATGCTTAAAATTGATTTCATTTTATCTCTTAGTACTGGGGAGCCTATTTTTGATCATGTCAAAGGGGGAGAAGTAAGTTTAAGTATGCTTTTATAAGTAATCTAAGTAGTATGCTTTTAGTGATATTGCTTATATCTTTTGTATATTAGTGATACATGCATCTATTATGTCCATACTAAACTTAACCGATTTGACATAATAAAAAAAGGGGAGATTGTTGGCCCAATGATGGTATCATGTTTTTGAATATGGTTAATATGTTAAGTTTAGCATTTCATTATCACTAATCTTCATACTATCGCTATAGAATTTCTACTTATACTTATACCTTAGGTGATATGTGCCTATTGGTTTACATATTAGTGATATGAGCTTATATATCTTAAATTTAATCGGGTTGCCAAAATCAAAACTATGTTTTTGATTGTGGTCATTCAATTAAGTTTAATCATTATGATATCACTAATATTTATGCTATCACCTTAGTCATTATACTTAAACTCAGCATTGTCCTGATGTGCATTAAACTTATCATACTTGCTACTATGTATATTGCTTTTTTCGTCTAACATGTACATGCAGAAAAACAATAAACAAGATCAATGTGGACATATGCAATGAAGAAATCATGGTGGGCCAAAGACGATGGATCCCACAAGATTTTTCTGAACTACCCGACGACATCTCTGGAGCCACGCACCGGGGGTTCCGCTGCCCGGTCAGCGGACGGGGGTCGAGGGGGCAGCGCCCCTCGTTGGGGGTTCGGGGGCGAAGCCCCCGAAAGGTATTCAGTTTTTACAAACTGGATATCTTTGGACAGTTGCCGCCAAGGAAAAAAGTCAGCACCTATCAAAGGAAGAAGCCAAGCCATGCTATCATCATTTCAAGACTCTGAAGAAGCCTGCACCTGCCTAAGTTTATCTGGAGTCTGTAATGAGTCTTAGGAATTATTGTAAACACAAGAAATGGATGGCAAAATCGAAAGCTAGGGAAGAAATAAGCCCATGATCATTTTTGGTGGAAAACGGCATACCGACGGTATACCGGCGTATACCGACGGTATACCGGTTTTCGTTCACAGAAAGTTTCTGTTTACAAAACCGGCATACCGACGGCATACCGGTCCATACCGACGGTATACCGCTTCCGAAACGTTGAAATTCCAACGGTCGGATTTTCAGCCATTAATGATCCCAACGGCTATATTTCTAGCCGTTGTAATCCCAGACCGGTATACCGCCGGTATGCTGGATCATACTGGCGGTATGCCGGTTCGTGACTGAAAAGTTGCCTTTGGCTTCTTTTTAAGCTTTGGTTATAAATAGCCTTGAACCCCTTCATTCAAGGTTGATGCTTTGAGCCTAAAAATTTCTAAACCACCAAAGCCTATCCACAAACAACTCTACAAAGCTTTCATTTGTCATTCTCAAATTGTGGTAGAGTTATTGAGTTGAAAAGTGAGATCTTCATCCTATTGTATAAGGAGATCAAAACCTATTGTGAAAGGTTGAAGTTGGAGAGTCTTCGTATCCAAACTCTCGGTTGAAGTTGGAGAGTCTCGTATCCAAACTCTCGGTTGAAGTTGGAGAGTCTTCGTATCCAAACTCTCGGTTGAAGTTGGGGAGTCTTCGTATCCAAACTCTCGGTTGAAGTCGGAGAGCCCTTCGGATTAAAGCTCTTGTGTAAGAAGTTGACGAGTTCTTCGGATCCAAACTCGTGTGTAACTATTTGCTCAAATAGTGGATTAAAGCCGGAGAGAGTTCCGGGACTGGACTGCCTTTTAGGAGGATACCAGGATACATCGGGTGTCGGTATTGTGTTTGCTTCTTCTCTTGCACTTATATTTTTAAATTGTCAATTAGCTTGTGCTAAGTGCTTGATTAGTTAGTTTAACCCTATTCACCCCCCCTCTAGGGTTCCTACAGATACTTAACATGCTCAAAATTCTTCTGCCAAGGGTGATGCGTAAGATGTATGCCTGAAAGTATAATTGCATCATATGTTACTTGGACTCGGGTACGGGTATATATCAAGAGTCGGGTCCTTCAAACTCATAAATGAAGAACACGGATTCGGCTAAAAATGATCCAAATTTTAGATACTGGTACGGATATATGACTAAGGTTTCATAAAAAGACAACCTGTAATTATAAAGTAATAGTAAATTTCACTAGTTAAATAAGTCCCTAAGGGACTGTCCCTTCAGCTCCCCTACTACTTTACTATAGTCTACCATATTAAAATAAACTATCTACATCACTACCACATTAAAATAAACTATCTACATCACTACCACATTAAAATAAACTATCTACTTCGTTACCATTTTCCCGATTGTCATCATGAAGAATCTGATTGTCACCATGGAGGATCGGATACGGATTTCATATCCATACCCATGTCCTATCGGATCGACACGAGTACTTCTCATAAAGTGGAGAGTCTGGGTAACATCTCGTCACTCACCAATCTTGTCTCTATATGTGTTCCTTCTTAGGAAGTAGGAATTGGTGAACCCTACTTCAAGCATGTAACTATATATAATCTGAGGGCTAGACTAGTTGATTGAAACATCTAGCTACAACAGCCTGTTGCTAATGGTGTGGACTATATTTTGCTAACTGATGAGTTCTTCTACTTTTTTATCCTCCTTAAATTTAATGTGCAAGAGTGCTGTGCAATATCCTTGAAGTTGTTCTATACTGCAACTTATAGATCATGGCCAACTCCTCTAATAAGGAGGCTTATGAAAGGAATGCAGATCCTACCATGTACGACAGCCATCTTATTACACTGGATATCAAGGCTAGGGATAATGCCATAGTTTAACGTATCCGCCGATACCGATCCGATACGGCTGATACCGATACAGTTTGGCATGTCCTGATCTGATACCGACCGATACTGACATTAGGGGTCTCTTTTTCGATCAATTTGGCAAAAAAAATTGAAAAAAAAAAGACAAATCAACAAGAGTTTGAATCATAATAAAGTTGTAAAGCATATAAAAGAAGAAAATTGATCTATTGCATGTAAACCAATAGGTAAAGGTGACTACTATTTCATCTAATTTCAAAACTACTAAGAAATAATACTGAAAATATTTAAAAATTATGCCTAAATGTATAATTTTTTTTTATAAATAATAATAATTTATTAATAATTATTTGTTTTCCGATATCAAAAAATTCGATACTTCGATCTGAAACCGCCGATACTACCGATATCGCCAATACCGATACTGCGATAATGCACATTGGAAGGGGTGTGGGGAGGTTAATTAACTTCTTGACAGGACAGATTGGTGTCTCTGACTAATAAATTTGATGAACATATAATCTCGATTCTCAGATAATAAGAGTATGGTGAGTACTGGAGGCAGTGAACAGATGAAGATTCAGATACGGTCTCATCACCACCTTTCTGCTTTTCTTCAAATGAATCTGATGCTCCAATGGGAAAGAGCAGGGTCCTTTACCAAAATCTATCTACGAGCAATTTCATCCTCAGCTTTCCAGTCCGCAAGAAAATCAAAAACCCGATTTTTTTGCAGTTCTGTACGTTTCCAATCCCTATATACCTTGCACATCCACTTTAGTACCCATAGTGGCAGGGCCGGCCTGGCCCAGGACGACCGCACAGTAGGGGTGAGCATATAACGGTTGAAAATCGAAAACCGAACCGAACCGAACCGAACCGAAATATGACAAACGGTTCGGTTTTTCGGTTATCGGTTCGGTTTACGGTTTAAAAATTTGAAAATTTGAAATAACGGTTCGGTTTTCGGTTCTTCATCCGAAAAATCGAACCGAACCGAACCGAAAACCGATTTAGATTTAGTAATTTATCAAACTATTCACAATATACATATACTAATGTTTATTAACCCCTAACTGAGCGCACTCTCTTCTCATATTCTATGTCGTTGCTTCTTTGAGCACTCTCTCTATCTACCATCAATCTATATATACTAATATCTTTCACTCTATGTAATATAACAATTCATAAATACAATAATATCATATATTTTTTAAAATTTTGTTATTTAAATAGGTTCATTTTGCTAAAAACTTGAAGGTCATGCACATTGGCCCATGAAACCGAACCGACCGAAAACCGAACCGAATTAATTCGGTTCGGTTTTGTTCGGTTTTTATAAAAACGGTTCGGTTTTCGGTTTTGAGAAATACGGTTTACGGTTATTTCGGTTTTCACATATTCGGTTCGGTTTGAACCGAACCGAACCGATGCTCACCCCTACCGCACAGGACCCACCGAACATGAGAGTCCAAAAAAAATAGTTTAAACATAAATATGTTACTAGTTTTGTATTCAAATTAGAAATAGTATTTACCATGAGCCCTTTTTAACATAAAGCTATTGTGGTGCAGTGGTTAGTGTGTTAGACTTGTATACTAAGGGTCTGCTTGGTAATGGTGTTTTCACCGGCTTTGGGGTGTTTTTAAACCGATCGTTTATGAAAACCCATGCTTGTTAAATTTTTTGAGCCACTGGATTCGGTTGGCTCAAAAACCACCCAAAATCGGTGTAATGTATTTTTGGGTGACTTTATAAACACCCAAAATCGGTAAATTTTGGGTGGCTTTATTATTTTATTTCATTTATATCCTCACCAAAAAATATATATAAATATAACTACTAATAACTAAGTCCTATTTTTTTCTTCATGTGTTTTTTTTTTCCTTCCCGCGATTGCTATTTTCTTTCCGATTGAAAGAAATTCAGGAACTTGCCTTGTACTTGTCCTTGGAACTCCAATGGGTGCAGAGTTGTTTTCTGAGACAAGAATGCATGAAAGGCTTTTTGATGCAGGGGTTACCTTCACGTCCATAAATCCGTATTTTATTAAAAATAATGTTTATTTATATATAGACATAAAGGTAATTTTATTATTGTAGAAAACTTTCAGAACCGTTGGTTAATGAATTACCAAGCATGGATTGGACTGCTTTAAAAGACGTTACTTAAAACCACAAAAAATCGGACCTCTCGTAACCGTTCATTTCCGCTACTCTAAAAACACCTCATAACCGCTACCCCCAAAAAGATTCTTGGTTCAAGGAGTTTTTTATTTATTTCTTCGTTATGTATGAGATCCTTACTTTAAAAATTTCTTCCGAGCCTTTATGAGTTTAGGGCCGGCCCTGCATATTGGTCCAGCATTTTACATGATCCTTGCTTAGTTAAAAAATTAGCAGCTACATTTTACATCCCCATGACAAATATTTAAATCTTTTATGCTGTGTTTGATTGGGCGTTTTTTCCATGGAAAATATTTCCACCACAAATTTTCCACCAATTGTAGTGTTTGATAGCTTATATTTTCCATGGAATTATTTTCCAAAAAACTATCATTTTTCATATTTTCTTTTAAAATGGTGGAAAATGAAACTTGTCTAACCCATAGGAAAATATCATTTTCCATGGAAAATAACTATTTTTCGTAGAAAATAATGACAATCAAACAACCAAATTAAGTTTTCCATGAAAAATTTTAAAAATCCATGGAATTTTTTTCCTAGAAAAATAATTTCATAGAATTAATTTTTTTTCCACGTATTTTTCACCTTGCAATCAAGCACACCCTTATAGAATTTGTTATACTCGGGTCAAATCATGGACTCTTTGTATTTCATTCAGCCCTATCCGTGATTTCCTTAAGAGGCTGTTTGGTACGCAAATTACGATATTCCTGTAAATAATATTCTAAGGCATCAAATTCGTGGACATTTAGTTATACTGCGTTTAGTACAATACCACATATGGAAATATAGAATTCCTTTGGTATCATGAATAAATTACCAGGAATACTATATTTCTGAACATAAGTTTCCTGAATTGCCTCTACCTCACAAAATTATATCATAATAATCTAATAGAGTTGGGTCATGCTTGGTTTTAAGTAAAGTGGAGTTGGATTCGGCTTACGTCAAATTTTTTTCCGGTTTGAGTCTAGTTGAGTTGGATCGAGTTTGGTCCAGTCAAGTTTGCATCGAATTTGAGACTAATTGAGTCGGGTCATGATTGGTTCTAGTCGAGTCGGGTTCGGATGCGGTCAAATTTTTGTTGTGTTTTTGGTCTAGTTGAGTTGGGTCGCGTTGGGTAAAATTTTACATAGGATTTCGGTCTAGTTGAGTATGGTCAAGCTTGGGTCTAATCAGGTTTGGATAAGGTAGAGTCAGGTTTCGTCAAGTCATGATTATATAGGTTTCAGGTGTTGACGGTAGTTTGAAAAATCCAAAAAATATCAATACTCCCTGTAGAGAATAATTGTTGTTATGTTTTATTGATTGGCTACTCCACTACTTATAGGGAGTCTAGCCCCTCTTCATACTACATTTTCAATGTGGGACTAAGTCCCTTATTAGTTCTCAACACTTTCCCTCAAGATGGGCGATAGATATTAATCATTTCCATCTTGTTACATAGCTTCGACAGACTTAATGAACTAAGACCCTTAGTCAGACAGTCTGCCACTTGTTCTTCTAAGCGAACATGATCAATCTTCAGTATCCCTTGTTCCAGCTTCTCTTTGATGAAGAATCGATCTATCTCGATGTGCTTCGTTCTGTCGTGCTGAACTGGATTGTTAGCTATACTTATTGCAGCTTGACTATCGCTCAGAAGACGTAACGGTGCTCCCTTGTCCAGCTTCAACTCTGTCAGCAACGCTTTCACCCACAGCAACTCTGACACACCTAAAGCCATTGTTCTGTATTCTGCTTCAGCTGTAGACCGTGCTACCACTGACTGTTTCTTGCTTCTCCATGAGACCAAGTTTTCTCCTACAAAGACACAATATGTCACGTCCCAGAACCAGAATACTGGAGAGCGGGGACAGACACAGCCAGCTACGTACATTGAAGTATAATCTACCTCGATATACGATCACGGCTGTCTAGATGCATGAGGGTTTATCTACAAGCCAACAGTCTCTTATGGTCATGAACAAGCCTAGTGTCTCAATCTCAAGCAAGTAAGTAAATGTTACAAGATGTTAGATCATCAGACATACAAAGTAAGGGGTCCCAAACATTACATATTCAGATGATCATGAAGCTAGTCATACAAAATATGAAGACTAGCAAGAGTTTCAGTCATACATGATCAACCCTAGGATTTGTCAATCATGTTACAGCCCGTAGGCAGACAGTAAGTAAAGTTGCAAACGAGCTAACACTTGTTCGGTGGCTAAACGCCTCAAAAGAATATTTTTACAAGGGAGTGGAAGAGCAAAATAAGAACCCACTCGTTGCCAGGGTTGCGCCTAGTGGTCACCATCTGGCTGGAAGGCAGGGAGATCCTCGGGAGCTACTCCAAAATCTGGCCATACAAAACCAGCTGGGTCAGACCCCAGAAAGAGCAAGTGCCACAAGGAAGGCTTCGCTTAAGAACTAAAACCTGCATATTAGCACATGATACATAAAGGATAACGAAAGACATGAGTTAGAGAAAGCAGGGTGATAAACGATAAGATGACTAACGGACTATTCCGGTAACCAGGTTACAACCCGTAAACCAAACAAGGACCGGAGTTGTAACCCTTCACCTGAACAGAACTCAGTATCTAACCAATTATCGATAAAGTAAAGCATAAACAAGCATATCCTGAGATAGCCATGTACTGGATCTAGGCAAGACTAGACAAGATAGGACTCCATCCATCATTCACGGCCAAGCAAAGAATACGGCTTAATACTTTAACTAACTAGGGTTATCACAAGCTTAGTTACTAACAAGATGCATCGAGATGTTCCAACAGCCACAAGTCCTGCAGTCTTAATCTAGGTTATCCGGTCACAAGTTGAGAGAGTTGGATTAGGTGACTTAGAGGTGCAACACATGACAGTGTGCTAGAAATGTGCCCTACTCGACGGCAGGCTACAAGTCCAATTAAAAGCGCCCAGATAACGGGACTGCCTGTAGCTGGAAAATCTCTTCATGAACTACTTGATCACTCTATTCATTATCCTAGTCAGATTCAGTATGAATCCCTGACCGTGGAATCAGGAATTCATATCCTAGACATGATGCAAGACGAGACATGTAGCTTATACAAGCACAAACACCCACGGTGTCAAGACAAGAGTTACTGTCACTTCTCGTTTCCAGAATACGTATTTTAAATGCATGCACTGCTTAAATGTATTTATTTAATATTTATCATGTATTGTTCTGTATTTTAATTCCTTTAATTTCACGTTAATTATTTTTCTGTATTTTACTTTCTGTATTTTACTTTCTGCTTTGCTTTTGGGTTCGGCCCGAGTTGGTTTATTTTCCGGCCTTGATGGTTCAACATGAACCCAACTCCCCACCTACCACCACTCCTTCATTTAAAGTCCCAAAATCCTTTCTCTCTTCACTACTCACATTTACTTCTCCTTCTTCATCCTCCATTACTCTCCCACCCACCCATTTGGAGAGGCAAGTACATCTTGCACACCATGAGGGATTTCATGCATCCCCATTTATTTTTAGTCTATGTTATTTATCTTCTTTTCCTTTACAAGTTTAGGTCTTGAAGTTCTTGATTTCCATGGATGGTTGGGTGTAGATCTAAGTATTAAGTTTTGGTTTTTCATATGGATTTTGTGGTTTTGATCTATCAAACTTTGTTGTTTTCAAAAATAAGTGGTTCCATGTTGTAGAGAATTCAATTCTACCAAAGTTTGGCTTTTGAAAAGTTAGATTTCGACTTAATTTGAGAAAGTTATGGCCAAAAGCATTTTTGGTCATTTTTATGTTCATCTGCCAGCCAAATTCTGGCCGCATGAGCAATCCCAGCCGCATGAGATTTTATTTTCCAGCCGCTTGAGATCTTTATTTCCCAGCCGCATAAGATTTTATTTTCCAGCCGCATGAGATCTTTATTTTCCAGCCGCATGAGATCTTTATTTCCCAGTTGCATAAGATTTTATTTTCCAGCCGCTTGAGATCTTTATTTTCCAGCCGCATAAAATTTTATTTTCCAGCCGCATGAGATCTTTATTTTCCAGCCGCATGAGATCTTTATTTTCCAGCCGCATGAGATCTTTATTTTCCAGTTGCATAAGATTTTATTTTTCAGTTGCATAAGATTTTATTTTCCAGCCGCATAAGATTTTATTTCCCAGCCGCATGAGATCTTTATTTTCCAGCCGCATGAGATCTTTATTTTCCAGTTGCATAAGATTTTATTTCCCAGTCGCACGAGATTTTATTTTCCAGCCGCATGAGATCTTTATTTCCCAGCCGCATGAGATCTTTATTTCCCAGCCGCATAAGATTTTATTTTTCAGCCTCATGATATCTTTATTTTCTAGCCGCATGAGATTTTATTTTCCAGCCGCTTGAGATCTTTATTTTCCAGCCGCACGAGATTTTATTTCCCAGCCGCATGAGATTTTATTTTCCAGTCGCATGAAACATGGCACTTAGTTCATGGCCGCATAGAAGGATCTTGACTTACCTGACTGCATAGATAATCATCCATCTATAGCCCATAATACCTTTTGGCTGGTTCTTGTCCCGAATTGACATTAATTAACATTGATTGTTATCTTGGCATTAATTAACATTGATTAATAATTTATCATGCGTTCCTAGTTGGAACTAAGAGACTGGCTAGTCGTCCTATTGAATTAAATGAATGAGACACGTTCATATTAATTATGAACTATTATAATCGATTGGCCGATCCCGAATATTGGCATACAGACACGTGCAGGCTTCAATTTATTTCTCCTACAAAGCGGCATGTGTACTTCATGGTCAAGACATGTTTATTTCGTGGTTAATTTTGATTGTTGCATTACGCTATGTAAGACTTACAACCTAACCGCACGGATATCGTTGTAGAGTTGTGCATACCGTATCCCGTACAAAAGTACTCATTCTGAATGACCATGATCCACGACATGGGATTTCACTTAACATAGAGATTATTAAGTTAAATAAAATATTGATTGCATGGAGAGAATGGATTCCCGAGTTCTTACATGGCAGCCCTCTTTGGGACTATTAGTGCCCGACAGGCCGGCTGGTTCCCACAGATACTGCAAATCTGCCACACGGGCAGGAAGCGGTATCTGCTTATATTATTTATTGTATATCGTATATTGATGACGGGCGTCCCGCTGGGACTCGTCTAATTCATGATTGGCACAATTGATTGATTGGATAGACTAGCCTTGCTTGCACATAGTAAGAACTGAGGAATCCTTATTGCATAATTTCAGGATAACTTGGAACTCACCGTAGCAAGCCGTAGTAGTTGCATGGCCGTTTAGGTTGACTTGTTTGTGTACTGTACCTACTCTGTTAACTAACTGAGATGATCAGAATGTCAGGATATGACGGGCCAACTTCTGTCCTTGTTTGGTTGGAAAGTTGGTTCGAAGTGTCGTGATGTTATGTGAATCCCAGTAGCAAGCAGAGATCTATTTATCATATTCTCTTATTTACTGGTTCCAGTTTCTCGTATCGTGCTTCCTTGCGGTATTTGCTATTAGAGGTCTAACCTCTCTGGTTTTGCATGCCAGATTTAGAGCCAGTCTCCGAGGGCTCAACTTACTTCCACCTCCATGATGGTCAATACTAGAGGAATGATCGTAGGAGGACTCGAGTGGGTTCCTTACTTCCCTGCTCGTTTTGTTATTTACTTTATACTTTGCCGTTTGGCACCGACATATTAGTCGGATTGTCTTGCACTTACTTTTGCATAATTGTAACTAAGTCAGGCTACAGCTGATAAACAATTGTGTATACTTTACTACATCATCTGGCTATCTTTTGTAAAGCCAGATCTCAAGAACATTTTGACTGAGCGTTTGGGACGCCTTACTGCTTTATCTCACATGTTCTCTATTACTGTTTCTTGCTTGAAGGATTGAGACAATAGATGTGAAGTGACCATAGTGAGACTTTCATGTAGTATGCACCCCCTCGTCTTTTAGACAACATTGATCGTATTATACGGTATTCATCTACCCGTAATACGTAGCTGGCTGAGTCATTCCCCCGCTCTCCAGTATTCTGGTTCTGGGGCGTGACAAGGTTTTAGTGGTGGCCCATGCAGGTCTGATTTCAGACTTGTGGGGTGTTTTGATTTATAGGATGTCTCAATCACACATGTTCCTCCTTGATCTTATGATTCGTTGTTCTCAACCCTAGCTTGACATTCCCGTATCCTTCGGCTTCATTGATCCTTCATGTCCGGTCGTTTGATTGCTCTCTTGTCCCTTTTCTTAGGGGCACTTCGTCTGCATCTGTCAGAACTGGACAGCAACAACAAGGGCAACATGGACAACATGACTAGGTTGGTCAGCTACAAGGGCCAGTACTACCTCAAGAGACTATCCAAGAAGAAGTGATAGTGGAACCAGCAGCCGGACCGTAGTATCCGGAGGTTCCACCACCACCAACAGTTCCACCTACCCCTGTGGAAGTGGACACACCGGCCCTTCTGGAGATCATGAGAGGGATGATGGCTACTCAGCAACACCAGATGTTAGCCCAGCAGCGCATGCACGCTCAGTTGCAGGAGCAGAACGTGCTACTCAACCAAGGATTACAGACGGCTTTAGAAAGAGGGGCAAGGACAGATTCAGGAGCGTCAGCCAGGTTTTGCAAGTACAACCCCCGTCGTTTCGAGGGCACGGAAGATGCCATCTCAGCAGATGCGTGGCTTAAGGATATTGAGGCTATTCTGACAGCAGCTAAGGTGCCGGCAGAAGAACGTGTGGATCAAGTGAAGTTGTTACTTCAGGATCTCGTACGTGATTGGTGGGAATCAGAAGAAGTAGGCATCAGACGTCCTGTTGCTTGGGATGATTTTACCGTAAGATTCAAGACGAAGTACTATGGAGTTGTGGCACAGTTTGAGCTACAACAGAAGTTTATCAACCTCAGGCAGGCCGACAAGACGGTAGATGCCTATGTAGCGGAGTTCTGCAGATTGAGCAGGTTCGCCCCAGAGATGGTAGCAACGGAGAGCCAAAGGGCTGTGAGGTTCCAGCAAGGGTTTCATCTTGAGCTCTTGCAATTGATAGAAGGGCACAATTACCAGACTTTTGATGAAGTATTGACGGCAACCCGAAGGCATGAGATCACCATTCAGAGGATTACAGCAAGGACTGGAGGTCAGAAGAGATCCCACAGTCAGATTGAAGAAGGAGGGGGGACAGCGCCCCGAACAACAGCACCATCCCTTGGCATTCGCATTCACGATGTGGCAATGCGGGGGCCAGCACCGCTAACAAGACAGCAGCAGCAACAATAACAGAGAAAGAATCAGCAACCCCCAACGGGCTGCACTTATTGTAGGAAGGTAGGGCACACTAGAGATGTGTGTCGGACATTGAACGGACAGTGTTTGATATGTGAAAATCCAGATCATCGGGTTACCACCTGTCCCATGAATTCGAGGTCAGGAGGACCAATGCAACAATTTCCTGCTCTGCCAGCACCAGGGGCAGGCCAGTATCGAGGACCAGCGGTAGCAGTGAGGCCATTGGCACAGCGCCCGTTCATATCGCAGGCTCAGATGTTTCGGCAGCAGGGACCGCCGATGCAGCAACACCAGCACAGACCACCCCAGCATCACCAAGGCAGGGGCCAGCAGCAGCACCAGGCTAGGCCGCAGCATGGGAACCGACAAGGAGGTCGAGGGCAGGCATTTACTCTGTCCCTGGAAGAGGCTTTGGCATCGGAAGATGTTGTGGCAGGTAATATTCTCGTCGCCTCATATCCCGCAGTAGCATTGTTTGATTCAGGAGCATCACACTCATTTATATCTGCACAATTTGCGACACGACTAGGAATGGAGTTCGATACATTGCCAGGGAGGTTGAATATACTCACTGGTAATGGGCTCGTAGGAGTTAGTAGGATTATTCTAGCATGTAGCGTTGTAGTTTGCGGGCATTCCTTATCCGCCAGGTTGATAGAATTTCCTGTTGGAAATTTCGACGTTATCTTAGGCATGGACTGGCTGAAAGACAGTCATGCGACAATAGATTGTCGTAGAGGGAGTGTATCTTTTGATATTCCAGGCATGAAGAGATTCACCTTAGTCAGAACAGTGGCAACTCACCAAGAGCAAGGGGTAGTAACGGCAATGGAAGAAGTTCAGGTTCCGAAGGTAGTTGAAGAGTTTCTAGACGTATTTCCTGAAGAACTTCCAAGTCTACCACCGGTTAGGGATATTGAGTTCAGTATAGAATTGGCACCTGGAACTAAACCGATATCAGATCGAGTTTACAGAATGGCGAATTCAGAGCAGGCCAAGATATATCAGCACATAGAGGAACTGAAGGAGAAAAAGTTCATCCAAGCTAGCATATCACCATGGGCAGCGCCAGTGGTACTTGTGGAGAAGAAGGATGGGTCATCCAGATTGTGCATCGATTACAGGAATCTTAACGCGACAACCATAAAGAACAAGTACCCGTTACCCAGAATCGACGACTTGTTTGATCAGTTGAGCAGAGCTAGAGTTTTTTTCAAGATAGATCTTCGTTCAGGGTATCATCAAGTGAGGGTTCGGAAGGAGGATATTCCCAAGACAGCATTCAGGTCGAAGTATGGGCATTATGAATTCTTGGTAATTGGTTTGACCAATGCTCCAGCAATATTTATGGATTTGATGAACCGCATCTTTATGCCATACTTAGACCAATTTGTCGTTGTGTTCATCGACGACATTCTTGTATACTCGGCTAGTGAAGAAGAGCATGAAGATCACCTCAGAAAAGTGTTACAGGTTCTGAGAGAGAACCAGTTGTACGCCAAGCTCAGCAAGTGTGAGTTTTGGACGGATCGAATTTCATTTTTGGGTCACATCATATCAGGAGCTGGAGTAGCAGTGGATCCCAAGAAGGTAGAAGCAGTAGAGAGTTGGCCAGTACCCAAGACCGTAGCTGATGTACGGAGTTTCTTGGGATTGGCAGGATATTACAGAAGGTTCGTATCAGACTTTACAAGGCTTTCAGCACCCATGACCCGCTTGACACGGAAGGATGTACCATTCGTCTGGTCGGCAGAATGCCAGGCATCATTTGAGAATCTGAAGCAGAAGTTGATATCAGCGCCTATCCTTACATTGCCAGTTGGACTCGGAGGTTTTACAGTATATTGTGATGCGTCAGGAAAAGGACTTGGGTGCGTCCTAATGCAACATGGGAAGGTGATAGCATACGCATCTAGGCAACTTCGAGACCACGAGAAGAATTATCCAACTCATGACTTGGAGTTGGCAGCAGTAGTATTTGCTTTGAAGCTATGGAGGTATTACTTATATGGTGACCGAGTGGACATGTACACGGACCATAAAAGTCCGAAGTACACCTTTACTCAGAAGGAGCTGAACATGAGACAGAGAAGATGGTTGGAGTTGATCAAGGATTACGACGTGGAGCTTCAGTATCATCCGGGCAAGGTTAATGTGGTTGCAGACGCTCTTAGCAGGAGAGACGGCACATTTATGTTGACAACCCAGAAGCACATATTAGAAGACCTTCAGGAGATGGGCATCGAAGTTATACTTCCTAGTGATGTAGGAATTCTGGCAAGTCTACAAGTTCAATCTGACTTGGTAGACAGGATCAAGGCAGCTCAGGCACAGGACCCAAGGATTCAGAAGCTTAGAGCAGAATGTGAGTCAGGACTCAGAAAGGAGATGCAAATTCATGGAGATGATACCCTTAGGTTTGGATCGCGTCTATGTGTGCCTAGTGAAGATATCAGACATGAGGTTATGGCAGAAGCTCACAGTTCTCAGTATTCTATACACCCTGGTGGGACCAAGATGTACCAAGATATCAAGCAGCACTTCTGGTGGAACGGGATGAAGAGGGAGATAGCTAGATTTATTTCCCGTTGCTTGGTATGTTAGCAAGTGAAGGCAGAACAGCAGAGGCCAGCTGGGTTATTGCAACCGCTTTCTATTTCAGAATGGAAATGAGAACATATTACAATGGACTTTGTGACCGGTTTACCGAGATCGCCAAGTAGTAAAGATGCTATTTGGGTGATAGTGGACCGACTTACAAAGGTAGCACACTTTCTTCCTTTCAGAGTAGGGCAATCTACAGAAAAGTTGGCAGAATTGTATATGCAACAGATAGTCAGGCAGCATGGAGTCCCTGTCAGTATTGTGTCAGACAGAGATACCTGTTTACATCACATTTTTGGAAGAGTCTACATCATAGTCTGGACACCAAGTTAAGATTTAGTACAGCTTACCATCCCCAGACCGACGGACAATCAGAAAGAACAATTCAGACTTTAGAAGATATGTTGCGCGCTTGCACCCTAGATTTTGGAGGATCTTGGGAGAGCCACCTGCACTTAGTTAAGTTTTCATATAACAACAGTTATCAAGCCAGTATCCAGATGGCGCCATTTGTAGCACTATATGGTAAGAAGTGTAGGTCGCCACTAGCATGGGATGATATCGGAAAGAGGAAGATGCTAGGCCCAGAAATGATTGTCCAGACCTTTGAAGTAATTAAGGAAATTAGAGAGCGACTTCGAGTTGCGCAGGATCGGCATCGTCATTGGGCGGACCTGTAACTTCCTGTTTTCAAATTTTAGGATAAAATGGTCATTTTTGCATTTTTAGGAATTTTAGAAATTTTTATTTAATTATATTGTTATTTGGGGATTTTTAGAGTCGGGTTCGAATTTCAGCTCATTCCGACTTGTATCGGGGACCCGGGGTTGCTTAGACTCTGATCGGGACCCAAACTTAAGTTAGATATGGCCCATAAAATCCCACAAATTAGTCTGGTACCTTTAGATAATTTTTTCGTGACTTAATCGGCCAATTTGTAGATTTTAACTTGGCCGTTCCGAACCCGAAAAATTCCTAAGTCAAAATAATGATCCACGACATGGGATTTCACTTAACATAGAGATTATTAAGTTAAATAAAATAATGATTGCATGGAGAGAATGGATTCCCGAGTTCTTACATGGCAGCCCTCTTTGGGACTATTAGTGTCCGACAGGCCGGCTGGTTCCCACAGATACTGCAAATCTGCCACACGGACAGGGAGCGGTATCTGCTTATATTATTTATTGTATATCGTATATTGATGACGGACGTCCCGCTGGGACTCGTCTAATTCATGATTGGCGCAATTGATTGATTGGATAGACTAGCCTTGCTTGCACATAGTAAGAACTGAGGAATCCTTATTGCATAATTCCAGGATAACTTGGAACTCACCGTAGCAAGCCGTAGTAGTTGCATGGCCGTTTAAGTTGACTTGTTTGTGTACTGTACCTACTCTGTTAACTAACTGAGATGATCAGAATGTCAGGATATGACGGGCCAACTTCTGTCCTTGTTTGGTTGGGAAGTTGGTTCGAAGTGTCGTGATGTTATGTGAATCCCAGAAGCAAGCAGAGATCTATTTATCATATTATCTTATTTACTGGTTCCAGTTTCTCGTATCGTGCTTCTTTGCGGTACTTGCTATTAGAGGTCTAACCTCTCTGGTTTTGCATGGCCAGATTTAGAGCCAGTCCCCGAGGGCTCAACTTACTTCCACCTCCATGATGGTCAATACTAGAGGAATGATCGTAGGAGGACTCGAGTGGGTTCCTTACTTCCCTGCTCGTTTTGTTATTTACTTTATACTTTGCCGTTTGGCACCGACATATTAGTCGGATTGTCTTGCACTTACTTTTGCATAATTGTAACTAAGTCAGGCTACAGCTGATAAACAATTGTGTATACTTTACTACATCATCTGGCTATGTTTTGTAAAGCCATATCTCAAGAACATTTTGACTGAGCGTTTGGGACGCCTTACTGCTTTATCTCACATGTTCTCTATTACTGTTTCTTGCTTGAAGGATTGAGACAATAGATGTGAAGTGACCATAGTGAGACTTTCATGTAGTATGCACCCCCTCGTCTTTTAGACAACATTGATCGTATTATACGGTATTCATCTACCCGTAATACGTAGCTGGCTGAGTCATTCCCCCGCTCTCCAGTATTCTGGTTCTGGGGTGTGACAGTTACTTAGCAAGTCGAGATAGCCGTCACAACAGCCTATCAAGATTATGATGTAGGTTTACTTTATCAAGTCAAGAGTGCGTCACAACGGACCACCATCAAGAAATGTCAAGTTACTTGTTACTTGTCCAGATTACTTGTCAGGAGTGCGCCTCGACGGGCCACTATCCAGATTTTACTTGTCTTATCAAGTTACTTATCATGCCGTGCCAGATTATCGTGTCAATATTGCTTGTCAAGCACACCTTGTGTTCATATCGAGTTCATATCAAAAGGCGTAAGGATATAAAATGGGTGCAAAAATCATAAAAAAGGGGAGAACAGGGGACATCATGCGCTCAAGAGGGAGGGGCAAGGGGTACCATGGCCAACAAGTGGCATTAGCCAAGTTGTGCCAGGACAATAGGGGTGCCAAGGTCGGGTCAAGTTGCGCCAGAACGAGTCGGGCCAAGTCAAGTTGCGCCAGGCACTAGACTGCGCGAGGCTAGGTTGCGCCTGACTCAGGTTGCGCCGCGCTAAAGTGCGCGCGCAAGTGGGTCAGGCTGCGCCGTGCTAAGGAGCACGCGTAAGTGGGTCAGGCTGCGCTGCGCTAAAGAGCGCGCGCAAGTGGGTTAGGCCGTGCTGCGCTAAAGAGCGCGCGCAAGTGGGTCAGGCTGCGCCGCGCTAAGGAGCGCGCGCAACACAGTGGCGCTAGCTAAAAAGCTGGCGCACACTGCTCACTGTCTTCTCCAAATCAGCAGGAATTCCATGGTTGAACCCATAACTTCAAGAGTCATCTCATTCATAAGTGATCTACTTTACGCCTTGCAGAATGGATAATTTCTTTACGCCCAAGACTAGGCTAATCAACTTACGCCTAAGAAGGCTGATCATTTTACGCTTGGGTCTACACCTATGATTTTACGCCAAGGACAGAGCAGCCACTTTTACGCTGGACAAAGCTGTCAAATCTTGCATTTAATGCAAACTCTGACATAAAGATATTAGTGATGGCATATATCACAAAGGGATTTGTCTTTACACAGAGACCAATGTTGTCGTTTAGTGTGTGGATTGAGCTATTTTACGCTCACACTACGGCTTCTTTTACGCACGAAGATTATATGAGCCTTTACGCTCAACAGTCGACGTGTGCGTAAAGTCTATTTGAGCTACTTTTACGCTCAAGGTTATTTAATAACCACTTTACGCGGAAAGTCTATGTCAGGGCTATTTTACGCCAAATCTACTGCTTTACGCTCAGAGTACATGGGGCTATTTTTACGCCCTATTCTCCTTCACCAGTTTGGAACGTGGTTTGCTTACGTGGCTTTCATGCCACTCTTTTCGAAGAACGTGTGTACATGCACTCTATCCTTACTGAAGTGATGACACGTCAACATATGCAGAGGATGGCTTCGATCATGGGTGGCAGTTGTTAGCGTAAAGATGGAACTTTTGCTGAGTTTTTACGCACAAGAGCCCAAGTCTAAAAATAGACTAATTTTTACACAGAAAAAAAAGACAGAGAGACATGAGAGAATACAGAGATCAGAACTTCGAGATTTTGATTCTCCAGAGCATTCTTCTTCAACTTTTCTTTCAGAACAGAGTGAAGCAAAGCAGGAAAGCATTCGGCCTCGCCATCAGTGCCCAAGTGCGTCGATACCTTTCTGATGACTTAGTTCTTCCAAGTTGTTCTACTTCAAGCAGTGATCTTCATCATCATCATATGGTCCAAGGAACAAAGTGATCATTTACAGATCAGACTTCCATAGCAATACTTTCCCAGAATCAAATTTGTACTTCTTGTACTTTTTCTCGTTTTATTTTCAAAAGCCAAATTTCTCCAAGGCATTTTGTTAAGTGAAACAAAAATGGTGACTCTGCTGGGGACGACCTTCTCCTCTGACGAGAAGGTAATTGCTCAATATGATGATGTTTCGGTCGGTTCGACCAAGAAGACTCTGGTTGTGCACTTCGACCAGACTGCCTATGAAGAAATGCTCCGAACTGGGGGTGGTTCTCGCTGTTCCAATGTTCAAAAGTCTCGCAAAGCACGAAAAGTTTGGATTCCTAAATCCAAAGTGGCTTCTGATCTCTCTGTTGTTTCTGATGACAAGGGAATTCTTCCCACTCCTGTCGTAGGGGCTCCCGTTCGTAACGAGGCAGTCCTTACTTCAGAGTTGCACTCAATGTGTGACGATTTATCTCCCGTTTGTAACGGTGAAGATAATCAGATTTCACGCCCACTGCGTAAGAATCAAATTTTACGCTCAGTAGGTAAGAACCAAATTTTATGCTCAGTACATAAGAATGAATCTCCCATTCGTAATGGGACAGACTCTAAAGTTTATGCTTCTGAGTGTAAGAATCAGTCTCCCGTCGGTGACGTGGTAGGCCAAAATAAAATACGCTCCTCGCGTAAAGCAAAATCTTCCGTCTGTGACGTGGTAAATAATCAATTTTTACGCTCCACGCGTAAAGGTAAGTCTCCTGTCTTTGACAGAGTAGATAAAATTCATAACGATGTTTGCACATCTAATGTGAATGTACCTAAACATGTGCAGCGTAAAAATGTCGTTGGTAAAACTTCTGTCCTACACCAACAACCTTCTTATACTGCTTTACGCAAAGTACCAAACTTGCAAATTATGCGCCATGAAGATGGAGTCCTTCGTGCTAAATCTCAAGATTTACGCACACAACTCCAAACGCGTAAAAATGTACAGTTTGGTTCTGCGAATGCAGCCAGTAATCTTCTTTATACACAAGGGACTAAACGTTTTTCTACCCCAAATGTAATAAAGAAGAATACTCCGTCTGTTCCTTCTGACCTACGTGAATTGCTAATGCAAAAGCGTAAGAATTCACAATCTCCGGTGACACTCTCCCAAGAAAAACATCATTGTGAATATCACCAGGTTGTGATCAACTGTTGTTGTTCGGCTTCAAGACGGTCAGTTTTTGATCGTTTAAGTTTTAACTCGCCTCAACATCAAGCTGAAGACCAAGAAGATGAGCTGTCATATGCATCAGTCAACATGACATCTCATACTAACAGAGGACGACGTCTGAGACGGAATATGTCCCAAACTCCAGGTCAACAACAGTTCAACAGACTTCTTGATTCCCTTGAAGGGGTGTATCAAAATACTCGATCAAGAAGACAAAGACAAATGCAGACTTCTGATTCAGAAGCTGGGGGTACTCAATCTTTTGAGTCCGAGACTGATAGTATGGATTCATACTTCTATACAAATCCTTCTGTATCTTCAAGAGAGGTTGAATCCTACGCTGTTGGAGATGAACCAGAGACGTTATCTGCTAATACGGAACGACGTCTCACTGCCGTGGAACAATCATTGAAAGACATGCTTAACATGGTGCAAAGCATGCATCAGATAATTTTGAATCAGCAAACTGCTCAACCTACAGTAATAACTCCGGTACCAGTAGCAGCACAAACTCAAGATAGTCAAGGGGCTGATATACCTTTGAATATTCAAGAGCCTGCTGTTAATCAAAATTCTGCATCTCCAGATCCCATCATTCCAGAAGATGTACCA
>JANAVB010010001.1:0-48502 GCA_029216955.1 Iris pallida | reverse complement strand
GATCCTCTCAACGATACTGGACTGCACTTGCATGCTGGCTATCAATGCCACATTGGTAGGAAGGACAACTTCTATACCCAACTTCTGAAGATCTGCCAACAACTCTGGTTGCATTGTCAGAAAATAAACTCCGGCCCTCCTGCTCAATGCATCTGTAACAACGTTGGTCTTCCCAGGGTGATACTGCAGGTTGACATCATAATCCACAAGTAGCTCTAGCCACCTTCTGTGACGCATGTTAAGGTCCTTCTGGGTGAAAACATATTTCAGGCTCTTGTGGTCGGTGAAAATCTCCACTCTGTCTTCATACAGGTAGTGTCTCCACAACTTAAGTGCAAATACTACAGCTGCCAATTCCAAGTCATGGGTTGGGTAATTCCTCTCATGATCACGAAGTTGACGTGACGCATAAGCTATTACCTTCCCATGCTGCATCAAAACACATCCTAAACCCTTACCTGAAGCGTCACAGTATACTGAAAATCCTTCGGTCCCATCTGGAAGTATGAGAACGGGTGCCGTCATCAAACCTCGCTTCAGCTTCTCAAAAGATTCCTGACATTCTGATGTCCAAGCAAACTGCACATCCTTGCGGGTCAACTGCGTCAATGGCGCTGAAATTCGAGCAAAGTTCGAAACAAATCTCCGGTAATAGCCGGCTAATCCAAGAAAACTGCGAACTTCTGCAACTGTACGGGGTACTGGCCATGTTTCGATAGCCACTATCTTCTGGGGATCCACTTCCACTCCACCCTTGGTGATGATATGACCCAAGTATGAAATGCGATCGAGCCAAAACTCGCATTTACTAAACTTGGCATACAACTGGTGCTCTCGGAGAATCTGGAGGACAACTCTGAGATGCTGCTCATGCTCCGCTTCACTCTTGCTGTAGACCAGGATATCGTCAATGAACACGATCACGAACTGATCCAAATAAGGCATGAAGATACGATTCATGAGGTCCATGAATACAGCCGGCGCATTGGTCGCTCCAAAGGGCATAACAAGGAACTCCCAATGCCCATATCTAGATCGGAAAGCTGTCTTCGGGATGTCCTGCTCTCTGACTCTGATCTGGTGGTACCCTGACCGCAAATCAATCTTCAAGAATACTGCCGCTCCTCTGAGTTGATCAAACAAGTCATCAATCATGGGGAGAGGATATCTGTTCTTGATTGTCACTGAGTTCAAGGTACGATAGTCAACACATAATCTGGACGTACCATCCTTCTTTTTTACAAGAAGCATCGGCGGTCCCCAAGGAGATCCACTGGCACGAATGAATCCCTTGGTCCGGAGTTCTTCAATCATCCTGTACAGTATCTCCAACTCTGACGGCGCCATCCTGTAGACTCTCTCTGACACTGGTGCTGTCCCGGGAATCAAGTCGATAGTAAACTCGATCTCCCGCTCTGGCGGCATTCCTGGAAGCTCTTCCGAGAAAACGTTTGGAAATTCCTCGACTATCCGGGGTAACTGCACTGCTGCTACGGCCATCCGCAATACCGGGGGAGAAGGTTCAACTTCGCCTCGAGAGAAGGAAAATTCTGGCTCGCCTGGAATGCTAAAAACAACTCTGCCAATATGGCAGTCTATCCTAGCATATTGGTCTCTCAACCAATCCATCCCTAAGACCACATCATAATCGGCCATCGGGAATTCTATCAGCCTAGCGGGAAACTCTCTACCGCTAACCACGATCCGATACGAGGAAAACACTCTATCTACTCCCACAAGACCATTACCAGTAAGTATATTGAGCCTTACTGATAGCGACTCGGGCTCCAGTCCTATCCGTGTCGCGAATCGTGCAGACATGAATGAATGCGATGCACCAGAATCAAATAACACGGAAGCGGGAAATGTGTTGACGAGAATAGTACCTGCCACTACCTCACCTGGTGCCACTCCTTCTTCTCCTATGGTCAAAGCCAACACTTGACCGTGTCCTCTGGGTGCCGGCTCTCTCTGCTGGAATCCTCGCTGCCTATTCTGGACTTGCGCCTGGGCAAACTGCTGAGGCCTTTTCTGATGAAAAGCCTGGGTCTGCGTCGGCAATGGCCTCGGGGATGGAAACTGCTGCTGGACTGGTACTGGGGCTGGTCCCCTCACTGATGAACTGGTCCTGGCTGGTGATGAGTCAGTCCTGAACGGGCAGGACCCTACCTTGTGGTCTGGCGCTCCACAAAGCAAACACAATCCTCGAGCCTTGCGACACTCTGAAACAACGTGTCCAGGCTTCCCACAATAAGAGCAGCCCATGGGGGAAGACTGCTTCTGCTTCTGCTGCTAAGGATACGTCGGGGTTGAATGCTGAACCGACGTAACTGAAGCTGCCCTTCTCGGAGCTCCAATGGTTAAAGCTCTAGCTGCCGGGGCTGGAGCTGACGACTGATTTATCTGGCCGTGAGATCGCTTTCGACCTCCGGTCCTGTCCACTATCCGCTGGGAGGTATACTCATGCCTCCTAGCTGCCCTCAATACCGCATCAAAAGTCTGATGCTCGAACTGCTTTGCTGCCAGCAAAATCTCTAGGTGGAGTCCCTGTTGAAATCGCTGGGCTCTATCGAACTCGGTCGCCACCAAGGTGGGAGCAAACCGACTAAGCCTGGAAAACTCGGCCGCATACCCATCGACCGTCCTGCCCATCTGCTTCAAATTGGTAAACTTGGTCTGAAGATCGTACCGAGCCACCGCATCGAAGTACTTGGTCCGGAACCTCTCACAGAATACTGTCCAAGCAATAGGCGCCACCAATCCAGCGGCTTGCGCCGCCCACCAGCTGCGGGCTAGATCCAATAACTGCAGGCGCACCACGGCCACCTTCTCATCTTCTGGGGTCTTCGCTGCCTCCAATATCACCTCTGTGTCCTGAAGCCACGCGTCAGCAGCAATAGCATCTTCGCTGCCATCGAAGAATGGGGGGTTCAGGCGCTTGAAACTGTTCGCTGCATTGCTCCCATGATGTCCACCTCTGCCCAGAGCATCTGCCACGGCCTGATGCAAGGCATCTCCTCGACGATCCTGTGATGCAAGTAGCTCCCTGATAAGTCCAACCAAGGCTCCATCATCCTGCCTCGCGGGCTGGGCTGACTGCACCGGGGGTTCTGGATCTCCGAAAGGCATGGCCCGGGAGGCTGCTCCTGAGTGCTGGGCCTGGTCTTCTTGTTGCTGCTGGTCCACGGGAAGCGCTTCGCCTTGCTGATCGGCAGGTCCAGGAACAATGCCACTGAAAAAGATGACATAGGGAACAATAAGGAAGGACCCAGATAGATCAATGATACAAGCATGTGTTCAGGTCGAGAATCTCAGGGATTAGAAGGTCGGGCAGAGATCAAGGACGAGTGCTGATTGAGACATCTATTCAGTAAACCCTCACATATCTTGATTTACAAGACCTGCATGGGCCACCACTTAAACCATGTAACGCCCCAGAACCAGAATACTGGAGAGCGGGGGCATACATAGCCAGCTACATATAATGAAATGAAATCCATCCCACTATACGGTCACGGCTGTCTAGTTACATGAGGGTTTAACTACAATCCATCAGTCTCCTATGGTCAATAACAAGCCTAATTGTCTCAATCTCAAGCAAGCGAGTAAAGTTACAAGATGTAAGATCACCAAATATACAATAGTAAGGCGTCCCAAACATTACATATACAGCTGATCATGAAGCTAGTCGTTACAAAATGTGAGGACTAGCAAGAGTTTAGTCATACATGATCAACCCTAGGATCTGTCAATCATGTTACAGCCGGTAGGCAGACAATAATAAGGTATGCAATACGAGCTAACAGGTGCTCGCCGGCTAAACGCATCAAAATGAAATTTTTACAATAGAGTGGGAGAGCAAAAATAAATCCACTCGTTGCCCTGGTCACGCCTGATGGTCACCATCGGGCTGGAAGGTCGGTAGATCCTCTGAGGTAGCTCCGAAATCTGGCCACACAAAACCAGCTGGGTCAGATCCCAGAAAGAGCAAGTGCCACAAAGGAGGCTTCACTTAAGAACTAAAACCAGCACATCAGAAAATATATTAAAGCCGTTAAAAGAAACTTGAAGTAAAGAATAATAATAGTCATAATGGAGTACGAGGGAACCATTCAAGTAGCCAGGTCACAACCCTTAAACCAAACAAGGACCGGGGTTGTAACCCTTCACATGAATAGAACTCCGTCTCCAATCCTATTGGTGAGGTAAAGCATTTCAAGCGTGACGTGGGGGTGCAATAATACAATAAACGAAGAGACTTAGAACTGCTCCGGGAGCCAGGTTACAACCCTTAAACCAAACAAGGACCGGGGTTCTAACCCTTCGCCTGAACAGAACTTAGCCTCTGATCTTTATTGTTAAAAGTGACAATCATGCGATCAAGCTTGCAATAATCGAGCACTGAAACCACACCATACAATCGCTTCCGGCCAATCAGTGACTACGGCTTTCTACATTAGCTAACTAGATTTGTCACAACATGCAGTGAGATGTTCCTCCAGCCACAAGCCTTGCAGCTAAATCCAGGTTATCCAGGCGACTTGGGTTCATTAAGCAGTACTTTGTTCTTTCCATATATCAGTGAGTTGGGACTTGTGCCCTACTCGTCGGCAGGCTGCAAGTCCCACAATGGTGGCCGGGATAACGGAATCGCCTGTAGCTGGGAAAATCTCTCATGACTACTAAATTATTCTAGTTATTAGCCTTAGCCATTTGCAGTAGGTACCCCTGACCGTGGTACTCAGGGATCCCTGTCCTAGACATGATGCAAACATTACGGGTTCAATTTGTACAAACATAATCATCCACGGTGTCCAGGCCATCAAATCTTGTCATGTCATGTTCACTGTCAGGAGTGCGCCGCGTCGGGCCACTATCATGTCATGTCGAAAGTGCACAACAACGGGTCACCATCGTGTCCGAGAATAATTAATTTAGCACAACTACACATTTAGTAATTAAATATTTAAAAAGGGGCAAGGACTGAGGAGGGGGGACTCATGCGGCTCGGAAAATTTCCATGCGGCCAGCAGTCACTAGCCCATGCGGCTAAGCAATTAAAAGAATGAGAAAATACTAATAATAAAATGCATTAAAGTAATGCATTCACCATGCCATATACGGCTGGCTCTCCCAGGAAAGAAAAGAAATGCATAGAAATGCAATAAAGAATGCATTCAAGGAATGCATTAAATGCATCCTAAAGGGGTCATGCGGCTGGCTTTAGATTATAATGCATTCCTAAGGACTAAAGCATAAAATATAAACATTAAAGTCTTAAATGCATAAAGCATAAAGTAATAAGTATAAAGTCTTAAATGCATAAAGTAATAAGTGTAAGGGCTTAAATGCATAAAGTAATAAGTATAAGGGCTTAAATGCATAAAGTAATAAGTATAAGGGCTTAAATGCATAAAGCATTTAAGTATACAGAAGCCTATGCGGCTTGCTATCCAAAATGCATTTAATTAATGCATTAAAGTATTCAATGACAATTGCATTAAAGCATGCAATTAATCAATGCTTTAAGAATGCATTATACTGCTTTAGAGAAAGGCATATGCGGCTATGCTTGTGCTTATGCGGCTCATTTGAGCAAGCTTGCATGCTTGCATGCAAAAGTAAAAAAATGCAACCTGTGCTAAAATGCTAATGCACTAGTGCTTGATTTGACAGGTGGCTAAAGCTAAAATGTTAACATGCATGCATTAATAGAAGGTGTTAACTATATGCATGTGGCTGAGGCTAAGGCCATATGCGGCTAGCTTTGCCATGCAATTAATTGCATACTGCTATATTGCTGAGTATTTATTAATTAATGCTCATGCAACTGCCCTAGCCCATATGCGGCTAAGCACCGTTGCTTGCACAAGTATTTAATGGCCATGCGGCTGAGCAAATCCCGTAGGTCAAATTTGGACCAAACGTAATTCTATGCAACATGGGATCATCAACTAGCAAAATATGCCAGTTTGATGGATCAAAATCCTGGGAACAAAAATACCACAAGCTAGATCTACGAAAATTTAACCATGGAAATGAAAAATGCCAAGTACTAAAGTGATTTAGAAACACATGAGGAGGACAATGGAACAATAAAAAATGGACTTCCTCCATGAAGCAAGATGCACTTGCCTAAGCTCTCCCTCTCTCTTTCTTTCCTGGTGGTTGAAGGAGTAATGGTGGAGAAGAAGAAGTAATGAAGAGAGAGAATGTTAGTGGGATATTTAATGAAAGTGGTAGGTGGGATATTTAATGAAAGTGGTAGGTGGAATATTTAATGAAAGTGGTAGGTGGGAGTGGTTTGGTCCACTCAAAACCGAACCATGCAAAACCAAGCCGAACCAAGTCAAGTTGGACCGAACCAACCAAGGAAACATGCAATACGGGTCTAAATACGTACACGTATACCGAGATACGTGATACGAACAATGGTCATTACAGTTTGTGCGGGTGACGTCGGCACAGACTGAATCGGTGTCTTCAAACCATCGGACTGGAAACTGGCTTGGTAAGGGAGGGTACCCGTACGGGGGCTGTTGTGTTTGATCAGGAAATATCAAGAAATCTTCTTCTGGATAAACTTGGGGAACCAGATTTGTTGTTTGTGGAAGTGGAGGAAATTCGTTTTCAACAAAAGTAACTTCCCGAGTCAAAAATATCTCTTTAAGATAGGAAAAAAAATATTGTTACCCTTTCTGATCATTAGGATACTCAAGAAAAATATATGTATTGCCTTAGGATCTAATTTAGAAAGAGTCGGTCGGGTATCCTGAACATAGCATAAGCAGCCAAAAATTCTGAGAGGTAGAGGAAATGGCTCCGTCCTGGATATAGCCTAGAAAAGGGTGTATTATCATTGAAAACTGACGACGGCATGCGATTCATAAGATAACAAGCGGTAAGAACCGCATCCGACCAAAATTTCTTGGGAGTACATGCTTGAAATATAAGAGCACGTATTGTTTCCAAGAGATGACGATTCTTGTGCTCGGCCACACCATTCTGTTGCGGTGTGTACGGACAGAAGTTTGGTGGATGATGCCATTTCGGGCCAGATGACTATCGAGCTCAAAGACAAATATTCACGACCATTGTCACTCTGAAAATTTTTAATTGGAACACCAAATTGTGTTTTGATTTTGACATAAAAATTACAACAAATATTAAATAATTCGGAACGATTTTTATCAGATAAACAAAAGTGACACGTGAGTAATCATCAACAAATGTAACAAAGTACTTAAAATTTATTATTGATTCAACTGGACAAGATCCCCATATATCAGAATGCACCAACTCGAAAGGAACATTTGCAATTTATTATGACTCACGGATAGAAAATCAGGTGATGCCAAACTACACGATTCACAATGAAAGGGAGCAGGAATATCTAAAGAGGGATATATTTTCTAGAGAGCTTGAACTGATGGATGACCTAACTGACAATAGAACTCGAAAGGATTGAGCTTCATGGCCGGACAGACAACAGAAGAAGGTACGTCAAACAGGTACAAGCTTCCAGCCATATGTCCCTCACCGATTGTCTTCCCAGTCTTTTGGTCCTGAAAAATACAACCATCAGAAAAAAATATTACCGAGCAATGTATGTCTCGAGTAATCTGACTAATTGAAAGTAAACTGAACGAATTTTTTGGTGTATGTAAGACAGAATTGAATGACAGTCCAGAAAAAAGATGAGCACTTTTACGTCCACGGACTGCTAGTGGACCACCATTGACAACAGTAAAATTGACAACACGACCTACCGAGACATAATTGTTAATCATACATGCGTCTCCAGTCATGTGAGAAGACACACTAGAGGCAAGCACCCTTTGCTTCGACTTGATTATACATGCTGCCGAGTACCCGGCTGTGGATTCCGATGTGGATACTTCACCATGACGTTGAGCTTGAAATTCAAAAAATATGTATATGACTCTGCAGTCATCTGAACAGATCGAATGCCATCATCAGGAGCATCTGATGTAACATTGGCGGTAGGAGCTTTAGGACACTGCTATAGGAAGTGGCCATGCTGACCGCAGTTGAAGCATGTGCACGGTCTTCCTCCATCACGACCGCCATTGCCTTGTCCCCCATCACAACCAGTATTTCAGCCACCACGTCATCCACCACGACTACCACGAAATCCACCACGAGCAGCACCAAGAACAGATCGATTAGCAGGAGTATCAATATGAAGCTGCTCACGTTAAGCCCTAGCTTTATTGATATTTGTTGTAAGGGGCAATATACGATCAACCTCATCAGTCATAGCCTTAAAGGCCCTGAAGTCCTTACGAAAATTTTCTCCCTGATTAGCTTTGTATATGCCAGCGACCGAGTCGTAGATACGAGATAAATCGTATTGCCATCAAACGTCGTTGCTATGTGTCACGACCCGATCCCAATGTAGTGGATCTAGTCGGATCATGCCCAGCTTGCACCGTTGTGAGACGGCGGCAGTAAGCTGTATCAAGCAGTGAAACATAACATGCGGAAACATCTAACGGAAATAAAATATTTTATTCAACTGGAAAAAAGTCTGGAAATAAAACAAACAACAACAATATTCATTTTATTACAATAGAAACTGAAAAGGAAAGTGTTAAGCCAACATTCTAGGGTTCAGGGGTTCCTGGTTCAGCCTCTGCGGGACCCAAGTCTGTCCCGTAGAAAGTGCAATAAGGCAGCTCCTCTTCGTCGCAATCACCTAAAAAAATTGGATCTCCAGTCAGGACGGAGCAAGAACATATTTCATCCATATCTAGTAATTCTAAATTAATAATAAATGTAAAATGCGAGACAGTTAAAGAAATAATATTTTTTTTTTGGATTTAATAGTAAAAAGATCAACAAGCAAGATGAAGTCAATGTCCAGAATGATGCAATGCCAAGCTAGTGTTTGAGTATATAACAGGACCTGTGACCAGCTGGGATAGAAACAATATGTATACTAACGTTTCGGCCGAAAACGAAATAGTATACGGTACGACTCAACCCACAGTGAGGTTGGGGTTAGCGCAGACAAGTAACGAGCAAGATTTGGCTTTGGTCACAGACGTTATACTACTCTCCCAAGCAATGAGTCAATGAGTCAATAATCAACATGTCAAGATAGCCATCCAGCAATCCATCAACCTATGTGGAGTCCGAGAGGGATCCACGGTGAATCAGTGTAACTATACTACATGTATCTAACTGATGCATACATTTAATTATCAAAATAAACACAGACATAGAATAGATATGAAACTTGCCTCAGAGTATTCCTTGACTTGGCAGCAACCAGAAAGTGACTGCTAGGATTTACAGATCCGAACCTACAAGATCGTAACGCCAGTTTTAGTAACCAGAATTACGCCCTAAATCTAAGGTACAAAACTAGGCCAAGTCTATAGGTTGGTGATCCTAATTTGGAAGCCATTTGTACATAAAAATAGATTTTGTTACAAATCTAAAATTAATATATAACCGTTTAAGTAAATATAGGTTTTGTCGTAAATAAATAATTATTAAGGAAAATTACTTTAAAAATGTATTTCTTTGAAATTAGTAATTTTGTAGGAAAATAGATTTATCTAAAAATATTTGAAAGTGAAATTTATTTATTGGGATTAATAATTAACAAAAACGATTTTCCTTAGAAAATACCTTTTAACCATTTTTCGTAATTTAAAAGAGAAATTAACTTTTTAAATACTAAAATAGCACCTTTGCATAAAAATACGGTTTTCTTGCCAAAATTATGATTTTAAATTAATACAAAATATTTCGATTATTAATAATAAATAACCTTCTTTTTACCAAAAATTAATGGTTTTTAAATTACTATAAAAGATTTCGGATTTTATTACTAAATGCCATTTACTAAAATAATTATTTTAACACATAATTCGTTTTATAGAAATTAATTAGCTTCTTTATTAATCTATTTACCGAAAACCTTTTTGATTTAAAAACATTTAAAAGAGAATTTATAATATATATATCATTATCTATTTGAAAATAATTTTATTATATATATCTAACAAATTTTTTACTTAAATAATAATAATTCTAATCCAATATTTATATTAATTAAAGATAATGCAACCTAACAAGGTTTCCTAAAAGGGATTTATTACCAACATTGCTAATATTAATCCACAGAAACTAATCTACATAAACTAATATTAATCTACAGAAACTAATATTAATCTACAGAAACTATTCTAAGGCCAGAAAGTCATATTGGGTTATGTGAACTACAACAGAAGGTGAAAGGGGAGAGGTTACCCAAGGCTTGCACGAAGGAGTACCGAGGGGAGGCCTCGGACTCGGAACAACGCCGGGATCGATGAGCACGTGTACGTGCACACATACGGCGAATACGCGGCGACGGGACACGCGCACGGGAGACGACGGACGCTGGGTGGAGGGCTCGGAAGGTAGGGAGTAGGGTCTGGATTCGGAGAGGACGACGAGACGAACGCGACGGTGGTCTCGGATTTTGATTTGGTGGAGGGAGGAGGAAATTATGGATTTATTTGTGAAGGTTTTGGGTGAGAGAGAAAGGCTTCTGTGATGTTTCTGATCTTTATGAGAGTTTGTACGTGAAGGAAGAAGAAAGGACGTGGTGGTCCGCGGGATGAGGGGATCTGAGAAAGAACAAGATGAGTGGAGGAATGGGCAAGTTAAGTGGGTTGGACTTTGGTAGCTAAGTTATCGGCCTAAAACAATAAAGGCTCACAAAACAAATATGAAGCATGCAAATTAAATAATATAAATCATGGGCTTCACACTATGACTTCCCATATTTCCTTAACGGAGTCCGTATTTTGAACCATGTCTTTCACTGATGGTTCCATGGAGTTCATCACTGTGTAAACAGTCGACTATCATCTGTCTCTCATTGCTCAAAGATGGGATCAGTCATTATTGGAGGGTTTGTCGGTCAAATGTTTGGACAACCTTATCCCTCGAAGCATCTTCTCGACTTTCTTTCGCCAGGTCGAGTAGCCTTCTGGTCCGTCTAATCGTCAATCGACAAGTCGAATCGAGGAAACCGTTACGCCAGTGCCCGTTGGTCCTGCCATTGCGTTTTCGACACTAATGTCCTTAGCACTGCTATTCGTCCCAGTGCTAGTCATCTTGCAATATTGTCAATTCGACCGTCGATTTGTACTTTTTGAATCACATCAATTCTATAAATGCGCTATTAATGTGGCCAGAACCGGCACGCAAATCGAAAGTAGAGATGAAAGTGGTTCACACAAGGCAGGACAGAGAGGTAATCCAAGTTACCCTCTGGTAAATCTTGATGTGAAGATTAAGTAAGGAAAGAAACAAAGATTCACACAAGATAAGCACATTGTCTGCTCTTTGTTAAATTTCTGACACCAACGTTGGAAGTCAAAGGTTCTAGCAAACACCACCGATGATGTTTACCCTCTGAGTATCCAAAGTCAATATTTAGGGCAGAGGTTCCAGCAAAATAAACTTGTTGTTTACCCTCTGTGAATCTCAAAAGTTTAATGCTGGAAAGTCGGAGGTTCCTGCAAACCAACCATTGTTTGCCCTATGAGGATCGCAACATTTTTTTTTTGGGAACTAGGTTAGGGTTTTGATGGGTGGGATGATGGCTGGGAGAAAGAAGCAAGGGTTAGGATTTTGCTTATGATCTGTGAAGCCCATGATTTATATTATTTAATTTGCATGCTTCATATTTGTTTTGTGAGCCTTTATTGTTTTAGCCCAATAACTTAGCTACCCAAGCCCAACCCACTTAACTTGCCCATTCCTCCACTCATCCAGTTCTCTCTCAGATCCCCTCATCCCGCGGACCACCACGTCCTTTCTTCTTCCTTCACGTACAAACTCTCAGAAAGATCAGAAACATCACGGAAGCCTCTCTCTCTCACCCAAAACCTTCACAAATAAATCCATAACTTCCTCCTCCCTCCACCAAATCAAAATCCGAGACCACCGTCGCGTTCGTCTCGTCGTCCTCTCCGAATCCAGACCCCACTCCCTACCTTCCGAGCCCTCCGCCCGGCGTCCGTCGTCTCCCGTGCGCGTGTCCCGTCGCCGCGTATTCGCCGTGTGCGTGCACGTACCCGTGCTCATCGACCCGGCGTTGTTCCGAGTCTGAGGCCTCCCCTCGGTACTCCTTCGTGCAAGCCTTGGGTAACCTCTCCCCTTTCACCTTCTGTTGTAGTTCACATAACCCAATATGACTTTTTGGCCTTAAAATAGTTTCTGTAGATTAATATTAGTTTCTGTAGATTAGTTTATGTAGATTAATATTAGTTTCTGTAGATTAGTTTATGTGGATTAATAATAGCAATGTTGGTAATAAATCCCTTTTAGAAAACCTTGTTAGGTTGCATTATCTTTAATTAATATAAATAGTGGATTAGAATTATTATTATTTAAGTAAAAGTTTTGTTAGATATATATAATAAAATTATTTTCAAATAGATAATGATATATATATTATAAATTCTTTTTTAAATGTTTTTAAATCAAAAAGGTTTTCGGTAAATAAATTAATAAAGAAGCTAATTAATTTCTATAAAACGAATTATGTGTTAAAATGGTTATTTTAGTAAATGGCATTTAGTAATAAAACCCGAAATCTTTTATAGTAATTTAAAAACCATTAATTTTTGGTAAAAAGATGGTTATTTAGTATTAATAATCGAAATATTTTGTATTAATTTAAATCATAATTTTGGCAAGAAAACCGTATTTTTATGCAAAGGTGCTATTTTAGTATTTAAAAAGTTAATTTCTCTTTTAAATTACGAAAAATGGTTAAAAGGTATTTTCTAAGGAAAATCGTTTTTGTTAATTATTAATCCCAATAAATAAATTACACTTTCAAATATTTTTAGATAAATCTATTTTCTTACAAAATTACTAATTTCAAAGAAATACATTTTTTAAGTAATTTTCCTTATTAATTATTTATTTACGACAAAACCTATATTTACTTAGACGATTATATATTAATTTTAGATTTGTAACAAAATCTATTTTTATGTACAAATGACTTCCAAATTAGGATCATCAACCTGTAGACTTGGCCTAGTTTTGTACCTTAGATTTAGGGCGTAATTCTGGTTACTAAAACTGGCGTTACGATCTTGTAGGTTCGGATCTGTAAACTCTAGCCGTCACTTTCTGGTTGCTGCCAAGTCAAGGAATACTCTGAGGCAAGTTTCATATCTATTCCATGTCTGCGTTTTATTTTGCTAATTAAATGTATGCATCAGTTAGATACATGTAGTATAGTTACACTGATTCACCGTGGATCCCTCTCGGACTCCACATAGGTTGATGGATTGCTGGATGGCTATCTTGACATGTTGATTATTGACTCATTGACTCATTGCTTGGGGATTGCTTGGGGGAGTAGTATAACGTCTGTGACCAAAGCCAAATCTTGCTCGTTACTTGTCTGCGCTAACCCCAACCTCACTGTGGATTGAGCCGTAACGTATACTATTTCGTTTTAACCGAAACGTTAGTATACATATTGTTTCTATCCCAGCCGGTCACAGGCCCTGTTATATACTCAAACACTAGCTTGGCATTGCATCATTCTGGACATTGACTTCATCTTGTTTGTTGGTCTTTTTACTATTAAATCCAAAAATATATATATATTATTTCTTTAACTGTCTCGCATTTTACATTTATTATTAATTTAGAATTGTTAGATGTGGATGAAATATGTTCTTGCTCCCTCCTGACTGGAGACCCAATATTTTTAGGTGATTGCGACGAAGAGGAGCTGCCTTACTGTACTTTCTACGGGACAGACTTGGGCCCCGCAGAGGCTGAACCAGGAACCCCTGAACCCTAGAATGTTGGCTTAGCACTTTCCTTTTCAGTTTCTATTGTAATAAAATGAATATTGTTGTTGTTTGTTTTATTTCTAGACTTTTTTCCAATTGAATAAAATGTTTTATTTCCGTTATATGTTTCCGCATGTTATGTTTCACTGCTTGATACATCTTACTGCCGTCGTCTCACAACGGTGCGAGCTGGACATGATCCGACTAGATCCACTACATTAGGATCGGGTCGTGACATATTTTCAATGGTGGCCCATGCAGGTCAGTTCTGTAAATTGGTTTAGTCTACTTAGTCTAGACCAGCATACAGTTCTGTAACTTGACCTAGGTTTAGATAAGACTTTAGAAAAACAGACTCTAGAAACAACTAGAACACCTAGATTATATTCATCCTGTTACAACATAGGGCCGAAATTATCTATCTATGATATCTATTTTTGCTTGCTTATAGTTTCGTAGGTTACTTTGCTTATGTTTGTACCTAAACCTTTCAGATAATGACTAATATTCCAAAGCTATTCCTTTGTTGGTTTTATTAAACCATTTTAACTTGACTTTCTTTGAACCAATGGATTAGCTATTTAGCTCAACTCACGCAGCAAATTCTCGAACTTTTATTGGTCTTAAGGAATTATTTTTTAAAATAATTTCGGTAAAGACCAATATTCTCGAAGTGTTCTGCTGGAAACATTTTCATTTCTTGACTTCCTCCACTCAACTTGAAACCTTATTATCTTTAGGTAACTTCTTGATCAATTCAAGGCCTAGAAATCTTCTAAACTCAATGCTTGAGTATCATGAAGCATGAATGGTCAGAAAATTGATTCCATTCTATTATTGAGCTTCCTTTAGTCATTGAAAAACTTTTGAATTGTTGAACTATCCCTTTGAAATTCCTATGTACAAAGTTGAAAAAATATTCAATGACCAAATATGGCTTTGCATATATGTGTTGCAGCCATTTACCTGAATTATTAAAACTGCGAGTTTAGTGCAGCTAGTTGCGCACTGGCAAGGCATAAACTCTAAGTTGAAGTGATTTCAGGTGTTCATAGGTTTTCGGATATTATTGAGACAATGTCCTAAATGTATCATATTTGTCCCATATGTTGTTCAGCCATGAAATGGATAAAGTTGATAGACTACTCGGTAACCTATCATTATTCAAGTTATGGACCCAAAAATTTACTGCAGTCAGGTGCACTCTGACGAGGCATGAATTTGAGACAAAATGACTTCAAATATATTTGATTTCCGAATATTATTATAAGACTATATCCATACCATGGTTGTCTTTTTAGCACCATCAAATTATTCTGACTTTTGGCCGATTAGAAGATTTGCATTTCTAACGGTTGTCTCCATTTTTAGAATTATCTTATCACAGCCGGAAGGAATAGATTTTCTATGAAATTCTACTTGATTTTTCTAGAACTTATTAGGACCATATCGATCTCTATTAGCTCAATCTCTTTTCTGGTTCAACTTTAGCGCGTTGCATATATTTTGGAAGCTATAGATAGTTGTGGATAGCTTTATATATTAAATAGTTGATATACATCTTATGGATGACTATATGTATATAGTGTATAGCTATATGCGGGAGAAACATAGATTGTTACCTATCTCATTTCTAGTAAGGACATTTTTGGGATCAATATTAGTTACCTAAAGGGTAGAAAGGTAGAAGAATAACTTGAGTACGCTAGTCTTGAGAGAGTGGTATATGTTAACTTGTGGCTTATTGGGTTAGAACCGTTAGTAGTGCTCGCCAGTGCCTAAACCTCATTCAAACAAATGAAGGTATTTGACGACATTGAATTTTATAATTAAAGAAGAGTATGGAAGATAGAGAAAGACGTAGGTAGAGTTAGCGAGAAAAGTCTAAAATTTGGTAAGATTCTCCCATGGAGGAAGTGAATTTGGATAATACATAAACATGAGAATATGAGTATCAAGTAAAGGAAAACTTGACGGAAATTAACTTTTATGATTAGATGATTACTGTACCCAGAAGGGACGAATATAACCATGGAAGGAATATCACAAGCAATGGAATGATAGGTTCTACGGAAGGAATAAGCACTGAGGAATTGAGATAAGACTATTGGCATGCAACTTTGGAAAGAAGCAATTGGATTTGCAATTTCTACCACATTGGAGACTCATATTAGTTATGATAAAAATAATTGAGATTTTGTGATATTTTTGCTATTGTGTTTGGATGAGAACGATTGACATGTGCATGATTAAAGATTAAAATTTGATCAGTAATTATAATTTGGTCAATTGATTTCAAGAATTGGAAATTCTCGAATATAGACCATGGATCAACTTTCTAAGGATTTACTATAACAAGTGAAGATTGTGACTTTGACGTAGTCAGTTTTGGAAGAATGACTGACAAAAAAAAATGATGTCTGTAAAATGATTTAATCGAGAGAAATACTTGAAATTTGAAATGCATTTGGCATACGAGTTACATACAACGACGGATGAAAGTTTGATTTAGATGATTTATGATTCCAAATAGGTTTAGTTTTAATACCTTGGCAGCTGCCTTAGTTTTCTATAGATCCTGAGAGTTCAGCTAGTTTAGCGAGTTAGAGATTGATTTTTGCATGTGTATTAATAAGATTTTATCTTGTAAGTCATTTTTTTTGCATACCCTATCTTTTGACCCTTGAAATAGTGATACAATATTCTTTCTATTCCCCTTTGATTATCACTCAGTTCTCAACGGAAATATCTTATCCGATTACATTCCTATCATAGCTATATTATTCTAATCACCCACGATATCCTACTATCATACAACTTGCTGATTTTTTTTCCTGATCACAAACCCTTATACCCCATTCCAATTTGATTTGGAATTTTTAGTTCTTCTGAATTCAGAAGATTCTATTTGTCTTCTCAATAAACTGTTGATGTTCGTTTCTTTCTTGCATTTTCTGTTTCATGAGACCTCATTTGATTTTTTTTTTTTCTATTTTATGATCATATTTTAATCGTAACTAGATTTTACTCGTACCTAAAAATGATTTTTGATCACAACAATATTCCAACTCTATCTTAGATCATATCTAGATAATTCTGATCGTGCCTATATTTTATCATTGTACCTAGTGATCATGCCTCGAATCCGATTATGCCTGATGATTTAAATCTGGAACGATTTATAGCAGGGATTTTTTTTTTTTTTTTTGAGTATATGAGTTATGGAATAAAGATGAGGTAATTATGAACACTTGTGACTTATGATTTGAATCAATGAAGGGATAATTAATGATGTGAATACCAAGCAAATTGACATTGTAGATTAGATATTGTTTAATGATAAGCATAGAGATGCACTTTAGGAAGATGCATGATGAATCAAAAGATATATAAAGGACGAAACTAGAAATTTTGGACTTAAGATGTAACTAATTAAGGATGGCAATCGTATGAATTGAAGGGTGCAAAAGATTTTAAATCAGAAACCAGAGATTGAAGGATTGTAAATAATACAAGGTTGAGGGATGATAAGATATATTTTTAACAGAGAAAAGTTTGGTCAAATGATAGAGTAAAATCAAGATGAACTGTTCGAGCTTAAAACAAGATAAATAAATTTTATTGAGAATTCAGGATCAAATAGGTAAATGAGGATTTGGAATCAAGATATATACGTGTTGGTGAAAATAGACGTCTAGATACATTACAGAGTGATCACATACGAGTACAAAAGATAAACAAGGAATGATGAAAATTTCACTAAATCATGACAAATTGGAGTATAGAAGCGTGATGTTGGAATTTAAATGTGATATTGGGTTACTGAGGCTTGATACTAGATTATTACGACAAGATGGAGTGTACCAAATTACGATATTTTGGTCAAGAATGAATAAGATGTATAAGAACATGATTGGAACACATGTATTGGTATGACATAGAGTTAAATTTTGCATATATATTAGCAAACTGAAGGAAGTACAAAACATATAGCGGAAAATATTATGTGTTTAGTAAGAAAAGGTAGAAAGACAAATTTTTTTTAAGATTATAACGGTAATGGACAATTCAGGGATGAAAGCAGAAATCCATAATTGTGGATAGTGACTGTGTTTCTAAGGAGGGAAGAATGTTATTTGAGAATAGTGGATAAGATTGATGAAGATATTGCACTAGATGGATTTGCTATGAGACAGTTAGCCTAGTTAGGCATAAGGCTGTTGAGGAAGAATACCCTGACTGCTTTGAGGCATGATTGCATGATTGTACTCCGACTCTCATCTTGAAATTTTGAGGACGAAATTTTCTAAGGAGGGAAGGTTGTGAAGCCCATGATTTATATTATTTAATTTGCATGCTTCATATTTGTTTTGTAAGCCTTTATTGTTTTAGCCCAATAACTTAGCTACGCAAGCCCAACCCACTTAACTTAACTTGCCCATTCCTCCACTCATCCGGTTCTCTCTCAGATCCCCTCATCCCGCGGACCACCACGTCCTTTCTTCTTCCTTCACGTACAAACTCTCAGAAAGATCAGAAACATCACAGAAGCCTTTCTTTCTCACCCAAAACCTTCACAAATAAATCCATAACTTCCTCCTCCCTCCACCAAATCAAAATTCGAGACCACCGTCGCGTTCGTCTCGTCGTCCTCTCCGAATCCAGACCCCACTCCCCTACCTTCCGAGCCCTCCGCCCGGCGTCCATCGTCTCCCGTGCGCGTGCCCCGTCGTCGCGTATTCGCCGTGTGCGTGCACGTACCCGTGCTCATCGATCTCGGCGTTGTTCCAAGTCCGAGGCCTCCCCTCGATACTCCTTCGTACAAGCCTTGGATAACCTCTCCCCTTTCACCTTCTGTTGTAGTTCACAGAACCCAATATGACTTTCTGGCCTTAGAATAGTTTCTGTAGATTAATATTAGTTTCTGTAGATTAGTTTATGTGGATTAATATTAGCAATGTTGGTAATAAATCCCTTTTAGAAAACCTTGTTAGGTTGCATTATCTTTAATTAATATAAATAGTGGATTAGAATTATTATTCTTTAAGTAAAAGTTTTGTTAGATATATATAATAAAATTATTTTCAAATAGATAATGATATATATTATAAATTCTCTTTTAAATGTTTTTAAATCAAAAAGGTTTTCGGTAAATAGATTAATAAAGAAGCTAATTAATTTCTATAAAACGAATTATGTGTTAAAATGATTATTTTAGTAAATGGCATTTAGTAATAAAATCCGAAATCTTTTATAGTAATTTAAAAACCATTAATTTTTGGTAAAAAGATGGTTATTTAGTATTAATAATCAAAATATTTTGTATTAATTTAAAATCATAATTTTGGCAAGAAAATCGTATTTTTATGCAAAGGTGCTATTTTAGTATTTAAAAAGTTAATTTCTCTTTTAAATTACGAAAAATGGTTAAAAGGTATTTTCTAAGAAAAATTGTTTTTGTTAATTATTAATCCCAATAAATAAATTCCACTTTCAAATATTTTTAGATAAATCTATTTTCCTACAAAATTACCAATTTCAAAGAAATATATTTTTTAAGTAATTTTCCTTAATAATTATTTATTTACGACAAAACCTATATATACTTAAACGGTTATATATTAATTTTAGATTTGTAACAAAATCTATTTTTGTGTATAAATGGCTTCCAAATTAGGATCACCAACCAATAGACTTGGCCTAGTTTTGTACCTTAGATTTAGGACGTAATTCTGGTTACTAAAACTGGCGTTACGATCTTGTAGGTTCGGATCTGTAAACCCTAGCAGTCACTTTCTGGTTGCTGTCAAGTCAAGGAATACTCTGAGGCAAGTTTAATATCTATTCCATGTCTGCGTTTTATTTTGATAATTAAATGTATGCATCGGTTAGATACATGTATTATAGTTACACTGATTCACCGTGGATCCCTCTCGGATAGGGCTGGCGATGGGTAGGGTAGGGTAGGGTAAGGGCAGGAAGAGGGCAGGGTAGGGTAGGGTATTGACCTTTTTTTGATACCCTAGGGGAGTCATGAGGGTAGGGTAGGGTAGCCCTCTTCCAAAAAACCAATACCCATTACCCGTCATTGTCCTTTACCCTCACAGGGTAGCTGAGGGTCAGGGTATGGAGGGTAAGGGTATTACCCTTGCCATTTCATTTTTTTAACTTTGAAAATCAAATTTTTTGCTAGTAAACAGGGGGGGAATATTTTTTCTTTCCATTTCATTTTTTTCAGATTTTGACAGCATTCAAAAATTATAACAACTTAACAAGAAATAACAAGGAGAATATTTTTTTTTACTAAAGGCGCTGAACCCAGTTATATAGTAGAACCTGGGCTGCCTACATACCCAATGAGGGGGCTAGACCTGACTCCTTAGGATCAAGCACCATGTAGTTCTCCTAATCCTAAGTACTAATTACAAAAAACTACAAGTAGTAGTAATACTATGGCAGTGGGACTATACAAAATTACAAAGCGGGTTGGGAGAAGGGTAGGGTCGAGGGTTTTAAAGGGTTAGGGTTAACGGGTAGTGGTTAGGGTAGTGATTCAGGGTAGGGTAGGGTTCAGGGTAGGGTTACAGGGCAGAGGGTAGGGCGGGTACCCGGGTAATTGCACTAGGGTAACAGAATAAAACTCTTACCCTACCCTAATTCCAAGAGGGTAAGGGTAGGGCATGCCCTCGAAGGATAGAGGGTACCCGTGGGCACCTGAGGGTGCAGGGTACCCGGCTAGGGTAGAGGGTATGAGGGCAAAATCGCCACCCCTACTCTCGGACTCCACATAGGTTGATGGATTGCTGGATGGCTATCTTGACATGTTGATTATTGACTCATTGACTCATTGCTTGGGGATTGCTTGGGGGAGTAGTATAACGTCTGTGACCAAAGCCAAATCTTGCTCGTTACTTGTCTGCGCTAACCCCAACCTCACTGTGGATTGAGCCGTACCGTATACTATTTCGTTTCGGCCGAAACGTTAAGTATACATATTGTTTCTATCCCAGCCGGTCACAGGCTATGTTATATACTCAAGCACTAGCTTGGCATTGCATCATTCTGGACATTGACTTCATCTTGCTTGTTGGTCTTTTTACTATTAAATCCAAAAAAAATATTGTTTCTTTAACTGTCCCGCATTTTACATTTATTATTAATTTAGAATTGTTAGATGTGGATGAAATATGTTCTTGCTCCCTCCTGACTGGAGATCCAATATTTTTAGGTGATTGCGACGAAGATGAGCTACCTTACTGCACTTTCTATGGGACAGACTTGGGTCCCACAGAGGTTGAACCAGGAACCCCTGAACCCTAGAATGTTGGCTTAGCACTTTCTTTTTCAGTTTCTATTGTAATAAAATGAATAGTGTTGTTGTTTGTTTTATTTTTAGACTTTTTTCCAGTTGAATAAAATATTTTATTTCCGTTAGATGTTTCCGCATGTTATGTTTTACTGTTTGATACAGCTTATTGCCGCCGTCTCACAACGGTGCAGGCTGGACATGATCCGACTAGATCCACTACATTGGAATCGGGTCGTGACATGAACCATAGAAGGGGGGTTCGCCGGGTGCAGCAACAGTATGAATAGGGTTAGGCGGAGGGGTAGGAAGGAGGCAGCGGGTAGGAAGGCGATAGCGGTAGTAGCAAGGGCGGGCAGGCGGGGGGAGGGGGGTAGTGTAGCGGGGTGGGGGGGGTGGGCTAGGGTTAGGTTTTTTTTTTTTTGTGGAGAGAGGGGGGATGACGGCTAGGATTTTGGCTCTGATACCATGTAGAGATTAGAACGATGGGATAATTTTATTAATGAGAAGAGCTACATATATATAGGAGAGGCTAACCCCTCTCCCTTTTGTTCGAAGTAGGGGTGAGCATTATTCGTTTTATGACCGAAAATCGAACGAGCCGAACCGAACCAAATAAGAGATTCGGTTCGGTTTCGGTTTTGAAAATATTAAAATTTCTTATTCGGTTTCGGTTTTGGGTTTCGGTTTCGGTCCAAAACCGAAAACCGAATAAGAAATGTATATATATATATATATATATATATATATATATATATATATATATATATATATATATGTGTGTGTGTGTGTGTGTGTGTGTGTGTTTACTAAATACATATAGGTATATACTAAATATATCTAGGTATATTTAGTTACTATATATATTAACAAAAAAATGTGCAAATAAACCAAAAAAATCAAATAAACCGAATAAACCGAAAACCGAACCGATTTAATTCGGTTCGGTTTAATTCGGTTATGGACAAATTCGGTTCGGTTTCGGGTTTTGCTTATTCGGTCTTCGGTCGAATTCGGTTTTCGGTTATTCAGTTCGGTTGGAACCGAATTAACCAAATGCTCCCCCCTAGTTCTAAGCAATGTGGGACTAAAGGCCACTAATACTAATAATGTTAATATACTTAACAATTCCTTATGTAGTATTTAACCTCTGCTTACCTGCTGTGTAGTAGAAGTCTATATCTTGGTACAATTATATGCTGAATCTATGTATTGTCTGCTTGATATTTTCTTTTTCTTTTTGGTTTCTTCATGTTATTATGTTTTTAGTGATGTGGTTCGACTGGAAGCATTTTTTACTACACTTGTTGTCCATGCATCATTCCACCAAGTTTGACTCTTCTTTTCTTTATTAACTTATAATCGTATCCTATTATTTTATTTTATTTCCAGGTTGAATGCAACGTACTTGCTGCTTTTTGTGCTTACATTAGTTCAATATTTCTATACGTCTGGTTCTTCTCCAGGGTAACTAATTTTTTTTCTTAATAATGTTTTTCTTATCGACTTTTCTCATAATTTCGATTCATTAGAACATAAAGTTTCTTATTTTGCACCATTAACTTATATGTCAGGTTTGTTATTGATGCGATGAGAGCTGAGAATGGGACACATGCTACATACATAAACATGTCGAGGGCTTCAATGTATGATCATCTTAGGTTTACCTAGATGAGGGTCACTCAGGGCCTTAAAATTTACTCCTTACCATCTTACTTATAATATTATGGGGCCATCAGCTAACTTCTGCTCCTAACTTATGCATTTTCTGATGATCAAGCAAAGGCAGTCTGCTTCAAAAAATGGAAACTTAACTTCTTCCGCCAATAGCAGCCAGTTGGGAAGAAGTAATAGCATGAATTCATCATCATGGTTGAAGCTAGTTATGGACCTATACCCACCAGGGCCACCAGGCAGGTAGAAAACCTTCCTTAAAAAGTTAAACGGGAAGCCATTCTACTGAAATCATGCTTCAGTTATGTAGCCAAACAAGATTTTAGCAGCTGTAACAAAAATAAACTCACACTGACTGTATTGTTTAATTTATACTCACTTGGCGTTTTAACGATTACTATGGTTTTCCTTTTTTACTGCTGAATATCTTGCAATAATATTGCATGTTCTTCATCATTCTGCCACCTATTGTTATTGCTTAAAAGCACTTTAGAAGTTAATGCAGAAGGTGACCCAAAACATTATTTAACTACTTATAATGTATACCAATATGTATGAGAGTGAATTCTTCATCATACTGGATAACTATTTTTATTAACTGAGAATCGCTCTATAATTCATTGTGGAAAATGGTTCAAATGTAAATTAAAAATGCAAAATATAGAGTGTATGAATTTATATATAAGTGTTCTGTCTGCTGTAGGTTTAAATTGCCAGTCTGCATATTCACATACATGCCCCGGATCACCGATTGCATCACAGGAATAAATGTAATCTATTCTTTTGTTATGTGTGGGGGAGACGATCTCTTACTTCCAGGTTCCCTTTGACACTTGTGGTGTTGTAGGATAAAACTTTTACCATGCACTTGCATTTATTATTCATACCAATTGGCTGTACGTTCAGAGCAGTCAATTCTGACACACTTGATAGAAACTTTACTGACTGGACTTTAACTCTGTCTGCTATTTGTGTTACATATCCACAATTTACTAGTGTGACTTCCCAGGTTTTTGGGATATCATTCCTTTTCTCTCTTTGGCTTAACGTGTCATGGGATGAAAGCAATTTCCTATAGAAAATTGCATCAGCTTTCCTCTTTGTCTGGACTCTTTATATTCTAGGGGAACTTGGAGGATGCTCCTTGCTTGCATGAGCTGCCAACTAGCTGTCTAGGTTATATGACATGATCCTCTCATGCTCATAAGAATGTTGGCTATGAATTTGGCACCAACATAGAGTGTTGACATTGTGTTGATAGTTGATCATGAAATTTGTTAGTTCTTTTATGATGTTTTCTTATGCACCATAGCCAATCCCATTGTGATGGGAAAAGGCTTGGATCATGATCATGATGATAAGTTGATGCAATTAATTTGTGTTTTTTTTATCATTTGAAAGTCGAGATCTAAAATGATGTCGAATCCACGATAAAGCCAACAAATATGTACTTAATGAGGGCTTGACCATAAGTCATGAAACATTTTATATTGTTTGATTGTAACTTATTTACATAGATGAAATGCCTTATATGTGACAAACAAGGATGATAATAGGTCAAGCTTTGTTGCCGAACACGCAACACAGGTCTTTGCCTATCCCTTTGACATGAATTTGACCCAAGTTCACCTGGAAGTGTGAATATTGCAAATTAACACAGAAAATTCATTTCCATCTTAAAAGAAATTGTAGATAAGAAACCGCAACTAACATGTTGCTTCGACCTGTCACTGCGACCCTTGAGTTCTTATGCTCCTTGCTTCGATAATTGTGTTATATGTTGTAGGCCCAATGTTGTCAAAATCAGATTGGACCATAAGATCGTACAAGGGTACAGATTGGATCCAGATTGTGAATCATAAGATTCTTGATTAAATATACGAAAATTTTCATACAGAGCAATGAAGTTATAGTAAATTGCACGAGGAGAGTAAATTTTGATAAAATTCTATAGGAAGAAACCAAATGTCCATAGTAAGGACGTTATTGTTGATTACTTCATAAACCGTACTAAACCCCCTTCAAACCCCACTAAATAGATCAGAAGCCCACTAAACACGACCCAAAAAAAAATGAACAAAAATGCCCTTGATAAGGTCGTTTCTTGAGCCATAAACGCCCTTACTAAGGGTGGATTCTCCCCATTGTTGCAAGAGACGCGCCCTTAGCAAGGACTTCTTTTGCGAAAGTAACGTCCTTCTAAGGACGTATTTCTTGATTCCTTGTTTTAGAATTTGGGAAAATGCGTTTGTGTCTACAATTTTTATTTTTAAAAATACGGTAACAAAAATGTCCAAGGACGTTTACAATGTAAGAAACAACAAAAACACCCTTAGTATGGACATTTTTATGTTATTTATTTTTATTTTTTAATCATTTTTTAATCCAAAATTTTGTAATTTTGTTTATCAGAAAGTTTATAGAAATGAAATTATAAAAAAATAGGGTGATATGTATAGTGTTCTTGTAGCTCAGTTGGTTAGAGGATATGTTTGTGGGTATGAAGTAGACCTGTAAATAGATAGTCGAAAATTCAAATCCGATTTGATTCCGTGTCCGAACTTTCGGATTTCGGATATTATTAGAAATTTCGGATATCGGTTTCGGATATCCGAATATTTTTCGGATATTATCTTTTTTCGGATACGAATTCGGATATTCGGTATTCAAATCTGTTAATATCCGATCCGACTTTAAATTGCAAATATCGGATTCGGATATCCAAAATTTTATATATATTATAGTACATTGTATATGCAATATATATTAATTAATAGAGAAGATTAAAGGATTTTATTCTCAACTGACTTTTACATAAATCAGTTTATTTATTACTTTTTTACCTATATATTATCATATAATTTTATATGTTAATTACAATTTACAACAGAAGATGAAAGGGCTCAAATATGTAGAGCAATATATATATATATATATATATATATATATATATATATATATATATATATATATATATATATGGCCGACTCAAATTTAGCATTCTTGGAATTTTCGATAGAAGATTAAATGACTCAAATAGAGCTATATGTGAGCAAGTCAATTGAGCATTTTTGGAATTTTTAATAGAAGACGAAATGTCTCAAATAGAGCAATTGAATTTGGTTTTGGATATTCGAATACTAACTATATTTTTTAATATTTTGGATTTCGAATTTCGGATTTTGGATATTCGAATAATAGCATTCGAATTTTTTTTAGCTAATCGGATCGAAGTATCAAAAGAGGTATCCGTTCGGATATCGGATCGGATTCGGATATTACAAAAAAAATTCGGATACGGATACGAATATTGCCCTGTCCGTACCGATAAGTATCCGTTGACACCCATAGTATGAAGTTTTGAGTTCAAATCTCAATAGAAGCAGTATTCTTTTATATTTAAAACCTAAGAATTTTAAAAAAATATTGTGGAATCTGAATATTTAAAAAAAGTACTAGTTTCACTAAGATTTGAACTAAAAAACTTCCACCCACAAACATCCCCTAACCAATTGAGCTACAACAACCATATCACCCCAGATATTTTCTATTTTAACTTATAAAAAAATTAAAAATAAAAATTATAGCAGTTAAAAAAGTAAAGAAAAAATAGAGCAGAAAAACACCTTTGCTAATGACATTAATCTCACACCCAACCCAAAATTGCCATTGGCAAGGGTGTTTTCTCCGGTTTTTGTCTTTCTTTACAAGAAAGCTACTTCAAAAAATAATAAAAAATTAAAAAAATGTCCTTGCTAAGGGCGTTTCATTCACACTTTTACCAAATACACCCTTAACAAGTGCGTATATCTCTCTTCTATTGTTTATTATTATTATTTTTTTATTTTCTAGATGGGAATCAACTAAAATGTCTTACCATGGACATTTTGGTTCTTTCTCTGTAAGTTTTTCAAACTTTGTTCTCCTCGTACAATTTGTTATAATTTCGATGCTTTGGGTGAACATTTCTGTTAAATCTATAAAAAAAATTCAAATAAATATGAAAAAAATATGGACATTCAAATATAAGAGACATCATTCATGATTGATAAATAAATCTACAAAACATGTATGTTTTAACATATACAATGTTGCAGAAAGCGGCCTGGGCGGCCGACTAGTCGGCAGTCGGCCGCCCCCGTCTCGACTAGCTGCCTAGTCGGCCCAGAAGTCGGAGCACGCCGGAAAACGGCCTAGTCGGCCGACTAGTCGGCCCTAGGCGGCTAGCCGGCGCTAGTCGGCCCTAGGCGGCTAGCCGGCGCTAGTCGGCCGACTAGGCTACTGATCAGCAAAAAAAAAAAAAACGGGTTGAGAAGGAAGAAACCTGCCCCGTACCCAAATTAGGTTCAAAACCTAACTTCACAGCAGCCAACAGCAGCTTTACAAAAAAAAAAAGAAAGGAGGAGGAGAAAGAAGAGTTCGAAGAAGAAGAAGAAGAAAGAGGAGCGACTTACCTCTGCGCCGGCCGCCGTTCCCGCCGACTGAAGTGCCAACGCCGCCGTCCCCGCCGACTGAAGTGCTAGCGCCGCCGTTCCCGTCGACTGTAGGTATGTCTTTCTTCTTTTTCTTCTCTTCTTCTTCTTCGTCTTCTTCTTCTTTTCTTTTTGGCAGCAACAACACTTATAGTGTAACAGCAGCAGCAGCACTTGTTTTTTTTTTGAAGTGAACTGAAGTGAACAACAGCACTTTTTTTTTGAAGTGGCAGCAGCACGTTTTTCTGTGGGTGAACAGAAACAACAACAGTAGTCAGTGCACAAATATTCCCCCCCCCACCACATGTTTAAAAAAAAATATTGACATGATCCAATTGTTTTACAGACGACAGTGCACATATATATAAGTATATATATAATATTTTTTTGTTTTTTTACTTATTATTGATATTTGATATGATCCAATTGTTTTATAGATATGACTACTTCATCGGTCGCTTCCAATTCCAATGTTGGTGAAATGACAAGTGATTTAAACATCCAAAATGCTCTCAAACGTGTATCCGGTGACGTTGGATGGGATTATGGTGAACTTGTGGATGTGAAGGCATTAGATCGAGTTCAATGCAAGTTTGTTCAAAGATTGTGTCCGGAGGCATCTACCGGCTCAAATGTCATGTAGCCGGTCGTGCCGGAAATGTGAAAGCTTGCAATAAAGCCTCCAAAGAAGCAATACAAGCATGTGTAGAGGCACTTGATGGTGCTAAGAGGAAGAAGACACAAAAGCAAAACGAAGAGACGGAACTTAGAAAAGAAGTTTTGACATGATGCTATGGAAATGGATGCCGACATTGAACTAGTCACGAGACCGAAAAGGTCTACTATGGATAGATTTGTGGAGATCAACCCAGAAAAAAATAAGAATCCACAATGTTTACAAAGCAAGCTAATTTGACGGTGTTGATGGACAAGAAGAAGGTGATGGATACACAACAATACATAGCACAGTGGGTCATTGAGAGTAGCATTCCTTTCAACGTCATTCAAAATGATAGTTTCAAGCTAATGACTGAGGCTATTGGACAGTTTGGTCCAGGATTACCTACGCCAAGTCGATATCGGTTGAGTGGTCCATGTTTGAATGCGGAGGTGTCGAGAGTTAAGGACTCTCTAAAAAAGCATGAAGAAGAGTGGGTTATATCCGGTTGTTCCATTATGACCAATGCTTGGACCGACCGCAAAAGGAGAAGCATTATGAACTTGTGTGTTCATTGCAAGGGTCACAGTATCGGTATCGGAATCGGTATCGGACCATTCCTATGAGTATTGGTATCGGCGATATCGGTAGTATCGGCGGTTTCAGATCGGAGTATCGGATTTTTCGGTATCGAAAAACAAATAATTATTAATAAATTAATAACATTTAAAATATATATTTTATACATTTAGGCATAATTTTAAGTATTTTCAGTGTTATTTCTTAGTAGTTTTGAAAATAAATGAAATAGTAGTCACCCTTACCGATTGGTTTATATGCAATAGATCAATTTTCTTCTTTTACATGCCTTTACAACCTTATTATGCTTCAAACCCTTGCTGATTTGCCTTTTTTGTTCAATTCTCTTTGCTGAATTGATCGGAAAAGAGACCCCCAAATGTCGGTATCGGTCAGTATCGGGTATCGGTCGGTATCGGATCGGGACACGCTAAAACGTACCGGTAACGGCCGTATCGGATCGGTATCGGCCGATACTTTAAACTATGGTTTATTGTAGAGAAGGGATCTCTTTCATTTCTTCAAGAGAAGATTCCGATGCATCTCATACGGGGTCCTACATATTTGAGTATGTCGATAAATGCATCGACGATATAGGACAAGAGAAGGTGGTGCAAGTTGTGACAGATAATGTTTCAAACAACATGACGGCGGCTACTTTGATGGCTACCAAAAGGCCTAATTTATTTTGGACTTCTTGCGCCACACATACGGTGAACCTTATGCTTGAGGCGATTGGTAAACTTCCAAGGTAAGTCTCGTCTCATAACTCTTAGTTTATTATTTAATTACTTGATTTGCTTCATTACTTATTTAATTTGTAAACTTTCAAGGTTCAAGAGTACAATTGATAAGGCAAAGGCCTTAACTATCTTCATATATTCTCATCACTCAACCTTGAGTATGATGAGAAAGTTGACAAAGAAGCGTGACATTGTACGACCGGGAGTCACAAGATTTGCAAGTAATTACCTTATTTTGCAAAGTTTGGTGGAGAAGAAAGAACAACTAAGGCATATATTTGCTTCCGAAGAATGGGCCCGGAATTCACATTCCAAAAGTGTGAAAGAAAAAGTGGCATATGCAATCGTTGTTAGCCTATCTTTTTGGAAGTCGGTGAACTCATGCTTGATTGTTTTCCGGCCATTAGTGAAAGTCCTCCGCCTTGTTGATAGTGATAGACCATCTATACCTTGGTTGTATGGAGAACTTGAAGTGGCAAAAAAATAGATCAAGGAGGAAGTCTATAGTGGACTTGAAAATAACTATAAACCAATACTTGACATTATCGAAGCTAGATCCAAGGGTAGACTTGATTCCAATTTGCACTTGGCGGGATATTTCCTTAATCCATACTATTTTGCAAAGAATAGGGTGGATATCTGAGATGACATAGCTTGTATGGAAGCTATTCTCGATTGTGTGGAGAAATTCTTTCCCGATGACTTGAACACTCAAGTGAAAGTGAGTGATGAAGAATTAATCATGTACAAGAATTTGATGAAAATGTTTGGAAGAAAACAAGCGAAACTTTCCTATCAAACTAAAGGTGTCAATGAATTTAATTCCGGTAAGTCTGGACTCCTAAACTCACTTGATTACTTTACTTCATTGACTAAGTACTTATCTACATATTTTTTGTATGATAATAAATGATAGCCGGGTGGTGGAGTAATTATGGTGGCAATGCACCAAACTTGAAGAAGATGGCAATTAGAATCCTCTCCTTGACCACAAGTTCATCGGGTTGTGAGAGGAATTGGAGTACTTTTGAAGGGGTATGCCACTTTTATTTTATTTTTTGACATGTTTTTGATATTCTTCATCTAACTAATTAGAATGTTCTATATAAATATTGTAGGTGCATACAAAAAAGAGAAATAGACTTGATTCGGAAAGATTGAACAAGTTGGTGTATGTCCAATTCAACTCCAAAATTCACAATAAGAAGAAAAGAGTAAATGATGATAAAGATGTTCTTCAAGCAGATGATTGTACTCATGCTCAACATTGGTTGGTTGATGGGGTGGATGATGAGAGTGATGTTGATCCCGCCACCGGAGCTACATGGGAGGTACTTGACCAAGCGGTGGGAGCAAATGAACTACTTGAACCTAGGAGGAGCTCTAGGATCACGAGAGAATTTGATGAGGAAGAGTTTATCTCGGAGGCCGAAGAAGATGATGGAGATGATGACTTTGAGTCCGATGAAGAAAGAGATGTGCCATTAGTGGATGAGCACGATGATATCTTTGATAATTGAGCACTTTAATCTATCTCCTTTTCTTTTTGTGAAATTTTGATTATGTACAAGATTTTGGAGTTTGGGTACTTAAGTTAATATTTTGATGTCATATGATATATATTGCATATTTTTTTTATTGCATATATATATATATATATATATATATATATATATATATATATATATATATATATATAAATAAAAAATTCAAAACCGACTAATCCGACTAGTCCCCGACTAGTCCGATTAATCTCTAGTCCCCGCCAGCCGACTAGCGGCCGACTAGCGATTTTTACAACCTTGAACATATATCATACAAAAAACAAGTCAACCGATTCAAAACTATAGTTGGTAGGATCCCAAAATGTTAAAAATCCAAAATCCACAATATCTGTATTGTAGATGTTTTCGATCCTTGTTCACAATTGTGTAACGCTCTCATGTTACATCATTTTTCTTTTCCGTCTTCCAAAACCAAAGAGAAAAAGAGTAGGAAAAATATCACAATTTAAGAGTCACCTCAAGCGGAATTTCGTAAATCACAACAACCACGTGCTTCTATCTTTCCTAAGTCGTAGAAGTCCACCGCAACAAAAGAAAATGGATTCAGATTAAACGAGGAAGAAATATTTTTTCTTCTCCTCTCAAAATAATTAGGAGAAGAGAAACAATAGAGATATTTGATATAATAGAATACGAAGGGTTGCATAGAGAAGCATATAACAACTTTAAATTGTAAAAAATCTCAATTTCAAAAGAAAAGTCAAAATATGGTCTCAGCCGCAAATTGGGTCCGCTTGGGTCGAGATCGTTCGATCCATATTCCGATTCCATGACCTGGATTGCACGATCCATGTGATCTGGTACGATTCTTGTCCAGTTTGATCCAAGTATGGGATCCGGATTGTGAAGAGTCAAAATGGGATCGGATCGTAAGATCATGACAACAAGGGATCCATGTATGGGGTCTGAATCACGAAGTGTCAATCGTATCGGATCGTAAGATCCACGATGCGGACCGATAGATTCTGACAACAAGGTGTAGGCCAATGGCTTCATAGAGTAACACAACCCCGTCCAGTACACCCAAGATGCTGCCCTCACTATAAGGTTGGCTTCTTTATCTTGGAGAGGAGGGATGAAGCTAGGTGAGGTGAGTTGAGGTTAAGCCGGGCAGAGGCAAGGGGCAGAGAAGAGGAGAGGATGATATATACACACAGTGACACACATATGTATAGATGATTCCTTGAGAAGTCTGATCTAGATTTGGCTAAGAAAAATTTAGGGTAAGTAAATTTAGGAATGATTGTAAGATATAGGAACTACTTCAGCTTTTTTTTTTTTTTTTTTTTTTTTTTTTTGGGATCTTGTTGAATGGATTTGATGTTGGGAATTGGAGATAAAGAGGTTTGGTATGGCTAGTCAGCAGGTATGTATGACTTGTTGGATATGGATTTTGTGAAGAAGTGTTGAAGGTGACATAATAACAAAGTAAAATCTCACTTTCCAACTTGGTGTTTCATGTGCAAAATGGAAATGTACAACTGAAACCAAGAAGCCTAATATTGGAGAGCAATGAATAATATCATGAAACAAAAGGCCCAATGATAGCTTCTATCTTCCTGCTACATTTAGGAGTCTGAAACCTTCCACTCAGTTGTGTAGGCGACTGTTGTTGTACCTATCTGACCTGATAGTTAACTGCTAACAAAGAGTAGAACTCATGGTTTCCTGGTGAGTTGATTGATATTGTACCTGTTTGACCAATACTTCAACTACTAAAAAGGGGTAGATTAGAACTCTTGCTTTCCTAGATGAATCTCATGTAATTAATATCATAATTGACCAGGTAGGTAGGTTTGCATAGACACAGACACACTTTGCTACCAACATGATACGAATTTGAAATATGACATTTTCGTAAGGTGAAGTTTACTGATTAAGTACCTAACACAAAATTTAAAGCCCTCTCTCTTTATCTTTCCAAAGCACTGAATCTCTCAGACCCGACATACGGATTCAAAGATGCCCGTTTTATTGCAGCTAGTACAAAAAGTCAAAATTTATGTACAAAATCTGCAATATTTTTATGGCAAGCTTTCAAACAACAACTAAAGGAATATTAACATGTGATCTGTAAAGAGTTGTTAATCTTTTCTACGCCTTTATAAATCTATATTTTATATCTTAATACCTTGTCATTGTTGATAGCTACACCACTATAAAGAAGCATTGGTTCCGATAAAGAATAATATTTCTAGAGTTCAGTTATGAACTTGAGTCAATAAAGTAAGTTATGAAATTTTTCTGATAAAGATTTCTATTATGTACATGTAGAAAAATTCCTAAATATGACCTTGATATTTTTTTTTTGGACATATATATATATATATATATATATATATATATATACACACACACACACACACACACACACACACACACTCGATTTTCTCTCTTTAGTTATCAATGTAGCATCATTCTTCCCTCGATAGTCATAACTTTAGTATTGTACTGGAATGTAGACACTCAGTGACTCGAGTAGTATTTAACTTTTACATGATCTTTTTCTTCCTTGTTGTGCAGGAGTTGGACCTGCACCTCTTGCAACATTGTTCAGGTAATGTTTGACTCTGTTCATATTATTAGGGTTACCTTGCCAAATTCTGGTCTCTTCCTAGTTCCTACATATAGTTGGCCTTGACCCTAATGGATATGGAAACCTATCTCATACTATTCCAAATGTAGTCTCTAACATGTTTTCAGATCCAGGGTGATAACAACCCTAATCCTAGTCGTCATCTTCTTCCTCCTTCCCTCTCTATGCAAAAATCCTAACACCAAACTTCATCCCCTAACCCTAACATACATCCTAACCAAACCATCTCAATATTATTCCAAAACGAGTCTCTAATATTTTGTATCGCAGTGAAGCAAATAAATGAATTCTCACTGTAGGCATAAACTAGGATTTGTATTCTACTCAAAAACTTCCTGGTTATGCATTTATCCCATTAGCTAACTATCTTTACTGTTATAGTCACATATTTTTCCAACTTTTGTTACTGTTATTAGGGTAAATTGCACTTAAATACACTCAACTATCTCATTTTGGCACTTTAATAATACCATGTACTTCTTTTATTGGCAAATCGATACCTATACTTTTTCATTTCACTTTGATACCCTGAATTATCACATTTTTGCCGTTAGAGTTAACGGTGAGTAAAAAAGACCATAATGCTTACGCTCTAACCCTATCCCAACTATGATAATTTATTGTTTTCTCAAATTTTAATTAAAAAATTAATTAAAGGACCAATCACATCAATTAAATTAATTCTATTATTAATCAAACCTTAATCCTAATCTTAGGCCCATCCTCAACCATTCTCCGACAGGCCATTGTCCTCTCTCCTGTCATCGGTTCCATCCCCTCTCTGGCCGCCGTTGTCGTCCTCCCTAAAGCTATTAAGAACCCCCTCCCCCTAGGGTTGGCATTTTGAAGCAAATAAAGCAGGGGGGTTGGTGGCTGTAAGGTTGGCGATGATGGCGGATGGTGGGAGCGTAGGTGTGGGGTGGGGGTAGGAGAGATTGGGGTTGCTATTTTGAAAGTAAAAGAGGAGGGTCTTGGTGTCTGTAGGAGGACTGCAGCCGAAGAGGGAAACAACGATGACGGAAGAGGGCAGAGGTGGTGAGGGGAAGGAGGGGTTGGGTTTATTGTTAAGGAGTTTAGGATAATAAGTTTTTTTGTTTTGTTTTCCTAAAGAAAGAAAATTGTAATTTATCATCTATTTAGGGGCAAAAGTGTCCCAAAAGCTTACGTTTTTGTGCATGACCGTTAAATTGGATAGTTGACTAACGGTTGAAGATGGATAATAAGTTTTTTGTTTTTGTTTTCCTAAAAAAGAAAAATTGTAATTTATCATCTATTTAGGGGCAAAAGTGTCCCAAAAGGTTACGTTTTTGTGCATGACCGTTAAATTGACTAACGAGGGTGTATGTTGCAAAAACTTTAAAAGTTAGGATATTTAAGTGCTCAAAAAATAGTTTAGCGTATTCAAATACCAAAATTGAATAGTTGAGGGTATTAAGTGCAATTTAGCCTAGTTATTATTTCATAAGAATTTGATAAAGTACTACATTCTACTTGTTTTTTCTTTTTCTGATTATTATTATTATTTGCCCAAAAATGAGCTTAACTTAATGAGAATGCTGAGATGGGTTAGAGTAAATATAATGAAAGATTAGATAATGTAAGAAATGATTGTATTTGTGGGAAGTTGGAGGTGGTGTCAACTCAGGATAAAGATTCAAGAACCATCTGAGGTGGTTGAACATGTGCAATTGCATTGGAGTCCAGTAGTTGCACTCATGAGGAGTGATAGGATATTATTTAAAGAACCTGCTAAATCTAGGGCTAGGTCTAACCAAACTTGGATTGGGGATGTAAAAAAGGATAAGGTAGTTGCTAATTTTACAGAAGAAATGGCCCTTCACAAAGAAGAATGGAAAGTGGAAGTATTCACATAGCCAACCCCAAATAGTTGGGATATGCTTTATTGTTGTATTTATTCTGATTATTATTATTTTACAAGAATTTTAGTTTTCTCCAGTAACAAGTGGTAATTTAGTTCTATGAGGTGTCACTTCGTGTTAGGTAAGGCTTGAACTTGCATCATGGAGGATGCAATCTTAGTAACAGCCTCATGTATATATGTGGGCAAAGGCTGTGTCATCTTGACCCTCTTCAAGCAATGTGTCAGCAGGAACCTCTTTGTACTGAAGGCCCTTTATTTTATTACGAGTTCTATAGTTTAAAACACATGCCATTGGGAGAAGACCAATGAATACAAATTATGTGGAAATTTACTATGTATTTTCTATGGTAGCATATTTCCATTCATAAAATATACATTCAACTTATGAGCATTACATTTGCAACTCCTTTTGCAGCCTCCCCGCTCAAAGCATTGCCATGATTGTGATAAATGTGTCCTTCAGTTTGATCATCATTGTGTTTGGTTAGGAACATGCATCGGCAAAGGGAACCATTGTCGCTTTTGGTGAGTTAATTTGATATATATTTGGAAGTCATTTATATAACACTACAAATGGATAGGTGAAATAAGAAATGAAATCAGTTAAGAGCTCTTGGACTAGTGCTTAGATTTATTTCAAAAAGTACATTGTTAAAGAAGAAAATTAAAGATGGTGTATCATGAGAGTATTTCTGCTCCAGGTTACATTTTTATTAAGGTAATTTTACATGTACCAGATCAACAGCACGTTCTTGTTTGTCCTTTGTCGATATCCCACCCTGTTAACTGACTATTTGCGAAGTGATTTCTCATTGAGATAGATCATATAATATGCTAATTTCGTACGTATTCAGCTTCCTTTAGAATTGTTGAGCATACTGAGACTTGTGCGGATTTTTTGAATTAGGACATTCAGTCTCGAGGATATGCAACCTTTGAGCCCTTAAGCTGTTTTATAAGCTACATTTATTTACCTCAGGTTTCTATTTTCTTAAGTGCAGTAGCAGGTGGAAATTAATAGCGTCCCTGAGCAAGGTAGAGTGATTCAACTGTCATCTTTTATGACTGATTGTTTGTTATCCATTGATTGAACATGGTTGGAGGAGGTTCCATTAGCATACCAAGTTCTTCATGATTGCACGTTGTAGAGGGTGCACATAACTACATTCTTAAGCACCAAAGCTGTTTCAGAAGCTAATTTTTTGTTCTCTCTTATTCCTATATTCATAAGAACAGCAAAGAGGTAGACATTAGTTAGTCTTTTGGTAAGGTACCTCATCTCAACCAGAAGAATATCCTGCCTAGTTTTCCGAGGATTGCTCGTCATCTGCCCTGAGGATGGATGTAGGAGATACCGTTAGAATGTTAAGTTATTTCTTTTTACAGTTTCTATACGGTGCTTATCATCATATTCATTAGGCAACCTAAATATCTTTGACAAAATCATTACTTTTGTGCTTGAAAATATCTTTTCCAAGAGCTTGCATTTCACATATTAAGCCAATGACATCATAAAAAGGCCTCATTATACGCCATAGTTGTGGTCTTTATTTTTGCAACCAGAGTAGACCATAGTTGATACAGTGTAAAGGTTATATATATATATATATATATATATGTGTGTGTGTGTGTGTGTGTGTGTGTGAGACTGAAGCAAAGTTGCTAAATATGTAAGTTCCAAGTATATTGAGAACTTAGCCATAATGCCAAATAGGGATTAATTTTACACTTCATTACCACAAAGGATTACAATGAAGGCGACTATTGATTGAAGCGAGGTACTACCAGTAAATGTTTGTGTTGAGCACAACCAATGTTTTAAAAGGGGTGAGGCGCACTTGAGGTACTAGGTCACTTTGGAGCCTGGGTCAAGGCACACGTAGAGGTGTGCACTTCAACGAAGTGAGGTACACATTTTTTTGAATTTTTGAATAATATGGTTTTAAATAAATAAAGTCATATTATATCTAATCAATTCATAACATCATTAAAAAATTTAAAAGTGGAGAACATAAAATCATAAAGATAAAAACTAAGAGTTAACCAACTTCAAACTCACAAGAAACTACCACAAGTTAATAAAATAGAAGAATTAATAAAACCCTAATAATCATCATCATTCGTATTAATATCTCCATCATCAACACTACCAAATACCAATAGATTTTTTATCCTTTATCATCGTCGTCGTCATCCTATACATCATCATTGTCATCATCCTATACATCATCGTTGTCATCATCCTGTACAAGATCTATCAATTAAATAGAAAGATTAGTTGGTTGCCTTGATACATCTTGTACTGTTTTTATTGTTAGGAGAAAATGCAGACCAATAGATATTATGGTATAAAAGAGGAATAAGATACTAGTTAAAGGAGATGCTAGGAGTAGAATTAGAGACCTACACAGACACGGGGTGAGGATTTAAAGAAAAATGTAATTTTTGTTATTGTTACAGGGGAGTTGGCCCTTACCAAAGCTAAATGGAAGAAGAAGATTCAAATAGCCGACTCCAAAAGTTTAGGATAAGATTTTGCTATTCTTAATTGACTTGATAACATAAGAAACCAACATGGAAAAACTATTAGTTAGAATAAAAACATTATTAAATTATTATGTGAACAGTAAAAATGTAAAACATCTACGACATAAAGAAAAAGAAAAGAAAAAAAAGGTCATCCTAGGTGAACGAGACCCTCAAAAGTATGTGTGGAGGCACACGACTCAAAAGTAGGTGCAAGGCACACGAGGCGCGGGCCTATAGCCTAGGCGAATGAGCCTCACCTCATAAAAAAAGACGCTCAAGTGTGCGCCTCGACCCTCAGGCGCCCCTAGACGTGAGCCTCATGGATTTTCTAAAACACTGACTACAACATAACCTTAAACATGATACTTGGGTACAATATTATAACAAAATATGCATTTTATCTTGGAACTCCAAAGAAATGAGACATGAGTGTCATGTATCAAATTGCTAAAAAAATTAAAATAAGTATCAAAATAAAGTTTAAAAATTGTGTGTGGCGGCTTAATTACTCTCTCTCCTCTCTCTCTCTCTCTTCTCCATTCCTTTCTCATCAATTAAGTGCCTAGTACTTAGAATAACTCAAGTCTTTTAGTTACAATTATGTGTTGTACAGAATATTTCAACTTAAAATTAAAACTTTCACTTCCAAAATCAACAGGTTCGACATATATCACATTGATTAGGTGGAGAGTGTTAATTAATATTATTGTGAACTATAAAACTACAAGATCGGCCCTAAACTACAAGATCAGCCCTCGAAACTGAACTCAGTATCATAATTTTAATCAGCTCCAACTTAAGTGGTTGAAATACACTAGTATTAAAAAAAAGCATAAACTTAACTATGATCTATGATGTGTTGGAAGTTTATTCAGGGTTATATTTGGAGTACTATTGCATACATTATCATCACTTTAACTGAAATATATAGTTTTAGTCATGATTATGCAAAAATTGAAATGTAGTTTATGGAGGTTTCTCATCTATATATTAGATATTTATAAATCAGTTATCAATGGACTAGATCCTCAATGAGATCAATGTAAGTTCAAAAATCCAAAATCATTATTCATGATCTTAAAGAAGAATAAACATAATACAATAGTACCTTGATCATTTAAACCCGATAAATTAATAACCTCAGTTAAATAATATTTTTGGCTGGTCCCAACTTGGGGACAATGTGCTAAATTAATAATTCGCTAATTTTCATGATAATACATTATAAAAAATCATACAGGTCCCACGTAATAAAAAATCATACAGGTCCCACGTAATATATTAATAATTTTATGATATATATATATATAGTGCTTATTATTCGACTATGAGGCCTTTCTAAAATATGACTCAATTATTGTTTTTTTCTTCTTGAAGTTGATGTTACCTTTGACTTTATCTCTAACTTTTCTTAACATGGTAAGAAGTTCTAGTGTGATTTTCCTATACTGCAACAAGAAAAAAATTCAATGTCATCATTGCTTTGAGAACTTCTTTTTGCAAAATGGGCTCCATAGTAGAACTATCATATTCATCCTTGATTACTTCCCATGACACACTCAATTATTTGCTGCTCAACCAACATCTTTGAAGTTGTCATTTTCTCAAGGGTAGTTCAAAAGGTCATCGACATTCATTCTATTATGATAATTCTAACTCTTTGATTACATTTTGCAGTTCTTATATGTACGATGTGTTGTGTTACTATGACTTTTAAGTAGAGTTTTTGCTTGGTTACATGTTCATAAAATAGAATAATGAGCAATATACAATCTATTTTGAAAAAAAATAAGTAGATTTATGAATTTTACTTGGTTAAACAAATACATAGAATTGTTAGTGCGTAAAACGAGAAACTATGTAGAGTTTTTATTTGGTTAAATGTTCATAAAAGAGAATAATGTATACATTGGACAATGTAAAATATATTTTTTGGGAAAAATAAGTATATTTATGAGTTTTACTTGGTTAAACAAATACATATAATTGTTAGTTCGTAAAACGAGAAACTGAATACAATGTACAATATTAAGAAAATAAGGAATACCTTGTTAAATTAATAAGTTATTAATTAATTGATATAATTAATAAATTATTGATTTATCGATTATTTAATATTCGCTAAATTAAGAGACTATTCTTGGTCCCAAGGCTATTAATTTATAGTGGTTTAACTGTATTAGTGAATTTTGATCCTTCTGATGAATTTGTAATTGCCACCCTTTTCTTCTTTTGTTTTCCTTCATGTTTAATCAAGATAAGTAAGTCTGAACTTTATTTCTGCTTCGAGGCAGTCAATTGGTTGTTATGTTGAATACAATCAACAGTGAGGGTTTTAAGTTAGATATCCAATATGACATTTTCTAGCATAGATTGGTTAACCAAAAGCTTGACAAACCACTTTTTTAGTTAATCTTCCAAGGCGGAATGGATATGGATACTCCAATTGTTCACTTTGGTATGTACTTTTATAGTTTCGTGGACAGTATTACTTAAGTTGTAAGAAAATCAAATTGAAAACTTCTAGGTTAGCCTAAGTAGTAGAAGAATGTTTTCTAAAAGAGGCAATAAAAGAATGGTTCTTCATTTGGTGGATCTTTCAACTAACTCTCTTGTTTTCCTTATAGAGGCCCTTTGGTTAAGTTTAATTTGTGCATGTTTGGACATGGCAGGGACAGACAAATCTCTTGGTTAGAAGTATAACCTTTCATTTTCCTATACTGTATGTTATCTGTGTATATCAACAAGTTTTTCTTGTACTTCTAATGACATGAATTAGTCAAATGCTTGGTCCACGGGGGTGCTTTAGGTTAATAAATGTTCCTCAGATCTGGTCGAACATGAATGAGGCTTAGTAATTGACTAAAATGCTTGTTCCTTATAGGTTTATGACCTAAGGTAACAATTATGCAATCCTTTGTACTTCTACAACAGTTCTCAATATCATGTCTTTGTTGACATGAGTTTCACATAGTCTGCATAATTTGTTGATTTAGGTGAGCTTTTATCTAGTACAGCTTCAATGCAATTTTCCTAATCCGATTTGTTGTAGGTGGTACATTTTTGAAGAAACAATTCTATGCACCTGGACTGGCCTATTCTATATTACCTTCTTAAGATCAAGAGTTTTAAAAGCATGGTATGGTACTCTCTTCCCCTGAGTGCAGTTTCCAAAACATTGCAGTTATATTATGTCAATTTTCTTTTATACCTCTACAATTCATTGTCATTTTATCTTCTATGACTTAAAACACTTCCCAATTATGTAATCAGGTGGAAGGCTTTCATTGCAGCAATGTTGCTGACTGCTTTGGTATTTTGCTTCATCTTTCTGATTTTGCTTCTTCTGTTCCATAGGTAAGACACCTCCCACTTATACACCATATCATGTTTGCTTAGAATGATATTACTTTTGTTTGAGTATAATAATATAAAAATCTATGAGCTAGCATTAGATTCAAGTCAGATGATAAAACATTATCAAGGACATCCAAGAGGGTGGATTTCTTTATGGTCCCATGCATTTATTATCTACTGTCTGATAATAGTAATTAATTTGTGGCAAGGTTCGCAATATTGGAATCGGTTTCGGACCCTTCTTATGAGTATCGATGTCGTTGGTTTCAGGAGTTTCGGAGTTGGTTTTGGAAGCCAAAAGATAAAAAGAAGCTATTTTTAAAAAAAAAGTAGAAACATGTTTTATACATCTAGGCATGTATGTATTATTTGATGTTTACTTTACTTTTGAGTGGAATAAAATTCAACATTGTTGAATTATTTACCTATAACAGACATTGTTATGAATATTGTGAATTATAGTATACAACTTGCCCAAATAGTAATATTATAGTGTCGACATGAAATTTTATCGGCACACTCTAGCATGTTGATCTAGGCTACGTTAAAATCATTGTCGACATTGTTTTTAACCATAATTTCCTCTCTTTTTTTTCCTTTGCTAAATTGACGTTAAATTAGAGCCGCAATTTTGGTATCAGCCATATCGGTATCGGCGAGTACCGGTATCGTAAATTCCAAAACCGATACGATCGACCGATATGTATCATTATCAGCTGATACTACGAACCTTACAAACCTTGATTTGTAGTTTACTTACAAACTGTGATTCTAGCTAAGTGGTCTTGTGCAAAATATTTCACTAGTTGCAACATTGGTTATGTAAACTTTTAGCAAGTGTAGAGAATAATTGTTATATTTTATTGATTGGCTACTCCACTACTTATAGGGAGTCTAGCTCCTCTTCATATTACATTTTCCAATGTGGGACTAAATCCCTTATTAGTTCTCAACACTCCCCCTCAAGATGGGCGATAGATATTAATCATTCCCATCTTGTTACATAGCTTCGGCAGACTTAATGAACTAAGACCCTTAGTCAGACAGTCTGCCAATTGTTCTTCTGAGCGAACGTGATCAATCTTCAGTATCCCTTGTTCTAGCTTCTCTTTGATGAAGAATCGATCGATCTCGATGTGCTTCGTTCTGTCGTGCTGAACTGGATTGTTAGCTATACTTATTGCAGCTTGACTATCGCTCAGAAGACGTAACGGTGCTCCCTTGTCCAGCTTCAACTCTGTCAGCAACGCTTTTACCCACAGCAACTCCGACACTCCTAAAGCCATTGCTCTGTATTCTGCTTCAGCTGTAGACCGTGCTACCACAGACTGTTTCTTGCTTCTCCATGAGACCAAGTTTCCTCCTACAAAGACACAATATCCCGTGGTAGACCTTCTATCGTCTATGCAGCTTGTCCAGTCTGCATCGCAGTATCCCTCAACTTCTATACATTCATTCTTCTTGAACCATAGTCCTTTCCCCGGCGTCCCTTTCAGATATCTCAAGATCTGAAACACTGCATCCATATGACCCGTTCTTGGATCATGCATGTAGCGACTTACTACACTCACCGCAAATGAGATATCAGGACGAGTGTGTCCCAGATAAATCAATCTTCCTACAAGTCATTGATATCTTTCACGATCAACTGGCTCTCCTGCTTTTGCTCCCAACTTGCACTTCTGGTCAATTGGGGTGACTGCTGCTTTGTATCCCAGCATCCCTGTCTCCTTCAGCAGATCTAGTGTGTATTTTCTCTGTAAGAGAACAATTCCTTGTTCGCCTTCACACACCTCGATACCTAGAAAGTACCTCATCGTTCCTAGATCCTTCACTTCAAACTCTTTTGCGAGTTTTGACTTCAGCTTAGCGATCTCGGCTTCATCATTACCTGTGATTACTATATCATCCACGTATACAGCAAGTATAGTGATGTGGCCTCGTGCATGCTGAAGAAAGACCGTATGATCTGCATTTGCTTGATGGTATCCCATGCCTATAACAGCCTTTCTGAATCTGTCAAACCAGGCTCGAGGAGATTGCTTGAGCCCATATAGCGACTTCTTTAGTTTGCACACTTTTTCATGCGACGTTCCTCCGTCTGATTCTGTAGCATAGCACCCTGGCGGGAGTTCCATGTACACTTCTTCTTGTAGGTCCCCATGGAGAAAGGCATTCTTCACATCTAATTGGTATAGCTTTCACCCATAGTTTGCTGCAATGGAGACCAGAGTTCTTACGGTGCTCATTTTCGCTACTGGAGCAAACGTCTCATCATAGTCAATGCCATATGATTGTGTGTATCCCTTTGCAACCAACCTCGCCTTGTATCGTTCCACCTTTCCTTCTGACGTCTCCTTTACTGTGTACACCCATTTGCATTCCACAGTTTTCTTCCCTTTGGGTAATGGAACCAGCTCCCACGTCTTATTTTTTTCCAGTGCCCCAAGTTCTTCCATCATTGCAGCTTTCCACCTTGGATCTTTCTTTGCTTCCTGCCAACTTTTGGGCAACGAAGTAGAGTCTAATGATGCAAGAAAGGCTCGATAATTCGAAGAAATGTTAGAATAAGACAGGTAGTTGGCAATATCATGTTCATAATCATCAAAACAACTAGGAGCCTTATCCGCATTGATGCGAGAAGATCTCCTTAAGGGAGCAATAGGTGGTGGAGAGATCATACCATCAGAGTCAGAGAGATCCGCATCAGAATCAGATTGATTCTGTGCGGGGGCAACATCTTCAAGAGTTGGAGCAGGAGTAGACGAGTGACTTGGTACAGAAGGCACGGGGCACGGTACAGGCACAGTACTGGACTTCTGCTGTCTCCTTCTGTAGACTTGGAGCTCCTTTTCTATTGTCTGCTGCTCCCCCTGTTCCTTTTCCATTGTCTGCTGCTCCCCCGTTTAACATATGTATCTTCTTCATCTTCTGTATCGGAGTCACTGCTTTCTCCCCCTTTCGTCCAGTTTTCTACGACCGGGCATGGGACCGATCTGACTACCACAGATGGACTTAATTTCTCTCCCTCACATCTAACACCCTCTATGTTAGGTGTGTCACCAAACACCGAACCATCATCCGAACCATAATATGGTTCCAGTTCTCTGAATGTAACGTCCATGCTTACAAACATCTTTCGCTCAACTGGGCTCCAACATGCGTATCCCTTCTGAGTTGCCGTGTATCCGACAAAGACACATTTAACCGCTCTAGGATCCAGTTTGCCAACTCCTGGCCTATTATCTTGGACAAAACATACACACCCAAATACTTTCGGAGGAACAGTGTACGTGGTTGCACCAGTAAGCATCTCCAGCGGTGTCTTCCAGTCCAATACCTGAGATGGCATTCTGTTGATGAGATAAGATGCCGTTAACACCGCCTGCCCCCATAAGTGTTTCGGAACATTCATAGCCAGCATCATCGTCCGTGCGACCTCCAGCAGGTGTCTGTTCTTCCGTTCGGCCACACCATTTTGTGCCGGTATATAGGCACAGAAAGTTTGGTGTAGTATGCCACGAGTGGATAAATACTCAGCAACCTTCCTATTGGTATACTCCGTCCCATTGTCAGACCGTAAGCACTTAATTTTAGTGCCATATTGAGTTTCCATCTGGCGATGAAAGTCTCGAAACGCCTCAAAGACGTCACTTTTATTCTTCATAAGGTACACCCATGTCACGCGAGTATAACAATCAATAAAAGTGACGAACCATCGAAAACCGTTAATACCGGTTGTAGGACAAGGGCCCCATACGTCTGAATGTATCATATCAAAAGTAGCCGAACTTCTACTACCTGAACTCACATACGTGCTTCTGGTATGTTTACCCAACTCACAAGCATGACAAAATAACTTCTCTTTATTAGCCCTTTGGTATAAGGACGGATACATTCGACTAATAATTTTAAAAGAAGAATGACCGACACGCTGGTGGTGGAGTAGCAATTCATCTTCTACACTGCGCCGTGAATCTTCCGGTGGTGTGTCTGCTACCAGAGATGCCAAAGCTTTGTCCAGTCCAGTCCTGTCCAAGTACCACAGTCTCTTATGCCATGTGCCAGTCCCTAGTCGTCGTCATGTCCCCTTCTCCTGAAAAGTTACTGTAGGAATGTCAAAGGAAACAGTACAGTTAAGATCAAGGATAATGACACTAATAGAAAGAAGATTGACAGGAAAAGACGGAGCATGTAAGACATTGGTGACAGTGAGAGAAGGGGTGCATGCGACAGTGCCTTTACCCATGACAGGGCTGGAGTTACCATCAGCAGTCTGAATGCTCTCCGGCGTCGGTAGGTGAGTATAGTCCTGGAACTCACCGCGGGACCCCGTGACATGGCGAGATGCCCCAGAGTCCATAATCCAACCTGGTTGGTGGACAGCTGCCGCAAGAGCGCGCGTGTAGTGCCCCGTCCCTACATCGTGCCCCGTCCCTACATCGTGCCCCGTACTCTGACCACGGGGTGCGCGAGAAAGGAACACTGTAGCTATCGATTCGGTCGGGACCGATAGGTCGGGATCGGTCGAGTCGATCGAACGGGAACGGTTGAATTAAGATCCATTCCTCGTTATGGAATGTCTTCTTCGGAACCAAGTCCCATATTCAGCGGGTTGCGCCTCGAGGATTGACTCTGCGGCTGAGTCGGGAGAGACCTCCCATTGCTTTGCTTTTCATGACGCTTGCATTGGTTTTGGCTTTGTTTTCTGAATGCGTTTTCGTGAATGTTTTCGATGGTTTTCATGGCTTGCATTTCGAACTCGCATTTCCTATCGAACTCCTTGAATAATGCAGTGTTCTAATCGGTTGCTTGTGCGATTTCAGGTAATCGCGTAGGCGACGTCTAGCGCGACCAACAAGTTCTCTCGCCGAAGTAAACTCAAGGTGAGTGGCTGACCCTTCTCTTCTCGACCCCCTTCTTAGGCAAAATCGATAGTGTTGTTGCGAATGAAAAGATAAATGCAAGTGCACGAACACGAATGAATGAGCAAGTTTTCTAAGAAAAGGTAGGCTATGTCTTAACAACTAAAAACATGTCTTTGCACGGTCATGGACAACTTGTCGACAAGGTGAGCGTTTCCCCGCACGGCAACCCGAGGCCACGGGACCGTTGCGGCCGAAAAAGGAAACAAGTAATTAGCTGTGCTGGGCACGGGTTAGGCGAGGACTTGCAGCGGGGCTCGCTACTCGCGCTGAAAGGATCCCGTCTAACAAAAGCTAGAGGAGTCCACTGATGACTCTGGGAGCCAGTGACCAACACACGAAATATTGTACTTGGTATGGAAATGATAATAATTGACAGGGAAGAACATGGTAAGTTTCATAAGGCGCGGCGCGGGCCGCCGTCGGTAAGTTTCAACGTAAATTTTACTATGCTTGTCATATGCTTGTTTGAAATTCATTAGGATGGTTAGAAACATTCATACTTTAAGTCATTTAAACTCTTCAACCAAATGAGAGCTTGGAACTTAAATAGCCACGCACCAGTACAAAGTGTAATGTACTGATCCTCGCTCTCCACGCAGGTACCCCGAACCACGAAGGGCGTGCCACCTAAAATCTCAAGGCGGCGTGGACACTTTTGAAGCCTCGTCCGTGTAAAGGCTTGTTTCTGAATTCCTTTTGAAGACTCCGCATTCAGTACAAAAGAAAACCAATGGCGGCTCGGCTTCCCTCGATCGCAGGTGGAAATGTGTAATGGTTTTTGCTTGTAAAAAGGGATGTAATGTATGGAACGACTATCTCATCGGCGTTCATTTTGTAAGTCGAGTCATATTGTAGCCCGCGCGGCAATGAATGTAATGAAGTCAATGTAAATGAAGTTTTATCAATGAAAAAGTCTACTTCTATTTCAAATGTGTCATTCAATTTCTCTGCGTACTCTAACTTGATGTTGTGTTTCGGATAACCTTATGACTATGCCTTGTGCGATCGCAACTTAGGTTCGCACGGGATCACGCCCGGGGGACGACTATCGATTCTACGGAATCGGGGCGTGACATAATGGTATCAGAGCACGGCTTTACATCCTTTGACCTCGCATCGATGAGATAAGTTGTTCCATACAATGAGTCCGTAATATTTTGTGACTGATGCGTTTGCCTTCGTATCGCAGAAGTGACGGAACCCACGACCGAGCGAGAGCAGAGCGCTTCTAGCGGCTCTAGTAGTTCGCATCGTTCGCGGGGTGGACCTTCTAACGATACCATCGAAAGGATGCTGCGCATGATGGAGGTGCAGCGGAACCAGTCCGAGAACCGACATCAACAGACGGAGGAACGACAGGCCCAGTTCGAAGCTCGCTTCGAAGCTCGTTTCGACGCACATGCCAAACTTCAACAAAAGCAGTTGGATACCCTGCAGCAGATCGTCCAGACAATGGCGGCCAACGGAAATTCTGCGACTGCGCCTACCGTCATCGCACCTGCTGCCACCGTGCCGACGATCCAACCCATTGAAGTCGACACGACGGAGCTCGAGCATCAACCAGCGGCACCGAAAAAGTACAACTTTGAAGTGTCAGAATTCAAGAAGGCGTGCCGCACTTCCTTCAGCGGTACCGAGGGTCCTTCCATGGCAATCGACTGGTTGGAAGAGCTGGAAGATCATTTCGAGCTTCTCGGCATTGAAGAATCGAAGCAAGTCCCCTGCGCACAACTTCAACTACGGTTGAACGCGCACGACTGGTGGGCCGTGCGCAAGCGAGCGATCCGATCGGACAACACCACCGCGCCGATCTCTTGAGCCACGTTCCGCAAAGCTTTTGAAGTCCAGTACCGTCCATCAGCCGTTCGTCAAGCGAAGGAGAATAAATTCATGCAGTTGAAGCAAGGGAGCAGGACAGTGGAACAGTACGCCGCAGAATTCAACAAGTTGTCTAAGTTTGCTGGCCAGTTTCTGCCTACTGAGGAGGGCCGTGTGCGACGGTTCGAAGTGGGTCTGCGACACTCTATCGGTGCGCATGTCGGGGTCCCGGAGTACAAGACCGTGGGCGAGGCTCTGAATCACGCCCTCTGCCTTGAGAACCTGCATCCTTCCAGTGCTGACGATGTTGTGCGTCACTCCAATCACAAACGTCATAGCCATATGGGAGGCAACAACGACGCGTCAAAGCGTCCAAATAACGGCAGCTACCAGGGTGAGAAGACGATACCTAAGTACACCAATTGCGGGCAAGTCGGACACTATGCCAGCCACTGCTTTTCCCGTAATATTAAATGTTTCGCTTGCGGACAGAAGGGTCACAGGGCTCATAACTGCCCAAGCTTTCGACAGACTTGTAACGCACC
>JANAVB010010000.1:11097954-11511719 GCA_029216955.1 Iris pallida | reverse complement strand
ATCCCCCTCATGACCGTGATATGTCTGAACTGCTCGACTAGCTATTCGAATATCCCATAGCCGGGCAGTTTTATCACACGAACCAGATACAACATGTTTGAATTTGAATTGTTTATTGAGACACTGAAAGAACACAATACAAACTTGTTCAAGCATATGAAAGAATGAAACATAGAGAAGATCAGGAAGACATCATAGAAAATACTATCCATATGAATGTGAAAAATAGCGACCACAATATATGGAAGGTGTGCTTGCACAAAGTCCCTATGTCCAACTATCAGATCAGGAAGGGCAATATGAACCTCATGGAATGTTTTTCCACACAACAAAAAAAATAAAAAAAATAAAAAAAATACATGCATCTATAGTAATACTATATAACTACAAGGAACTTATGAATATATTAAGTGTATAGTAGCCTAGGGACAACCTGAGCGAGCTATGAAGCATCATATCAACCTACTTGTTGCCTGGATTACCATAAGAGTCGCAGCATTAAACACCTGAACAAACTGCATGAAAAGATTACCATTTCCACGCAGCAAATATATTGCTTCAAACTATCAATAACATGCTCAAGAAATTTAACAGCTGGCAATGTAAGCCACAGCATCATTTGCCTTATCTTCATCTCGTATTAGGTCAGTGCATTACATGTCTGGTAATTAGGTGCAAAATTTCGAATATGGCTTCTTTTACATATTTTATTGTTCTCCTCACTCTAAAGTAAGGGTGAGAATTATTCGGTTATGGACCGAAAACCGAACCGAATAAGAGGTTCGGTTCGGTTGAAAACAATTCGGTTCGGTTCGGTTTGTTTTGAAATATTAAAACTCCTGTTCGGTTCCGGTTTCGGTTTTCGGTCCAAAACCGAAAACCGAATAAGACTTATAAAATTATATAAATTTTCTCAATTTTATGCATACTTTATGATTAAAAATGTGTATACTTTGAAAACAATTCTATGTATGTGTTTTGAAGTCCAACTTTGATAATTTAATAATTAGTTCAACTTTGGACACAATTTTAAAATATAACAAATATGTGGATAAAAAATATAATTTTTAATATAATTTAACCACAATCCTTACTTTCGACTGGACCCATTAGACATAAGAAATAGTCAAACCGAATAAACCGAATCGATTATTCGGTTCGGTTTCGGTTTTGGCTAATTTCGGTTAAGTTTCAGTTTTGAATTTTTAGAAGTTCAATTTATTCGGTTTGACTATTTCGGTTCGGTGTAAACCGAATAAATGCTCACCCTACTCTAAAGTGTCTTTTATGCAGCCTCCCCACCTCCCACTTGTCATGTTGCTACTAGGTTTATCTTTTGGTGTCTATAAACTATACTATGATATTTACTCTTCTTTCGGAAAGGAAAAAAATAATTCAATAAAAGTAATTGAAGAACTTCTACCCTCTAATAAATAGCTCTTGTGTTCGGTTACCAATCGGGGGACCTCGGAAAAATTACCAAATTACACTGTGATACCAATTTCAATTAAGTGAGGAGAAGGGGGGTTCGCACCGAAAAGATTTGTGTACAATAAGTTAATGTGAGTCATTCTACGTTTCCAAATTGAACATGGCATTAAGCTCAGAAGCTATACAACAGACCAAAATTGATGATGATGCTAAACCCGAAGTATCAAAAGAAATATGGTATTTCGCAACCTGGGAAGCACGAACACCCAAAAATTCAGTGGTGTCCGTGCCGCGTATGTCGGACATGAACCAAGGAAGGCAGTCTCTCCAAAGTCCAAAATGCACCAGGCCAAACCAAAATAGATGTTGTGTCCATGTCGGTGTTGTATTATGTTGTGTATTATGTTGTGATGTATTTTGTCCATGCAACATAGATTGTAACAAAAGATTTCAACTGTTATGTTGACAAAATAATGAGACTTCAACTAATAAAATACAAAATTAGAAGTTATTAAACTGCATATCCAAAAGGTAGTTCTACGTGTCTGCCAACTACCCGTCTAGGTTTCAGTGCATGACACTCCCAGGCTCATAGGTACCTTAGCTAGGAAACATAAGGGGGTGACGTCAAGTCGACAACTGCTCACAAAAACTCGTCAAATCCTTGATGGGTCTAACTTATGCTCCATAGTCGACCAGACCGACCATTCTAATGAGAAGAGAAGAGTTGGATGATGATGAAGTTATTAACATAGTGTTAATAGCAACCCCAAGTATATGAATATATAATTAGAGATCTATGTAAATACCTTAGCACATCAGCTGTGTGTCCTGATGGAAATTCACCTCCAAATACAGAAACCCTCTGACCGGTAGTAACATCCCACAAAACACAGTCTGATCACCTGAGCTAGTGACAAGGCGAGTTTCTTGATCTGGAACATATTGACATGATGACACGTACCCCTTGTGGCCTGTCAATACTCTAGATGTCGGTATATTTCCATCTCTGTCAGCTTGTGAATTAAGATTGAAGATAGAACATGCACTATCAAGACCACCACAAGCAACAGATTGACCATTAGGTGAAAAGGCACATGCCATAACCATGCACAATGAAGCTTTATAGCATGTGTTTTCTGGCTTGTCAAAGCATTCCATACTATCAATCTCCCATCTTGAGAAGCACTGACTATCCGATTTCTCTCAGGAGTCCAGTCCAACGAATGATATAAACCTGACATATTTCACATAGAGTAACAATTTGCTCATGGATGACATCTTAATGATATTTATCAATTAAAAATAATAAAGCAGGCCAACACCGAAACAATATAGAATCCCAGAAAATATTTGCATTTCTACAAACAATGTTTAGCCATACATCCTAGCATATGTATTTGCACAATTAAAATCCTAGATAAATTTTGAAATACATTTCTAATTGCACAAGAAGTAGTACATGTATTACTTTATTCAAGCATCAGTACAAGATATTGATATCAATTCCTAGATTGACAAATGACAATAGATTCTCCAACTAGCCAATCCCAGGATATAAACAAGTACACTGTGCTACAACTTCAACGGTTTAAAGTTGAAGCAGTGTAAAATTCAACTGTGCTACAAGTTATAATGGATGTTGAAGAGTAGATTACTTATCTTACTTTTATGTATTTAATGCTTTATGTATTTTCCATTTCTAATTAGAGTACCACTTTCCGTTCCTAATTAGGATTATTGATGTCATTTGTCATGTGTTTTATAGTCCTATAAATATTAAGCCAAGAGCACTAATAAAATTAGATCTCAATCCACCAAAATTTAAACATGGTATCAAAGCTCTAGGTAATTTTTCTAGGCTCCTTTTTTCTCCACCCCACCTCTACCCTAGCGACCTCTACCAGGGATCGTAGTATTCACCCTTGCGCTATCATCGTCTCGTCTGCATACTTCACTCTTGGAAACCATCCACCGTCGTCTCAACGCACGTCATCAAACCATCGTCATCGTCATCGGAGTCATCATCCGTTCGATTTGGGTTCGAAGCCAACACTGTCACCTTCCCACCACCAAAGCCATCGGCCACCAACCACTATTATCAATTCTCGTCGTCTTCAGCCACAAGTCTGACTATCCCTATATAGTCCGACCACCTCGAGCTCCACGAACCGACCATGACACCCCTTCATCTCGACTTGCAAATACTAGTGGAACCCTCTTTGGATCAAATCCAAACCTATCTCCAGTTCGTTTATGTCGCCAGTCTGTCCGCAAAAGGCATTCCTCTACAATCTTCAGTGTCCATGATAGACCACCTCCTTCACATCGCAATCTCTGTTGCCACATGAGTCACAACCGATTCAGCCCTTCCACACCACACCAGATCCGATCGCCTCCATTTGTGGTTCCTCTACTCCATCGTCTCCAACGTCTCGACCATCCACCTGGTTGCCCGACACTGACCTCCAGCTGGCCAGATCCTCCTAGAACAACCCAGACGACGACTTCGACCGATCGACCCCACATACACTAGTTTTGCAGAAGAAGCGCCTCTTCCAACCGGTTCATCCATGCTTCCTCCCTGACGCCAGTAACAAACCCCTCGAGTTCGATCTCCATTATGCTGACAAGTTCTCCGATAATCCATCAGACCCGTTCACTTGTAGCAGCCTCTCCATGAGAGCACAAGAACCCTAATCCTAACTTCTAGAGAAGACAATATACAACCCTTCCTTTTCATACTGATCCTTGGGTCTATATCCAAGGGTCCAAATTATACCCCTATTTTATTTAAGTTCAAACCAGTTAACTTTTTCTCTAAACTATTAATCCTATAACATTTTCACCCAACTTACAGGACTTATTATCTACTCTTCCAGACCCATTAACCCTTTTCAAACCCATTTGACTTGAATTCCAGCTCTACTACCCCATTAACCCTTTTTCCTTGATGCTGACCTATTTTTCACTTTTTGGTCTTTTCTATACAATTTCTCATTTTCGAGTCTGGCCCCTTTTGAGATGTTTATTTCGTGAGTTCAGATGATTTTATTCTAGGAGTTATTCACTTTCGAAGCCAATTCTTTGAGACAATTACTTCTTGTTGTTCTCCGCTTTCGAAGTACAACTTCTTTCAGATATTTGTGGGAGTTCTCCGCTTTCAGAGCCGACTTTCTTCGGTTTTCTTCTGGGAGCTCATCTAGTTATGAGTCAGCTTTTTTCAGATGCTGCTTCAGTTTTTTTTTTTTTTTTGGAAGTTCACATAGTTCAGTCCAATTTTTTAGATGTTTCTTCAATTTTATTATGGGAGTTCTCGTAGTTCCAAGCCCAGCTTTCTAGAGATGTTTCTTCAGTTTTTCTTCGAAAAGTTCTTGTAGTTTCGAGCCCATGATTCTCTAGGCATTTTTTCAGTTTTCTTCTGTGACGAAGCCCAACATTTGTTTTCAGATGATCACCAATTTCTCTCTCTCTCTCTCATTTTCTCCAAACTAGACTTGCTTTCACCAATTTCCAGCTTGCGGAAGCATGTTGAAGAGTAGACTATTTATATTACTTGTATGCATTTATTGCTTTAAGTATTTTTAATTTCTAGTTAGGGGTAGTTATGTCATTTTTCATATGTTTTGTAGTCCTATAAGAGCCCTAATAAATTTTATTCCATTCCACCAAAATTATCAATAATGGAAACATAGTTTCTCTTGTATTTATTGATTCCATGCAATTCAGTGTAAAATTCTATTAAGCTAGACAGGATTAGAGATATCAAATACAGCATAGATGAAGCAGCAATGGAACTAACAGATTACCAACTTCAAATCTAGCAAACATTAGAAGTTTTTATCTGATAAGAATAACCCAAAGAAAAGCCAGCACCTTTCTACCTCTATTTGTCTTTCGACTCTTTCTATTAAAGCCCTTCTCTTATTTCACATTATTAAATGCCTTGAGTACATTCAATCATATATACTCTGGTACGACTTCAGACCTATTTGATTCATAGATGCTTTGGCATAATGTCAGCATCTTGCTTGAGCAAATTATCCTCCGTCAGATGCCAGAGGATGATTACTCATATTGTTATTGTGACTTGTCATTGACACATTAATTATGATGATGTCTATGATGACAGAAATGCTTGCTAGGAGCTTATTATATGTCAACATATCATGTTTACCAATTTACTTTACCAAATCCTACAAAAGAACGACTCTAACAGGATTAATTCTATCCATGACAACCTTTATCAATTTGTATGGCAACAAGACAATTATATTCCAATAGCACACAGTAGTACATTTGATGATTCGAAGGTGTACTTAGTTTGAAATCTTTCAAATGATTAAGTTACTTCGAATACTTTCTTCAAAATATATCCAGTAAATCATAAAGATTAGCGGCTATCTTTTGGAGCATGCATCCTAAAAAAGCTGTAGCAAAAGCAGACCATGACACAAAACGAAGTCTATTTTGTGTTTGTTCTCCAATACTTGCACCCTTCTCGAGCATTTGTTGTCCCTTGAAGCGGATTCAGGTCATTTCATTTGGTATAAGAATTGATACTTTAGGTAATGCACTTACGATTGTTAAAATGAGTATCATGTCATGGTTAAAGGTGGAGTATCATTGTTGTAGTTTGATTTATCTTGGGTCGGGTGTGAGGTGTTGTTCGTCCTCTAACAAGATGATTTTCTCTACCATCTTCACTTCAGCAAAAGTGATGGTTCAAGTGATACATCTACAACTTATAAAAGGAGTCTTATGTCTTACATGCATACTTAAAGGAGATTATAACACCACTTCTCGTCAGTGTGAGAAAGTTTTCTTCCTTGGGCAAGAGGGTTCTTACTCTTCTCTTCTTACAAGACATTTTTCAACAATTTGTGTTTTCCCACCTAATTTCTTGAATCATAAGCCACTTAAAGGCAAGGTTTTCCTATTTACATCTCACCATAGGTCAAGAAAGTAAGCATACACATCCGTTGTAATCTTCCATTACTAACAATGGGCAAGCTCAGCGCCAGCCTGTGGAATTGATAGCTGTGCCAAACCACGTAAAATTTCTCTCTTTCTAATTTTCCCTTTCGCCACATTTGCTTTTTGGGCACGCACAATAACTCTGAGTTGCATACTTGCGTGGCCCCAAATAGGACATGTTACAATACACGAACGGAACCAATTTGGAGTGTCCTAACCTATTTTTCCGTGTCCAACACCGATTTTTTTTTGGAGTGTCCGTGCTTCTGGGAGCACATGCTTTGCAACTAGATCACCCAAGTTCTAATTTTCCGATCTTAGCAAAATAACAAAGAATTCAACTTCGGTGATCCTACAAAATTTCAACTTGGAAGAAAAGAAGCTGACTTACTTTGCCGGTGTGTCCCTGCAGAGTCCTGCAGCAGACCAGATCCGTGGGGCTGAAGTTCACCGGCGCCTTCCCATGGCTTCTCGCGTACGTAGCCACTGCAACAAAAACAAAGCACGTCAAGAAAATTTCCACAATTTCCAAAACTAAGAAGAAGAAAGAAGAAGAAGAAGAAGAAGAGACCATCGGTGTCGAGGAGGAGCTGCCTCCTCTGCTTCAGCCTCCCTGAGGGCGTTCACCGTCTCCGTGGCGGCTACATGCCGCTCCTTCAGCTCCGACACCGACATGGACGAGCTCATAAACCCTAATTTCGGCCCTAGATCTCCAGAATTTGGGAATTTAGGGTTAGGGTTTCGAGAAAGGAGGAGGAACTGAGTGGTGGTGGTGGTGGTGGTGGCGACGTGAGAAGAAAGACCGTCAGTGGCGGTTGAATGAGTGAGAGACGGGGTGGACCCGCTGGAGGCGAAGACTGGATGTCGACAGGTCATAGGTGGGCCAGGCCGGTACATTAGGATGCCGCCAGGTCATAGGTGGGCCAGGCCATGTTATTTATTTCATTGTATTTTATTTTTAAGATGTCCAACGTTACATATGAAATTTTGTGCATGTTGTATTACATATTTTGAACCCATTGCCTCGAACTTTCACTATTTTATAAATGGAAGTAATAGTGCGTCGCTCCACTAATCTTCCGCAATCTAACCAGGGTCTTATGACTCTTCCCGTAACCACAAGGTCACTCGAGTTGTCAAACTCGAGTGACCCTTGTGTTTACCGAAGAGAGACATAAACATTTGCTGGGTATCGAAGATCAGTGGATTGCGCCACAGGAGCGTATTATTTCTTCCATTTTATAAAATATAGTGGGAACTGCAGTGGGCCCAAGCATAACGCAACGTATACAAAATCTCATGCGTAGTGTCAGGCTTCTTAAAAAAAAAAAAAAAAAGGGGCACTTGAGTTAGACATTCCGTCAATTATTACTGTAGATTGGATCTAGGTTTTTTTTATTGGCCGTTTTGAAATGACAAATGCCAGATGGTGTGAGACAACATTTGATATTTTTTGTCAATTTGTAAAGTGAAAAAGGCAAACCAAAAGAACTAAAATACCAATCATAATTGTTTCATACATAGAAAAAATAGTGTAATACACGTGAGATTGGATGACATTCAACAGACCCTGTATGAAATATACATAGATTTGTTATTTTACATCTTCGTCCTAGGGGTGAGCATTATTCGATTTTGAACCGAAAACCGAACCGAACCGAATAAGAGATTCGGTTCGGTTTTAAAAAAAACCGGTTCGATTTCGGTTTTGAAAATACTAAAAAAAATTATTCGGTTTCGGTTTCGGTTTCGGTTTTGGGTTTGGATTTCGGTCCAAAACCGAAAACCGAATAAGCAAATATAGTTTATATATATATATATATATATATATATATATATATATATATATATATATATATATATATATAGAGAGAGAGAGAGAGAGGGGGATATTAATTATAGGTATATACTAATATATATATAGGTATATACTATAGGTATATATATAGAGAGAGAGAGAGATATATACTATAGGTATATAATAAATATATCTAGGTATATTTAGTTATTATATATATTAACAAAAAATACACAAACAAACCCAAACAACGAATAAACCGAATAGACCGAATAAACCGAAAACCGAACCGATTTAATTCGGTTCGATTTCGGATTTGCTTATTCGGTTTCGGTCCAATTCGATTTTCGGTTATTCGGTTCGGTTGGAACCGAATAAACTGAATACTCACCCCTACTTCGTCCCGTTCCAGCTATAACCATATTTTCTTTTTCTAATTATATTAAAATGGCAGAAGAAACCATGTTTGGTTTCAGCGTTTGAAATTTCCTTCAAACAGAAAACGGTAACGGAAAACGCTAATCTCATAGGAGGAAACGAAAACGCCAATCTCATAGGAGGCAGGCTCTTCATTTCCAAACGACCATCGGAGGCAACATAGAAATTTCAAAGAAATGCTTACCTTTCGATGATCTAAACTCTATTCCAATGGCCTGAGTTTTGTTCTTTACGGTGAACGACAAATGTTAAAGGCCACCCCCTTTTTACTAAGGGCCACTGTGACGCCCCAGAACCAGAATACTGGAGAGCGGGGGCGAACATAGCCAGCTACGTATATTGAAATAGAATACATCTCAACTATACGGTCACGGCTGTCTAGATATGAGGGTTTACTACAAGCCAACAGTCTCTTAAGGTCAAGCCTACTGTCTCAATCTCAAGCAAATAATATAATTATAAAATGTTGACCACCAAATATACAATAAAAGGCGTCCCAAATATTACATATCAGCTGATCATGAAGCTAGTCGTACAAAATGCTAGGACTAGCAAGAGTTAAGTCATACATGATCAACCCTAGGATTTGTTAATCATGTTTACAGCCCGTAGGCAGACAGTAAGTAAAGTACATCGAGCTAACAGGTGCTCGTCGGCTAAACGCCTCAAAAGAATAATTTTACAATAGAGTGAGCGAAACAAAATAGAAAACTCACTCGTAGCCCGGGTTCCTTCTAGTCATGGCAGAAGCTCACAGTTCGCAGTATTCTATTCATCCCGGTGGTACGAAGATGTACCGTGATATCCGTCAGCACTTCTGGTGGAATGGCATGAAGAGGGAGATAGTCCGGTTTGTCTCTCGGTGTTTGGTTTGCCAGCAGGTTAAAGCTGAACATCAGAGGCCCGCTGGACTTCTTCAGCCCTTGCCGATTCCAGAATGGAAGTGGGAGCATGTGACCATAGATTTTGTGACTGGATTGCCTAGATCCCCAGCCGATCGAGATGCTATTTGGGTTATAGTTGACCGGCTCACGAAGGTGGCTCATTTTCTCCCATTCAGAGTTGGACAGTCAACGGCTCAGTTGGCAGAGATGTACCTTAGGCAGATTGTCAGGCTTCACGGTGTGCCCATCAGTATCACCTCGGACCGAGATTCAAGGTTCACGTCACACTTTTGGCGTAGCTTGCAAGAGAGTTTGGGAACTCGTCTCCAGTTCAGTTCAGCATATCATCCGCAGACAGATGGCCAGTCAGAGCGCACTATCCAGACTCTTGAAGACATATTGAGGTCTTGCACCCTCGACTTCAGTGGTTCATGGGAAGATCACCTGCATCTTGTGGAATTCTCGTACAACAATAGCTTCCAGGCCAGCATCCAGATGGCACCATTCGAGGCTCTGTATGGTAGAAAGTGCAGATCCCCGCTAGCATAGGATGATGTCGGAGAGAGGCAGATGCTTGGTCCAGAGATGATTGCCCAGACAGTTGAAGTGGTTAGAAGGATCAGAGATCGTCTTCGAGTTGCCCAAGATCGCCAGCGGCATTGGGCCGATGCTCATCGACGTCCCTTGGAGTTTGCTATCGGCGACCATGTATTCCTTAGGATCTCGCCTAACCGCGGCGTCATTCGCTTTGGCGTACGGGGAAAAGCTTAGTCCTAGGTATATAGGGCCGTTCGATATCCTAGAGCGAGTAGGAGATGTATCCTATCGTCTTGCTCTTCCGCCGTCGTTAAGTGAGGTGCATGACGTATTCCATGTGTCCCAATTACGACGGTACATCCCGGACCCGAGCCATATCCTAGACTATTCGGAATTGGTTGTTGGTACCAACCTTTCGTATGAGGAGAGGCCCGTGTCTATATTGGACCGGAGAGAGAAGATACTCAAGAACAAGACTATTAGTTTAGTCCGTGTTGCTTGGGGTCATCACTCTCTAGGTGAGTCAACGTGGGAGCGTGAGGATGATATTCGATCGCGATATCCCTACCTGTTTGACTCGTAAGGTATAATGTCTTTCTTATGCCTTATGCTTTCCATCCCTTGCTTGCATGTATGATTGTCTGATTGCTTGCCTGGTTATAAGCTTGCCTGTGATTAATATAGCTTGTCCTTGTCTCTCTAAGCCTCTTAATTAAATTCCGAGGACGGAATTCTTTTAAGGTGGGTAGAGTTGTAACACCCATATCTCGGAATACGTATTTTGTCAAGCTTGCATGTATTTCAGACCTGTATTTATTTTCTCGGATTTTGGCATGTACTTGTAATTGGCTTGTGTCACGCCCCAGAACCAGAATACTGGAGAGCGGGGGCAGACATAGCCAGCTACGTATAATGAAATGGAATCCACTCCACTATACGGTCACGGCTGTCTAGATATATGAGGGTTTATCTACAAGCCATCAGTCTCTTAGGGTCAATAACAAGCCTAGTGTCTCAATCACAAGCAAGTAAATAGAGTTACAAGATGTAAGATCACCAAATATACAATAGTAAGGCGTCCCAAACATTACATATCCAGCTGATCATGAAGCTAGTCGTTACAAAATGTGAGGACTAGCAAGAGTTTAGTCATACATGATCAACCCTAGGTTGCCAATCATGTTACAGCCCGTAGGCAGACAGTAAGTAAAAATGTACACGAGCTAACACTTGCTCGGCGGCTAAACGCCTCAAAAGAATAATTTTACAATAAAGTGGGAAAGCAAAATAAACCCACTCGTTGCCCTGGTTACGCCTGGTGTTCACCATCGGGCTGGAAAACCGGTAGATCCTCTGGAGCTGCTCTGGTATCTGGCCATACAAAACCAGCTGGGTCAGACCCCAGAAAGAAGCAAGTGCCACAAAGGAGGCTTCACTTAGAAAACTAAAACCAGCAATCAGCACAAGAGTAATAATATATATAATAAAAGATAACAATTAAATAAATCAGGACAGGTGATATACGATAGGATAACCATGGGACTATTCAGATAACCAGGTTACAACCCGTAAACCAAACAAGGACCGGGGTTGTAACCCTTCGTCTGAACAGAACTTGGATTCTCCCACCATTTATCGGCAAGATAAAATAAGAAATCAGGACATGTAACAATCATGTACAGGATCAAGACAAGAATAAACTGGTAAACTTCATTCAACATTCCACGGCCAAGCAATAAGTACGGCTTGATAGTTAACTAACTAGGGTTATCACAGGCCTAATTACTAGCAAGATGCAGTGAGATTATTCCACAGCCACAAGCCCTGCAGACCATCCAAGCTATCCAGACGCAATTTAGAGTTGAATTCAAGTGGGTACATCGTCCAGGAAACGCATGTACCCTTAGGTGACTTAGAGGGTGCAACACATGACAGTGTGCTGGAAATGTGTCCTACTCGACGGCAGGCTACAGATCCCAAGTGGGGCGCCCAGATAACGGGATTGCCTGTAGCTGGGAATTCTCTTCATGACTACTGGATTTATTCTAGTGATTAGCCTTAGTCGATTTCAGTGGGTGCCCCCTGACCGTGGTACTCAGGGATCCCCGTCCTAGACATGATGCAAGACAAGACGGGTTCATTTGTACAAGCACAATCGTCCACGGTGTCCAAGTTATTCAATCTTGTCATGTCGTGTTAGCCGTCGCAACAGCATTTCGAGGAATATCATGTCAGGTTTATCATGTCAAGAGTGCGCCACGGCGGGCCACTATCAAGAATTATCATGTCAAATTATCATATCAAATTGTCAGGTCAAGTTTTCATGTCGGGAGTGCACCACGGCGGGTCACTATCAAGTCATGCCATTTATCAAGGAGGAGAGAAACTTGCACAATTAAATGATAATATATTAACAATATATATATATTCTTGAAGCCAAAGAGAAACTCTACAACTTTCATGTTGGGAGTGGAAAGAAATTCGGACCACAATTCACGCGAATAAGACATTTAAACAATCACAGTGGGACCCATGCGGTCCAAAAGTGGGAGAACAAACATGCGGTCAAAGAGAGTGGAAGGCCACCCATGCGGCTCCGAAATTTATTTAAATGAAATCAGTCAATTATTTAGGGCCAGCAAACCATATGCGGCTAACATACAATTGTGCATGCGGCCAAGAGTGGAAAGGCAATAAATGCGAGCTTCCACTCAAACAAGAAAAGGGGCACGTGGCCACTTAAGTATAGTGGCCATGTGGGTCCCAACAAAATCAATGCATTAAACCCACGTGGCCAGCACACCATAGCAATTTGCCATGCGGCCCAGGAATACCCAAGGCCATGCGGCTCACCCTCACATTTATTGCATAAAATACAACAATTAAATAATAAATAATGGCCATGCGGTTTGCTTGCATGAAAATGCAAACAAGCAACAATTATTAAACAATTCCTTATGCGGCTCCACTTTGATTCATGCATTAACAGCAAACAAAAGGCCAAGTCTTATGCGGCTAGTTGGAAAAAGTGCTAGGAAATGCATAAAAAAATGCTTTAGAAAACAATGCATAAAAATGTATTAAGAAAATGCTTTGGACAATACTCAGGATGAATGCATTAATGGCATTAAGAATCCTGAATGCATTAAATGTATTAAGAAAGGGCTTAGGCATTAGTGCTCAGGATTAAATACGTTAAGAAAGGGCTTAAGCAAAAGTATTCCTCCAATGCCTTATGCGGCTACACATACCTCCAATGCCTTATGCGGCTATATAAAAATATATGCATTCAAGAACTAATGCATTAAATGCACTCCCCATTGCCTTATGCGGCTACTTAAAAAAAGTGCATTAAATATATCACATACATGCGGCTCATTTATTGGTTCCATGTAGCACACTATCAGCATGCTCTTTTGCATGCAATTGCAAAAGCAAGCTAAGCCTTATGCGGCTCTCATAGGGGCATTAAAAAAAATACATTGGAACAATGCATTAAATGCATGCATTTTAATATAGGCAATAAAATATTGTATGCATTAGGTGCACGTTGGAATATTACATGCATATGCGGCTCACATGGGTGCTGATGCATTCCATTCTCAATGCATTAAATAATGATGCCTATGCGGCTGACTTGTTAGCATTGCATTAAATAATGCATGCAAAAAAATAAATGCTGGCGATTGCATGCATAGGCCATGCGGCTGTGTGCAAAAATGTCCATGCGGCTCAGAAATTTTTTGTAGGTCAAGATTGAACCAAAGAAAATTTTCTGCAACCATGGGATCATCAACTTAGCAAAATATGCAAGTTTGATGGAATCAAAAGTCCTGGAACTAGAAATACCACAAAACTAGATCTACAAAAATTTAACCATGGAAATGAAAAATGACAAGTACTAAAGTGGGTTAGAAACACATGAGAAAGACAATGGAACAATAAAAATGGACTTCCTCCATGAAGCAAGGTGCACTTGCCTAAGCTCTCCACTCTCTCCTGGTAGGTGGGGAAGTAAAGATGGAGAAGAAGAAATGAGTAATGAGTAATAATGGAAGAGAGAGAGAGTGGGATAGATATTTATGGTGGGAGTGGGGGTAGGTGGGAGTGGTTCTCCACATAAAACCAAACCAAGCCAAACCCGCTAAACCGAACCAAACCAAGCCAATGCAATGCCATGATGAACCATGCAATGCAATATGCAAAATAATAAAAAAAAAGTCCAAGGCTAACTAATTATGACAAACCAAAAATACGAGCCCGAAATACGTACACGTATTCCCAATACGTAATGCGAACTACGGGCATTACAGCTTGACTTGCAGATTTTGGATCTCGTAATTGGGTTTTACCTGGCTTGGTTTTATTTTGTGGAGGAGAATTGGTTTGATTTGGTTTGGTTTGGTTTAAAATGCATTAGAACACCTTAGCCTATGCTCCACCCTCAACACAACACACCCACCTCCATTAAATCTCACCTAACTTTTCTCTCTCCTCTTTATTTTTCATTTACTTCTCCATCTCCTTCTTCTTCCTTCCTCTACACAACTCACCAACACCCATAGGCAAGTGCACCTTGCCACCACATGAGAACCACATTTTATTTGTTCATTAGCTAGAATAGGCCATGGTGATCAACATTAGAACTTGACATTTTGTGATTTGGAGTCTCCATTATTCTAGATCTAGGTTTTAACTATTTTCGGATTTACATGGTTTTGATCTATTTTGGTTAGATTTTTGTGGGTTTTGATGCTTCCATGTGGAAGAGAATTCAATTTTACTCAAGTTAGAACTTTGAAAATCTAGATTTGGCTTTGATTTGACAAAGATATGAAAATTTGAATTCTTGGTGTTCTTGGTGTTCTTCTCGGCCTGGAGTAGCAGCCTGCAGCCTGCGCTCTTTAGCGCAATGCTGGACCGCGCAGCCCCTCTCGGCCTGCGCTCTTTAGCGAAGTGCCGACCGCGCAGCTTGCCCTATGGTGAACTGTGCTCAGCCCCATGCGCCAACCATTCCTGCGCACTTCACCCTGCGCAGTTCACTCCTGCGCAGTCTGCTCATGCGCAATCCACCCCTGCGCAGTTCACTCCTGCGCAGTCTGTTCATGCGCAATCTGACCCATGCGCCATCTGCCCCTGCGCCATGTGCCCCTGCGCACTTGGCACCCTGCGCAGCTGACACCTGCGCAATCCAACCCCCTGACCCCTTGCGCAATCCATTGGCTCTTGGAGTTTTGGTTTTATTTCTCTAAGCTTGGCTCTTCTATAGTCCTGTATATTGATATTTTATTAGATATTTTACGCCCATTTTATATCCTTACGCCTTTTGTCATGAACTTGATTTTACTTAACATGTTTGGAATGACTATTGTACATGGCATGGTATGACAAGGAACTGGCATAACACGACAGTGACCCGTAGTGGTGCACTCCTGACATGACCAACCTGACATGATAGTGGCCCGTCGTGGCGCACTCCTGACAAGTACCCTGACATGATTTACCTTGATAACTTGATAGTGGCCCGTGGCGGCGCACTCCTGACTTGACTTGACTTGTAACTTGACTTGACTTGATGCTGTTGCGACGACTAACTTGACTTGTATAACCAACTCTGACACCGTGGGTGTTCCTGCTTGCTTGCTTGTGCAAATCTACTTGTCTTGTCTTGCATCATGTCTAGCAAATACTAGGGTTATCACAAGCCTAATTACTGGACACCATCCTACTTGTCTTGTCTTGCATCATGTCTTGCATCATGTCTGACACCATGGGTGTTCCTGCTTGCTTGCTTGTGCAACTCTAGACGAGACTTAGACCAGGCTGGACACCATCCATTCACAAGCGGCCAAGCAAATACTACGGCTTACTACTTAACTAACTAGGGTTATCACAAGCCTAATTACTAACAAGATGCAAATAAGAAATTTCCAGTCCCAAGCCCTGCAGACTATCCAGTTATCCTTCCGCGGGTTGAGAGTATGGTTGGGTACATCGCCCAGGAGACGATATACCCTTAGGTGACTTAGAGGGTGCAACACATGACAGTGTGCTGGAAATGTGCCCTACTCGTCGGCAGGCTACAAGTCCATTTAAAAGTGCCCAGATAACGAGATCGCCTGTGACTGAAAATTCTCCATGAACTATAGTTTGATCTAGCCATTAGCCTAATCCATATTCAGTGTGAATCCCTGACCGTGGTAACCAGGGAGTCACGTCCTAGACATGATGCGAGACAAGACAAGCGGATTGCACAAAGCAGCAAGAGTGAACACCCACGGCGTCAGAGTTGATTATATGAGTCAAGTTAGCCATCGCAACAGCATCAAGTCAAGTCAAGTTACAAGTTACAGGTGTACAAGTTACAAGTCAGGAGTACGCCACCACGGGCCACTATCAAGTTATCCAGTATCAAGATTAATCATGAATTACAGGTTAAAAGTTAAGGGCGCACCCATCGGGTCACTATCAAGAAGATCAAAAGTACTAGAATCATACTTCACAGAAATCACGAAAAACTGTACTAGTCATAAGCAAAACACCAAAAACTGTGCCAGGTCGTGTTGGGTCGAGACAGTCGTGTTGTGTGGAACAAGATCTCAAAACTCCAACCCACAAAAGAGAAGCCAAGTCCAATGAATAAAATCCAAACCATCATGGGCAATAGGTTGCGCTAGGGTCGAGCTGCGCTAGGGTCGAGCTGCGCTAGGGTGAGCTGCGCAGGAGATGAACTGCGCAGGAGATGAACTGTGCACAGTTGAACTGTGCACAGTTGAACTGCGCACGAGTTGAATTGCGCGGGAGATGAACTGCGCAGGAGATGAACTGCGCACAGTTGAACTGCGCATGGCCTTGCGCTAAAGAGCGCTGGCCGAGGGCCATCTTCTCCATCAGGCCGAGAGATAACTCAAGAACACCAAAAATTTCCAATCTTCATAACTTGGCCAAATCAAAACGAAATTTGGATTTTCAAAGTTCTAACTTGTGTAAAATTGAATTCTCTTCCACATGGAAGCCTCAAAACAAGGAAAAATCTAAGTTTAATAGATCAAAACCAGAAAAATTCGAAAATGGTAAAAACTTAGATCTAGAAAAATGGAAGCTCCAAATCACAAAATACCAAGTTCTAATATTGTTCACCATGGCCTAATCTAGCTAATGGACAAATAAAATGGGGTGCTTATTTGGTGGCAAGGTGCACTTGTCTATGGTGTTGGTGTTGTGTGGAGGAAGGAAGAAGAAGATGAAGAATTAATGGAAGTTATGAGGAGAGAGAAAGTTAGGTGGAGTTTTAATGAGGGAGGGTATGTTGTGTTGAGGGTGGAGATTAACTAGGGTGTTCCAATGCATACTAAACCAAACCAAACCAATTCCTTCTCCACAAAATAAAACCAAGCCAGGTCCAAAACCCGTTTTACGAGAAAACCAAAATCCGCAAGTTAAGCCAAAACACAATTACAGGCCATAATCTGAGAAAATAAAATACAGGTCCAAAATACATATATGCCTAATTAAAATACGTGTACCGAAATATGGACGTTACAGCCACCAACTTAAAACTTTAAAAAAATTTACAAACTTGCCATTTTGAAAACACTAAGGGCCACCTCACTTCTGTCAATTGAGGACTGCAGGGCTTGCCTGCAGTCCCAAGTGAAGAAAGGACTGCAGTGCTGGCCTGCAGTCCTTGAGCTTCTCGACCCAGGCCTCGGCCCCGTCCCGCGCTCGTCGTCACTGCTCGGCGGTGATGGCCGCGCTTCTACTTGGACTGTTGGATCCATGGACGGCGAGCTCCCGGGTGGGGGTGATGACGAGGGCGAAGACGCCGAAGGGGTCCTCGGAGAGGTGGTGGAGGATGGGAATGGCGAAGGCGGCGGTCTTTCCGCTTCCGGTCTGGGCTAGGCCGAGGACGTCGTCGCCGGCGAGGATGCGGGGGATGCAGTGGGACTGGACGGTTTGGATCCATGGCTGCTGGACCAACGACGACCTCTACTCCCTCTCCAACTGCCACAGCTGCGGCCGCTACTACGTGTGCGCCGAGCTCGGCATACGAGAGAGGTTGCCCTTAGTAAAACCAAAAGAGGAGGAGGAGGCGAGAGAAGGAAAACCCCATGACTGCTTCTGCTTGGGATTAAGAGGTCGTCGTTGGATCCATGGCTGCTGCTTCTGCTTGGAGAGGGAGTAGAGGCTGTCAGCTTCCTCCTCTTGGTGGCCCTTAGTAAATCACTTAAACATTAGGTTGCCCTTAGTAAAAATTGGAAATGGTCATGGTTGTCCTTAGTATGATGGTTGTCCTTAGTAATTTGGGGATGGCCTTTAACATTTGCCCAGTGAACATGTCTTAATACTGACACAGTGAAAGCTCCAGATTCTCTCTCACCTCTAGGAAAGACAACTGTCGGTCTCAGAACAACAAATGATCTACGACTGGCATTTATCTCTAGGAAAGATAAATGCCAGTCGCAGATCAACAAATTCTAGTCAGACCAACTTTGCAGCAGATTCTGTGGCATCGGACGTGGAGGCATTCCTATTCTCAAAAGAATCCGATTCCGCACCTTGATTTGCTACGATGCGACCAATGGTCACTTCCGCAACAGCATATTGGCTTCCGGCTGTCTGCCATATTAATGTTGCAGAACAATGAGACTCTTGCGCTAGTCTCACAAAATAAGAATTAGAAGGTGAATAGATATCGGTCTCTCCTGCCAAAAAACTGCATTTTCAAGTAAAACATGAAAATATGCATGTTACATTTTAAAAAAAGCTTAAAACGAAAGAACAGAATGCCCAAGTCATGGAATTTCTTCTTCGGAACCATGCTGACATAAATCTTTCCATGACAAGGGTTTATTATTTACTCGGTTCGACAATTTACAAGATGGAAAAGACTTCCTTAGAAACAAAAGGTCTGCACTGAGATTACATAAGTACCAAAATTTGGATTTATTCGACGTTATCATTGCAGATGAAGGATGAATGCCCACATCGGTTGGGTTACAGTTTTGGCAGCACCGTGGAATCCAACTTGAGACCAGATTCTGCCTGCAAATCAGACAAAACGGAAAAAAATTGTCTTCAGTAACTGCGAGAAAATAGCATTATACCAAGATATTACGCACTGGTAAGCAGGAAGTTTAGCTCTATACGAAGCAGCATACTTATGATATATATACAGGAATGGCAAGGCGGAAACATCATACCTCAAGATATCTCGTCAGTAAATTGGTGGTACTAAAATTAAAGCCCTCCACGGGCTCCCCTTTTGTCCGAGATAAGTTCAGTTGCTTTCTGACTTGGGAGGCCAAAGACTACAAAAACCAAATCATAATTTGGGCATCAGGATAAATAAAGAAATTATAAATGTCACCTGATGGCAAAACCACCATAAGATTACAGTCGATATAAAGTAAAAAAAAAAAACAAATCATTGATACCTTGCCTAATTCCACACCCCACTGGTCAAAAGAGTTGATCCCCCATACGAAGCCCTCAACAGCAACTCTGTGCTCATAAATTGCCAAAAGCTGCAAGGCAAACGAGGTTATATTGTAAGTCTATTGTGTCTAAGCATAGCAGACAATGATGAACTGCAAAACCTATGTTGTGAATAAATAAATACCGAACTTCTCTACTTGCAGCTGTACAACAGAAGCAGTGAGGTTAAGAGTATATCATTTTAGCAAGTTGTGCATTTACTAGAGAAGATTTCCCGTCTATATCAGCAGGTGACAAGTACCAGTATTCTATTTCTTGCAATATCTTCCTTTTTTTGTTTCTCAATACCACAAGAAATGATACATGTTATAATCCAGGATGATAAATCTATCTGTGGAGGCCACAAGGAAAAGAAAGAGAACGCCTAAACAACAATGAAGAAACCGAAGAACATCGCCACCTGTGATCCAAGATGTTCTGGAAACAAGATTCAAAGGCTACATTTCACATTTTTACTACTTTTCATGATTTGACAGTCATCCTAGTTTCAATTCAGTTGCAAAGGTGTGGGCATACACAAGCAGCAATTCCTTATACTAAAGAAGTTCATCCACTTCAAGTTTGCTTCAAATTATAGGAACTATGGACTTCTCCGCGTGAAGACCAGAGATAAAGGTGGCAAGGTTTGGAAGTTCTATTGAGGCCTAAACTAAGGTTTGAAAGCCCTAAACAAACAAACAAAAAAGGAAATCTAAGGGAACAATTATATACTCATTATCTCCAAACTGATATCAATCTCCTTGAAGCCCTAGGAAGAGGTCGAGTCCTCAAGGCAGATTAAAAAAAGGTAACGTATGTGGAAAAGGACAAGGACAATGAATTTTGTACATGACAAAGGACATTTTCCGTAGAAATCACTATAATCCAGTCTATAATTCTGCTTCCATGTCTTTTTTTTTCTTTTCAATGTGCATCCTACTTAAGTTCTGAACAAGTGTTCTTTAGCAAATTGAGAAAGAGTACGGGACTGTTCCAGTGGAAAAAAAAATCACTTAGCCTTTTGTACACTTAGGCATGGTTTGAGACTGGCTGCTGCTTTTCAAAAAGCAGAATCAGAACTAGCTTTCAAAAGCAGCATCCCACCTGCTTTCAGAAGCTGCCCCAAAATTAAAATTACCTTTCTTTAATTTTTTTCCTAAAGCTGTTGTTACCGAACAGCTTTTATCAAAAACTAAGCAGAAGCAACCATGATACGTAATGTCAAACCCATCCTTATTAAGCAATTTGATTGAACATGGCAGGAAAATTTAGCCATTTTATCGTCTTTATTTATTATTCGATTATAATGGGTATGTTCACTATATCCTGCATCAGCAAGCAGGTTGACCTCAAGATAGTAACGGATGTTTGAAAACAAGAGCTTGGCATGAGTAATTAGAAAAGCTGCTTAGACACTACTGTCTTGCAAAATGACGATCTTTTATTACGAGGACCAAGAAGGACATCCTTAGGGAGAAAACAAGATCCAGTACTGACATGCTTTACACTGCTGGGCAATTAAAAAACATGTCCACAAAATGGACATAGCGGAATGAGAACGTTAGATTGAAAGATAGGGGGGAAATGAGTGTCTCAGTGAAAAGTTGAAGGTGGCGCCAGTTGAGGATAAAATGAGAGAATCGACTGATTTGGTTTGGACATGTGCAGTGCATGTCAATATATGCACCAATTCGGAGGAGCAATATGATATTAGTCAAAGGAGCTGCTAGAACTAGGGAGAGCTAAACGAACTTGGTTTGAGGCTATAACTAAAGGAGGACATGGCCCTTAAGAGCATCATTAGTAGTTGGGACTCTCCAATGCAATTTCGAGCCCAAAATTTCAAAAAAAAGGTAAATGTAGAATGGGTTGGGTTTGTATGAGAATAGTAGGAAATGATAAAGTGAGCTCCGGTCCCAAAAATTGTGTGGTCAAAAATTAATGTAGGAAAAAAATAATATAAAGTTTAGAATCTAGAAAGTTGGGCTCCAAATTGGAACTTACTATTCTACAAAACGAGTTTCTACAATCTAGAATCTAGAAATTGGGAGGCCCAACCCTTAGCACCCATGGATGGGTTGGGACCGAAATTGTAGAAATTGGGACTAGGAATAAGACTTATTATTCTACAAAATGAGCTCCTACATTCTAAATCTAGAATCTAGAAAATGGGGTGGGCCTTACTAATGATGCTCTAAGGGAGCTGAATGGAAGCTAAGGATTCAAATAGACGACCAAAAAATATTTAGGGGATAAGAGCATCTCCAACCCTAATGTGAGTTTAGAAAAAATAGTTGCCACATAGGAATGACAAACTTTCAATCCAAAAATTCTTCTCCAATGCAAATGTAGAATAAAACATGAAGTTGACATGGCAATGACATGGCAAGAAGAATGTGAAGTTGGTTGTCTAGATCTAGACAATGCACTTCACAATGACTTTGTCTCCACATCATCAATTATGAATAGAAATATTTATAAAAAAGTTGAAGAAGTGGAGGAGTTGCCTTGGAAGTTGGAAAAAAATAATTTTTATTGTCTCCTCAATACTTTTGCATTGGAGAGAGTTTTTCTATCTCATTGTCTTTTGAGATATAATTTTGCCACATAAACAAGACATTGTCTTGTGGCTCATGCCACATAGGAGCCACCTAAGACTCACAACACTTAACAAGACAATAGGGTTGGAGATGCTCTAAAGGATTTGTTGTTGTTTTGTTGTTGTAGAAGTTCAAGTATTTATTTTGTGCACAATTGATACAACAAGAAGCATGTCTAATTGAAATAGTCATGCTCCATGAGTATCTTCTCTACATTGGAGAGGAAACCAGAACAGAAAATCAAAACACCAAATCCGGAAACAGAAGAAAACCAAGCAAAATGCAGTCTATGGAGTTATAGGGTGTACTTGGAAGTTCTCAAAACAGGATGTCTAGTGCTACAATCATTATATTATCTGTAAGGTTTACCCCAAGAATCATCATAGATTGCTCTTTTGTGTACCGACCATCATCTGACTCCCAATCAAGCTGCAAACGTCGGGTCATGTGCAGGCAGCATTAGTTTGAATTCCTATGCATAGTTGGATTTGTCCAGATCGAAGTTGGTCTGAACACTGGTGACATTTCAGATGGACTACGTTTGAGTCCTATGGAGTACCCAACTAGTGTTTGCAAGCTCTGTACAGAATAAGTCTAAGGCTCTCCATTTTGCCCCAGGCGATCAGATGAGCAAAAGATGGAATGGACCTGGCCTGATCAGGACTACATTTCATAGCATCTAGGCCCAAGGCCCAGAAGTAATAACTCATCTAATTCTCAACATTATCATGTAGCTGTTAACAAGGATATGAGCATTATCTCTTAAACAGTTGGCAAGAGATGAATATTGTCTCTGGCTTTATAACTTTACAGTTTTTAGAGAATCCAGGTTTATCCCAAAACAAACTACCTCTCCTATAATTAGAATCATAAGCATATTATAAGGTACAACACTTTTTCTCCTCTTTAGCAATTTTACTTCAAAATTATTTTTCCATCATTTCAATTAATATATGACCAATATCACCTAGAGCTTGGTCTCGGTTGTTTTGCAGGACAAGTGGGATGTATCGTAGAACCAAGTTTTCCTGGTGGAGAACTCTCATACCATAAAACAGACATAATTAACTCTTGAAGATCCATTCAAGACTTTGTATATCAGACTATGTTGTATTTGGTGCTAGGCGAGGTGAGGCAACATGCCACCAGCCCCGCCTGGACGTCCGCCCAAAAATAAAACTGCAACTTTGCAAAAAAAAAAAATTGCAGGATTCAAAGTTCTATGATAGTTTACATTCTTCTCCACATAACTGAGTATCATTTACTACTACCATGTACCACTTTTTAACCACAAAAGACCAAGCTTGATAAGCACTAAGAGAAAATCACATCAATTAGAGTCAGAGGTTTATACTATATTTTTCACAAAAGGTACCTCATGTTTTTTATAGAAACATCTTCTTCCTTGATCCATCTCTTCACTGCAGCCCATACCTGACTTTCCTCCGCCTAGGCGCCCACATCACTTCCTATGGTCGACCCTAGGCGCCTGCCTAAGCACGCCTAGGCGCGCCTAGACGCCCATCGCCTGACATTGTGTTTATTTCTCCAGGTCGAGGGAACCTCCCCCCATCATGCACGCCTAGGCCGACTAGGCACGCCTAAGCGTCTGTGACAACATAGATATCAGATATTGAATGAGTTTTAACAGACCTTCAAGAGTTGATGGTGTGTCCATTACAAGGGAGGAGTTCTTGATCAGAAAAGTGAGGCTATGGTTAAACGATACATTCCACTCGTCCTGCAAAAAGACCGAGACCAAGCTGAGGGTGCCTTTGACCTATGTTATCCAGACTCGCCACTTTAAGGTAAAGTACATGTTTCGACCCAACCCAACCCGACATGACATGGGTCCAAAATCCGGATCGAATCCTCCATAGTAACAACCGAACACGGCAGATAAAGAAGAAGAAACTAGGGAACTCCTATACCTATTTTTTTATAATTTATTGCTACTGCACAAATTAGGAGGAGGAGGTAAGCATGCTTTATAGCAATAGTCGATCCTACATGCTTTATTATATAATTACAATTATTCACTGTTGCAAAAATCCAACTAGTCGGCCTTCGCCGACTCGACTAGGGGGCTAGTCGGCAAAAAATATATGCTCAAGCAATAATCAGACCTAGGCATTCGACTAGGCGGCTGGACGGGCCTAGTCGGCCGACTAGGGTTCGGTTCCAAAAAAAGGGATAAACAAGATCAAAATTCAATCGAAAATTCAGTTCTTTCAATAACCTAAAAGCAACCGACAGAAAGGAGAAGGAGAACAAGTTTCAGGAAAGGTGCATACCAAGGACATATATTGCATATTTTTTTGGATACTTAAGCTAATACTTTTATATATATATATATATATATATATATATATATATATATATATATATAAACTCAAACCGATTAATCCGACTAGTCCTCCGATTAATGTCCCCGCGTACCGACCAACGGCCGACTAGTGGTTTTTACAACCTTGCAATTATTATTATTTTCATCCTGGGAGTAGTAGAGCTCCACCTAAGCAATTGTATCTTGGGAGTAGTAGGACTCATTTATGGAGAAAAAAATATTTGAAAAAAGTATGAAAGCTGGAGGGACCCTTACTCAACTTTATAATAATTGTAAAAGTGGTTTAAGTGGTTGCACGCGTGTATTCATTCATTTCATTCAAATCTGGTTGTGTTTGTCCATCTTCATTCAATGAATCGATAGGTTAAGTTACCATACACAAAGCTACAATGAAAGCTTTTTCAATCCCAATCCAGCTGAGCATGGAAGCTATTAATACTGGGACATGTTTGGATGCTTTAAGATGTTGGCAGATGTGGTCTTTTCGTAATTCGTTAAGCATTTTTAATGGGGTTTCCTTCTCAAATTCTTCATTTAACATGTGGCTTCTCTTCATTTAGCAAATATATTTATTTTGATGGTTGTATCCTCGTACCCGTACCCAAATTTTGGATCATTTTTAGTTGAGTTCCTGTGTCCTTCAATTATGAGTTTGAAGGACCCGACTCTTGGATATGTACCCCATACCCGACACATGTACCCAAGTCTAGGTACCATAGCCCTTGACAATGACCCCTCTGATGACGAAATCAGATTGATCTATAAATGGAGAAATTTTGATTTTAAGTAAAGTTGTTGGAGAGTAGAAAAGTGTGTAACTCACATTTTGTTTATGATCCTATTTGTAAGAGAGACGAGTTGTTGTTTTAGGATAACCTAATATCCGTAAGACTGTCAAGAAATAATGTTGAGCTCTTGCCAACTGTTAGAAACAATGATGATATCCCTCTAACTGTCACAGGATAATGCTGAGGATTAGCTGAATTGTTACTTGGACTTTGGGCTAGATGCTAGGAAATGTACTCCTTATAGTCTTGTTACAGGTTTTTTGTTTATATTCCTCAATCCTAAATTCTAGAACGAATCACCTAGAAACCCTAGTTCTCTACACTGGAACCATCAAGGGATGATTTGTAGGGTATTCGATCGACGGAGGAAAAGTAAATAGTAGGAGGTACTTAGCGACAACAAGGACTATGTTAGTAGTTTGCAGTTACTTCAACAAAATCAATAAAGTGTAGATGACGGCCCGATTGAGAGTAGCAGTTGCAATCAACTGCATAAGTAACAAGGATCCACTTTAAGTGGATTAGGTAGAGAAATAGCAACACCCCCCACCCTGCACCAACCACCAACAATTATCCTATGATGAACAAATGAGCAATAGAGATGAGAGACTACGCATGGAAATTCATATTTGATGGTTCATCGGGTTTATTATAATTAAACATACTAAACAATTGGTGAATGTTACAACCGATACCTAGTGTAATAGCCAAATCCAGGTGTGATACCAAATTTGAATTGTAAGAAAAGAAATAAGACGTCCACAAGTAAGAATTCCAGCTATTCTTGTCAAATGCAAATAATAAGCAAGCAAATAAGATAGACACAAGTCATTTTATTTTACAAATTTCCTCCTATTCCGTAATATTTTATGTTATATATTAAAACATTATTTTAACTCCTCCACTAGAAAGGTTAGCAAATTGGGTACTCAACAGGCAAAAACCAGGTTGATAATAGAAAATGCACTGGCATGTGAGCTTGTTGGGCTCTATATGATTATGATCATTAGTTTTGGTAAGATTGGTAATGTCATGCCTTGAACCTCGTAGATATCATGTATCCTGAATGTAAGTTATATATGCATAATGGATGAACCCAGATATCACCAACCCATTTATGCATGTTTCTGGAGATGGTCAACTGGGATTGTAAAAATTCTTAAAATATGAATTGTAAATGTCCTATACGTGCAGGCCTTTTTTTATATAATTGACGATACTCTTTTAAACTAAGGTTAAAGCAATAATAATAACATCTAAATAGTAAGCTCCACAACAGACAATTTTCAACCATGCATCAGCCATCAGTAAAGTAATATATGCAAGAGATAAGAATCTCAAATATTTTTTAATTGTAAGTAGTTATAAAGATCCAAACAAACCTGCCCAATGTTGTAAGCATTTAAAGAAGGTAGTAGAAGACTCAAGGATGGTCTGTTGCCAGAAAATGTCTGCAAGCATTGGAGCATCTACCTTGAGAAGAAAATCTTTATAACTTAATGGAACAATTCATAAGAAAGCAATACATCACCTTGTGAGCAATGAGGTGGTTAGGGACTTTCTCTCCTAGCAACTGTTCTGGAGTCTGACCCATCACCCACATCTTATAAGAGAAATGTAAAACACAAGAAGAATCAATACTTAAAAAGTCACAACTTCTACCTTCCCATAAGCAAGAGCGTCTGGCTGTGCAAAAAAGTTGGACATGAGCTCATCATGGTTGCTCACAGTTTCCCCTAGAAATAGACATGTAGAACAGCATAAGTCAGTGCAACTCAGAGAAAAGACCTAACGGTCAGAACCATAACAAAGAAAGACACTAACTTATAGTATGCCATCACTTGTTCATACCTTTCAAGTAGACAGGTTGCTGACTTTTCATGATGCCAATAAAATCGCAAGGAATAACTCTTCCCTGAGAATTAACAAACCATTTCGTAATACATATATACATATGTGTGTGTTACTATTTCTGAAGCCGAATTTACATTTGTGCACAAACAAAAGTGCGTATAAATTATGAATGCAACATAATTTTATATGCATCTGGATGTTCAAGTAAAAGCAGCTTATGAGTGTATTGCTGTCGATGTATCTAGTTTTATGTAAATACATGAACTGTAATATGGACCATAACGGATATGCAACTGCATTGTTCTATTATAAGTGGCTTCGTATTGTAAGGCTATTATCAAAATCACATGCTTCAATAAATGAGGATAGGTTGCTACATTTCAACATAAGATGGATATGCAGTGCATACACAGGAGAATGTACCTTCAATCATGAATATGCCCCTCTGGTCATGGGACGTCTACATCTTTATTTCATATAGGTCGTACGCAGGATACAAAAGGATAACTAGTTTAAAGATGACTAATATGAGTATTTTCAAGTGAAAGCACTACTAGATCGACGGTAGCGGGTGGTCATTATAAAGGCATCACAACCACAGATGCAAGAGGTTGTACAAATTGTCCTTGTACCAAGTTGGTATAAATTCATCACAGCTATAATATCTGCCTTCACTTTATCCTTCATACCTGATGGATTAGCTGATAGAAGCTATGTTGACCATTTGTCCCTGGTTCACCAAAATCAATTTCACCAGCCTCAAAGGGAAGTGGGAGTCCATCAATGGAAACACCCTTTCCATTACTCTCCATGCTAACCTATAATATGGATCATATGAGATGAGAAATAAACTGGAACAGGAGCCAGCAATTATCAAACTTTAACTAGAAAAACTTAGCTACCTGTTGGATATGTGGTGCGAACTTCTCAAGTGCCTGAGAGTATGGTAATATGGCCTAAAGAGAAAAGGGATGAGTCTCTTTGGTAAAGCACTACAGACTTCAGCAGAAGAAAAACCTTGCAGTTCAAAACTATATGCAGAACAAAATTACTCACCCTAGCTGGATAACCAAGAAATGAAACATTCCATACGCTCAATAGACCTAGAAGTACCTGACCAAAGAGAAATAACTCTGTTACCATAACATATTTTTCTCAGATGATTAACTTTTAGATATCATGACACTTACAGGTATATTCTTCTCAAATGGAGTTGAATGGAAGTGTTTGTCAATGCTAGAAGCTCCACTCAGGAATCTATTAAAAGTAAGTTCACAAAAAACTTCCATTAGGGAACAGAAGTGTTAGACGACACAAAGTTGTGAGAAGTAACTATAACACGACCAATGCATGGTTAAAATGTTTTGACCACACGAAATCACTTTTTTTTGAAACAACGGTCAATTAAAATGCTACTGAGCTCAGAATGCAGGGTTCTCAAGGAATTTTATGCATATGGATATTATTTTAGAATATTATACATGGCGTATAATGACAACGTTTCTTAAGGCTGTAAATCAAATAACAGTCGAGCTTCAAATTTTGCTGGCATGTGACAGACAGCAAGGACATTTTCTATATTGTCACACAAGGTTTCACCAAAGAAGTTGATGATTTGTATCAATAAAGAACCATAGGTTCCAAAATATTGAACCAGACATAAATGAGTATTCACCACTAAACAGGAAACTTTGCCTCTTAAGTCATGATTACTACTATAAATCTTAAATTTATATCAACAAAAGGATGTCAGCATATGAGAAAGCACGACATAGCATAGAATGACAACACACAAGAAACAAATTGGTAGGTATGTTAAGAACAACATTAAAGCCTTTATAACAAATTCTTGCGATCGGCTATCTGAATCCTTTTCTTCCATTCAGCTAGTTGGGCCATGTCTCTGTAACATTAGCAAATGCCATATCTTACTTTACAGCCTGCAGTTCAATTTGACCTACCTCTAGTTCTAAAAACTTCTGTAACTAATATCCTATCACTCTTAAGCCTTAACTGATGCATCTATTGGTCTATGTTCCACATGTCCAAATCACTGAGACAATTTTCTTTCCATCTTTATCCTCAATTGGCACCATCTCCAACTTCCCACGCATACATTCATTTCTTATCCTATCTATCAATATATTAGCCCTCATCCATCTTAGCATTCTTATCTCATCTAGGATCATTTTATGCACACGTTTCTTCATTGATCACTCTGATCAATAAGCATGGGTGGCCTTGTAGCTCAATTTCCCCTTCAACTTCAAGGCTCCACAATATAACATTTCATTTACTTTGTATATCATCTTCTTAGAACCTTTGTGTAAGTTATGGTGTTGCTTGTTGCTACAGTAAGGCTCTGTACTTGCATCTTGAACGAAAGTGACATACATCCGGACATTCCCCAGATCCTACATTGGCAGGAACTTCACGGTACTGGGAGAGCTCTTCTTGTTTGTAAACTTTACTTTATCGCAAATTCACGTTTTCACAATATTGATCATTTCTACCAGTGAATTTCTGAACAGATACGTCCTCTGCTAACGAAGAAGAAAGAAGTATATGCTCTGGAAACAACAGTCTTCCCCACAAAAGATTGGGCAATCCAATGGTCGAAAACTTGCTATGGGAAGAGACGTCCTGTGTCCAAAACCTACGGGACAGTAAATGACTAGCCCTTATTCTCGAAAGCAATAGTGCTGTCACTCGAGACTAATATCCAGCCGTAAATATCTATCTAGCCTGAAACTTATATATCTTGCACTAATTCTCAAAAGCAATAGTGTTGTCACTCAGACTAATATCCAGCCCTAAATATCTATCTAGCCTGGAACTTATATATCTTGCATTAAATCTTTTTGTTCACAAAAGAAAAAAAAGGTGGAGTTTAAGAAATTAATAACAAGATGACACAGGCATATAGGGAAAAAAGCGAGCCTAGAGCTAGAATAACACTCCAAAAACCGGTGTGGTGTCTGTGTTGCAATGAACATATAGCAGACGCAACATATACTCCAAAAATACACTCGTGTACGTGTCCTTGTGCCATATACTATTTGGTGTCTGGAGAAACGGAAGAGAAACAAAATACAGTGACAACCAGTCTAGATTAGCTTCAGCATAAATTAGATGATTCAAACAAAACATGTTCAGACAATTGGGATATGATAAAGCAGATGATGATATCTTTTGAAGTTCAACCAACCAATGTTTGCTTTCCATTCACATTCACTGGGGTGTGGGGGTGATTTTTCATAGAAACTTTCACTTTCTATCTGGTTTTCCACTTGCACTTGCAATTTAATGGTAGAGGGGGGAAGAAGAGGGGGGGGGGGGGGGGGGGGGGGCTGATTTTCTTCCCCTCGCTTCAAACCAAAGACAACCTTCACGGCATTTATCAATTATATCAAGGATGCTGGTCGTATTATTCAAGAACCAATTATTACAAGATTTGGCAGATAACTGAATGCAAAATGCTATTTCACGTTTAAATAAACAAGCATAGTTAACATACTTTTCGATAACTGAGAATCCATACTGGAGAGACAATGGCAGAACACCAACAGCACTGCAGACTGCAATAAAAGGTCACATATTAACTGGAGGAACCATGAACAAGGAACTCAAAAGCAAAGATGACAATGAGTATATTCACCACTGTAGCGACCACCAACCCAGTCCCAAAATGCAAAAGCATTGGCAGGATCGATTCCAAACTTCTCTACAAGCTGCAGCAGAAAATGAGCAAAATGTTACTAAACTATACTGATGGTTAATATATAAAAAGATTATCCCCCCTGTCTATGTATTGCAAATATTTTCCAATTGGGAATATTTGGTGATAACAATTGATAATATATATCCAACTTCCTTATCAGTAGGTCATTAATAGAAAAGCAGCTGTTTGGCATGCCCAAAGAAAAGCTGCTTCCAATACATGAATACTCATTTTCTATTGAATAAACTAGTTTACAAGGTGTGCAGTATCAGCCGATACCGGTTACATATAGGCCGTATCGGATCGGTTTTGCACTATCCTGCTCCGGTATTGATAGAAATTATCGGTTTTGGCCGATACAGTTTTGTATCAGTCCAAAATTTATCGTATATGTATGTATCGACCGATACATGTCCAATACCAGCCAATACCAACCAATACAAAGTTTTAGAAGGAAAAACAGGAAAAAGAAAAGTTATTCCATCTCCTCAAGGAACTCCAGGAACAAAAATCAATCAAAAAAAAGGAAAAACAACGAATCTTACAATAAAACAAGAAGAAAAAAAACATAACAGGACAACTTTACATCCAATCAAAAAAAGATAAAAGAAATTCAGTACTCTTGACATCAAATTCAGCAAAAAGCTACTGAATGAATCTAAAGATGCAAACGTGCCACGGTAGAAGTGTGTATGAGTTATTGAGATTCAAATGAAGTTTCTATAAATCAACAGAAGAGAAAAATACCTCATATTCTGGCTTCCAGTTGATCCAGAGTCCAGACAACCTGCAGCAGAACTTCAACTTCTCCATCTCCGAAGAAGACTCGAGCTAGACAACTCTATAATTCTTCTTCTCCTTCTCAACTTTTAGGATTAGGGAGTTGAGAAGGGGGACGGTTTGGACTGAAGGGAAAGGGTAAAGTGAGGCGGGAAGGGGAAAGGGGAGGTGGAGATCACTAGAGTAATCTGGACTCCCTCCCTCCTCTTTTCATCTATATAGTATACAGTTGGGGCTTTCAACGGGTCGGATATGGTAGGATTTGTTTAAATTCTGAAGCCGACACGAAATAATTGTGATGCTATAAGAAATGTATATACTTAGGACAAATAATGTGTGAATTTGGGATATTTAACTCTTTTCTAATGAAGGAATTTTCTCTCTTTTAGATTCTTAAATCAATTGTTTATAGTCTATTATATTTCAAAGTGCAATAGGTGCTGTTGTCATTGTACACTTTACATTATTTTGTAATTCCTCAATTGATCTGTTGTTAATTAATTTGTGAACTTTGTAAATTTCATAATTAAATCATTTTATTAATCAAAATTTATAATTTTGACATATTAGTTTTTTAGATTATAATTTTCTTGTATTTAATTCTACTAATCTCTTTAAGTTTGTATCCTATATAACTATGTTAGAATAGCTTTATAATTTTGACATATTAGTTTTTTAGATTATAATTTTCTTGTATTTAATTCTACTAATCTCTTTTAAGTTTGTATCCTATATAACTATGTTAGAATAGCTTTAACATATTTAACTAATATTAATTATTTTTTTATTACTATATTTGTAGGATAACGTAATGGTTCCAAGGAGTCGTACGCTAGAGGACGAGGAACCTGGTTGGAGGCATTGCAAAGCTATTGATTTAGATAATAAAAGAAATGTATAAATCAATTATTGTAGAAAGAAAATGGACGGCGGGGTCACTCGACTACAACAACTAGCGGGGGTATTACTGAAAATGTAGCATCATGTCGTGAAGTATAAAAAAGATGTTATTGCTTGTTAAGGACAAAATAAAAAATAAAATAATAGTTAACCAAAGGGAACATAGGATAGAGGAGGAGTTGTCACAAACACTTTGTCCCACAGATTCCTCTTCAGAAGAATGTGAAGGAAACAACGAACACAAAGACCTTACAAGGGACCTAGTAGCAAGTAGGAAAGAAGAATAGGTAGGAGAACAAACCAGGCGTTGGAGTGTAATAGAAAAGAGGAACAGGTCCGGTAGGGGTCCAACATTAGGTAACCAATCAAAATCGATCACTTATCGTGAGATGGATTTCAAAAGTAATCCAGAGCTAGGAGGGAGTAGTGGTAATAGACAACCGGATGATGTAGGTTGTATGGATCCTTTTCTCCTAACAAAACAAGTAGCAAAGCAACCTAAAATAAAGAGTGCCCTTAGGGGTTAAAGAACGCCAAAATTCGTGTTGGGAGATATATGGCAATATTTTCTTATATATAATCATATAGTGTTTGATGTTATGTTGCTAACAGTCCTCACTATCAACCATTAATAAATACCATAGCAGGTTGCGGTAGTGAAGTGAAAGGTCCAACGGCTCGTGAAATAGCCAATACATATTTAAAATTGCAAATCAAAGACTAGGGGGAGGACCTACTACTTAGAATCTTTTTAATAGAAACTGTGATAAGTATAGGTGTACAAATTATGTGCGATGGATGGAGTACACAGAATAGAAAATATTACTATTATGTGCGATGGATAGAGTAGAACAGAAAAGAATTATTAACTTCCTCATGTATTATTCATAAGGGACGATATTTCTTAAATTTGTAGATGCCACTGACAAATAAGGACACTAATTATATATTTGGTTTGATAAATGAAATTGTAATAAAGATTGGAAAAAATAGGGTCATCCAAGTAATTACTGAGAATGGCTCTAACTACAAGGCAGCTGAAATGAAGCTAATGCAATTGGAAAGAATAGGGACGATATTTCTTAAATCTCCATATGCAGCACATTGCATACATCTCATTTTCAAGGATATCGCTAATGATCCAAGTATTAATCCACTCATATTATGACTAGTTTCATATGCAATCATTGTTGGGCCCTTAGGATCATAAGAAATGAGACTCAAAATGGAGAACCGGTCTACCATCATTAGGTTTGGTACTAATTTTCTTGCTTTAGACTCCATCCTCAAACACCAGGATGACTTAAAAAGGATAATAAATACAAGGGAGTGGTCGGAGAACTACTTAAAACTCAATCGTAAAGATAGAGACAAAGCAGATATGGTTTGAGGTTTAATTGACAACCAAGAATACTGGAGGGATATTGCATGTCAGTGCTATATTTGGACCTCAAGTAAAAGTTTTAAGGCTGTAGACAGCAATAATAAGGCAAAGATACGTCACCTTTACAAGGTTATGGACAGGCCAAAGAATCTATAGAAAAGAATGTTGGTAAAAATATAAGAAATGATGGAAGATGATTGATAAGAGATGGAATTCACAACTACATTGAGACATTTTGCTGGTATGTACTCTATAAACTGAAGGTTTTTCAAATCAGTTATTCATTCTATGACATTTCATTCAATGACAGTCTATTTCTTGAATCTCAAATACCAATAGTCTAATATTGTTAGAAATACCAATATCCTAATACTGTTAGAAATGACAACCATGTGTTAAATGGATTCCACATTGTTAGTAAAATGGTGGATGACAACCCAACATGAGTTGATATAAACAAGGAGGTAATCATTATTTGATATTGGACTTTTTTTGAGTTTCACAACACTTAGATTTAAATATGTATAATATTACATTGTAGGTGGAAAGGTTTAGATCGAGGACCGGTGTGTTTGCTTCAGATAAAAGAGCTGCAAAGAGATACCTTCCTAGTATTATTAGTTAATAATTTGAAGATATTTATTAATTAAAGTTGAATAGTTATAAAAATTAATACATTGTATTAATTTTCAGTTGATTGGTGTTCCATATATGCAAGGGAGTCAACCCGAATTTCACTAGATTAGTTGTGTGCATCTTACGCCAAACTGTCAAATGGTATCTTCTTCTAAATGCGAAAGAAATTGGACAACATTTTCGCTCATTCATACTTGTCTTTGCAACAAACTTACAATGGTAAAAGTAGAGAAGTTGGTTTTCGTCCATTACAATATAAGATTTGAGTTCGAAATCTCACAAGATCAAAAAATGAAGATAACATGGTAGATTTGGATGAGGTGTTTCGTGAATAGGATTCACTTACAGCATACAAGAGAAAAAGAAACAGCGGTTTTAGATAGTAGAGAGAGCGAATGGTTGGAGGAGAATTTGGCTACTGATCCACAATAACAAACTGAATCGTTGACCTATGCTTGAAGGTCGAAAAAAAGAAAGGTCACAGATGGACAACCACAGCAGGTTGACAACGACAAGGCTGATAGTAACGATAGTGGAGGCTATGGAAATGCACTCGCTATGGATGTTGATAATACTCATGAATATGAAAGTCCAGAGAATCAATCTCAAGAACCAAAGAGTACCATATGGGTGATGCATACATTGGAGGATTGACTTGCCTACTCTATGGTAACATGATGTGCCTACTCCATGGTTACACTAATGCGTACAATGGTTCATCTTCAAGTTATTATCCCCATGCCACACGACACTCATAACCAAGTTCAACATGTGATGGCATGATGACAACTTTGTTTGAATATGCAAATCTCAGCGTCTACTATTTTATCTAAACCTAAAGTTGCTCCACATTTAGGCTAGAATCTAAAAGGCAAATATATCAATAATAACAAAAGACATCAAGCATGATACACTTAGGTTGTGTGTGGTTACTGAGAAAGTGAGAGAAAGGAAACGAAAAAGAAAATATTTCACTTGCTTAATTACATGCAAAAAGAAAAGAAATATAAAAGTGAGAGAAACTCATATATCAACAATTTCATTTTTCTTAATATTCCTTCATCTAGGAACAATTTTCCTCTCTCTTTGAGACCGAAAAGAAAGGGAAAATGTTGGTAATTGCGCTCCTCCACTTAGCCAATCTTTAGACCTTATCATGAACACTTATCTCCTTTCATCATCGACTCTTTATGAACCAATCTTTTTTCAAAACTGTATCCATAAATTTCGATTCAACTTTCTCAATTCACCAAACAAGAAAAAAGAAAAAAAAAATGATTTCGTTTCTTCCATTTTCTTTTTCGTTTCCTTCCTCCACTTCCCCACCCCAACCAATTGCAGCCTTAAAACAAAAAATGAAATAATACACATATATTGACCTGTTCATCTAAAAGTGGATGACTTCCGCATTTCCTACTAAGCCAGTCAACCAAGAACTCGTTGATACCCTAGAATAGAGTTAGAAATTCCTTTGTTTATTTAATTGAAAATGTATGGTATAGAAAAGGAAAACCTCAAGATGATTGATTTCCTTTCAAAAATCTTTAGTACAAAAAATATAGTTGAGATTTCAAGTGTAAATAGAACCCACATATTATGATGTCCCTCAACAACAAATTACATAAACTTTCAACATAAATCTCGTATTACGAAAAATAGATCAATAAAAGCATCTTTTAAGAAAGAAAATTAAATAAGTTACAAGAGAAGGAAAATAAACAAATATAAAGAGTTTACCTTCAACATAGATGATTAAGCCCTAGATGCAGTTTGGCTAACTCACAAAAAATAGGGAGTAGAAAAATTATAAATTTGAATTTTCCTCTTATAACTACTCTTCCAACATCAGTCCTCGCATTGCAAAATAAAGAAAAGTTCAAAATAAATTTTAACACCTTCACATATATAATTAATTTATAAGAGAAGATAAACAAGAAATGTAAAAGCGGTTTTGGACTGAAAATCAAACGAACGAGCTCGAACAAAGAGTGTTCGAACTCATTTCGACTAAACTATCAAACGAATTTGATTCGAGTCGAAATTAAAGTCGAGCCAAAAAATAGTGTTTGAACTCGGTTCAATTAGAGACTCGAAAGGATTGAGCTCGACTCGATTTAGTTTGCAAGCTCGGACGAACACGAACCGAGCCAAAGCCCCGTTAAATATGCCGTATAAACCATCACATTGTTGCTCTCAAGTCCTAAATATTTTTTGTTGAATCAATAAGAAAATTGAGAAGATCAAGACCATAGTTTGCAGTATCGGCCGATACCGATCCGATACGGCAGATACCGATACGGTTTGACATGTTCTGATCCGATACACCCGATACTGACCGATACCGACATTGGGGGTCTCTTTTTTGGTCAATTCGGGAAAGAAAATTGAACGAAAAAGACAAATCAGCAAGAGATTAAAGCATAATAAGGTTGTAAAAGCATGTAAAAGAAGAAAATTTATCTAGTGCATGTAAACCAATCAGTAAGGGTGACTATTATTTCAGTTAATTTCAAAACTACTAAGAAATAACACTGGAAGTACTTAAATTATGCCTAAATGTATAAAATATTTTTTTAATGTTAAGAATTTATTAATAATTATTTGTTTTTCGATACCAAAAAATTCGATACTCCGATCCGAAACCGCTGATACTACCGGTAGCACCGATACCGATACTCATAGGAATGGTACAATACCGATTCCAATACCGCGAACCTTGATCAAGACTGTAGTACATCAAAACATCGTCTGGACGCAATTATTAAGATTTGAGAGAGAACAGAGAGGAGTAATACAGTACAATACAACATACATATATTAGGGAAAGCCCTAATACGAGAAACCGAGGAGCTCAAGCACGTTCGCAAACAAGATCGAGTCGAACAACCTATGGTCGAACTTGGTTCGAACACCCTCTTCAAACATAAAAAATTGATCGAGTTCGGTACCAACTGTAATGCCCCGCTCCGCACGGTGCATTATGCTGAGTCGTTGACTCGAAGAGTTGCATTGACCCGATTAAGTATCTATGTGAATCGATACAAGAGATTCGTAGACCCGAGAAATATATATCGATGCGAATCGATGCAAAGAGTTATGTTGACCCGAGGAACGCATCGAGTAAGATCAATGCAAGTGTTAAGTTGGCCCGAGAGAAGCAATGAGTCGGTTAGAAAATTCTAAGAAATCGAATCGATGCAACGCACAAGTCCGATTCAAACGAATATTGATTTTAGTTGGTTTCATGTGCAGGCCATACGTTTATGCTGAAATATAAGAGGTCGACATTTTGCCTTATTTGCAATGGTGTCCGTAAAACCAAATCACCGCCTCGCGACGGACCGAGACATAGGCACGGTAAGCCAAATCGGTCGTATGATTCAATGAAGCACGAAGTGCTCGAATGGCTAAGTCAGAAGAGTTGGCAATGCAACAAAGTTATGAAATCGAGCCCATTGTCGGCGAAACGACAAGACGTATCGGCTTAATGTAGGAGGGTAGGGGGAAGGACTTTGACTCTTCTTTCCTAGTCCGTCATGCTTAATTAAAATGTACCATTGTATGCTAAGTTAACCTATCGAGCCCACGGACGTGGCTCGATCGAGAGATGAACATAGTGCGTGTCGAACACTAGATAGAATAATTGAAATAAAACGTACATCAAATGTACGAGTCACTATTGAACATTGAATATCGCAAAGACGAGCGCCTCGGTGCGCAAGCCGTAAGAACATGGGATAACTGCAAGTGCCTTAGTGCACGAGTCATTTCGTGCCCCTGCGCACGAGTTAGAAGGATAGAACATTGAAAGACCGTACCGACGAGTGCATCAAGTGCACGAAGTCACATAGCCTTGAATACCCTATCGAAGCGTGCCTCAGTGCACAAGTCGGAGGAAATGAACATAAGTCTAGCACATTGAAAGATCGTGTCGAGCGTGCATCAAATACACGAATCGCGTATCGTTGAACGTTAAGTCGTAGTATGATTGCTTGGATTGTTTGGGACCTTTGAGTCGTTCACTCGGATATCGAATTGAGGCGTTGAAACATCGAAAGAACGGAATCGTACAAAGAATGTGAGAACATGGAAAGAATGCGAGAAATACGAAATGATGCGAAGTCTGAGTCTCGGACTCAGACTATGTTTGGTTGTACGCTTAGATGCGAGTTGCATGATCAAATTGACTGTGAATTAACCCGTGCACGGGTTTGTTTCCTCGAACAGGCGCGCCAGGGCATCGGGACTGTTCGGCCTAGGAGGAATGTTTATCGTGGCTGAGGGAGCACGAGCATTGCAGGACCTTCAGTAAGGCTCATAACCTAGGCTGAATGGGTTGCATCCAATGCACTTCGAGAAACATAAGTCCATTCTGACATGGTGAATGTCAGTGATCTTCATATAGATAGGGGCCAGTGAGCTGAAAGTGTAGGAACACACAGATCCTGCACAAAGCACTTATAACATGACAGGGATGGAATGAGGCGTATTCACCTTGCGTTTGTGCAAGGACGAATGCGTCGATGTTGGTAAGAAGTCACGAAACAACACGAGATTGCTATTTGTTGCTTGCTTGCTTGTGCGAATCAAATAACATGTTTGCCATGATAACATGTTTTACTGCTTTCGAGTATGCCATCAAAATTGATCCTAAGGAGAACATAGAAAGATAACTAAATTGTATGCTGCATAATTCAATATATCTACTTAATGTCGATTTAAGTAAAGTGGGTCTTTGATCAGTACAGCGAGGACGAAAGTACTAATCCTCCACTAGTTTGCTAGCATGTTCAGAAAATGGTCTACTCATGGCGGAGCTTCGCTTGATCGCGCTAAGGCATGGAATGTCGTAGCGTTTGAAGCGTGCGATCGCATTGACGCTCGGACTTGCAACAGGATTGATGCGACCGAGATATAGAAAACATGATGTATGGAACGGTAAAATCCTTTGTGGGCAAGAGAGAAGTTGAGTGTTGTAGCCAATCTGGCAAAATCAGTTGGGCTATTGAAAGCCTTTGTAATCTCAGTTCATTCATCAATAAAGAGAATTGTTTCGTATACTCTGTTTTCTTTCGTTACTAATATCAAATTAAAGATAACCATTTGACAACTTGTCATCTTGCCTTGTATGAATGCAACTCCAGACTCGTACGGCATCACGCCTCAGCGAGGACGATTATTCGGATAAATCGATACGAAGACGAGCGATTTTCCGGGTCGGGACGTGACACCGACTAGCCCATGAACGAGCTTCGAACCAAGCTTGGAGCCTTGGACTAAACCGAACACGAGCCGTTTGAATCGTTTTACAACACTAAAAGCGGTACCTTCAAGGTGGATGGTATATTTTTTATTTAGCTGCTTGCTAATAACGCCTATGTTAATGGGACATGAAATATCTAAAATTGTTCAAATTGTGATAATACATAGGGAGAAGAAAAGACCAAGTTAAGCATGATTTCCAAATTATGGTGGTTCTTAATAAATAGATCCATTTCACTATTTCAGTTAATGAGAATTCATGTTTCAGAAACTTCTATGGAATTTCTTGGAGCAGCAATTATAAGAACCAAAGTTCACAAGGGAGATGTAAAGGAGAGATGCAGGAACTATTAAATTTTAGGGTGGCATTGCCCCTTCCCATCCTCCTTGCCCTTGGTTCTGCCTTTGTCTTTGATTATGATGATGTGCTAAAAACTATTGGCACCACCACCATCATCGTCCCAGTCCCAGTACCAGGCTTCTCCCAATCGTAATAGAGTCAGCTATTGAGCATAAGGAAGCTCCATATAAGTAATGCCAAACCTTTTATGATCATCAGTCAACCTCTACGCTGGTGACAAATTCTTACCCAAGTTAACTATGAGCATTAAAGGGTCATGCCATAAAAGAAAGGCAGCTTGGTAAACCTACATTTTCAGTATGCAGTTTAAGCTCGTGCAACCAAAGTTCCCCTTAGACTGTAAAGAGTCCGGACAAAGAAGTGAGATGATACAACCTGCTATAGGGAATTGCATTCTCTCTATGAGACACTAAACCAAAGACTGCTGCAAACTGCAAAGGAATGGAATTCCCAATGTGCCAAAGACTAAATCAAGCAATAATATTTCGTCAAAAGTAAATGATCTCTTGATTCAAAGCATCCAACATAACGGATTTTAATAAACTGAATGCAATGAGTTGAAGTTCACGACAGCAATAAGAAATTGAAATCCTTGGAAGTACCGTAAGATTTGTGCTGACAGCTACCATGTGCTTGGCAATAGCTTGAGGCCTGTAATCAAAGTGAGCCTTAGTCCATCTCAGTAACGAAGGCAACTAATCTTGTAGAAGAAATTATGGATGAATTATGCTCACCCAAGAGAAGCTGAAATCCACTCCCTCAATGTCCGAGCATTCAACATAGTTTCAGCTGTTGTGAAAGTCTTCGAGACCACCACAACTGCATTTATTAGATGAAGAAACATTAGTAAAGATTAAGAAGCTGAAGGAGCTTGTGAAATATAAAAAACAGTTTAGGAGACTACCCAAAGTAGTTTCAGGGCTAAGTCCGGTGATGTTTCGAGCAACGTCAATTGGATCAACATTTGCAAGACTGCAGGAAATAATGCCTAAGATACCTTATATGATAATCATTGCTTAATTTTACTCTACTGCAACAAAGAATTAACTTTTCTTTTGGAAAAAGTATGAGTCGTATGCCATCTATAATTGCCACAATATTAGAAATGAAGGCAAAAGGGAAGCATAATAAAAAAAGTGCATCTTTGACCCATAGAACAAGCTTGCCTAAAGAAGGTCTGCAAAAGGAACCAGGATAGTGTTCAGTCATCACAAACCATAAGAAATGTAGTATTTAAATGATATCATAAGGAACTTGAGGTCCAAGAAGACCCTCAGCCAAGAGCAGTGTTCAGGACATAAAAGAGATTTCTAAAGTATTCGACAATTTAGTCTATGACAATGAAAAATCTAACAAAAGGAAAAGTAGTCTAGACCTCAATGGACCACCAGTGACGGAGGAAAATCAGCTTAATGGACACATCCTCAGAAACATCCATTAGAAAAGTAATCTAAATCTCAATGGACACCCATGACCGAGGAAAATCAGCTTAAATGACACATCCTTAGAAACGTCCATTGTGTAGTAGAAATAACTGAGATAGCCTAGGAGGCATGGACACTCAAAAAATATGGTCATCTCGTGTCAGACACCTATCGGACACTCCATAGATATGTATGGGGTACTACTACACAGACACTCCAAAATAAACTATGACACACCAAATTAGATGTATCCACGTATCCTTGCCGTATCGTGCCGTATCCGTGCAACATAATAGCAATTACTAAGGATTATTTTCCTTCCATTTCCATTTGAACCTTATAATCCACATTGGCTGGCAGAAAGATAGTTTTTCGTTGACTTATTTTAAAATTCAGTCTCCTCAAAATCATAAGACCATGACTTCACAAATTTTCATCAACATTAACTGAATTTTGGCAACGAACTGGAAAAGCTTTTCCACAAATTGAGCATTTAGCCCACAAAAAAGTATCTCATTTGCTTAATCAGATTTACCAACTCTTATTTATAAAGTTCTCATTAAGCATACTTAGTTTTAAAGTATAGAAACAACTTACCAATAAATAGTACACTGCTTACAAATTCCAGTGACTCTAGATGACCAGTTTATCTCACAGTATGCAAAGAAGCTAAGGCCCTTGAGTACATATGCATTGCAGTTACATACTCATAACGCTTACCGCATACCTACAAGATATCTTTCCTTGGAGCATGTTTTAATTATCTCAGTAATAGCCTTGGTATTGTCAAGTCGTAATTCCTGCCACATACTCTTAAGAGAGATCTTTCCATGGAGCATGCTTTAAATAGACTTGCTTATAGATCCTTCCTTATGCCCAATAGAACTAATTCTATAAGATGAGAGATCTTGCCACTTTGCCTTAATTATTAATGTCACCATCCTCATTCACAACCCCAAGGAGACTTGGAAAGTTTGATTCCTCTTTGGTGCCAACTTAGTGATTTTCCATAATGTTATGGTTATAACCCGTAATATCGCACTGGCAAGTTTCAGTAAGGTTATTGAGACGTCTCCAATGAAGACAGCAGAACAAGGGGTATAAGAATGTGTCTGGAGATGGAATAGCAGTCAAGTTTTCCATTATGTCCTTATATGAGATTCTTAATTTTGGTGAGCAAAGCACAGATTATGCCAAAGCCATTTGGTCGGTCAAAGCACCAATAAAAGTTCATGCTTTCCTTTGGCTCACTTGTAAAAATGGCATTCTCACTAGAGACCATCTTATTAAATGAATTAAAAGAAAGTAGATTGGATTGGACCGAATACATGTGGACTTTGCAATAATCACGAAAAGTCTGTAAATGATCTACTTCTCCGATGCCCGGTTGTTTGGCCAATATGTGAAGTATGCAAGGACATTTTCGGGATTAGGGGTCACCCTGGTTCCATGAAGTCCCTTTGGGGAGCTTGGAGGGATAGGAGAGTCGAAGCTGAGGACCAGTGCATTTGGGATGTAGTTGCTGCCGCCATTTGATGGGGAGGGTGGATGGAAAGAAACAACAGAATCTTTAATAATAAAACAAAAGGCAGTCAACAATTAGCTTATCTCATCTTGGCTAACATTTGTTCATGGCTTGGCAACGCACCAGGGAGAGGGGGCAAGAGACATAGATGTACTACTACAAATAACAATGCACAAGAAAGAGAGAACATTGTATAAGAGGCTGAGGAGTAGTCAATATGATTGCACAAAGATAAGGTTGTTGGTCACATATGGAGTCAGTAGTTAGCTTTCTTTATCGTATGTAACTTCTGGCCGATCTCATTCTGATGGGAGAAGGCTTGCATGATGTCGATGAACTTTATAGTTTCATCTAAATGTCCTTTTAGTACTCATTTGTGCCAATGCGGCAGGGATCCCTCGTAGGATGTTGTTGTTCGTCAATACTCTCTTTTATGAAACGCAGGTGGAGAGACCTTTCTCCCACCATTTTAACTATAAAATAAAATAAAAAACTTTTACTCTTTTTCTCTACACAGAGTTCTTTATCATAAAGTTAGCTAGCTCCAATGAATAATTTTTTACCCTAATGCAAACTTAAAAACGATATATATTATCGTTTTCTCACATGTCACATGAAGTCGACATAGGCCTGAATTCTCCCAATTTATGACCTGCCACTATACATGATTTGTTATATAAATAGGTAGTGATCCTTTCCATTGTTAATAGAGATTGTATTGACAAGCATTGCAGGTACAATGGTAGTTGGATGAGTCAAATTACTATTATTTATTTATCCTCCCTTGAGTTTTTCAATATAAAATGAAAGAACCAAGTATTTTCTTATGTAAAAAAAAATTGTACAGTAAATTGGTTGATGAGTCAAAGAGAAATTTTCTTAATAGCCTTCCTCGTCTTACCCATATCCCCTCCCCTACTTTAATTGTAAATGATCCGGTCTTCCTGTATTTCTTCTCATGTTCTAGTCATCTCACCAATGCGCACCCGCCACCCCCCACCCCACCCCACTATCCTCCCTTCCAGGAAGGGATCTCCTTGTATGGCTGGAACCCTGTTAACTATATTTTGCTTGCATATTGCAACTATAGAATACATACAGAATATGGTTGTAGTTTCTGTGCCCCCATCTAGAGTACTATCAGACAACCATATAACTTACTATATAGCTGATTGTAAAACACTATAATCATCATTCACTTGATTTAACCTTATACATAGCTTTTTGACATTACATTTATTTCTCAACCAACAGAAGAGAAATGATTACCGTAAGCCTCAATATCAATTGGCAAGTGAAACATCAAGAAAAAAATTTCTTTTTCAAAAACAAAAGTGAATGTCCCACAGCTGCACCCAAAGACCTCAATCATGGTACTTCCATCCCACACCCCACCCCCAAGAAAGGCTCTCAACCATCCCTCTCTGGCAATCAGTGAAACATTTGGACGCTGATAATAAAGAAAAATAGAAAATATGTATCCTTTATAGGCTTCATTACCCCCCTTTGAGCAATTAATTGGGAATTTATGAAGAAAAGGCATCAAGAAAAACGTCAAGATTATTACATGGATACTCATCCAACGCCCCTAAGAGGCACAAATATTCTTTGCTTGGAAAAATCAAATGCACGACAAATCATACTGCCATAGCAATTTATGCCTGATCATGTGTAATTCACCATCCAGTAGTATGTGGCACTTCCACTTGACAATGAAGATGTATGACAAAGGAAAGGAAAAAAAAAAAATTAAGAACCAGAACATGTGAGATTAATGAGCAGCTGAAGAGTCGTGCCATATTCAGAGATCTTGATTTAATTAACTAATTGTCTAGTAAAACAGCTGAGTGTGCATGTAGTAAATGTGTGCTTACAATCGTAATTGTCGTCCCTCTGCGCACTTTGCAGCCTCTGGCTCTGAAAGAATTCAAGAACAAGCCAGGCTAATCAGCAGCTCATTACAAAAGAAAAAGTCTCAAAAGATATAAAGACATTCCAAATTGTATGTGGAAAGATTGACCCTAATAGACGTGCATTGAATTTACTTTGTTAATTACCAGTCTGAAGAGCAGTGTGAACAAACAAAGGACCTAAAAAGCTGCCACCAATACCAACAGCCACAACATCTTTCAATGCCTTTCCTGTTTCTCCAACCTGGCACGAGGCAGGATCACATATAAAAATCAAGGGTTGGCATATTATATGGAGTTACCATCGACTTGGATCCATTTCTTACCCATGATCCACTTCGAACTTTTTCACTGAATGCTTTGATTTTGTCTAGAACATTCCAAACTTCTGGCATCACATTCTTCCCATCACTATAAAAGGTTGCATCTCTTGCAGCTCGCAGGGCTACGTGCAAAACAGATCTATCCTCAGTGCTGTTTATCTGACACGGTGAGGAAGATAACTTAGATATGCTACATGGCACTGTCGTATGTTACAGTACATAACGAAGAACACGAGCTTACAACTCTTACTTTGACTATGCTAAAGTGTTACAGTTGTACTAGTAATTCATACATATGGATGGTGAACTTCATACAGAATTAAAAAAAAATACAATATATAATAATTAGTAATATAAATTGTAGATATATCAAACCCTTCAATTCTTAATGAAGTAAAAGAAGAGACTCGGCTCAAGGTTTTCTGGAAAAATCATTTGAATCCAACAAAACTTTTTTTATGCTTAGGATATATTGTTGGACACTCAAGTTTCGTGCATCCTGATATTATACTTACATGCTCTCCTTTGTACATCTTATCGATCTTCTCTCTTAGATGTGCAGCCTGCGAGATTCAATTGGAAGGTTTTAGACGAGTATTCAAATATCCTTAAGAATCTTAACAAAATATACCAAGCAAACTCACCTCTGCAAGCTTGAAAAGCTTTTCCATAGTGCCCTGCGTAGCACATTGTCTCGAGAAATCTAACAGCAACCCGTCACTCTCCCTATACAAAATAGAACAGCAACCACAGTTAGAGGAGTAAAATAATCCGAAAATGTAACAGCAATTTTTTTTCTCAAACAGTTCCAAATCTGGAAAAACTAAAGGATCAACAATGGGGTCATACACAATCATCGACTTGCATCGCTCAACATCTTTCATCAAGTCCCGCAAGTGTGTCTTTTTAATACTTTCAACATGACTCTGCATAGAAAGTGAGAACTGTAGGGGTCAATTTGTGAACGGAAAGGTAAGTAACTTCGGGGAGATCTTAGCGCACCTTCAAGTCCTTCCATGGCTCTGTGTCACAAATAAGAGCCGACGAAGCCATCCTAGTCTGCAACCATCAAAGATGATTCCTTATGTTCAATAATGAAGAGATACAACCAGACAGACACATGCATGTATCTCGAATTAATCATAGACCATGTTGCACTGACGCAAATACGTCAGGGCGCGACAACATGACATGTCAAGGTGCAATTCCTGGTGTGTCTGACTCGACATGACACGGACACGGCACCAATTTATCATGGTCATACTTAGACAACTCAAAAATACAAACTTTTAGCCGTTAACAAACACTAATGACTACAGACGAAAAGCAAAGAAAAGAATAACACTTAAATAGGACAAAGTAGACCAATAGAGTATTGCAACCATACAGTTTGTCAAGCTTAAATTTTGAAACAATCACGATGATCTAAACCATAGATTCCATTACTAGTCGGCACAAAAATCCAACATCTATATTGGAAATCCCAGTTCTGTGGGACCGATCGAGCATTAAAAAAAATTAATAGACCCAAATAAAATAGAAAACCTAGGAAACTAATCCTTAAAAAGACACCAAAATCCTTGGCGCCGACTAAAGATTCTAACTTTACGCAGATTCCGGCCCGATATTTTTTAATTTACAATTCCACTGCATAAATTAAACTATATCAGTCGATATTTGGTTCGATTTCATGGGGGGAAATGTGCTTTTATTGGAAAATCCATGATTTAATCACTCGTTCGAAACGCCCAATAAATAGGGCTATAATTACTAAATAAAAGACGAAAAGATCGTAAAAAAGATCTTCTTTTTTCAGTAGAAACAGTAATAGTACCGATAATCGAGAGGATCGAAATGGAACGGAGCATCAAAATAGGAAAAAAAAAAAAAAAACGTCGGAAATTGGGAATTGGGAATGGAGAAGAAAAAGAAAATTACCTTCTTCTTTTTTTTTTCTTTTTTCGAGAGAGAGAGATGCGGATCGCTCGTTGGTTTATCGGTGGCACGGGATATATACTACTTTCTGCTCTCGCCTCTCACTCTCCCTCTCCCCTCTCTCTCGAGAAGGAATTTAATGTGCACCACACTTACGTGACCACAAGACTGACCTAGGCACTGACATGTGGGCCCTGATATATGAGTGTGAAGCAAGCTGAGATATCCTATATTTTTCTTTTCTTTGAGAGAGAGAAAAAATTATTTATATATCTAGCCCATAGAGAATATTGTTAATATATTATTTTGGTTTCTGGTATTTAGAGACATCGTTTTCTTAAGGAGGATATTCCTCTGGGGTTGAAATTTCACTTTCTACATTTTATAAACACTGAAAATGAAAATCCAACGGAAAAAATATATTTGTTTTTTTCCTTCACTCTGTACAAATTTGAAAAGAAGACTTGGACTTTTAGCAATTTTGAAACCAATTTCAATGTTAATTACACCTTTTTCTTTATTGGTTTTACACTTTCTGGTTAAAAAAAAAATTCCAACTTATTTCGTATTGAATTTTCATTTGTCATTTTCATTCGCGTCGATGGATCAATATAACAGCGTCGACTACAATAGCAATATAACAAAGTTAAATACAAATAGTTATATTCATGATTTTAGTGTAGAGTTGTACTCATGATTTTTGTTAGAATATTATAAATATTAATCTTGGAGGAAATAAATGGGATTCCATTCTATATTATATGTGGTCTACCATTTTGCTCTTTGTGTAGAGCAAGTCCAATAAAATGGTGACTTAAAGCCTTAATAAGTTCTTGGCATTTAGACTGATTAGCGTGCTTAACAGGAAGCACGGATAGCTCAGCACTACAAAGGGACTCGCATCCCATGCTACATTAGTGTGACACCATATGAGGTGGGACCTCGACTTTGGACCATGTCACGACGAATAGAGGCAACTAGCATAATGCTGATAGACAGAGAGTAGTAGGACAACACTACAAAGAGGCTGAAAATTCATGATACAGTGGTATGACAACATGAAGAGGTGGGCCTCGTCCTTGGGCGAAAAGTTTCATGTTGGAAAAAGTTACTCTCTCTAAAGTGTTGGAGTCCAGTCCGGATTTGGTAACAACATATTTGTGGAATCCAAATCTTATTAAATATTTGATTTGATTATATTTGGATGTCTATAATTGGTGTTGTGCTATTTTAGATATAATATGATTCTTATTTTAGGAAATCATATTATGATCTAAAATATGATAATTAATCGGCTATTTTAGGTGTAATATAATTCTTATTTGAGGGCTTTCTAATTAAGAAATCATATTAAGACCTAAAATAGGATTTTTCTCATCCTATATATATGGGGTGAGGGTGGAGGCTGTAAAACCCCTCGAAATTTCAAATTTCGTTTGATTAATTATTTTATCTCACTATTATTTAAGATCCTTTTTTTATTGAAATAGAAGAAATTAGTTGTGGCTAATAAAGTTGTGACAAAATTTAATATTTATTTTCTTTGTGGTGCTATTTACTATCTGACCTTGGAGATGAGAAATTGCTTTCAAAAAAAAAATTATTATGAGTTATTTAGAATTTAATATTAGCTTTTAGAATTTTAGTTAAAAAAAATTTGAGACTGTTATTAAATACGTAAATTTCGAACTTACAAAAGGGTATTTATACCAGGAATATTTTTGCTATTTATAAATTACTTTCTACTACTAGGAATATTTATATATTTATTAGATTTTTTTAGATTTTTATAAATTATTTATAACAAAGGAAAGAGAGAGAGAAAAAAAAGAAAAAAAAAACTAAAAACTAATGAACAGTGCTTACGCACTATTCATACTCCCTTTCCCCGAGCCATGCTCTGTGCTTTGACACAAAAAGAAGAAGAAGAAGGAAGAAACGGACTTAAACTGATTCAAACTCAAATCAAAACCAAATCTTCCTAAATTCGTGCCAAATGAATCCTATTAGATTCTCTTCAGTTTAAACAAATTTTGCTTGAATCCAGCCTTATCAAACTCGATTAGGGATTTATTTAAATTCGAGTTTAAATCGAAAAATTTTATCAAATATATATGGAGGGTGCTCGAGCAACCCAATTTCCCTTCGTGAACTCCCTGTTGACCTCTGCCCACATCTAGCCCCTAAGCAGTCGAACCCCGACCCCGTGCGACCACCCCCGTGCCTTCTCCACCGCCTACAGCAGCCCCGACAGCCAGAATGTTGTCGCAACCCGCCAGCAAAACCAGACCAACCAAAGAACAGGGGAGACCCTGTTCTCAAAACTGGCAGTCAGGTATGAATTTTGCAAACAAATTTCTCTTTGAATGCTTGATCAAATTTCGATTTGATTTTTCTTATGCGTAGCCCACATGTTTGGCTTCAACCCCATTCAAATAGATTTAGAGGTACGAGTCTGTAATCCTCGAAAATTCGACGCAAAGTCGAGCCAAAATATGTTCATAAGCAGAGTTTAGACAGTCCTGGACACCCGAATTGGATGGCACCTCAATTCCAATCCATCGACTGATTTGAAAATCCAACCTAGAACAGCTAGAGATAGCATATAAAAGATTAAATCCCTTTAGGTATAATTATTTTTCAACCATTGTACAAGAAGTTATTCTATCATAAAAATTGAGAAAAAACTGGGTTTCGAAAATTAAAAATTTAGAAAACTTCCCGATACGGCGTGCGCCCTGATAAACCGGGCAACGTGGTCGCAACCCATAAGCATCGAAAGGCGCGTATGGATGTTGTCGGCGTGTGGGAACTGACGGAACTCGATTTCGTTGCGTATGCACGACGAAATCAGTACGTATCCGTCGAGATATCCCTGTATCGACCTTTTACAAACTTGGCCATAACTTCGTGTACGTTTGTCGTATCGAGACGAAACTTGCGCCAACAGGATCGTATCAAAATTTTGGTCCTAGGTGCCAAGTTTGGTCCGATTCTGAGAAGGTCGACCGGAACGCCTATTTGGCAGGCCCGCGACCCGATCCAACGGGCAAAATTGTACACGGTCCGCCGGAATCCAACTTTGGACATATGGTTGGGTTTGTCTCCTCAAACCGGATTCGTAGACATATAGCTTGATGAATTTAGAGACCATAGATATTGGCACACGTTTCGATACAAAACGGGTCCAACGGCGGACATCGTTTTGACCCGAAATTACGATTTTGCCCCTATTGCAGAATTGAACTTTTGGACAGGCGTTTCATATATATATCTTTTACACTGGAAACGTTCTTGATGTTTGTTTCAGCATCCGGAGTCGTTCGTGGATTTTGAGTTTCTAGCTGACGTTTCTGATTATTGTATTTGTCATTTCCGCACCACCATGCATGATACCTTACCTTATTTATATTTATGTATTTACTGCATATTTATTATCTATTTTCAGTTGGATCCATTACTTGCTATTTTTTTTACTTTATTTTGCTTTCAGTTATTTTTCCTTCTTGTCTTTTTATATGCATATGGTCCTAGTCTTAGCGGATTACCTTCTGTTAGTAACCTTGGGAGGGAGAAGACAGTTAAATGTATGGGCTACCCAAATCCAAAAGTCATAGTATTTGTGTACTATGGTAGTCGTGTCGCGACGGCCACTAGCCTCGAGCTATGTGGACTGATGGGTCACGTGGGCCGCTAGCCTCGAGTTATGCCGGCTGATAGTATTGGTACTTGACGTGTGCGTGCTGTGAGTTGGTACCTTGTCCTGGGGGAGTCAACATTTACCTGTCCATACATTGTGATGTCTTCTAAATTGCATACTAGAAAGGTTATGAGACCTTAGTAATATCATGTCACACTTCGTTATAGTCATGACATAGGACAATGTCACATCGCAGAATAGTGTGCTACTCCTTGTCCTTGTTTGGTTGTAGGGGTAGTCCATTACTTCGATGATGGGATATTGGGCCGTGTTATGGTTTGGACACCTTACTTTTATTTTTTTACTTTATGGTGTATTTTATATCCAGTTTATATGGCATGTTCTTTCTGTATCTTGTTACTGTTGGCCCAATGATTGTATCATATTTTTGAATATGGTTAATCTGTTAAGTTTAGCATTTCACTATTACTAATCTTCATACTATCGCTATAGCATTTCTATTTATACTTATACCTTTGGTGATATGTGCCTATTGGTTTACATATTAGTGATATGAGCTTATCTATCTTAAATTTAATCGAGTTGCCAAAATCAAAACTATGTTTTTTATTGTAGTTATTCAATTAAGTTTAATCATTATGATATCACTAACATTCATGCTATCACCTTAGCACTTATACTTAAACTCAGCATTGTCCTAATGTGAATTAAACTTATCATACTTGCTACTATGTATATTGCTTTGTTCGTCTAACATGTACATGCAGAAAAGCAATAAGCAAGATAAATGTGGACATATGCAATAAAGAAATCATGGTGGGCCAAAGACGACGGATCCCACAAGATTTCTCTGAACCACCCGACGATATCTCTGGAGCCACGCACTCGGGGGTTCCGCTGCCCGGTCAGCGAACGGGAGTCGAGGGGGCAGCACCCCTCGTCGGGGGTTCGGGGGCGAAGCCCCCGAAATGTATTCAGTTTTCACAAACTGGATATCTTTGGACAGCTGCCGCCAAAGAAAAAAGCCAGCACCTATCAAAGAAAGAAGCCAAGGCATGCCATCATCATTTCAAGACTCTGAAGAGGCATGCACCTGCTACAGTATTTCTGGAGTCTGTAATGAGTCTTAGGAATAATTGTAAACACAAGAAATGGATGGCAAAATCGAAAGCTAGGGTAGAAATTAGTCCAGGGTCATTTTCGGATGAAAACCGGCATACCGACGGTATACCGGTCTATACCGACGGCATACCAATTTTGTTCACAGAAAGTTTCTGTCTACAAAATTGGCATACCGACGGCATGCCGGTCCATACCGACGGTATGCCGATTCAGTAACGTTTGAAATTCCAACGGTCGGATTTTGAGCGTTTAATGATCCCAACGGCTATATTTCTAGCCGTTGTATTCCAGACCGGTATACCGACGGTATACCGGTTCGCTGACTGAAAAGTTGTCTTTGGCTCTTTTCAATACTTTGGTTATAAATAGCCTTGAACCCCTTCATTCAAGGTTGACGCTTTGAGCCTAAAAATTTCTAAACCACCAAAGCTTATCCACAAACAACTCTACAAAGTTTTCATTTGCCATCCACAAATTGTGTTAGAGTTATTGAGTTGAAAAGTGAGATCTTCATCTTGTTGTATAAGGAGATCAAAACCTATTGTAAAAGGTTGAAGTTGGAGAGTCTTCGTATCCAAACTCTCGGTTGAAGTTGGAGAGTCTTCGTATCCAAACTCTCGGTTGAAGTCGGAGAGGCCTTCGGATTAAAGCTCTCGTATAAGAAGTTGGCGAGTTCTTCGGATCCAAACTCGTGTGTAACTATTTACTCAAATAGTAGATTAAATCCGGAGAGAGTTCCGGGACTGGATTGCCTCTTGGAAGGATACCGGAATACATCGGGTGTCGGTATTGTTTTACTTCTTCTCTTACACTTATATTTTTAAATTGCCCATTAGCTTGTGCTAAGTGCTTGATTAGTTAGCTTGACCCTATTCACCCCCCTCTAGGGTTCCTACAGTTACGTCCCTCTGAGGACCTGGTGATCTCTCCAGGTATAGGCAAATTTTTGCAGGAGTATGGCTCGGCATTGGATCCTTCATACCTTGATGACAAGGCGTCTCCCGCTGATATCTAGATTTATGTTATTCTTTTGACTCATAGTGGACATCTACTTTATTTGAGATTATTTTCATAGCTGTTTGGTGTGGGTATGTCCACCTGGCTATCTTTTGACTCACTTATTTATTCTATTTGGACTTCTTATATCTTCTGTGTGTGTACTGTGGATGAGATATAGTTTTATGATTTTCTGGCCTGCGATATATACTATTACAGCTTATGTATATATACAAAGATTCCATATATTGGAGTATTTTTTGTATATATGCAGCTGGCATGTCAATGTACTTGGTCCTACGTATTTTGGGACTGGGGCGTTACATATTTTTGTGATGGCCCATGCAGGTCAGAATATATTGTTGGGTTACATGACTGTGCCCAACAAGCCTGCAAATAGGAATAGAAATAGTATCTCATCCACGATTACCTCCTTTGACCTCTCAAACTTTTTGAATCCTGTTTGATTTCCTGAATAGCCTCATATCCAACCCTTCCTAACAACATCCTACTCCGTGCTTGAGAGAGGTTAGGAAGATGACTCATACTAAGTAGACATGTTCCATCATTCCACTGTTACTAGTTTAACCCTTATAAGTTGAGTAGTATGCCTCATAACCTAACACCCTAATTGTCGTCGTAAACTATTAAAGAGGATATTAAGAGGATTACCTAGACTATATAGTTTTAGGGGTCCATATCCCAAATGGCAACCAAGTCCCTAGACAAGGAGATGGGAGGACGAATGTATAGGCACGAACCTCGAACAAAACTTCGATTCTTAAAGAACTTGAAACTTTTGTTTATATTCTCTATCATCATTATCTCACTTAGTTATGTTTTACCAACTTGACCAATGCTGCTAGTATAGCCTAGTTTTGCAAGTTTATCCAGTTATCAAGCTTATTCATGACATATATGTTATTGGAGGTACCCTACTAACATATTGTCTATCAGAACCAGTGCATGATGGTCTGATCAACCTAGTGTACTTGGTTCGTTCTTCATAAAATAATTCAATATAGAATGAGATATAATTAACTTGTTCCCCAAGATCTCATTCGCAACTACGTTGACAATTATCTTTCAACTGCTTGACCTGTATCTTGTTTGAATCTATTCTAACGTTATTCTACTTTTCGTGCCAGTAATGTGAGCCCCACCAAATTATTTTATTAATACTATTATTCATTAATTATTATTTGCTTAAATTGCCCTTTTGGTTACTTAGGCACTTGACCTTTAAAAACACTTTTACTGATGCCTATTACTGTCTATAGTGAAGGAAGGATATTTCAAGTGTTTACATTGCAGGGACTAATTGTAAAGTTGAAGATTTTATTTATTCATCTAGTGAATCATTTAGTAATGATAGTAGATAGGGTTATATTCCTCTATGTGTCTTAGTACACATGCCATGTTAAAAGTCCAAAATTCTTGCAGGCAACCCTGTTCGAAACCATACAATGAATAAAACACAATCATGTGTGAAATTCCAGGTTTTAACCAACCCAAACCTAAAAGGGTCAGCCCAAGATAAATTCCCAGCTTCCGAATAGGATTCAAAATCTAGTTAGGGGCTTAAATCCCAGTTTAAGCATATTAGATAGATGGGATCTTTCAAACATAGGAATTCAGATTTAGAATCCTTAAACCTATATACTCTTATCCCTATACTTTAATTCGAATTTTGGGATAACAAGCCACAGCCTGGCAAAAACCTGGGATTCGATTTTGGTTCAAACAGTTGAAGAGAATTCAAACTTTCAAACCAAAGCCCCTTATCTATTCAGGTTTGTGTATATATAAATATCGTTTAAGAAGGAGAAAACTGAATTCGAGTAGGAGTTTAAATCCTTTGTTGATAAGCCCTGTTAGTTTAAACCAAGCAGACCTTATCTTCTCATATAAATAGATGAAATAGTTGAGGGTTCCTGAGTGTTACTCGAGCATAAGGGAAGGAGATAGATCGAGAGTTCAACCTTTCTTCATCCATTCGAGGCCTGAACGCAGAAGCAACAAAGGGTAAGTCTCCCTCTTCCTTTGTTTTCATGTTGATTAATTCCTGATACACAATCAAGTATACACTAGGTTAGAGATTTCCTGATTTCACAATCGAGTATACAATAGGTTCGAGAGTTTCTGATTTCATACTCGAGTGTACAATGGGTGGAGAATCTCTGATACGTTTTCAGAAGAGGAGAGTATCAGTTGTTCTCTGTTTCTGTTCTAAAAATCAAGATACACGAGTCCACCCCGATCTTGTAGTAGCCAAACCATATCAGTATCCTTCATCTGACCCAGGATTTAGATCGAATCCGTACCCAGGTCCCTCCTCTCCTTTAAATCTCTGTGTATCCTGTGTCAAACAGGGTATCAGACCGGTTAGAGGAAGCCGGAAATCATTGGGGTGTAAACCAAGTAATCTGGAGGGAACACGCAGATCAATGGTTCTACATATCAGTCCTGTTCATACCTGGGTGTGTTCAGCGTGTTACTCTTTTAACAAGACTGGTGTCGGATAACCCCTCTCTGTCTCAAGTCTCACCCTATCCAAACCCTTCTAGAAAGCATTGGTTTCTTATTCAACAAAGCAGGAGTTGTATATCAATGTATGATGCCCAACATAGAAATTAAGTCCCGACTTGTATATCCAAGTTACATTGTGTGCTTACTTTCCTGAGTATATTGTGTTATCAATCACCCTACCCATCTAAGTCGGGTTCAGGAGAATACTCAGGTAATGATACTTGTCATGAGACAAATAAACCATGGCATCATTGGTGGCATTCAAAGCTTGCCCCTTAATAAAATGGGATACAGTACTGGTATCAGAAACAGGGAATTGATTAGGTAACAAAAGAGACTGACACCTATACTACTCTACAGTGCAGGTTAATTTGATAATTGATAACTAGACATTGAGAAATAGGGTAGACTGAGTACACCTGGTGATACATCAGAGCTTGGTGAAGAGGGGAGCCTGAGAATTAGGGAAGACAGGCCATGCCATGTGTCCAGATTTTAGGAAGTTGTGTGCTCATATCCAGGTTGCATCTGACCCTTAGACCTAGGTATTAGCATGTTGGCCCTTGATATCACAGTCTAACCTGCCAACTCAACAACCCACCCTGACACTTGCCAATAAGTTGCAATGAGATTGTAGAGCTTAGCCTAAGAACCAGTCTTCTGTGGGGAATATGGACAGTAAAGATAAGGGCCAGAACAGAACAGGGGTATGGACCAACCTAGAAAGGGTGTCATGCCATTAAGGGGACTTTTTACACAAGTAGACTATTAGGATAAAGATTAGAATGCTAAGCCTATAAAATGAATTATAGACAGAACACAAGCTCTTTATTAAATTGTGTTTAACACTGTAATTCCTTAAAATAGGTTCTTTGGATCTCAATTTGGACTCTGACCAGTGCCAGCAGCTCGGGACGCCAGGCGAGTACAGTTTATTGTTTGTTTCCATTATTGATCTTTACTATACATCAGTGATTAGTGGATAGATGTGTGATTCCAGTTTTATGATTTTATTCTTTGTTGTGTCGGGAGCAGTGAAGTACCAACGATGTGTGATCTGACCTTAGACCGTGTAGACCGTGATCTTTATTTCATTTACATCTTGTAGACCGTGTAGATCGTGATTATCATTTTTTGCTGTATTTAAACTGTGTAGATCGTGAATACTATGCTGTAGACAGTATTTCTTTATTTGTAATATATTCTGTAGACCGTGTAATTGTAGACCGTGTAACTGTAGACCGTGTAACTTAGACCGTGTAGACCGTGTCGCATAATTGTCCCGAGATCGATCACATATCAAAGGTACTTCAGTTGGTTGGTGAGTGTTTTATTGCATTTTCATTTCTATTTTTATTCAGTTTTATTGTTTCCTTTCATTTTATTTTATGATTCATATGTCTAGAAGCTAACCCCTGTTGTATAGTCGATTTCATATATATGGAACTGCACTCAGTGAATTGTACTCGTTCCATCCTGACTGGGTAACCAAACAAATTTTAGGTGAAGGCGATGAGATCGTGTGTCCAGAGGAGTATGGCCCATATATGGGAGATGGCCTAGAGACGGACCTTGTTTACCAGGAGGATTATTCAGCAGCTGACCCCGCTGCTCTATCTTAGACATTTGTTAGTGCTGAGACATTGTATTTGATTTTATGAGATGAGTTGAGACATGTAGTAGAGATTACCTTGATTTAGACTCTCTTTCATTATGAGATGATTCCATTCTTATTTATGGTAGCTGAGTTGGGATTTAGAATTACTTGTTTTTCTTGTGATATATACTTTACTGCGTGGATTGTTCATCATATTGATACAGCGTTCTACCGCCGACTCTGCGGCGTAGGCTGGGCGTGTACATGATTCATGCCCAATTATTGGGTACGGGTCGTGACAAGTAAGGATGAATCTTCGAAGCAGACACGTTCCTACCTCGACGAACACATCTAGTGATGCAGTCACTCAAAAGGAAGAGGTCCCACCAACGACCCTGGTGACCTCGTACCAGCTAGGACGACAACAGACTACCACAGCCCCGTCGATGGTACAGCAGGAGACCCAAGTGCCACCAGTCATCCAGACTGAGCAGACCATCGAAGTACCACTCGAAGGGAATATACCACCACCATTAACTCAGCAGTATCAACCTCAGTCCGGACCACAAATGCCTCCACCACCAGAGGATGGAAACCCTACTACGTAGTTCATGTATGCCATAATGCATACTCAGTAGCAACAGGCTGAGCTGATGAGGCAGAGCATGACGAAAGCACTGACTAGGCCCCCACCTCTACCTCTGACACCGGTACCAGCACCAGCTCTACATCCATATGAGGGCTCTATCAAGGACTTCATGGATATGAACCCCAAGCCCTTCAAAGGTCACCGCGTGGCTTATCAGCACGGAGACGCTACTGAGGGTGTCCCAGTTGCCAATAAATGATTGGATGACAGCAGTAGACTTGCTCTTAGAAGACAATGCCTATCACTGGTGGGAAGCCGAAGAAAGACGTTTGGGAGCCAATCAGACTTGGAAAGAGTTTTACCAACTCTTCAATGAGAGGTTCTTCCCTATCCATGTACGTGATGTCCTCTATGACCAATTCCTTCATCTCAAGCAAGAAAACATGACTGTAGACGAATACGATGCGGAATTTAGTCAACTGAGCAGATTTGGTGCGACACTGATTCCTACTGAGCGGGAGAGGGCCAAGAGATTTCACCAAGGACTGTCACCATAACTCAAGAAGTATACTACAGTGCAGTCTAGAGTCTCTCATGCTGTAGTATTAGAAGAAGCTAGAATATAGGAACTTCTTTACAAGGAGGTACAACAGGCTCAAAGACGCCCTATTCCAGCAACTGGGCCAAGTAACCTTATCTAGGGTGGACCAATCAGACATTCTATAACACAACAACAACCGAGGGCATCACTCTATCCAATTGACGAGCTCCTTACATGTCGCTTCTGTCATAGAAAGGGTCATGTTATGAAGGATTATCGTTGCAGATTAGGACAATGCATGATTTGTGGCTCCAATCATCACCGGGCCCAGGACTGTACAGAACAGCTAAAGGCAGCACAAAAGCGGATGCAAGGACCCGTAGCACCAGGACCAGTAGCAGAGGTCTATCAACCATCACATGGAGGTTATCCTAGAGGAGTACACTTAGCTGACCAATCGACACAAGTTAGTCTTGCTGGACATGAGACAAATGGACAAAAACATAGGCAAGCATTTAGCATGGCTGTGATAGGCACCCATCCTGAGGTTGGAGATTTAGCAGGTATTATTCTAGTTACACCATTTATTTGTTTTAGACATGGCTTAGCATTACAATACTTCATTCATTAGCTTGGTCAACATACATAGCATAAATACTTATCTTAGTATGAATTACTAGTTATCAGTAACAATCTATATGCATTATATTCGACACCATTAGGAATCTATTGACCATAGTCTAGCAGACTTATTACGAATAGAGATTTACGACTTAGTAGTAGAGATCCTTGAATGACACACCTTATAATTTGTATCCCCGGCAATAATCGTCTGGTGCTATAGAAGAGTGAACCGTTTAATTTTCCCCCAGTATGTGTGTCATTATGGCATCCTTCGCCAACTAGGAAGCAAAAAGACTGTTCGAAATTCAAAGCACGAACTTCGACTTGACACATTTCCTCCAATTGAGCAAATAACCCAGTGGTTCACAACGTCCACTTCTATCCGTATCTCTATTGATACTCCTACCATGACTTTGAAATTTGGAGCACAATACTAGCCTTTTTCTTCCAACTATAACCCTTACCGTAATACCGGTGTACTTCTTGTCTTCAAATTGGACACCCAACCTTGACTCAATTCTTTCGACCCAATATATGGTTGTGATGTACTCAAGGTCTGCTACGCGCATGCCACTAGTGTGCCACTCAATGGAGTTTCCATGTGCTACTTAAACATAAAAGTCACAAAAGGTGCCCTTTTGGACATAAGGAACCTATTTAACCAATCCGACTCGAAGCTAGCCCAACCACTCGAGCTAGAAACTATTCTAGGTTATCCTAACCTAATAGGGATGGTTTAGATTGATTCTATGAGATTTTTGACCAGTCAATAAAGATTAACTAAATATTTAATCAATTGGAAATCTCCCGATACCAATTCGTCCCATTTATATTTTGACCAATAAAATTCTTATCGTCTTACCGAGGCGCGACTACCTGTCAGCAATGTTAATTCGGTAAAATTTTCTATATATGGTTATCGGCCAAGAACGCCATCTAGACTCACTTAGAATCCATGATTACGGGTAGAAATGCTCAATATTCTCATACCACTATTTAGAAATCGTCCTTCTCGGAACCTTGTAATGAAAATTTTCATAATTAGCCAACTTCTATAAGTTGGGTAGGGCTTTGAACCAAGAACACGTTACCTTATAGGACATGGAGCCAATGTGGTTTCCTTCTATAACTTTACCACCAACTTTTCGTAAATCGAGTTACGATTCGAGTACCTGCTCTCCCTTTTGTAATAAATTTTGTATTCTTGATATTAAGATTTTTTAATTTCGCGAACGAAATTTTTATAAGTTGGGTAGGATGTAAAATCCCTCAAAATTTCAAATTTTGTTTGATTAATTATTTTATCTCACTATTATTTGAGATCCTTTTTTTATTGAAATAGAAGAAATTAGTTGTGGCTAATAAAGTTGTGACAAAATTTAATATTTATTTTCTTTGTGGTGCTATTTACTACCTGACCTTGGAGATGACAAATTGCTTTCAAAAAAAATTATTATGAGTTATTCAGAATTTAATATTAGCTATTAGAATTTTAGTAAAAAAAATTGAGACTGCTATTAAATACGTAAATTTCGAACCATGGTTTCCTTTATATTACAAAAGGGTATTTATACCAAGAATATTTTTGCTATTTATAAATTACTTTCTACTACTAGGAATATTTATATATTTATTAGATTTTGTTTAGATTTTTATAAATTATTTATAACAAAGAAAAGAGAAGAAAAAAACCTAAAAACTAATGAACAATACTTATGCACTGTTCATACTCCCTTTCCCCGAGCCATGCTCTGTGCTTCGACATAAAAAGAAGAAAAAGGAAGAAACAGACTTAAACTGATTCAAACTCAAATCAAAACCAAATCTTCCCAAATTCGTGCCAAATGAATCCTATTAGATTCTCTTCAATTTAAACAAATTTTGCTTGAATCCAACATTATCAAACTCGATTAGGGATTTATTTAAATTCGAGTTTAAACGAATTTTTTTATCAAATATATATATGGAGGGTGCTCGAGCAACCCAATTTCCCTTTGTGAACTCCCTGTCGACCTCTGCCCACATCTAGCCCCTAAGCAGTTGATCCCCAACCCCGTGCGACCACCCCCGTGCCTTCTCCACCGCCTACAGCAGCCCCGACAGCCAGAACGTCGTCGCAACCCGCCAGCAAAACCAGACCGACCAAAGAACAGGGGAGACCCTGTTCTCAAAACCGGCAGTCAGGTATGATTTTTGCAAACAAATTTCTCTTTGAATGCTTGATCAAATTCTGATTTGATTTTTCTTATGCGCAGCCCACATGTTTGGCTTCAACCCCATTCAAATAGATTTAGAGGTACTAGTCTGTAATCCTCGAAAATTAGACGCAAAGTCGAGCCAAAATATGTTCATAAGCAGAGTTTAGACAGTCATGGACACCCGAATTGGAAGGCACCTCAATTCCAATCCACCGACTGATTTGAAAATCCAACCTAGAACAGCTAGAGATAGCATATAAAAGATTAAATCCCTTCAGGTAGAATTATTTTTCAACCATTGTACAAGAAGTTATTCTATCCTAAAAATCGAGAAAAAAAAAACTGGATTTCGAAAATTAAAAATTTAGAAAACTTTCCGATACGGCGTGCGCCCGACAAATCGGGCGACGTGGTCGCAACCCATAAGTATCGAAAGGCGCGTATGGATGTTGCCAATGTGTGGGAATTGACGGAACTCGATTTCGTTGCATATGCGCGACAAAATCAGTACGTATCCGTCGAGATAGTCCCGTATCGACCTTTTGCAAACTTGGCCATAACTTCGTGTACGTTCGTCGTATCGAGACGAAACTTGCGCCAACAGGACCGTATCGAAATTTTGGTCCTGGCTGCCATGTTTGGTCCGATTCTGAGAAGGTTGACCAGAACGCCTATTTGGCGGCAGGCCCGTGACCCGATCCAACGAGAAAAATTGTACACGGTCCGCCGGAATCCAACTTTGGACATACGGTTGGATTGTATCCTCAAACCGGATCCATAGACATGTAGCTTGACGACTTTAGAGACCATAGATATTGGCACGTATTTCGGTGCAAAACGGGTCCAATAGCGGACATCGTTTTGACCCGAAATTACGATTTTGCTCCTATTGCATAATTGGACTTTTGGACAGACATTATATATATATATATATATATATATATATATATATATATATATATATATATATATATATATATATATTACACTAGGAACGCTCTTGATGTTTGTTTCAGCATCCGGAGTCGTTCGTGGATTTTGAGTTTCTAGCTGACGCTTCTGATTGTTGGATTTGCCATTTACGCACCACCAGGCATGATACCTTGCATTATTTACTGTTTATAATTAGATGCATTTTTATTTATGTATTTACTGCATATTTATTATCTATTTTCAGTTGGATCCATTACTTGCTTCTTTTTTTTACTTTATTTTGCTTTCAGTTTTTTTTTCTTCTTGCCTTTTACATGCATATGGACCTAGTCTTAGCGGATTACCTTCTGTTAGTAACCTTGGGAGGGAGAAGACAGTTAAATGTATGGGCTACCCAAATTCAAAAGCCGTAGTAACTGTGTACTATGGTAGTCATGTCACGACGGCCACTAGCCTCGAGCTATGTGGACTGATGGGTCACGTGGGCCGCTAGCCTCGAGTTATGCCGGCTGATAGTATTGGTACTTGACGTGTGCGTGCTGTGAGTTGGTACCTTGTCCTAGGGGAGTCAGCCTTTACCTGCCCATACGTTGTGATGTCTTCTAAATTGTATACTAGAAAGGTTAGGAGACCTTAGTAATGTCATGTCACACTTCGTTATAGTCATGACATGGAATGTCATATCGTAAAATAGTGTGCTACTCCTTGTCCTTGTTTGGTTGTAGGGGTAGTCCATTGCTTCGATGATGGGATATTGGGCCGTGTTATGGTTTGGACACCTTACTTTTATTTTTACTTTATGGTGTATTTTATATCCAGTTTATATGGCATGTTCTTCATGTATTTTGTTACGTCCCTCTGAGGACCTGGTGATCTCTCCAGGTATAAGCGAATTCCTGCAGGAGTATGGCTCGGCATCTTTCATACCTTGATGACAAGGCGTCTTCCGCTGATATCTAGATTTATGTTATTCTTTGTGACTCATAGTGGACATCTACTTTATTTGAGATTATTTTCATAGATGTTTGGTGTGGGTATGTCCACCTAGCTATCTTTTGACTCATTTATTTATTCTATTTTGACTTCTTATATCTTCTGTGTGTGCTGTGGATGAGATATAGTTTTATGATTTTCTGGCCTACGATATATATTATTACAACTTATGTATATATACGAGGATTCTATATATTGGAGTATTCTTCATATATATGCAGCTGGCATGTCTACGTACTTGGTCCTAAGTATTTTGGGACTGGGGCGTTGCAGAGGCACAAAGAATAAGCACAAAGCACAAAAGTAGAAATTTGGGGTGCTCGTCCACAAGGAAATCTAAGAGAAAGTCCGTACTTTGCTCTTAGGACTTCGTCATCCAAGACTGAAGGAAGAAGGTCTAATCGAGGAGTCGTCAACTTCGGTTAGGAAGATTGCTACGGGTTGGTGAGTGATCTTAATTATAATCTTCTATTTTTCTTCTTGAGAGTGGTGAGGGGGGTGAACCTATTAGGGCAAAGGGTTCAATGTGAGTTTTGTCAATCTTGTAATTTTATCTGAGTTATTAAAGGTTAGGATTTGTCCAGGTGACGTACGTCACTGCCATATACTTGTCTTCATCTTGTGCTTGGTGTCCGCTAGATGGAGGTTGGTTTTGGTCAGGTGAGTTGGCAAACGCTTTCGTACGCGCCCAACATTTGGTATTAGAGCGAAGGTTCGATTCGTTTTGGTCTGATACCCAACATAAAGAACTCATGTATGTGTATGAATAGATATGTAGGTCGTCTCTTAAGGGTAAACTTGTAGACATCCAAAATACATACACAAAAATCAGGTCAACACGAGATCTTTAATGTGCGACCAGAGGCACAGTTTATCACTATGTGAATGGGAATGAAAGAAGCTATAGTAATTAATTCAAGGCATAGTTTATTTTGTATCGTACTGTTGTTTGACACATGCGGGAAGATTCAAGTCATAACCGACATCTATCCGAGTGGTTGACTTACAGTCAACGTGAGGAACACTCAACCCATATATTAAAATGGGGAGACTGTCGGGGTTTTAATCATGGACTGTAGAAAATATTCCTACATCTGGCAACCCCAAGTGAGTATTTCAATGTAAGGTTCTTATTTCTGTTGACTTGTGCACATGGGACTGGTATCAACCCGTAAGGTTGACATTGTGGGGTGTTTTCCAAGAGGTAAAGGATCCAGACACCTAAGAAATATTTATAATTTTTGTCACTCATTCTTTGGAAATTCCTTTAGGAGCTAAGTCCGGAAGGGGTTTATTGACTCGGACTCGGACGAAGGGAACAAAGTAGCACTTTGATGGTGTACTTTTGTGCATCATTGCGTCGTTATGCGCTCGTTTTCTACCAGGCACGTAGGAGAGCTAAGGTTTTCGTAAAGAGGTTTCTTGGACAGAAATTTGGTCATCGTGTGCAAAATGTGCACGAAGCGTTCTCGTACGAAAATTGCATCATGAGTCTGTTTAAGTGGACAATCTGTTGTAACCACTCATTATCTTTAGGGATTTGAAGATAATGGTTAGTAACAGTTTCTTATTCGTAGGGATTATCTTCGGGTTAAGTGGGTGACGACTTATTAAGTTTTAGCGTGTGCCTCCCCTATATATATTCTTCTCTTATTTTTATCTTCCCTTATCTTTAGAAAGAGGGAAAATATATTGCTATGAGATGAGAGTTAGCAACAACCAAAGCAGATCCACGAAGTGTTGTCCGTTTGTCCAACATGTCCAGTTCATCCAGTTCGAGATCCACATCGAGGGTGACAATAATGTTCGAGGAGTTTACCTACGAACTTGCTGGTTCATTGGAGCAAATCGACGAAAATGATCGAATATTAATTTAAAGCAATGGACATCACCCCAGCGAGTTGTCTTCTTCTTCATCGAGTTTACGGTAATGTTCATTGTAGAAACTACATTTGCAAAAGTTTTATTGTTTACAACAACTTGTTGCTAGCTTTCTGGTTTCAAGAGTCGGTAATCTTCAGTTTTATGTACTTTGTACGATCTTTATAACCCGACAATAACATGAACCATAATTATGAATGGCAACTCTTTAATAAGTTAAAATGAAGTATATCGTACAAAGTTTGACGAAATAAAGTAAAAGGTAACAAGTTTGATAAATTTGCAAAAACAGATAAAATCCGACAAAGTCCATGACGATATTAGTGATTTGCACAAAATTCGATATTAGTGATTTGCACAGAATTTGCCATAGGCTATTGCGAGTTTCGTGTTTGTCAATTTTTTATTTTTTTGTTGCATATAAGTCATTTTATATTTTCAGGAATTGAATATAAAATTTTCAATTTGACCATATCGATACGAGCTGACATCTTTTTGTGCAGATCTCGGATCGCGACGATAGCTACGCCGTTGGATTCGGAGCATCGAACTACCCCTACGAGAGTATTTTAGGCTAGTTCTGCGATATTTTTTTTTTTGAAACGTTACTCGTGGGCCCCACAGATGATGTTATGGAAAAAATATTGCAGAACTGGCTAAAAATACTATCAAATGGATAGTTCAACGCTAGGGATCCAATGACGTAGGTCTCATCACTATCCGATATCCGCACATATAGATCTGAGTTTAATCAGTGCAGTCAAATTGAATATGCAAATCATGAAAATAAATAACTTGTATGTAAAAATGTCAGCAAAAATAAAATAAAATATGCCATAGGCGAGTTATTTAAAAAAAATAACACAAAACTCAAACTCTCCGTAGTCTATGACGAAATTTGTGCAAATCACTAATATCGTCCTAGACTATGGCAATTTGTATCTATTTTTATAGAGTTCCTATACATGTTACCTTCTATGTAACTTCTATAAACTTTAATACCCTGTATGTGATTTTTTTTTCTTCTAACTAGTTGTTCTTGTGGCATTTTTATTATGTAACGTTAATCCATTATGGTCGTAGTGGACCAGATTGGTCATTCAGGGTCCATTTGGTAGGAGAGAAAGGTGAGAGAAAATAAAATGGAGAAAGAAAAATGTAAGGGAATGATACATTTTCTCTTGTTTGGTACACGAAAAAAAAGTGGAGGGAAGAAAAGTTGAAGGGGTTACTTTTCCCTCATAATCTAAAAAATTAAATCCCTGAAGTCTTATCCTAATTTACAATTATATTCCATTGAAATTATATGTTTAAAAATTGTTCGATGAAGTCAAATGGTAATTAAGTAATTTTAGTTAAGGATATAATTGGTAAAGCCTAAATATTTTATTTTACTTTCTTATACTTTTTCTTCCATACTAAACAAAAAAAATTGCATCTCTCATATTTTTCATCCCTACTACCAAACACAAAGGAATGATATGATCTTTCTTTCACTCATATTTTTCATCTATCCTACCAAACACAGAAGTAGAAGATGGTCTTTTTTTTTTTTCCATATGAATGGAAAAAATATCTTACTTTTTTTTCTTTTCTTCCTCTCACTTTTCCATCATTTGCACCTAACATCTACCTCAATCTACTTGGAATTGCTTTCTCATAACACATGGTGTTGCTAGATATTTTATGTTTTCAACGCTTGGCTATATGTTAGGTTAATTTTTTGATGGTACACAATATTCGTTAGCCATGTGAATCATACAAAGTGAGATGCATAAATCCTAAATATTTTCAAAAGAAAACATTAATATAAACAATTGTAGCAAATGCCAAAATGACTAAGAAAGCTTGCAGGACCGATCCAAGAATTATTGGGGCCTAGAACTGGATTTGAAAGTGAGGCATCTTGACTTGAATGAGTAAATGAAAAACACTCTGTTTTCATAAACAAATTTTATGGATCTTTTTTTTTCTTCTCACGGATACCAAATTTATCAATTAATTTAATAAATAAAATATTCTAAAAATCAAATTAAAAGATGAGAACCTTACTGACATTTTTTTCCTAATGGTTAGGCAAGATAAATAAAAACAAGATCATTTTTGAGACATACTAACAAATAAAAAATAACTGTTAGAATAATAAAAAAATATTTGGAAGAAATAATAATTAAATTACTTGGTCTAATGTTATGGCTCTCTTAATGCAATTCTTGGTTCGAACCATATTATTGTTATTTTGGTTACTAAAGTTTACTCTGTATAAGTTGGTGTAGGTCTTTTTTGGGCTAGTAAGTAACCTTAGGTCCTGTTTGTGACCCTTTTTTTATTGAGGGACCCGGGACGGTCTTCCAGCTCGCTTACCCTTTTGGACCGGTCCTGAAAGCTTAATTGTAATTATTTCTCAATATTAGAGCAATGTTGTAAAAAAACTATTCGAAGATATTTGAAAAATAATAATAATAAAATTAGTTGGTCTCGTGTAATGGCTCTCTCAATACATTTTTTGATCTATGGTTCGAACCATGTTATTGTTATATTGGTTACTAAAGTTTACTATGTGTAAGTGAGTGTAAGTCTTATTTTGGACCACCTTCCTACTAAAGTCATTACTACGGTGTACTACTTAAGTGAGTCTAGAGTTTATTTGAACCTTCCCATTGTAAGGGTTGGTTGGCTAGTAAGTATCATTGAGTCATGTTTTGGGAACTTATATATTGAGGGACATGAGACGGTTGCCCAGCTCGTCCACCATTTGGACCGGTCCTGAAAGCTTAATTGTAATTATTTATCAAGATTAGAACAATGTTTTAAAAACCACTTCGAAGATATTTGGAAAATAATAATTAAATTAGTTGGTCTCATGTAAGGGTCTCTCAATGCAATTTTTTATCTATAGTTCGAATCATGTTATTGTCATTTTGGTTACTAAACTTTATTATGTATAAGCGAGTGTAGGTCTTTTTTTACCACCTTCCTACTAAAGTTATTGATACATAGTACTACTTAAGTGGGTCTAGAGCATGTTTGGACCTTTTCATTGTAAGGGTCGGATGGGCTAGTAAGTAACATTGTGTCATGTTTGAGAACCTATTTATATTGAGGGGCCTGAAACGATCGCACAGTCCGCCCATCCTCTAGACCAGCCCTGAAAGGCTAATTGTAATTAGGGCTAATTAGAGTTTAGATCATGAATTTTATACTAGCTTAGAGTTTAAGTCATGACATATCCAATTGAAAAGTTTAGACCCTGAATTTTTATTATTTGTTTTATTTTTTCCATTATATCCTCCCTAGTCAATATGTGAAGGTTTCACTGTTAAGCATGGGAGGGGGCATAATAGAAAAATTGAAACAAATAATAAAAGTTCATGGTCTAAACTTTATAATTGGATAAGTTAGGACTTAAACTCTAAGCTGATATAAAATCTAGGGTCTAAACTCTAATTATCCCTTGTAGTTATTTCTCAACATTAGAACAATATTATAATTTTTTTTCAAATTGGACTGTTAGAATCGTGAATTAGTGTTCACAATAATCTGGTTCAGCCGATTCAGCCGAGCAGTTCAACTGAAAATAAATCACTTTAAATTTTGAGTTAATTCTTGGTTTACATGGAACAAAATCGAAAAATTACTATATAAATACATACATACTCCTTAACCACTAAGCTAATTTTCTTTTTTTTGTTATTTAGTTGCTTTCTAGGTTTTTTTTATTGTTGTAAATTTTTGATTGAGTTGTCTCTCTCCTTTGCTTGTTATCTTTTTTGTTTCATATATTCGATCTCATTAAATTTTTTTTTTCATATGATCGATCTCATTAAAATACATTCTCTTATAATTTTGAGCTATTATAGTTCTCATTGAGAATAATACTATTCATCTGAAAGTTTTAAAAAGGCAAATACTAACGATACTACATAAAGTGCTAGAAGACATAACAATTTTGCCATTTTGGATTGTCAAAAATTTCAAATACTGCAATTTTTTTAGCAATCCTAAATATAACAAGAACAATAAAAAATTTCGGATGTTCTGCGTAAGAGTGCAAAAAATAGTGACAATATAGTGCTCTTAGCATACTCAACACTTACCCAAACGTTGAGTAATGTATTTTTCAAAGTTCTAATTGAGAATAAGACTCAACGCTTACGCAAGTCAAACATTGAACTTAAAATTAATTTTGACCCATATAACAACATCACATTCCCTATTGTACCTGTGAAATTTGTGACAACTTTGATTTTTATGTCTATTTGATCTAAAATATAATAGATAAAAATGATTCAACGTAGTTTTTGATATCATCTAAAAGTTACGAACAATAGTAATATCAGTTTAATGGAACTTTAAAATTTTTGTAAAATAATAATATTATTTTACATGAAAATATTACATATAGATTTAAGAAGTATTGTATAAATATAATTTTGTAGTTCTAAAAAATAATTATTATGTAAGTATTTTTTTAATCCGTACGACTAATCTAAAATATAGGAAAACCGAAGGGGGGGGGGGGGGGGGGGGGGGGGTTTGAACCCAAATCGAGCCACATGGACATCTCCCATTTGTCCGAAGTGGGAACCACGCTAGCATGGAGGCTGGGGGGAGCATATGTGCCTCTGTTTCCCCTCTGTTTCCCCTTTCAAACTGTGAGGACTTTTCCAAAAATTATATATTATTTTGAACAAATATAGCCTAAATAATTTTGCTGCAAATATACTGTTTGGGCGGCCTGCAGCTGCAAGACTGCAAAAAGTGAAAAAAATGTGCAAAAGGTTGCAAATCGCAGGCTAAACCGAGAGGGGACTTATTCTCACCGCTCTACCACCGGTGTGCCGACCGATCGAATCATCATCGGTTCCTCTACTCCGATCGCGCGGTGCGGTGCTCCGCCGGTGGGGAAAAAAATTTGGGAGCGGCGGCGGTGATGATCACGCGCTCGATGCTCGTGGAGCAGCTCCGGGACTACCAGATCCGTTCTCAGAACAAGTAAACCCTCCAATTTCCTCTTTTTTTTCCAATTCAAATTAGGGTTTTGTTATTGTTAGCAATCGGTAAAAATTGATACACGACACGGACACGGACACCACTGATGTTTGGAGTGTCCCTGCTTTGTAGTCGATGTTTCATACTCGCGACAAGTCGCTTGTTAGTGTCGGAACTCGAAAGTCAAGAAGCGCAACTTTTACTAGGTAGCAACCTAAAGCATAAAGTCGAGACCTTTTCTACATTGGAATGGGAATCCAAAGAATAAGACTGTTATTTCGGGATTAATCGCAGGCAGGCATTCTGTGTGAAATTGCTCGTGAGGGAGTATGATTGGAGGACCCGAGTGGCCGAGTGGTAGGCAAAGAAAGGATGCTCAGGATATGAAGTCAAAAAACGTTGCTTTCATGTTTGAGGCATGCCATGGAGAGGAACAAAGATTGGTTCCGAAGAAAACTTGATATATTGAATAAAACTGAAGGAGATGGTTGAGGAACTCTGTCGATGGGAAAAGACAAAAGAGCAGATGATTGTCTTAGAGGTGTAATTGATCGATACTGAGAAGAATGAGTGCCTCTAGCAATAAGGCAAGACAATGGTCCCCTTTTCTTCCCACTGTATAACCAAGGCTAGAAGGCTCTACTAAATAGGATCGAGAGGAGGTAACACATAAAAGTAAGACGTAAAAGTTTGTTTACCCGATTAGTTCTGTAACTTTTCTTGTACGCCAAAGTAGAGATATGGTTCATGTTAAGTGGGGAAGAAAACAAGGTAAAATAGGATGCTGATGATGGCAGGAGGAAATTGTGTGTGACGTGATGTGTTCCCATTTCTTTTTTTTTCTTTTTTCGACGGCTTTTGGGAAGTTAAGAAGGCGGATATCATGGTTTTTCTGCAAGTCCTACGATGTTTAGTTTCTTTAATTCTTAAGGAGTAAGGTTTAGTTTCTTGTACTCGCTTGTAAAGTGACGATAAAGGTATGTGATGGAAGTCTTAGAAACAAAATGGGCATTTTGGTAGATAAGAGTAAAACTACTTTCTTAAAGGATAGGTCCATTTTGGACCATGCTGCTGCTGTCCAAGGTGATATTGGGTTGTCGTAAAGGATAAAAGATAGGGTGGTTGACAACTTAGTCTCTCTTGTTCTTCCATAATGTTATAAGTTTACTGTTTAAGAGAGACGGTAGGTGTAAGTAAGTGAACAGGCATAATTTGTACACATTTCACCACTTGTTGTTTATTGTTTTCTGAATGGATATTTGTTTCCTTATTGTTCTCTTTCTCTTCTAATTTGAATTCTTTGCCTACTTGTCCTCCTTTTCTTACTACACTACATATTTATTGTTTCCTTGTATTAATTTCAATTTTCTTCATTCTTTTGTCATACTCCATTTTTTTTCTTGACATCATATTAGATGTAAGCTCATAGGGTTACTGCTGCCTAGGAAACACAGTAACAATCTTGGCTTGGTAATGTGGGTTAATAATGCTTGTAGATTCTGGTGTATATTTTAATTATTTTGGTAATAAACATCAAACGTGAAGATGGTGACTCATTGAGTAACTTGGATTAGTTCCTGGATTTCTTTAGAAATGAGGCCTAATGGTGATCTAATAGCACCAGTTAAAATGATATATTTACCTACTTGTTAGTGGTTATGATGAGAACCATAGATCTATACATATTCTTCCTCATATGTTTTTGGAAACAAGGCATAATGGAGATTTGACAGTAGCAATTTTTTTGTCAATCTCTCTCACACCATTCTTCTAACCACGTACCGTTTGTTTCACAACCATTATTAATTGCTTACCAACAGGCTTTGATAAAGAATGGTATCTGGTAATGGCAGTTACAATGACATTGTCCTACTTGTTTATGGCTATGATGAGAAACCTTACATAAGAGGTGTTGTCCCCGAGACCTTCATGTTTGATTGATAGAGTTCTCATCTAATGAAGCTAAAAACTTGGATGTTTAATAGCATATGGTTCCCTTGATATTAAGAGCTCAAGTATGTTAGCTTGTACGTAATTTTTACACTTCTAATTGGTCTACTAAATTTGATGATTTCATGTGTACATATTTAGCACTTTCTTATTTTTATCCTGATATTGGTTATTGATTGTATTTTGCAGGAGAGATGTTGTTGGGGCTCTTTATTGGGGATTACTTTTTTGTTTGCTCGTGATAGCTTCATATGTTATATATTTTAGATTTCATAGGTTCTCAGCTATTATAATTTTAATTGGAATGCTTATACCTATAAGCATTCAAATTAGACATAGAAAACTGGCAAGGAAACGGGAGAGAAGATTGTTATTACCTTTGTCAATGTGAATATCACCAGGAGGTTCCACAAAGTATCTTAATTGCTGAATGGTGGTGTCACCCAATGTTAACATTGATAGCATATACGAAAAGCAAAGAAACAATAATTGTCTATATTCGTTCTCCTTGGCTCATTTGAGGAGTTGGTGATAGGACAATCTATATGTCGATGTTCACAAACATTTATATTCAAGACAAGTTCACAAACATTTATATTCAAGACAAGTTACCTCCACCTCCAGCTTTTGCAGGCCTGCTCAGCAAAGGTCTTGATTATTCTCTGAGCTGCCCTTGACTTTCTTCTTTTGTAATTTGTGCACCAGGTGCATTTTTTTGGTTATGTACATTGGTTTGGTTTCCAGATTGTAATATTCTCTTTTGGTTATGTTTCAAAAGTTTCTTTTCGATAGGATTGAAGTTCACAGTCCTGTAATTTGCTAGTCTATTGGGCTGAACAAGTTCTCTTTCATCGATTATTATTATAAGCCCATTTGATGATGTATGATTATTGGAGAGATGCTGTCTTTAAAATATATAAAAAAATTTACTTCTATTTCTTATGGCGTAAAACTCATTTGCAAATTTTGGTACCATGTGTTTCTTTAATGTCTTTGTGCTCTTAGATTTTGAGTTGATGCAGAATTGATGTTTACTAGTTTAGGTTGCAGAACATTTACATCTGCTCCATGTCCACATCCCGCATACATACTCTATTATTTGTAATATGTTACTCTGTTCAAATTCTTTTGACTCTTCTCATTATTGTAATGTTTCCCTCAAAGGTGCCAATGCCTCTATCATGAATGTCTGAATTAGAAGGATTTTTTCCTTAGGTTTTAAGTTACTAAAGCTCTAACATGTTTATTGGCTACTTTATTATTGTAGTTTCAGAAGTTTCATATGTTCCTTCCCATTCTTAAGCATTGCTTACAATCAACCAGCCGCCTCCATGCATTGCTAAGTTTCATTATGGACGAGAGAACATTTACAGGTTAGTATCTTTTCCAGGTCGACAGCATGCTAAAGTCCTTCACTTGAACTCATCCAAATGTAAGTGATGTCAATTTGCTTTGTTAGAGATTGTGGAACTTTAGTAGAATCCCTATTCTGAAACCCTTTCCTGATTCCAAAATCCAATTATATTAGTAGGGGTGTATCTTAGTAGTTTTTGCTGAAAAATGGTGGTCTCCTTAATCCGTTTATAAATAGGGCTCAATCTCTTAATTGTACCTCTCTCAAAATAACAAAAAGAACTCGTGTGCGACCTTTGATGTAGGAGAAAAATCTCCAAACCACGTTAACTCTTGTGTTCGTTTTCTCTTGTTTCTGTGTTGTTCCTAACATGCTTCCCACCTTTTACTTTGTAGGCTAATCTACTTTAATTTTTGTTTGCCTGCCCATGTACAATCTTTAAACTTCCATTTTATAGTTAGGCTCATTTCTCCTATAGACTTATCAACTTTTGCTTCACAGCCATTATTACAGAGAAGTTACTTAGACCTCCAAAGTCCAAACCTGTCACCAATGTGAAATCTACCATAATACAGTGAACAATAATTTAGCATGCTTACCATGTTTTAACACCTTAATTAATCTTAATTTCTTAAAGTATCATCATACATCTTTCTTTTGGATTTTGGTTGTTCGGATATTTTGATTTATCTTGTATGCCCTTTTAGTAATTTGACAAACAAATTTGAAGTCTTCTATTGGAACATAATATGTAATTTGTAGTCAACTTCGATTTGATTGGAAGTCTTCAATGAGAAAATTGAAGTGACAATTCCAACATATTTTCATATTTGGTGTCCTTTGTTGGAACCTAGCAGAGCTAACGTTTCTTCTAGAAGCATCTCGTGACCATGTTATGCAATAACTCTGCATTATCATAATCGTCACCCTGATATTTTCTGGGAACTTCAGACTTTCCAGGTCTCCATTTAACTCTTTAACCAAAGCATCCAAGTACGTCACTAGAGCCTTTGAAGATGTTCGCTTTCCAAACATAGCTTCTTCTCTTTCAATTTTTCTTCTCATAAATTCATCTCCACAGTCTAATGCAATATTAATGCGCTCCCTTTGGTAGATATTTTTACTGGCTTAGAGAATACTGACAGGAATCCTTACTTTGAAATGTGCCTGTGCTGTGTTGAGGAAATGCTGATTGTTTACGTGTTCACTCTTTGTAAGCATCCTTGTTTGTCTGTTTTTTTTATGTTGCAAGGTTCAAGCATCTGCTAGAGCTATTGTTGCTAAGTTGCCCTTTGGCTTTGTTGCCTGGACCTGTAATTACGTTCAATGGTGGTATTGATAGCAGAAGCAGAGAGAAGTAGTTTGGTTGTTGAACTTGTCTCAAATTCCAAATTGTTGAACTTGTCTCTTTGTAAGACATTATTATTGCTTGCGAGCTTGGAAACCAAGTAAGCTTAGGTAAATCGGTCATGTAAGTTGCCTTCCATCTGATCTTCCATCGAGGTGGACTGATCGACTGTTGTCGTTTGATCTTCCTCGAAGTAAGCTCCCGTGTGAGTTGTGCTGTTGCTTTGCAAGGGATGATCAACATCCCCTGCTTGACATTCATCCTGTGACATATCACTTTTTGATTAATAAGACGGGGAATTGGGAACAAAGTGTATTTGTTCATTATATTGTCTGCATCCCTTTTCCCCATCTCTATAAATTTACAGAAATGGGTGAATTACAATAAATGACATTTTGAATAATGCCATATTATCTTATCGAATAGTTACTGAGCTTGCAGATGATAATATTATGGAGCAGACTGAAACTTACAATAGTTTCCACTGGTGTGCTATATTCTATTAACCCTTTTGTAGTTATCTATGTGAGGACTGCAGGAAAGGCAACTGGAAATTTCTGCTGTGAGCGGTTCATTGAATTCATCAAAGGAGAGAAGGGGAGCTGATTGTTGCTCCACCCTCCTCAAATGTTCATTCTTTCCATCTTTGGTCCAGATCAAGAAAAATGATGTCTGCTGGTTCAAGTTACAGCCTTCTCCATCTTTGCTTTTTTATCTAGTATTATTTTGCTGGTGTTCTCTGATATCACTTTTATGACTTATGTTTTCCATGCTGATGGATTCTCTACAGGCTTTCTAACTGATGTCGCCAGAATCAGTGGTGAGGCCGCCCTCTTTGTCTGTTTGACTTCGGGGGGTCTTCTATCTCGGACTTCTCATTCTCTGTTATCTTGCCCAGTTCATGGTAAGTGATCTTCTGTTCTTTAACCTTTGGTTGTTCTTTATCATCCTATATTTGCCAACTTTTGCTTCTAACAATAGTAGAGGTAATCATCTCATTGAAAGATTTGTCCGTGCTCTTCAAATTTACGTCTCCTCTGCTCATGTATAAACCATAATAAATGTTGGTTGCAAAACATAGGACAAGTATTGTTGAAACAAAACTCATTCTGAGCCTTCTAAATGCTCTTATGCTACTTTGTTATCCTTGTTCAGTCTAATGCGTTCTTCTCCCACCCACGTCTCTCACAGTTGATAGTCGACTCGTGATTGTAAATGCATGAAGAATGATATTCGATACCTCTTTGTTAATACGATATTGATTGTGATCGGCAATTCCATATTTCTCTCGGCATAATCCGCATCTCCGGCTGACACTGGTATCTTTTTTGTAAGTTTTGTTTAGTCAAAATTGCTTTATTAAGAGCCAACTGCAGAAAAATCTTGATCTTGCATGGGCCTTAATCTTCCAAACCACCTTGGATTCCTCCTTTGTGTCCTCAAAGGTTTTTTTTTTTTTGGGGTACATATACATATGGACTTGACCAAGAACGATTCTGAAGGGTTCCACCTCCATATTTGTCTATCTTGCTCCATATTAGAGAGGTTAATAACTAAGAAACATTCTCAAGAATTCTCTCATCTTTCCTCTACTTTTAACTAAGATTTCTTCGAAACCATTGTGTCCAATATCCATTTATCCCATGCCTAGATTGGAAAAAAAAAGGTTCTCCAATATTCATCAAACCATGAATCAATCCAAAGTCTACTTTTGGTCACTTCTATGTACTTAATTGAACAATTTTCCCCACTCTTGCCACCCCCTTTCCAAAATCTAAATCAAGACGAGTTACTTCTTTCCTCATTGCCTCCGAATCTCATCATTTTCCTTTTTCTATAATGTCGATAACCTTTTAGCCACAATCTCGTTCGCCCGGTGCTTATGTCATCGCGTCTACCATTTACTTAGTAGATCCCTATTCAAGTCACTAAAGTTGGATATGCCTATACTCCCAGTCTTTTCTCTTGCATACCTTACCCCATTTAATTAGTTGGAAATGCCAATACCTTTTGCCTTCATGCCCACAACATTTTCACATAAAATCAGGCCTGACATTGTCAATTTCGTTAGTGATCCATTTTGGGACTTAATAGAATGACAATAAGCAAACAAAATTTCAATAATCCTTTCCCATCTACAAATAGGAGAAATATCAAAGGGTGTCTACAATTTAAATATGATCATCAGAGCCTGCTCCCATTGAGAAATTATTCACTGGTCCGGCCTCACCCCATGTATTTACATATATACGTTATCTAGTATAGAGTAGAAGATCAACATTCAACATGTTCGCTTTCAGCTCCAACATTTCATTTTTGTTTCCCAACTTCTTTAATGGCACAACAATAGCCTTCTCCGATTTATTTTCCTTGCCTAGTGAATAATACTAGGCGTAATTGCAGTATTGGTCGACACCAATCCAATATTGTCGATACCGATACAAATTAACATGTCCCGATCAGATATCGAGCATTGTCGATACTGACGGATACCAACATTTGTAGTCTCTTTTCCGGTCAATTCGACGAGAAAATTGAAAAAAAAGGCTAATCAATAAGGATGTAAAAGAATATAAATGAATAAAACTTTTTTTTATCGCATGTAAACCAATCAAGAAGGTTGACTATTATGTCATTCAATGTCAAAAGTACTAATAAATAGTAAAAAAACACTTAAAATTATGCATAAAATATTTTCTAATATTTTAATAATTTTTTAATAATAATAGTTATTTTTGATACCAAAAAATTGGATACTTCGAGATACTCATAGGAAGGATCTGATACTAATTTTGATATTGATACAAGTATTGCGAACCTTAATACTAGTTTGACAAACGATGTGCAAGTCCTGGTCGTCGACTGAAAAGAATAAAATACAATGAATGTGAACCAATTGAGAATAGAATTTTGATTTGGTAGATAAAGAAGAGAGACAACCATCTTAACTACCAAAACCTCCGCTTAAACACTTCAAGGTAGACCACAAAGATATTAAACAACCCTGACTATCAAAGTTTACAAGTCCTAACACTCTACTCGCAAACGCATATCAAATCACAAACAACTGCTTTACCGACAGACATACACTTTTATATGAAATGCAGTTGGGGAACACTATGTGTTACTTGGCTATTTTTTCAGCAATAATTCCATTTTTTCAGGATCAGGTTGTTGCTAGGGTTGATACGATGCTTAGGTTGGTCCCACATAGGATGTGAAAAAAGATATATTAATTATTCATCTTAATCGATACTAGATCGACTTAATAATCTTAATCGATACACGATCGAGTTAAGAACTGCTCTTGACACAAGCTAGGTTAAGGACTACAACACGTACAACATAAGAAAGTGAGCTAAATCTCACATCCTCTCTTCGCAAGGCCTTACAAAGAAGGTAACACTAAACTTTTGTTTGTATTATATTGCAAATATTTCATCCCATGTGACCATATGTTTTCTCACTCCCCTTGGTGCACCTACCAACCACATACATTCAGTCGACAAACCTAACTACTATTATCTTACAAGTACAAGAATATGTGTTTCGATCTGTGTGCACAGATGCATGAAGCAATACGAAGACACCATACTAAGTACTATCTACTGCAGCGAATATCCTTGCATTCTGAAGAGTGAATATCATTCATTGAGAATTTATTTTCACTTGCGTTTCCATGCGTCCGTGTCCTACGTGTCCTAAGTCCAAGTATCAACCACTATAGATTTTAAAGTGATCGAGAGCCTATCACTAACCTACCGCAATTCATTTTTGAATACACGTAACACGTCTAACCTAAATTAGGGATATTTGGTTCTTCTAAAATTTCAACAGTCTTCTTAGTATTTCTTGATTAGAAAATTTGTCGATATAGTATATTATGACCTGGAGTAGCCCTCCGAGGAGTTTGTTATAGACCGTCGCTACGGCTAGCCATGTGACGAATGGTATATACACCAAAAGAATTTCACAAGTATATACCCCCTCGGTGGTTCTCTTCACACCGGAATCCATAAATGCATATCATAGATATATCTTGTATGAAAATGACAAGTATAATGTGTAAAATTTAAGGAGTCCGAACAAAGACCATTTTAGCAATCAGTGCGAATGTTTCTTTATAATCAGTACCATTATCATTGTGTAAAATCTCTGGCAACAAGACAAGCTTTGTATCTTTCTATAGAACCATCTATTTTGGTCTTAACTTGTATAAATCCACCTGCAAATGATAGTTTCTTTTCGACTAGGTAGTGAAACAAGATTCGAGGTACCGGTGCGGTGAAGCGTGTCTAACTCCTCAGGCATCTTCCAAGAATACAACATCACGAAAATTTATTCTCCTCCGTGCCTTTTTCTTGTTTTTTTCCAGCGGTTATTGCTTTATAAACGATCTGTTTTTGGTGTAGTCCCGGGTATATAATCTCCTCGTCAGCTTACACTTTGCTACTTTGTTTGATTCGGAACGAAAAACTTTAATGATCCGTGTGTATGAATCATTGAAATAAATCGTGATAAATCTGAGGTATTGCAGGAAGATGGTGCATAAAGTAGATCCAAGTATAACGAGAATAATTATCAATAAATGTTACGTAATATTTATCATCAATACGAGAAGGAACTGGAGCAAGTCCCCAAACACTAAGACTTGGCTGGAGGGAAATGGTAAGGTGGCCTGTTTATCAAGTCTACACCTTCTGCATTTAGAAGAAGGAAAGACGTAAAAATATGACCTAATTAAGACTCCACATCTATTATGGAACGAAGAGAGACCATGGTAGATAACAAAGGGGAGTACTTGCAAGTGCCGAAGGGGTTGCAGGCCGGTCCGAAAATTCTCAAGACCTAGGTCGGGATTTGAAAGTAAGACATCTTGAACGGATAAATAAAGAAACCCGATTTTTTTAAACGAATTTTGTGGATTTTTTTCTTCTCAATACCAATTTTATCCATCGATTTAACAAATGTAATCTTTTCCAAAAAATTAACAAAAAAAGACGATAAATAAGTAACTAGTTGAGTAACCTTAGTGATGTTTTTTTCAAACAATCAAACAAGTCAAATAAAAACAAGATTATTTGGAGACAAAACGACAAAGTAACCCTTAGAATAATAATAATTATTTGAAAAAATAATAAGTAAATTAGTTGGTCTCGTGTTAATGGCTCTCTCATTGCATTTCTTGCTCTATGATTCGAACTATGTTATTGTCATTTTGGTTACTAAAACTTATTATATATAAGTGGGTATAGGCCCTCTTTAGGTCGCCTTTCTATTAAAGTCATTACTACGAAGTATTACTTAAATGAGTCTAGAACATGTTTGGGCATTCCCATTGTAAGGGCTGGCTGGTTTAGTAAGTAGGGCGGGGGGGGGGGGGGGGGGGGGGGGGGTGGTGGTGTTTGGCGGGCTTGCATATTGAATGGCCTAGGGCAGTTGTCTAGCTCGCCCACCCTATGGGCCGGCCCTGAGGGGTAGTGATGTACATGTAAATGATCCATAACATAGAGGTTATCGTGCCTATATTGCTCCGACAAATCAGTTATCTGGTACGACGATCCTGTATACAACATGAAGAGGAGTCAAATGTGATAGTACAATGTAGGGTTGGTTCGAGAAATGGACGGGTTTAGAAAGTGGGAACTCGTGAACGGGTAAATGAAAAATATTCGATTTTTTTAAACAAGTTTTATATATTTTTTTTCTCGCGTACCAGTTTTATCGACTAATTAAACAAATGAAATCTTCTAAAAAAATTAACAAATAAAAAATATAATAAAAAAGTAACTAGTTGAGTAACCTTAATAATGTTTTTTTTTCTAATAGTCAAACAAGACATAAAAACAAGACCATTTGGAATCAGGACCAAGTAACTGTTAGAATAATAAAAAATATTTGGAAAAAATAACAAGTGAATAGTTGGTCTCATGGTAATGGCTCCCTCAATACATTTTTTTGATCTATGGTTCGAACCATGTTATTGTCATTTTGATTACTAAAATTTACTATGTATAAGTAAGTGGGCGTAGACCCTCTTTGGGCAGCCTTTGTGGAGCTGATTGCTACAAGACAACTGGTACATGAAAGACTATTGGTGCAAGGAGGCCAACTGATTTGATGCATTACTTGACTTTGACATCGAGATTGCAAATGTTGCTTATGGTGAATGATGCGGTCGACCTCCAAGGCTCCCTCCTCTACTAGTGCACATTCGAGGGCCAAACAACATTCGCAGGAATCAATACGATTCTAGACGATCATTGATCAGCAGATTGCATCTTTTTGAGATGACTTGCTATAGGTGATTTCATAAACATAGCACCAAACCCAGCCCTAACAGGACGAGTCGTCCATCGTGACACATGTTGAGGTGCTCGCACAATATTGCGGAGTTCACACTTGTGATGATATCCTAGGTTGGTCTTTTATTTCGTTCTAGGTTGTTCTTTTATTTCGTTGTTGAGCAGCTCACTATTGTATTATACATTATTGTATCAAACAATTTAAGTTCATGGTATTTGTACTCTTCGGGGTATTATTTATTATATCAAATTGGTTTACTATCTTTATTTGATATTATGTATTATTTATATATTGTTTTTGTTATATGTTGTTACATTTCATTTCAAATTTTATCTACTCTTTGTGTATTGTTTATTTTCTCTGTTTTATCAATGTAGGTATTATGTACTCTATGTGTTTCTATACTGCGAGTGCCGTATTTTTTTAAATTTTTTTTTTTGATATTTAGTGATACTTAGCGACGCAAAGAAACGTCGCTAATGTATATGTTGGCCCATTCCATGGTCACACCCGATTTTGATAATCGACAATGACTTAAGTCAATGCACAAAATATACGAACTGCTGCTAATCATTTCAGGTCACGTGAAATCAATATCAAAAAAACGTACTACTACATCAGCAAACATGCAAATCATCATTCTGAAGCTTATTATCATTGGAATCAGTCCGAGTCATTTTACAATTTATTATGTATTTTATCTTTATTGAGTCTAGGATATAAATTGTAAGATCGACTGGATACTACTGGCTTAGGTTAATCACAGTCCACTCTCATATACAGCCTACCCATCCAAAGTCCACTTACCAAACATACCATTCACTTTTGTGCAACAGAATTTGATAAATATTTTACATTTGTACCGAGAGAGCTCTGTCCGAGTTCGGTCCGAACTCTATCCGAGTTCGGTCCGAACTCTATCCGAGTTCGGTCCGAACTCTGTCAGTTTGAATTCAAATATTTGTTGCCTCCAAATCTGCATGCAACGTCCGTTTGCAAAATTTTTGCATCAGAACTCTGTCCGAACTCTGTCCGAGTTCGTTCCTCGAAAACACCTATAAATAGAAGTGAATTTCTCATTTCAAATCATCCATTCATTTCATCTTCTCTTCTCTATTTGAAAGGGTTTTTCATTTGATCTAAAGCTTTCATATTTCACCTACACATCCCTTAGCCAAAAGCCTGTAATATCTATTTGATCTAGAGTCTTTTAGTTCTCAAGAGTTGTAAAGAGGTCGTTCAAAATTCAGAAAACTATCTCTGTTTTCGGAGCCGGTCGTGCGCTCGTCGCCAAGCACGGTGTTGTGAAGTTGGTCATGCACTTGTCACCAAGCACGGTGTTGTAAAAGACTGCAAGCTCTCAATTAGCTTGTGGCATAGTGGATTAAGATCGAGCAAGAGTACTTGAGACTGGATTAGTCCTTTCAGAGGGATACCAGTATACATCGCTGTGCCACTGAGTTTGATCTTTCTATCTCTTGCTACATTTATTTACTGTCTCTTTATTCACTGTCATAGTTATCTGAGAGGGATACCAGTATAAATCGCTGTGTCACTGAGTTTGATCTTTCTATCTCTTGCTATATTTATTTACCGTCTCTTTATTCACTGCCATAGTTATCTGCTTTTAAATTTTAAATTGGTGATTATTTTTCGCTGCACTCGAACTCACTCTATTCACCCCCCTCTAGAGGTGCTCAACGGTCCTACAATTGGTATCAGAGCAGGTTATATTCTAATATAACAACCTTAGAGAGTATATATATGACAGCCGTGAAATCAATATTCAACGGTGAAGGGCAATACACAAATAGACCCCCACTATTTGATGGAACAAACTATACTTACTGGAAAACACGAATTACATTCTTTTTAAAGTCTCTTGACTTTGATCTTTGGTTTATAGTTATTGACGGTTATAAGAAACCGACACCTACAGTAGTTGATGGCATACTCACAGACAAGCCTCATGATAAATATACAGAGGCATAAAAAGCAAAGGCTAGTCTAGATGCACGTGCCATCAACGCACTGTTCTGTGCAATTGACAAAACGAAATTCAATTAAGTTTCAACCTGTAAGACATCTCATGAAATTTGGAAACTTCTTGAGGTAACTCATGAATGTACTTCCCAAGTGAAGGAATCCAAAATCAGTAGACTAACACAGGAATATGAATCTTTCAAAATGAAATACGGCGAGTCAATTACACAGATGTTCACTCGTTTCCTTGATATTACTAATCCTTTGCAATCTCTTGGTAAGGATTACAATAATCACGAAAAAAATCAGAAATGTCCTATGGGCTCTTACCAAGAACTGGAACCCAAAGGTAACGACAATCATTGAAGGAAACGATCTCACCACCATGTCTCTGGAAACACTCATGGGCAAGCTTATGACCCATGAGTTTGATCTGCAAGAGTTTGAAGAAGCTACCCCAAAGGAAAAATCTATCGCCTTTAAAGCTCAAGCCAGAAAGTCAACCTGCAATGATTCTGAGGAAGAATCATCAAGTGGTGATGAACAAGCCCTGCTAGTGAAGAACTTCAGAAAATTCCTAAAGTTTGAGAAACCAAACAGAAGGAAAAAAGATATCCAAGAAAGCAATGAAGAAGAAACAATATTCTTTGGATGCAAGAAATCATGGCATATGAAGAAGGACTGTCCAACTTCAAAGAAAAGCAGTCCATACGATAGATCAAGATCAGGCAGAAAAGCAACAACTAGTCGAAAGTACGCAAATACAAGTATCTGGAATGAAAGCGATGCCAGTGATACAGAGGAAGAAGACAGACTCTACGGAAATGCCAATGTCTGTCTTATGGCTTTTGATAAGGTATCCTCAAATCTTTTGTATGACGATTTTACTTTCGATGAGTTAGAAAATGCCTTCAGCGAACTACTTGAAGAACACATAAATGTGCTTGACAAGTATAAGCAATCTCGAAAAGAGGTTAAGCCATGCACAACCAAAGTAGCTAGACCGTCCAGTCTCATTGAAGACATTACAGAGACATCTACTACCGGTAACACGGAAGAGATAACCAAGCTTAAAGTAGACTATCATGATGCTATCCTCAAAATTGAAAAGAAAGAAAGAGACTACGTCAAAATACAAGAGTTATATGACATAGAGAAGAAGAAGCACGTAGTCACAGAACAAAGACTCATAGATATGACTGCTAAATATGAAGAGTCTTATGCGGTTTCTAAAAAGTTAGAAATCAGGTTAGGCAAACAGGCTATACCTGTGACACAGCCTAAGTTTAGTCCTAATGCTAAGCATACACCTAAGAGGAATAAAACACATAAAGCACGTAAGAAACACGAATATCGCCATGCTTTCACTTATAGGTTTTCAAAGAAACCACATATGCATGTCAACACAAATTCTACTAACACATTTTCAAAACTTACTTGCACATACTGTGGTACTCACGGACACATATCACAGTATTGTTTAGCAAGAAAGCTTGTTGATAATCGCACATTGATTTGGAGACCTAAGACTAATCAATATGGACCCTTCAGTAAATGGGTACCAAAGGATTCATCTACTTGTTTTGTAGGTGGACCCTCGACCCTCTCATGCTAAAAGCAAGTGGATCCTCGATAGCGGATGTTCGTGGCACATGATTGGTGATGCATCTTTGTTCGCCACGCTATCAATGAAGAAAGAAGGATACGTATTCTTCGGAAACAACCTGAGAGGTGATATCATTAGAAATAGCACTGTTGGTATATCTCCTTATCCTGTAATAAAAGATGTTTGTCTAGTTACAGAATTGAAACATAACCTATTACGCATAAGTCACTTGGCTGATAATGGTTATGGTATCAATTTTGTAAAAGACAAATATACCATATATGATATGTCATCTGGTAATCCCGTATTTGAAGGGATTAGAGAAGACAATATTTATGTTTTCTTTCTGGAGAGTACTAATAATGCAGGAAAATGCCTAGTAGCTAACCTAGACGAAAGCTGGCTATGACATATGAGACTAGGACATGCTAATGTGGACACCATTTCACGACTGAGCATTAAGAAGCTGGTAAAAGGACTTCCTGAGATACCGTTCAAGAGAGATATGGTATGTGCTGACTGTGAAAAGAACAAAGCACATAGGTCTACATTTAAATCCATCAACGCTGTAAGTACTTCTAGACCTTTGCAGTTGATACATATGGATTTATTTGGTCCTAGTAGAGTCGCTAGTCTTGGCTGTAAGCTCTACGCATTTGTTCTAGTTGATAATTTCTCTGGTTTTACTTGGGTTTACTTTTTATCAAACAAAAGTGATGCTATTTTTGAATTTAAGTTATTTTGTAAAAAGGTACAAAACGAAAAAGTCTTCATGATTATTCGTATCTGAAGTGATCATGGTGGCGAATTCGTAAATACTGATTTCAAAAAGTTTTGTGATGATAGTGGATATTACCACGAATTTTTATGTCCTAGAACTCCTCAACAGAATGGTGTTGTGGAGTGAAAGAACCGTACTCTAAGCGAGATGGCTAGAGTCATGCTGAATCAACATAATCCTTCTAAATATTTTTGGGCAAAAGCTGTTAGTATAGCCTGTCATGTTTTGAATTGGGTGTTAATTCGACACATCTCGAAGAAAACACCTTATGAACTTTGGTTCAGAAGGATTCCAAACATTTCTTATTTTAAATTTTTTGGATGTCGTTGTTTTATCCTGAACACCAAGGACAACTTGAAAAAGTTCGACTCTAAAGCAGATGAAGCGATATTTCTTGGATATGCTGCTAAGAGTAAGGAATATAGAATTTTCAATAAAAGATCTATGATTGTTGAAGAATCCATTAACGTTACTTTTGATGAGCTCAATAGTCACAGATCTAGCGACAGTGATGATGAAAATGTACAAGCAAGAATTGATAAAAGTCCTGTGGAAGATCTGACTCATAGATTTGAATCATTGAAATTCTTACAAGATCATCCAGATACGCTCATTGTAGGTGATATATCAAAAGGTGTAAGTACACGCTTTTCTTATAGAGATTCTGAAATAGCAGCAAATGTTGCTTTTATTTCACAAATAGAACCTAAGAATGTAGCAGATACTTTTAATGATGAGTTTTGGATTGATGCCATGCAAGAGGAACTTAATCAATTTGAGAGAAACCAAGTTTGGGAACTCGTTCCTAAACCTTTTGGTCAATCGATAATTGATACCAAATAGGTGTTCCGAAATAAACTAAGTGAAGATGGACAAGTTCTACATAACAAAGCACGTCTAGTGGCATAAGGTTATAATAAAAAAGAATGTATTGATTATGACGAGACATATGCACTTGTTGCTAGACTAGAAGCTATCCGCATGTTTTGTGCATTTGCATGTTTTAATGATTTTAAATTATTTCAAATGGACGTGAAAAGTGCATTTTTAAACGGATTTCTGAAAGAAGAAGTGTTTGTGAAACAATCTCCTGGTTTTGAAGATTTTCAAAAACCTGATCACGTCTTCAAACTTAAGAAAGCACTCTATGGACTGAAACAGGCACCTCGTGCTTGGTATAAACGCCTAAGTGCCTTCTTACCTGAAAATGGTTTTTCAAAAGGAAGAGTTGATACAACTTTGTTTATCAAGTCTTTAGATGATGATATTCGTCTTGTACAAATATATATTGATGACATCATATTCGGATCTACCAAGAGTTTGCTAAGTGTTTGCAGAGTGAATTTGAGATGAGTATGATGGGAGAGCTGAACTTCTTCCTAGGACTCCAGATCAAACAACACTCAAAGGGAACATTCATCAATCAAGCCAAATATACGAAGGACATACTGAAAAAGTACGACTTCGAAAATATAAAGCCAATCGGAACTCCAATGGCTACATCTACAAAGCTTGACACTGATGAAAGTGGCAAACCTGTCGATCAGCGTAAGTATCGAGGTATGATTGATAGCTTATTATATTTAACTGTTAGTCGTCCTGATATTATGTTCAGTGTTTGCATTTGTGCACGATACCAGACAAATCCTAAGGAATCACACCTATGTGCTGTTAAGCATATCTTCTGATACCTTAAGGGAACTTCAACAGTCGGCTTGTGGTATCCTAAAACCAAATTCTTTGACCTGATAGGCTACTCGGATGCGGATTTTGCAGGATGCAAAGTAGACCGTAAAAGTACCAGCAGTACGTGTCATTTCCTAGGAAAAGCCTTAGTCTCATGGTTCAACAAGAAACAAAATTCTATAGCATTAAGGCTGAGTATATTGCCGTAAGACGTTGCCATGCTCAAATTTTGTGGATGAAGCAAACTTTAGAAGACTACAATCTGCACTACACTAAGATTCCTATTTACTGTGATAACACTAGCACTATTAACTTGACTAAGAACCCTGTATGTCACTCATGCACAAAGCACATTGAAATTCATTATCACTTTTTACGTGTTCACCAACAACACGGGGACATCTTCTTAGAATTTATTGACACAGATCATCAACTAGCAGACATTTTCACAAAACCACTGGCAGAAGACCGCTTTAAGATTATGCGGCGAGAGCTCGACATACTTGAATTTTCAGATTTATAATGTAGTATGTTTATTAAATTTATTTTATAACTCGAAACTTTATAATTTATTAATGGAAATTATTTTGGGTACAAGTCGAAAGGGTCTTTCTGTCATACATGCGTAAATAGCCTGAAGCGACACGGTGTACTAGTCATCAGACTACCGCTAGCTGGGATCCGGCCCCTATAGCTAACACAATGTAATAGAAATTATTAGAGTGTAACAGTTATAGATTCAAAATTTGAACTAATACTCCATTTATGACTTGGGAATGCAAGCAGCCGAACTCGGACCGAACTCTTCCCGAGTTCGGACCGAGTTCGGACCAAGTTCGGTCAGCGTTGTGCGGATCTCCAAAACTGAACAGCCGGTCCTAGCCTATTTAATCATCTTCTCTCCTACGTTTTTCTCCACAACTTAACCCAGAAAACCCCTCCAAATCTCAAGCGAAGCTCCTCCCTCCTCTTCAAGCTTTTCGGAGTGTTGTGGTCGTCCTCTCCACCTTCTTCATCCTCTACCTCAAGGTATTCAACTTCCTTCCTTCTTTATCCATGGCATCCAAACATCAGAAGAGAAAGATCGATACCTCTCAAGCAGGATCGTCTTCCTCGGATTATGTTCCGACCAACGTCTTCGGTCCAGCCCGTCCTACTAGAACTGATGACTACGACTCCGGACTCTTTCCCGATAGAAAATTTTCTGATCTTTGGTTCGATTCTTTTTCGGATCGTAAAATTTGTGCTGGGGCATGTGTTAATTTTACTATCTTTTCTGAGTATGCACCTACTTTCAACCGTCTTGACTTTCGAGATTTTTTCGATGTTGCTGAAAATATCTATGACAATGCTGTTCGTATATTTTGCTGCAATTTGCAAGTAAAAGATAACATCAACTTTTATTCTTGTGTAGCTGGACATGAACTAGAGTTCAATGCCACAGATATTAGTGAATATTTTTATGTTCCTGATGTAGGTGAGGCATTAGTGGATATTCACCATGTCCAATTCCGTGAAGGTGTCACCCTTGATTCTTTCAAAGAATTATTGTGTCACCATAAACCTGTTCCTTATAGGGTATATTCCAAACATTTGAATCAAAACTTCTATGAACTTTATAGGTTTATCTTCTCTGTTCTTCTTCTAAAGAAGGGATCTTCTGACGAGATTACCTTTATGGATTTATCAGCTATGTACCATATTCATTTTGGTATCCCCTTCTCTGTTCCAAAGACTATCATGGCATGGATGCTTAACTACAAAAGTGCAGGACGCAACCTTGTCTACCTTATGCACTTGGCTTCCATTTTTAGGAGGTTTGAAATTGATCTTCAAACCTGTCCTTACTCCGCTACTGCCAATGAACTTAGTAGGTCTAGGTTATATCCTACTCCTCCTCCGCCTCCTGGTGCTGAACCTGTTGCTCCGGTTCACGATGATGACCTTGAGGCTCCTCCTACTGCTGCTGCTCCAGCTCCAGCTCCGGGTTTCGACCCCGGTTTCTATCAGCGCTTTGATGATTTCGTTGCGCTCTCAACACAACGACATCAAGGTTATCTTGATTCTGAGTTTCGCCATATCACCCAGGCTCAGGTGTTGCGGAACAGTATTGCTGACATTCACTGGAGTCTTTCTCATGACCCCACACATCCAGTCACTATGCTTCATCACCCCAGCTTTTCTGGACCTAGGTTCGATGATGAGACGACCTTTCCTCATTTTGATCCTACTGCTGCATACTTTCCACCGGATGCTCCTGGAGGTGACGATATGCCGATGTGATGAGGACTTTAGTTAGTGGTTATTTTTGGATGCAGTTTACTAGATGATGATCTTTTGTAGTTTTCTTTTTGTCTAAACTTTATAGTTAGACATTTAAAAGCAGTTTGTGTTGGATGTATCTTTCTTTATGTATGACATTTTCCTATTTCATTTCTAGTTCATTTTGCTATAACTTGTTATATGTGTGGATATCTTGTTCTTTGTGATTATTACTCTATCATTACTTTCTTTGTCTTATGATGAACATTGTTGGCTTCACACATTACGGGAGACCCAAAACCATTTTTTTCATTGACAAAGGGGGAGAAAGAGCAATACCAAAAATCAACAAAACAAAGAAAGAGCAATACCATTTACCTTTTTTTTTTAAATGAACAAATTCAGGTATTTTATTTTATTTAGATATATTTTGGTATAGACTCAAGTTTGTCAATTATCAAAATGGAGGGGATTGTTGGCCCATTCCATGTCACATCCGATTTTGATAATCGACAATGGCTTAAGTCAATGCACAAAATATACGAACTGCTGCTAATCATTTCAGGTCAAGTGAAATCAATATCAAAAAGCGTACTACTACATCAGCAAACATGCAAATTATCATTCTGAAGCTTATTCTCATTGGAATCAGTCCGAGTTATTTTATAATTTATTATGTATTTTATCTTTATTGAGTCTAGGATATAAATTGTAAGATCGACTGGATACTACTAGCTTAAGTTAATCACAGTCCACTCTCCTATATAGCCTACCCATCCAAAGTCCACTTACCAAACATACCATTCACTTTTGTGCAACAGAATTTGACAAATATTTTACATTTGTACTGAGACAGAACTCAGGCCGAGTTCGGTCCAAGTTCGTCCGAACTCTGTCCGAGTTCGGTCCGAGTTCGGTCAGTTTGAATTCAAATATTTGTTGTCTCCAAATCTATATGCAACGTTCGTTTGCGAAATCTTTGCATCAGAACTCTGTCCGAACTCTGTCCGAGTTCGGTCCTCGAAAACACCTATAAATAGAAGAGAATTTCTCATTTCAAATCATCCATTCATTTCATCTTCTCTTCTCTATTCGAAAGGGTTTTTCATTTGATCTAAAGCTTTCATATTTCACCTACACATCTCTTAACCAAAAGCCAGTAATATCTATTTGATGTAGAGTCTTTTGGTTCTCAAGAGTTGTAAAGAGGTCGTTCAAAGTTCAGAAAACTCTCTGTGTTTTCGGAGCCGGTCGTGCGCTCGTCGTCAAGCACGGTGTTGTGAAGTCGGTCGTGCACTTGTCACCAAGCACGATGTTGTAAGAGACTGCAAGCTCTCAATTAGCCTGTGCCACAGTGGATTAACATCGAGCAAGAGTACTCGAGACTGGATTAGTCCTCTTAGAGGGATACCAGTATACATTGCTGTGTCACTGAGTTTGATCTTTCTATCTCTTGCTACATTTATTTGCTGTCTCTTTATTCACTGCCATAGTTATCTGCTTTTAAATTTTAAATTGGTGATTATTTTCCACTGCACTCGCACTTACTCTATTCACCCCCCTCTAGAGGTGCTCAACGGTCCTACAGTATCAAGACGTCGCTAAATGTATCAAGACGTCGCTAAATGTTGCTGATACGTTGCTAAATGGGATATTAACTGGGAGGATGTAGTAACACATGTATATTGCTAAATTTAAAAAATAATGTCGCAAAAAATTGCCATGACGTCACAACTTTGCTGACATGGCATACTTTTGCCATGTCAACAAAGAATAAAATATACAAAACATTACTAATGATGTTGCTATTTTGGTAACACACAACACTATATTATGTATTGCCATGTCTCCGGCTGCCCCCACCACCCCCTCCACTCCCCCAACCTGGCTGCACCACCCTCGCCTCCCCCTCCATCGTGCGAACAGCCAGCGACGGCGGCAACAGTGGCTACGACATCGCAGAGAGAAAGGGGAGGGGGCGATGGTGCAGCTGGGGGAGCGGAGGCGGAGGGAGGGGTAGAGGGTGGTTGGAGAGGGCGGGAGTGGTCGGAAGGGAGACTGGGCGCGGGGGAGGGGGGGGGGGGGGGTAGAGAGTGCTGTGGTCCAATTTATTTTCAAGGTATCAAGTTATACAAAAAAAAAGTTTAAGGTATAAAGTAGAGACACATGAATAGATCAGGGTATTCCTTCTAGGAAGTGCAAGATACCACAAAATTGATGCAATAGTATACTGACGGTATATCGTATGAGTGCCTATCGTTCATCTATTAATGCTGCAACAGCTATAAAACTAGTCGTTTTATATTTGATATTAAGCCAAGCAGTATTCTGGTGGTATATCGCCTATATAGTAACGTGTAACGTCCCAAAACCAGAATACTAAAAAGTGGGAGCAAAGCAAAGACAATTACGTATATCCGAGTACACCGGTAGCCCGAGATATGGTCACAGCTGTATAAGACATGAGGGTTACGATACAATCCAACATTCAATACTAGGTCAAGCAATCCTTGGTGTCTTAATCACAGATAAACAAGTAAAGATACAAGATATATGATCATTATACATAAAATAGTAAAATATCCCAAACTATATATATGATCATGAAGCTAGTAGTACAAAATGAAGAACTAGCAAGAGTATAAGTCATACATGATCAGCTCTAACTATAGTCTAGATATAAATATAAATCATGTTAGCTTGTAAGTAAGATGTCGATTCCAAAACACGAGCTAAGCATGTGCTCGGTAGCTAAACATCGTAGAAGAATATGTACAAATACTAGTGGGTGAATGAAGTAAAACCCACTCAGGCACTCGGCTTGTAAACCCTACTTCCTTTGATAACCGTATATTATACTATTATCTGCAATATTGTGATATATTGTTATATGATATATTTTCTAGGTATTTTGGGTATGGTTGAGACCTAATAGACCAACCTAAAGTTGTTGTTTGTGTAACCCTACTTAGAGAACCCTTATGTATTAATTTTCAATTAAAGGATTGGTTAATTAGGGTATTCAAATTTTTATTTAGCTTCAATAATCTTCAGTAAGCCTTGACCCTTGTAGAAGCATGGAAAATAATAAAGAAAGATCCATGCGGCCAGAGAGCCCCATGCGGCTCAGAGAGTTCATGCGGGTCAAGTATCCATGCGGCTCAAGCATCTATGCGGCTCAAACAAGCTCTATGCGGCTCAGAGAGGAGCCACGCGGCCTGCAAACAGCTCTCCCGTTTGTCCTTTACTACATTAAATGCCTTGACGGCTGACAGCTCTGTCAAGGTGACAGTTCTGACACAAAGATATCATTATGACTCCCTCATAATGATGGACTCCTAGGGAAGCGAAGAAAATCTCTGACACGATCCCCCGAGATTCAGAAACTGTCATGCGGCCTTGACACGTGGACAGTCGTATGCGGCCCAAGCGGAGGCTCCCCCATGCGGCTCATGAAGACTAGCCCCATGCGGCTCATGAAGACTAGTCCCATGCGGCTCACTAAGACTAGTCCCATGCGGCTCATGAAGACTAGCCCTATGCGGCTCACGAAGACTAGCCCCATGCGGCTCACGAGGACTATCTCCATGCGGTTCACGAAGAAGGCACCCATCATGCGGTCATCCACACTCATGCGGCTCAAATCATTATCATGCGGTCCAAATGGTCAGGGGGCCACTCTCAGGCAGCCTTGACACGTGGCCAGGCTTATGCGGCCCAATGAGGGGTAACTTTCCTGCGGCTCAGATTTCTGCTGTGGCTTGCAGTTACGACACGTGGCATGATAGTAGGGCACGTGGCATCAGATTGATCAAAATCCCTCAACAAATCCCAATAAAATATTGGGATCAAATCAGATCATTGGCAAACAAGCAAATTGATGACACGTGTCGATAAATCCGAGGTTGGCATGACAAATCAGGAGGATTTATGTCAATCAGCATTAATTACCCACAAAAGAATTGATGTAATCACATTTATTGCTCAAATCTCGATGAACGGCCCAGATCCAATGATCCTTAGCTGCCAACTTTCAAGAATGGGCAATTATTGTAAACCCTAATGAAGCCCCCACTCTTATAAATAGCAGGGTGCCATTCCCTTGCGAAGGCAGACAGAGACACACATAGAGAGACATACACAGAGACAAAGAGAGATATACAGAGAGAGACATAGCGAGCCAGAGAGCCTGAAGAGAGAGCATTTCTTCATCAACGCCCAGCAGTTCTTCTACAGAGCCAAGGCTGCACCCGATCGTCCAAGGAGTAAGGCAGAGCTGCCGTCGCTTTCCCGAGCCTCTACCGTCACCCCCCAGAATCTAAAATAAACAATTGTACTTAGATTGCTGTACCTAGGTTTTCGTCCCTAGGCTTTCTTTGTACAAGCGAGTTTGTATTGTGAAGTAAAAGTCCAGTCCTCCGATAATTGTTCTGTTCTTTTATATTTCATGGCAAACACGATGGCGACTCTGCTGGGGACAAACTTCTCCACGGCTAAGGAGTTGGTGACGCAATCGGATGCAGCCAAACTTGGCTCCATGCAACAGAAGATGGTCGTCCGCTTCGACCAACATGCATTTGAAGAAATGCTCTCTGAAGGAAGTGCTGGCCCGATCCAGAAGCGAACCCGCACAAAGAAAGCTCGCCGCGAGTGGAGGCCAAAATCATTTGCTCCTCCCCAAGCTCTGGACGGAGTACTCTCTGCTACCCGAGACGGCGAATGCAACTCTCATACGGCTCCACTTCGAGCCGTGGAGGACTCTGCTGTCCCCAAGTCCGGCAGAGGAAAGTACTACGATGCTGGACTTGCAGGGACAAAGAGTGATTCTATGCGCCCCAAGAAGAAGCCGAACACTCATGTGGCCAAGTTTGCCAGCCACATGCAGGATGCTCATGCGGTTGAATCGGCCAGCCGCATGAAGGAGGTCTATGCGGCCAGATCATCCAGCCGCATGAAGAAAACCCATGCGGCCGAGACACCCAGCCGCATGAAGAAAGTCTATGCGGCTACGCTATCCAACCGCATGAAAATTATTGATGACAGCCGCATGACGCCTACTCCACGCGGCTCTGTCTTCGACCGCCTCTCTTATGGTCCTGATCTCTTGTGCTCTCAAGAAGACATGTCTGACTCTCTCCAGTATCACTTAGACTCTTCCTACTATGTGCCCTTACGCACTAGAGCAAAGAAGTCTAGGGCAGCGCGAGCTTGGCAAGCTCGATCCGCTGATCCGACCTCTGACCATCCGAGCGTTCCGCATACTGTTATGCGGGCCTCAGATGGGAAGTTATACAGAACCACTCGAGTCCAGCCCCCGGCGGCAAACGGACAGAGAGGTTCGCAAAAGTCTTCCAAAATCCAGGGAGCGAACATGGTCGATCCGGACCCATCTAACTTGCGTGAGGCCATCCTCCACAAACGCAAGGAAAGAGAAGGTGCCTCGGGGTGCAAAGAGTCCTCCCACGGACGTCACTGCACCCAAATCATCGTCAACTGTTGTTGCAACAACGCGATAGTACGAGAAGACCGGCAGTCCGTCTTCCAAAGACTGCAACAAACATGTTCAGAAGATGAGGCACCTCCCGTCGTCTCCTGCAACTCTACTCAGAAAGTCCCCGCCGATGGAAGAGGGAAGAAGACAAATATTCCCAGCCCGAAGATTTCAACCACGATGACTAAAAGACTGTCGTCTAAGCGGGTGCCCACCACCGGAGTTTTCCAAGGTACTCGTACTAAGACGAAATCTGCTACAGTGGGAGATTCGTCGTCCACACCACTGGGGGTTGCTGGGACTGGGGGTAGCACTCCTCCGAACCTCCACGACAATCCGATGTTCCAAGAAGATGAGCCGGGGGAAACAACTCTTCCATCAGATGCAGCAAACCTCGACGTCCCCGAGGACGTCCACAACTCCCAAGACGAGGCGAACTCGGAGATTGGGGGTACTGTTCCTTCTAAGTCTGAACCAGAGGAAGACATTCCCACATATCCCGATGACTTCTCACTACCGGGGTACGATTTGGAGAGCGCTTCCTCCACTGTTCCATCCATCTCTCCTCATGTAAAGACGGTGTTCATGACGGACAGCAGCCAAGGTGGTTCCAGTGATCGCCAACGCATCGACACTCTGGAGGCCATACTGCTTGTCTTGGTCAAGTTTGTGGACGAGATCAAAGCGGCCCTTCCAACTCTGCAAGGAGGGACGCCTGGCCAAACAAGCGCGGGTCCCGCGGTCAATGCGGACTCGAATTCAGCGGCACCGAACCCGGGCAACAATCCTCCTGAAGTAACGTCCCCCACCGCCGTGGATGAGGCCCGAGAAGCAAGAAGAGAGGTCCAGGAGCTCCGAGCCATGTTTCACGCTCGAAAAAATTCTCAAGACCTCAGAATACGGCAACCGTACCTTGCTGTATGGAGGAATGTCCCCTTCCCGCCAAGATATAAGCCGTTCAATATCAATCCTTATGATGGCAAGACCTCCGCAAGTCGGTACATCACTTACTTCGAGGTCACCACCGAACATCTGCCCCATGACGATGCCATCCTCACACGATTATTCATCGGGGCATTGGAAGGAGTCGCCTTCGACTGGTATCGCAACATGCCAGACAACTGCATCCACTCCTTCGCCAGCTTCAAGCGCATGTTCTTGGAGAGATTCTACGAAGTAGGGCAGGACATCACAATGTCCACCCTCATGGACGTCGTCCAAGGGGAGAAAAAGCTAACAAGGAACTACATTGAGCGGTTTCGCCAAACCGCAATGAAGCTGCCGTCTGGAAATCCGGATTCCTTCCTGATTGAAATTTGCCAAAAGAGATTGCTCCCAACAATCAGTCTCTAGATGGGCGAAAGTCAATTCAAGGACTGGAAGACGTTTATCATTAGTGCCACAAGCGCCGAAAAACGACTGAAGAAGGCTCGCCAATTGGGATTGCACATCTCAGAGGGAGAGGACAAGGACAGGCGTCCCAACGCCAACACTAACAATGGGGGTAGCTCCACCAACAATCGGGACAACAAGGGCAAGCAGGCTATGGTGGCCGACACAGCCCAGAAACTCGAGTCAAAATTGGCAGACAAACAATGACCGCAAATGACTTACTCCTTCGAAGACGGTCACGTCAAGCCCATCTTGGACATGCTCATACAAGGAGACAGAATCCAGCTCCCTCCACCAAGACGGGAACCGCGGCCGACAGAAATGGAGAATCCAAAGTACTGCCATTACCACCGCTACGTCCACCATGCTACACACGACTGCTACCAGCTAAAACGGTACATCCAAAATCTCATCGATTCGAACGCTCTGGCCATCGATTTCGAAGAGGTATCCGTGGCAGCCAATATGGTGTCAGTACAATTCGGCAGCTTTCCTCCGACGGAAACTCAAGACGCCCCATCCCTCTGGCGACAATGGAGATTGCTAATCTTCCACCTCCCCGAGATCAGACTGCTGGTCTAGTGCCCCTCACCACATCACGAGGGGAGGTCATATAGGTCCATCCAGACTTGGTATCAGAAGTGACTCAGCCCACACCATCTTCCATCGGCAAGAAGAAGAGTGGAAAAGTCAGGTCCTGCCGTACAATCTCGGCAGATATCGAAGAAGCTACAGCTGTCGTCACGCGGTCTGAGGCACAGTCCCAACCCGTGGCTGATAACTCAGCTGAAGATCATCAGCCCTCTACAACTGACGCTCCGGGACCTGCTCAGCCTCTGACGACCGACAAGCCTAGGCCGAAGGAGACTCGCTTTGACAAATCCCTCCGAAAAGAGGCACCGCAGGGGCTGGAGAAGCCCTATAACTTCGACATCTTGGCGCAATTGGCCAACACACTGGCCAAACTGTCATTATACGAGCTTCTAAGACTCTCAAAGGATGTTCGCACGGCATTGAGCGATGTACTCCAAAATGCCGACGCGTACCTGGCTCAGGTCAACCTCACGGAAGAGAGCCCGTTTGCAGATCTCCAAGACAGCGCTTGCACGGGAGCGATGCCCAACATTGTCTTCACTCCGCAGGACATGCTCATCAAAACCAATCTGCACGATCGCCCGTTATACTACACTGGGTACATCGGCGACGTAAAGGTGGATCGGATGCACATTGATCTTGGCTCTTCCATAAGTATTATCACGAAGGGCCTGTTACATCATCTCCGCATCCCTATGCATCGCCTGACGCCTACAAGTACAGTCATCAGCGGTTTCAATTCGGACAGGAGCTACCCGATTGGGAAGATTCGCTTGAAGTGCCAAATTGGCGATCTCCAGTCGGAAGTCACCTGTTACGTCATAGATGCAGACACTTCTTACAACATCCTCTTGGGGCGCCCCTGGATACACGATTATATGATCGTACCTTCCACGCTGCACCAATGCTTCAAGTATGTTGACAAACACGGCTTCGTGAGGACATAATTTGCTGATATCGATCCCTTCAAAGGGGTCGAATCCTACCACTCAGACTCCTGCCTGTAGGAAAAGTCGAAGAGGCACCTTGGTGAAGGAGATGTGCAAACTCGTACCGAGTCAGCCACAGGATCAGAAGAGCCTCTGACGATCCATCTCCAAGCTCGCATACCTGGCAAGTCCGCACCCCTTACCGCCACTCTGCGTAAGGACGCGATCAGCCTCTCGGCACAAGAAGAACAGATGATAATCCGGCTGCCAAGGTCTGGCCAAGTGCCAAGACCCACAACGGAGCCACTGACAATCAGGCTGCCGAGAGTCGGCCAGCCGCAAACGGACAAGCTCAATCCCTCCGACAAGCCAATGACGATACGCCTTCCCAAGAAGAGTCGTCACCCTGATGCAAGGTCTGGGACTTCTAGCGAACCAACCACTCCCCGTCCATCATCGAGTACCAAACTGGGGGTCGCTAGTCTGCCATCAACTCCACGCTCTGATCCACCAGCTGAACCATTGACGATCAAGCTGCCCAGGTCGTCCTCTCAGTCCTCGTTTATACAGGGGGTAGCCGAAGAGGAACCGAAGCTAGCTAAGTATGTGGCTGCCCACACTGATGTTCCCTCCGCAGATGATGTAATCCCGCTAGAAAAGATACCTTACTTCATCAATAAAGGGCTATCTTTGAACTACCTCGAGCTTAATAAGCTTTGTACAATGTACGCTATGGAACACGGTATAGGCACTCACCTACACACACAGGTGACAAATGTGTACACCGCGAACCAGCTTACTCCAGTGGAAGGCGCTTACCGCATAATCGAGGGAGGGGACCATCCAATCATCTTCGGCCGAAAGGACGATCCGCAGCCCTTCACCGTAGAAGAAGTCGACCTTGAATCAGATGCCGGGAGACTGCCTCTGTTCTTTATAGTCCCCAATCCAAATATCTCATGCAAAAACAGGGGTATGATCTGGAGACGACGCCAGGCTTGAACTACGGCACCGGACAACGATTACCTTTGAAGCCACCGGTCCCGGCGGGCAAACCACGGGACTACTATAGCAAAACTCGATGTGGATTAGGGTATGTAACACCCACGACGACCCCTGAGAGTTCAGATGAAGAATGTGACTGGCATTCACATTCAACCGGGTCACCAACTTCTGACTCAGATACCAGCATCGGAGACGTATTCAGACAAGTCCTGTCAGTCAACATGGCATTCGTCGATGCTTATGAAGAAGATGAAGACATTCCGAAAATTCTCGAGTTAGAGCCGTGGGCCCAACAGTTGGATGCACAATAGGAAAAGCGGTTCGAACAGAGAGAACCCCTACTGAAGATGAGGTTATACAGGTCGACCTCGGCAGCGAATCTTCTCCAAAACCAATTTTCGTCAGTAAAAGCCTAACAGACGAAGAGCGAGAATCGCTACTGGAACTTGTCAAAGAATATATTGATGTGTTCGTCTGGAGCTATGAAGACATGCCAGGACTAAACCCCGAGGTTGCTCTTCACAAACTCAACATTCGGCCGGATGCAAAGCCAGTCAAGCAACAACAACTACGCTTCCGCCCGGACATCATGGATGCGATCGAGGCCGAAGTCAACAAACTAATAGCCAGCGGCTTCATACGTGAAGAGCAACATCCCGACTGGGTCGCCAACATAGTACCAGTCCTCAAGAAGAATGGGAAGATTCAAATCTGCATCGACTTCCGCAATCTGAACGAGGCATGTCCCAAAGATGAATTCCCCCTCCCTATCACAGACATCATGATCGACAATACACGCGACTTCGAACGTATGTCATTCATGGATGGCTTTTCGGGGTACAACCAAATCAAGATGTCTCCTGACGACGAAAAGCATATATCATTCCGAACACCGATTGGCACATACTGCTACATAGTCATGCCTTTCGGTTTGAAGAATGCCGGCGCCACATACCAAAGAGCCATGAGTATCATCTTCAGAGACCACTTACGCAAGACGGTAGAGTGCTATGTTGATGATATCGCCGTCAAGAGTCGCTGTAAGGGAGACCATCTGCAGGATCTGAGGACGGTATTCGACCTGATGCTAGCACACAATTTGAAAATGAACCCTACGAAGTCCTTCCTGGGCGTATCCAGCGGGAAGTTCTTGGGGTTCATCATCACCGCCCAGGGTATCCATGTAGACCCTGAGAAGACAAAGGCAATTATGGAGATGGGTCCCACGAGAAATCTCTGCGAACTCAGAGGCCTTCAAGGGAGGCTAGCTTACATCAGGAGGTTCATTTCTAACCTCTCCGGACGATGTCGACCATTCACCCATCTCATGAAGAAAGGCGTCTCATTCGTATGGGACGAAGAATGTCAGCGTACCTTCGATAGCATCAAAGAATATTTGTCGAACCCTCCAGTCCTGGTGGCCCCGGTCGCTGGAAAACCATTCCTGCTCTATGTACGCGTAATGGAGCATTCCCTTGGCACCCTGTTAGCGCAAAACAACGATGCAGGCCATGAACAAGCCATATATTACCTCAGTCGAATGATGATTGGGCCAGAGCACCGATACACCGCCGTGAAAAATGAATGCCTCGCCCTGGTGTTCGCCATTCAAAAGACGCGACACTATGTCACGGGACAAACTATACATGTGGTCTCACGAGTCAACCCTCTCATGGTCCTCATGACTAAACCAGGGGCACTCAGCTCTCGCCTCGCTACATGGGCAATATTGCTGTCCCCTTATCATATGATCTTCGTCCCACAAAAGGCTGTTAAAGGTCAAGCCCTGGCAGACTTTTTGGCAGCCCACCCGGAATCGAAGTCGTCAAGAATATAAGAAGAAATCCCAGATGAGGTCGCCGACTCGCATGCAACCTCTCACGATGATATACGGCGAATGTTCTTCGACGGCGCCTCAAGGACCGGACCTAAGGGCAACATCGTCGTCGGAGTTGGGGTGGTGCTGGTTTCTCCCTCCGGATTGGTGATCAATCGCGCTTATTCCCTCACAGAACCATGCTCTAACAATGTGGCCGAGTACAACGCTTTGGTCATTGGCCTCCAACTTGCAAGAGAGCTGGGGGTAGAATATCTTGAAGCATACGATGATTCGCAGTTAATCGTCAATCAGATCCGGGGCTCATACGAAGTCCGCCACGAAGACATGATCCCCTATCACCAAATAGCGATCAACATTATCTCGTCGTTCGAGGGGTTCTTCATCGAACACGTTCCCAGGCTCCGAAATATCGAAGCCGATGCCCTAGCTGGCCTTGCCGCTTCCCTAGCAGTTCCGAACTATGCTCGCCAATTAGTGGATGTGATAGGCCATGAACTGGTCTATCCCAAGAACAATGTGCAATTCATGGCGAGTTATTCCGCCCAGACGATTGACGAAGTCCCGGATTGTAGACAACCATTCATTGACTTCGTAGTCTACGACATCCTGCCCGAGAACCCAAAGGAAGCCACTTCCATCAAAAGGCGTTCTCTCCGATTCTTCTATGATATAGAGACAAAAATGCTGTATTGTCGATCCTATGATGGATTATTACCTCGATGTCTGTCAAACGCAGAAGCCAAAGAAGTCGTACGCAAAGCTCATGACGGTGTCTGTGGGGCCCATCAGCTTGGTCCTAAATTGCAAGACCGTCTTTGTCACGACCCGTTACCCAAATTGTTGGGCCAGGCCGAGCCATGTCCAGCCTACGCTTGGTTAAAGCGCAGTAAGCTGTTCTAAGAATAGACAATAAATGATCTAAGCTACTAACAGTTCTAAAATCACATTTAAAGTTCATCACAACACAGCCTCTATAAGCGAAGGTAACATAAGCACAGACTTAATAATACATAACCAAAGTATCTAACTGGAGACAAAGTCCAGTATCCAAATATAAGAACATACCAAAGTCTCAGTCTCAAAACACAAGAAAGATATCTAAGCAAGGTTCCCCGCTGGGGCCTCTACTGGAGCTAAGGCAAGGTCCTCAATGCAGTACCATAATCTGTAACACATAGCAATTCCTTCTCGAAAAGTATACCTACAACGTTATCCTGTCAGGACGGGAGCAAGTACAACCTCTACAACTAAAGTACTGAACATATAATGAAAGAGATGTACAACAAGAAACATGGTGTGATAAGTCTATAAAACAGGAAATACTGGAAACATGGCCTCATGGTACAACTGGGATCACAGTATCATAGTAACATAGGGAACATGACATAACTGGAATCATGGTATCTCATAATATATCACGGCAAAGACACATATGTCATATAAACAGATGTATATGTAATGTTTAAAACTGTAGCAGGTACGTGATCGGTCAATAGGTGTACAATGTACTGAGGCACATGTAAATAAAATGTACATACGTACAAGTCAACAAGCATAGGTGTACATCCGTACAGAAATACGGGATAATGGCCTGCGGCAAGGTATGCATATAAAATGCGACCGAGCTCGCTACTGTAGGGGGGTCGTGATCACGTACACTACTATCAGTTTTCCCATAACCCATATCCTATCATGTGAGAGATACGAGAACAGTAAAACATGTGAGAGACACTGGGAGTAATGTAAGCATAGCCGGTACTGGAAATATTATGAAACATGTGAATACTCCGAGTAGTATAAAAGCATAGTAAAACATGTACTGAGAACCAGTAAGGAACATGAGAAGATATGATAACTGTCCTAAGCATGGTAGGGACCAATTTAATGTAACATGTGAAGATATAGCTTGCTACCTCAAGAATCAATATTTTAACAGGATTAATACATGTTCTAGCATTAAAAGACAGTAAATGAGTGTGTAGATGTACTTGCCTCGAGCAAAGCAAGAATACTAGTACGAAGATATAGATGTCCGGTATCCTGTCAATAATGATATACAAACTCAGTTCTAAGCTATGTTCAATATTACACTAGTGGTGTGACACGACTCCTAACTGGATACTAGCCAAGTGGGGACCTAGCATAAAAGTCTAATATGAAGTGCCACTATACACAAACTAACTCTCTAGGGTCTTTACACTAGTGCGGGGTGAGGTCCAATACTATAACAACTCAAATCAACGCAAAACTTGCAAGTTGTAACTACTCAATAAATAAATCAAACGGTACACTAAGTTCCAACAATTTTAGAGATAGACAAAAAGCTTAAATATATATAAAATAAAGTACCAAAATAATCCTTGTTAATTATAGAAATTTATACTAATTTTTCTGGAATTTATAAACCCTCATAAATAATTATTAAAAATCAGCAAACATAAATATATTGAAAATGAGTTCTGTTTTCCCATTTTTATAAAATACCAAAAGCACTTAATAAATGCTAGAAAATTATAATAAATTAGCTAAATTAACATAATATTTAAATACAATTTTTCCAAGATTTTTACAGCAATTAAAATATATATAAAAATTCAAAACCAGAAAGTAACAATATCTAGAAAAATAATTAATTATAAATTAAGGATAATACATAATCAAAATCTACAGATGTTGTCGGATGATAAAATAAATATCGCCAACGTGTCCAGAACGGTCAAATCAGCTAGGATAGCCTACCCATAAGTCCAATTTAGACACAGGAGCAAAACCGTAATTTCGGGTCAAAATGATGTCCGCCGTTGGACACACTTTGCACCGAAAAGCGTGTCGGGATAGAAGTCTACAAAACCTAGCAAATTATATGTCCACGAATTCAGAATGATGATACGAACCCAACGGTATGTCCGAAATAGGATTCCGATGTGCCGATCTCAAAATGATACGTTGACGCGACACTTGGTATCCGGTTTGCACGGAAATGCGTGCCGGAGCAAATGTCTTCAAAACTCAGCAAATTATATGTCAACGAGTCCAGAATGACGATACGAACTCAACGGTATATCCGGAATGGGATTCCGATGAGCCGACGTCAAAAAGTCCCGTTGACTCAGAAAGTGGGACCCGCTTTGCACCGAAATGCGTGCCAGGGCCTACGTTCTCCAAATCAAACAAATTTTATATGAAAACATGCCAGAACGACGCCACGAGTCTACTGGTGGTGTCAGAAATTGAATCCGGAGTCCCGGGTTCAAAAATGGAATTTTACAAGTGTAAATTAAAGAATTCGGATGACCAACTTTGACGTCGAATTCGACCAACCAAACGTGCTTAAAACGAAACGAAATCTAAAGGAGACAGGAAGGTGGTTATACCAGCTATGCACCGGAACTGACGGTGCGCAAAACGGAGCTGCGACGGTGAAGTTACGAGCTGACGAAGTTGGCTCCACAAAACTGTCCAAAAATAGTTCAATTTAAAACGTCAACTTGGTGGCCAGTTTTGAGGTATCAAACGACGAAATTAACGGGTAAAATTTGACAGGAGTGAAGATGGATATACCGAGATTGCGACGGAGCAAAGAAATCGCCGATCCAACGGTCGGATCTCCCAGAAAATGCGCGCGAAGTTGCTGTCCCGAAACACAATTTCTGAAACTTGAAATCGCGCGCGTCGACGGGATTTCGTGCGAAATGCACGAATAGCCTATGCGTCGCGTCGGGGAGGAAGGCGGCGGCCAGGGGGTGATCGCCGGGGGCTCGCACACGGTCGGGGGGTCTCGCCGGCGGCGGCGGCCGACTGCGGTGGCGCGCGCGACGCGCCCACAGCCCGCAGCTGCTGCTGCTGTATACTGCGCTGCTGCTCATGCGCAGCGGGGCGGGGCTGCGCGGCCTGGCCTGGCGGCGGGCTAGGCCGGAGCACGGCGAGGGCGCGGTAGCGGGGGTTCGGTGATGGTGGTGGTGGTTAAGCGGTGAAGTTGACGATGATGAAGGTGGTGGTGAACGGTGATGGTATAGTTGATGGTGGTGGTGTAGTGGAGAGTAGGAGGAGAAGATGGAGGTGGTGGCGTGTGCTGGTGGTGCTCGGCCGAGTGGAGTAGGGGGGGTGCTGATCTCGGCAGTGAGGGGGCTGTGGTGGTGTTTTGTGTTTATAAAGAGAGTGAGAGAGAGAGAGAGGGAGAGTAATATATAAGTGTGTGAGTGTATAATAAATATAAAGAGAGAGAGAAAGAGTAGTAGAGAGAGAGAGGAGGATATTTGAATGAGAGGGAGAGAGAGAGAAGTCGGTTTGGGGGGGGGGGGTAGCTGTAAAGGAGAGGGGATGGGTTGTGTGAGGTGTTATAATAGAAGAGAGAGAAAGTGATATATATATATATATATATATATGTATATATATATATATAAGATATTTTAAGATATTTAAATAAAGTAGAGGGAGGAAGAGATATTTTCAAAAACGTGAAAAATAGGAAAATTATGTGGGGTGCTTGGACAGTCATGAGAGGACAACGTGGGGCTTGGGTTCGGGTTCGGTCGAGCCGGGTCGAGTCGAAATTGGACAGGGTGCAATAATAAAATTAAATATGGGTATTTATAATCACGGGAAAATAAATAATATACGGGGACTCCAATAAATGGGACACAAGTTTCATGCGGGTAGTAGGCTTCAAGTGGGCCACGTCCATACTTTGGGTTGACAGGCTGGATCGATGTCGGGTCCTGAAATTAAATTGGAATTTAAATCAGGTTTCACGGCAGAAAATAAATCGGCCTAAATTGACCCGGAAGTTGTGCGAAAAAAATGGAGCACAAAATGAAGTGTCTGAGTGGGACACAAAGGTCATGGGTGGAGAGCGTCTCGAGTAGATCATTCATGAGAAGTTGGTTTCGAGAAAATGGCTGATCTGGTGCTCCTAAATTAAAAGCAACGGTAACGTGCAAACGATGATCAAAAATAAAAGTGGGAATAATATTCAATGATTAATCGGTCTAAGTTGACCCGAACTTGCGCGATACAAAAAGAGCACAAGGGAACGAATTCAAGTGGGACAGGATATATCAAAATGAAGATAATCTTGTCTACTCCAAAATCCATGAAGAGAGTTTACAGAGATTGGCATCCCTGACGCTCCAGAAGTCAAAGTCATAGAAAGGTACATAAATAATCAAAACAATTAAATAAATAAAATATTTATCGATAATAATTTATTTAGAAAAATTTAAAACAGCCCTGAAATTCAGGGGGCTTACAGTCTTCGCCGAATGGGCTACTACTGGCCCACGATGGTAGCAGATGCGATAGACTATGCGAGAAAGTGCAAAGCCTGCCAAGTCCACGCGGACTTCATTCACCAGCCATCCGAATTTCTACATCCGACAGTGGCGTCCTGGCCATTCGAAGCATGGGGATGGATATCATTGGTCCAATCACTCTACCTTCCTCCCGAGGACATCGCTTCATACTCGCAATCACAGATTACTTCTCCAAATGGGCGAAAGCTGTCCCGCTTGCAGAAGTAAAGACTTCAAACGTGATCAGCTTCCTTAAGCATCACGTCATCTATCGCTTTGGACTGCCTCGAAGGATCATCCATGATAATGGTCCGCAGTTTGCAAGCCACGCCTTCTATCGGTTCTGCGATAAGAACCGTATCCAGAATATCGCTTCAACACCATACAATCCAGCAGCGAATGGGTTAGCAGAAGCATTCAACAAAACCATCATCAAGTTACTCAAGAAGTTCGTGTCGTCCAATAAACGCGACTGGAACGAAAAGCTTGGTGAATGCTTATGGGCGTACCGTACCACAGTCCGAACGGCCACAGGGAACACACCATTCTCCCTGGTGTATGGGAGTGAGACAGTCCTCCCATTGGAGACTCAAATACCCTCGCTCCGTGTCGCGCTCACTTATCAATTGACGACGGATGATAACTACCGTCGCCGACTACAAGAGTTAGAGGCCTTAGATGAAAAGCGCCTCCTAGCTCAGCAAAGGATCGAACTATACCAAGCACGCATCTCTGGAGCCTTCAACAAGAAGGTTAAAATCAGAACATTCCAGGTGGGCGATCTCGTTATGGCAGTCCGGAGGTCGATGGTCATGACTCACAAGACCGCCGACAAGTTTCAGCCAAAATAGGAAGGGCCATTCATCATTGAGGCTGTATTATCCAACGGTGCTTACCGCCTCGCAAAACAAAATGGAGACTTGCTCATGTTGCCCGTCAATGGCAAGTTCCTAAAGAAATATTATGTCTAAACGACATTTTCCAGATCATTGAGTCATGTACCCGCTGGTGCCGCTGAACTCACAACCACAAAATTCCAGATTATCGAGTCATGTATCCGCTGGTGCCGCTGAACTCACAACTACAAAATTTTAGATTATCGAGTCATGTACCCGCTGGTTCCGCTGAACTCACATCCACAATATTCCAGATTATCGAGTCATGTACCCGCAGGTGCCTCTGAACTCACATTTCGGTCACTCTTTCAGATAGTAAGTCATGTATGACCATACCTCTGAACTTTCTTTCTGAAAGAGATCTTCCCTCATGATCCACTGCCCGCACTCCTAGTGCACAAAAAGGGTAACAGATCCACAAATTTCCAAAACGGCCATGTCCTCATTACCTCTGAGTCGTTTCACGTCCGCCAAAAACAAATCACCCCTTTACATAGAACTTCCATGTCCTCATTACCTCTGAGTCATTCTATGTACCCTCCTTCATTGAGCCCACTCCTGTTATGTCCTCATTACCTCTAAATGGGAAGGCTCCGTCGAAGAAACCTTCATGCTTGCCATGTCCTCATTACCTCTGAGTAAGTATGATGATTCCCTTTCGACTTATTATCTGTACCCACAACCGGAGTACGCCAAGGATAATAAGTCCACAAATATTCTCCGTTGAGTCCACTCCTGCCATGTCCTCATTACCTCTGAGCAGGAAGACTCCATGGTAAAACCTCCGTACTTACCATGTCCTCATTACCTCTGAGTAAGTATGTTGGTCCTCTCTCGTCTTATTATCCGTACCCTGAACCAGGGTACACCAAAGGTAATAGGTCCACAAAATGTCCTCTGTTGACCACCAATATCCTCCGTTGAGTCCACTCCTGCCATGTCCTCATTACCTCTGAGCAGGAAGACTCCACGGTAAAACCTCCGTACTTACCATGTCCTTATTACCTCTGAGTAAGTATGTTGGTACTCTCTCGTCTTATTATCCATACCCTGAACCAGGGTATGCCAAGGGTAATAGGTCCACAAAATGTCCTCTGTTGACCACAAATATCCTCCGTTGAGTCCACTCCTGCCATGTCCTCATTACCTCTGAGTAGGAAGACTTCACGGTAAAACCCTCATACCTGCCATGTCCTCATTACCTCTGAGTAAGTATGTTGGTTCCCCTTCATCATATTATCCGTATCCTAAGTCAGGGCACGCCAAGGATAATAGGCCCACAAATGTCCTTTGCTAAGTCTCTTAGTACAGGCCCACCATTCCTCATCATGCCCCGGGAGCCCAGCTGCTCCATGGAATTCTATCTCCCGATACTTGGAACGTCCACAACAACATGACCATGGAATCGTTCTAAGTATCCCCAGTCAAACTTGTTACCCGTACCTAAAACCAAGGTATGCCAGGGGTAACAGGTCCACAAACTAGTCCCCCATGCGGGGCACACATCACCACAATACCACAGGCGCAACAAGCAATACAAATGAAGGATAGAATGGAAAGTACTCTTTATTTGAAAGACAAAAAAGCATTACATATGGTGGGGACCGTGTCCCTCTCAAAAAGAAAAGAAAAGGAAAACAGAAACAAGAAAAGGTCGGCTATAGTTCGGTATTACACAACTCCAAGAGGCGGCTTCTCACTAAGGCAGTACCCCGCTCAAGCCTCTGTCTAGCCCTGCGCTCAGCCTCCTGGGACAACCACTCCCCATTATCCAGGTCCATGAGTGTCCGCCAGTCATCGTCCAACATCTTCAGAGCTACTTCCAAGTCAGCCGAAGCTTTATTGACCTTCTCAGCCTCCTGGATAATCAGCCCTCTGTCGATCCGGGCAGCCTCAAGCTCAGACTCAAAGAAAGTTAACTTCCTCTGAAGCTCAAGGATCTACTCCCGTGTGTCAGTAATCCCGCGGGAGGCAGTTGCTTCCCGAGCCGTAATATCTTCACTCCCATGGCTCAATTGATCATAGCGATCAGACAGAGTGCGAAGATCCTCCAGTATGGCCGGCCTGGTTTTATCCTGAGCAGCCCTCGCCTTCTCTATAGCAGCTGTGAGGGAGCCACACTCCTGGTCAATAGCAGTAGACAGATCAACCTGCCGCAGTGCCTGAAGCTGGGCCACCAGTTGATCAGTCTCTAACAATTTTGCTTCCAGAAGTGCAGCCACCCCTGTCCCACCAGGAAGGGCCTTGAGGATATCAATTTGACCCTGGGCGCATTGCCGGGCCAAGACGAAAGAGGTCCCTCTCTCCACAGCAGCTTCTATCCCCCTTTTTAAGTGACGATAAAAGCTGTCGACTACGTCCTGTAACGATTCGTCCAGGACCTCTGTGGAGGATGGCGTCAGAGGAAGCATGGCCGGCAGCATCGAAGGAGTTGTGCTAGAACTTGCCACCAGGGGGCAACCTCCGAGCAGAACGATGCACGGATAGCGTCTAATTCTTCCTCCGCCACCCGAAGAGCCTAAACACTTGGCAGGGAGGAGAGGTCGACTCTCGGAGCCGCCCGAGTAGAAGAAGACACAAGGACCATCGTCCCCTGCCCCGGTTGCACCATCACCAGACTTGCCGAACTCGAGCTCGCAGGAGGCCTATCAAGACAAGCCGAAAGGGGAGGAGGTACGCTCCTCTCCGCTAGTGCCCCTTCGGCAGAGTCTGTCTCAATAATGTCCATCCTCGACACTGGAGAGACAGGACCTGCATGTCTATGACAATGATCAATCGACGTGACCCGAAGGATGTGATCATAGAGCAGATACGCCTCCTCGTAAGTTAAGATTCGGCTTATCTTACCGGGAGAGGAGCATGGAGGCTGCAGCTCGTTCGCAGCTGGCAGGGTCTCCTCGCCCGTGATCTCCAAATTAAATCTGGCCAGCTCCTCTGACCCAGCCATCTCAGAGGGAGAGGCAATGCGATCAGCATCATCTTGACGAAATTCAGCAATTTCAGGGGCAGGCTCACCGGAGCCCCCGTCATTCCGGGTCACGATGTCGGCAACTCGAGAGTCCTCTTCTTATGACACCTACAAGAAGGAAAGAAGATGATTAAAATCAAAGCTAGAAGAAAGGAAGGACCTGTAGTAACTTATTTACCTCTGAGGCGGGGTCAACTTCTTCGCCCCTTTCCTTTATAGTTAGCCCGCGGTGTCTGGTCGCAGCCGATTTCCGAGAGCGAGGAATGCCGCCGACAGGAGAAAGTTGCCTGCTACGCTTTCGTACAGGGCCGGGTGTAACGGATGGCTGATCTACCACCATCTCATCTAGCAAAACAGGCGGCTGATCCGCCTCTACATCTGCCGCCGGAAGGGAAGAGTCATCTCCATCATGCTCGTTGCCTTCGTCATCTGCAGCAGCGGAGTCCGAATCTGACGCTTCGACTCTGTTCTTCCTCTTCCTTGTCTTGGCCCCTTGGGAACCCTCATCCAGGCCGGTACCAACGATGAAATTGGTACCTGGGTTAAAACCGACAGGGGGCTTGTTCGCCATGACGTGGTACAGAGCCGCCATATACAAGATCTCTACCGACGCCTTGATGGCGGGAACTGAGAAAACGGTACGGGTATGGAATGTGTCATAGTAATGCCAGGCCCGGATGCCGTCAAGAAGGCTACCTTCAAAGCCCAGACAAGAGCTGGGGCTGTCTAGAAAAAGCTGACTATATCCAAATTGTCGGGCGGACCTACTAGGCAGATAAGGCTCCAGAAAGACAGTGTTACGGTTGCGATACACCAGATAAGAGGGACGAATATTTCGTAGCCACAAAAGCATCTGCCCGTCCAGAACTTGAGGGGGCCCAATACCGTCAAGATGGACAGCCGCTATTTCCTCATCAATAAAACGAGGGACAGATACGAAAATATTGTACATGTCTGCCCTCGTCAATGCCATCCGGCAAGCATGCATGGTCTCGAACTCCTAAGACTCATTACGATATCGGAAGATAAAAGCGTCGTCATCAGTTACGCCGTCTTCAGAGCCCGGTCTCATCAAAGACGGATAATACATCAACAGCTACCCCATCAAATAATGATAGGGCAGTTCGGTCCGTTCAAAATCTTTCGTCACATCGCGGGCAATAACCTTGGATGTGAAAGTATGAAGGCCACGGTGTATGCTGCACACCGTGGCTGGAAGGAGAGCTAGCCGGACTCGCAAAACTAACTTCACAGCCGGAAGGATGAAATTGCGACTGATCCTCTCGATGGAACCTGCTCCGCCCGAGACTACACAGTTTCGCAACCATATCATCAAGAATCCCGCCAGGAGCGCCTTCTCCGACAACTCTTGGGTGTCCTGATAAAAATAACCGAAAGAGTCGGTCCGACTCCCGAATCTGTCGCTAGAGGTGGCCACCCTCTTAGCTGACGACACTAAGGCTTTCACCGCCTCCCGGGATTGAGGACGGTAGGGAGTAACTTGACCTGAGGCATCCGTCGTAAAGAGATAGCGCACCCAGTCCTTGGTATGATGGGCATTCCCTTCCGAGCTGTTCTCCTTCTTGGCTATTTGATGACATGTGCTATAATGGCACAATATCTTTTGATAAAGAGCCACGAAGCTTGGATACCGCCTTTCCAACTCTTCGAACTCTTCATTCGTGGGAGTATACGCCTCAAAAGCTTCGTCCCCATAAGGAAGCTTGGAGACCGCATGCATTTCGTGGAGTACAAGCCCCATTTCCCCTACGGGAGTATAGAAGGTTCCCGTACGGCGATTATACATCTCCAGCAGAGATATAAATAATCTCTTGTTTATATGCAAGCCATGGCTAGTGCCCCGAATAGCATGGTAAAGACCAATCTCACACAGAAAGGCCTCATACTTTCATAAAATCCACGTAGACAGATTGGTCCACGAGGGAATCGGATGTATCCAGCTGGGGAGCATCAACTGACCAATGGGATAGGAGCCCTTCCGAGCGAGTTGGTTCATAAAAGTGTCGGCTGTAGAAAACGTGAAATTGGGACCCGGCACATTCAAGAAAGTACCCGGGGCCAATCCCATTACAGAACGGCTGGTGTGCACCTTGCCCGCGCATACTGACTTCAGGCTGTTGTTATAATGGATGTCTCCCACGAACATCCCACTCCGGGTAGGAGTTAAAGAATCTTCCATCTTCCGGTCCAGTGGGAGCATATTGAACCAAGATAAAGGGAAGTGACGCTCCATCTGGGGGATGCGGATCGCCATCCCGTTAGAAACAAAACTCCAGTTCTCTGACACCTCCAGAATCTGACTGTTCTTCACAGTCAAGGCGTCTCCAAAGAAGAAAGCGTGCTTCAAGTATTCCCCTTCTAATTTTCCCGAGTTCATCATAGCATTAAGAAAATAGAAAGGCTGATTCTTGATGGCATTCGATCTCGCCGGGGGCTAGTCACTCGAAAACTGGTCAGCCATGTGTTGGACTATATGGTCGTACCTATAGCCCAGAGCAGCTTGGGCGCTGCCTACTAGGAGCTCTCCAGCAGCATTAACCGGCAAATTCACTGAGAAGAAGACAGAAAAAGATAAGTTAAAAGGATGGACAAAAAGGAACTAATGGGTGCTTTCGAGCTTATGCGGCTCCAACTTAACAAAGCCTCATGCGGCTCAGGAGAACACTCATGCGGCTCCAACTTACGGAAGCCTCATGCGGCTCAGGAGAACACTTATGCGGCTCCAACTTTCTGAAGCCTCATGCGGCTCAGGAGAACACTCATGCGGCTCCAACTTACGGAAGCCTCATGCGGCTCAAGCTCAGCAGAACATTCATGCGGCTCCACTTAGTGAAGGGTCATGCGACGGTACTTTCATAAGGCCCGCAGAGATCAGATAAGATCGTACGGACCACGTGACAGACAAATGTGTGCGAATCTATGCGGCTCAGTGTAGCTTATGCGGCTTTGTTGGTAAAGCGCGTATGCGGCCACAGTGGCTATTCTTATGCGGCTCGCGGCTCGACCATAGGACGAACATGCGACTCACATGAAGATAAAGGCTCGTGCATAAAGCATGCGATGTAGCCATAGCAGTTAGGGTTCTTTAAACCCACATAAAGTCCTTACCAACAATAGGAGGATGGACGTCAGGGTGAGCTGCGGGCACGACGGCCGACGGAGGAACGACCGCGGTTGAAGTAGAGGCAGTCTTCTTCGACGAAGACGTCGCCTTCTTGCCCTTCGCCGCAACGGTCTTCTTGGGAGCCATTGGCAATTAAAGAAGAAGATGACAATGGAGCAGGGAAAATTCGAAGTGAAAGAGAAAGTAAAGAAGTCTTCTCTCTCAAACTCCTCTTATTTATAGGGGGACAAGAGAGGGAGGAACACGTAGATTGATAACTGCCTCGAAAAAGACGAAACCGACTCCTCGGATTTTGTCCCCTCTCTCATAAAGGAGATTCACCCAGGACATAAAATCCAAAGATTTAATGAGCCGACCCTTGGGATCTCCCCTAAAGACGGCACTAAAACGAATTTGAGGCAATTAATGATGCGCACACGTGGCAAGGAGCTATTCTGCCCGAAAGTCCCTGCGGCTGATTAACTCAATGCGGCCGAGACATCCATGCGGCCAGAAAATCATATGCGGCCAGAAGAATACATGGCCATGCTTCTTATTCAAAGTATTTCAATTTTGTAAATTAAAAACTTTGAAGGGGGTCTTGTAGAAGCATGGAAAGTAATAAAGAAAGATCCATGCGGCCAGAGAGCCCCATGCGGCTCAGAGAGTTCATGCGGCTCAAGTATCCATGCGGCTCAAGCGTCTATGCGGCTCAAACAAGCTCTATGCGGCTCATAGAGGAGCCACGTGGCCTGCAAACAGCTCCCCCGTTTGTCCTTTACTACATTAAATGCCTTGACGGCCGACAGCTCTGACAAGGTGACAGTTCTGACATAAAGATATCATTATGACTCTCTCATAATGACGGACTCCTAGGGAAGCGAAGAAAATCTCTGACACGATCCTCCGAGATTCAGAAGCTGTCATGCGGCCTTGACACGTGGACAGTCGTATGCGGCCCAAGTAGAGACTCCTCCATGCGGCTCATGAAAACTTGCCCTATGAGGCTCATGAAGACTAGCCCCATGCGGCTCACTAAGACTAGCCCCATGCGGCTCACGAAGACTAGCCCCATGCGGCTCATGAAGACTAGCCCTATGCGGCTCACGAAGACCAGTCCCATGCGGCTCACGAGGACTATCTCCATACGGTTCACGAAGAAGGCACCCATCATGCGGTCATCCACACTCATGCGGCTCAAATCATTATCATGCGGTCCAAATGGTCAGGGGGCCACTCTCAGGCAGCCTTGACACGTGGCCAGGCTTATGCGGCCCAATGAGGGGTAACTTTCCTGTGGCTCAGATTTCTGCTGTGGCTTGCAGTTACGACACGTGGCATGATAGCAGGGCACGTGGCATCAGATTGATCGAAATCCCTCAACAAATCCCAATAAAATATTGGGATCAAATCAGATCATTGGCAAACAAGCAAATTGATGACAAGTGTCGAGAAATCCGAGGTTGGCATGACAAATCAGGAGGATTTATGTCAATCAGCATTAATTACCCACAAAAGATTTGATGCAATCACATTTATTGCTCAAATCTCGATGAACGGCCCGGATCCAATGATCCTTAGCCGTCAACTTTCAAGAATGGACAATCATTGTAAACCCTAATGAAACCCCCCACTCTTATAAATAGCAGGGTGCCATTCCCTTACGAAGACAGACAGAGACACACATAGAGAGACATATACAGAGACAGAGAGATATATACAGAGAGAGAGACATAGAGAGCCAGAGAGCCTAAAGAGAGAGCATTGCTTCATCAACGCCCAGCAGTTCTTCTACAGAGCCAAGGCTGCATCCGATCGTCCAAGGAGTAAGGCAGAGCTGCCATCGCTTTCCCGACCCTTTACCGTCACCCTCCAGAATCTAAAATAAACAATTGTTGTCACGCCCCAGAACCAGAATACTGGAGAGCGGGGGCAGACATAGCCAGCTACGTATAATGAGATGGAATCCACGTCACTATACGGTCACGGCTGTCTAGATATATGAGGGTTTAACTACAAGCCATCAGTCTCCTATGGTCAAGAACAAGCCTATTGTCTCAATCTCAAGCAATGTAATAACAGTTACAAGATGTCAGAGCATCAAATATATAATAGCAAGGCGTCCCATACATTACATATTCGGATGATCATGAAGCTAGTCGTACAAAATGTCAGGACTAGCAAGAGTTTCAGTCATACATGATCAACCCTAGGACTTGTCAATCATGTTACAGCCCGTAGGCAGACAGTAAGTAAAGATGCAACCGAGCTAACACGTGCTCGTCGGCTAAACGCCTCAAAAGAATAATTTTACAATAAAGTGGGAGGACAAAAATAGACCCACTCGTTGCCAGGGTTACGCCTGGTGGTCACCATCTGGCTGGAAGACAGGTAGATCCTCTGGTGCTGCTCCGATATCTGGCCACACAAAACCAGCTGGGTCAGACCCCAGAAAGAGCAAGTACCACAAAGGAGGCTTCACTTAGGAACTAAAACCAGCATATCACAATAGAATAATAAATATAAATAATAATTAAAGAACTGATAATAATAGAGATAACAACAGTAAACTGAGTACGAGGAAACCATTCAAGTAGCCAGGTCACAACCCTTAAACCAAACAAGGACCGGGGTTGTAACCCTTCACCTGAATAGAAACCCGTCTCAAATACTATTGGTACAATGAGGACAATAAACGAAGAGAGGACACAGAACTGCTCCGGGAGCCAGGTTACAACCCTTAAACCAAACAAGGACCGGGGTTGTAATCCTTCGCCTGAACAGAACTGGACCCCTGATCTTTATTGTTAATGTCGGTATAAAAATCACGATATTGAAGTAAGGTAAAACATGACAAGCATGACACGGGGAGCAATAAGACAATAAACGAGGAGAGGACACAGAACTGCTCCGGGAGCCAGGTTACAACCCTTAAACCAAACAAGGACCGGGGTTGTAACCCTTCGCCTGAACAGAACTGGACCCCCGGTCGTTATTGTTAATGCAGGCACAATAAGCAGGACGATATATGATAGGATAACCATGGAATTATTCAGATAGCCAAGTTACAATCCTTAAACCAAACAAGGACCGGGGTTGTAACCCTTCACCTGAACAGAACTTGGTGTCCCATCATTTATCGATACGAGAAATCATGTCCTGATACAATCTTGTACAGGATCAGGATAAGACTAAGCTGGAATAAACTTCATCCAATCAATCACGGCCAATCAAGAGTACGGCTTGATACTTTTAACTAACTAGGGTTATCACAGGCCTAGTTACTAGCAAGATGCAATGAGATTATCCCAACAGCCACAAGCCCTGCAGACCATCCGGTTATCCGGGTCGAATGTCCGTTTATGAAGGGTGCACCACATGACTGTGTGCTGAAAATGTGCCCTACTCGTCGGTAGGCTACAAGTTCACTTAATGCGCCCAGATAACGGGATTGCCTGTAGCTGGGAATCTCTTCATGACTACTGAATCATTCTAGTTAATTAGCCTTAGTCAATTTCAGTAGGTAACCCTGACCGTGGTACTCAGGGATCCCCATCCTAGACATGATGCAAGACAGTACCAGTTTATTTGTACAAACGCAATCGCCCACGGTGTCCAGGTCAGTCATACTTGTCATGTCAGGCTAGCTGTCATAACAGCATGTCGAGACATATCATGCCAGTTTACTTGTCAAGAGTGCGCCACAGTGGACCACTATCGTGTTCTATTCTCACATTATCATAAATGGGAGAAACTTGCATAAAACAACTAGTGACATATTCTCGAAGCCAAGGAAAAGATATACAACTATGACGTTGGGAGTTGGGAGAATTTCTGACCACAAATCATGCAAATAAGACATAGAATAGCCAAAACAGGCACTATGCGGCCTATTCTGCGACATGCGGCTCATGCGGCTCATGCGGCTCAACAGCGACATCATATGCGCCAACTGCGACATGCGCCAACAGCGACATCATATGTGCCAACTGCGACATGCGCCAACAGCGACATCATATGTGCCAACTGCGACATGCGCCAACAGCGACATCATATGTGCCAACTGCGACATGTGCCTCATGTGGCTCATGCGACTCAACATCGACATCATATGCGCCAACTGCGACATGCGCCAACAGCGACATCATATGTGCCAACTGTGACATGCGCCTACAGCGACATCATATTCGTCAACTGCGACATGCGCCAACAGCGACATCATATGCGCCAACTGCGACATGCGTCAACAGAGACATCATATGCGCCAGCTGCGACATGCGCCAACAGCGACATCATATTCGTCAACTGCGACATGCGTCAACAGAGACATCATATGCGCCAGCTGCGACATGCGCCAACAGCGACATCATATTCGTCAACTGCGACATGCGTCAACAGAGACATCATATGCGCCAACTGCGACATGATATGCGGCTACCGCGACATGCGCTTCATTGCAACATGCGCCTTCTGCGACATGCGCCTTCTGCGACATGCTGTTCATGCTACAGATGAACATAGAAATGACCAGAAATTGTTTTGGCCATAACTTTCTCATCCGATGTCGAAATCTAGCGAAACAAAAGCCAAAACTGCATGAAATTGAATTATCTACAACATGAAACAATCAAAATATGAAAATAATGAAGTTTGGTAGATCAAAACCCAAAAAATCCGAAAATAATATAAACTTAGATCTACAAGAAAATATCCATCAAAATGAAAAATGCCAAGTTCTAAAGAGGCTTGGAATCAAGTAAGGAAGAGAATGGAACAATAAAACTTGAGATCCATTATGAAGCAAGTTTGCACTTGCCTAAGCTCTCTCTCTTTCTCCAGGTGGTTGAAGAAGTTATGATAGGGAAGAAGAAGAATAATGAAGAGAGAGAAAGGGGAATGGGTTAATAAAGGGTAGTGGTGGTGGTAGGTAGGGGTTTTCTTTTGGTTCATGATGAACCCAAAAGCAAACCAAACCAAGCTAAGCCGAACCAAGTTAAGCCACAACCAATGACATGCCAAAATAACCATGCAGAAAAATACGCAATACGAGTCAAGAATACGTACACGTATACCAAGATACGTAATACGAACCACAGGCATTACAACTCTACCCACCTTCAAAGAATTCCGTCCTCGGAATTTAATCAAGAGGCTAGAATTGCAAGGACAAGCTATACTAATCGTAAGCTATAACAAGCAGTCTATCATGCAGTCATTTATTCAAGCAAGGAATTGAAAGCATAAGGCATAAGGAAGACATTATACCTTACGAGTCAAACAGGTCGGGATATCGCGATCGGATATCATCCTCACGCTCCCACGTCGACTCACCCAAAGAGTGATGACCCCAAGCAACTCGGACTAACTTGATAGTCTTGTTCTTGAGTATCTTCTCTCTTCGGTCCAATATAGACACGGGCCTCTCCTCATACGAAAGGTTGGTACCAACAACCAATTTTGAATGATCCAGGATGTGGCTTGGGTCCGGGATATACCGTCGCAGTTGGGATACATGAAATACGTCATGCACCTCACGTAGCGATGGTGGAAGAGCGAGACGATAGGATACATCTCCTACTCGCTCCAGAATCTCGAATGGCCCTATATACCTAGGACTAAGCTTTCCTCGTACGCCGAAACGAATGACGCCGCGGTTAGGCGAAATCCTCAGGAATACATGGTCGCCGACAGAAAACTCAAGAGGGCGTCGATGAGAATCGGCCCAATGACGCTGGCGATCTTGGGCAACTCGAAGATGATCTCTGACTTTCCTGACCACCTCAACGGTCTGAGCAATCATTTCCGGACCAAGCATCTGCCTCTCTCCGACATCGTCCCAGGCTAGCGGGGATCGACACTTCCTACCATACAGTGCCTCGAACGGTGCCATCTGGATACTGGCCTGGAAACTATTATTGTATGAGAACTCCACCAGGTGCACGTGATCTTCCCACGAACCACCGAAGTCGAGTGTACAAGATCGCAACATATCTTCAAGAGTCTGGATCGTACGCTCCGACTGGCCATCTGTCTGCGGGTGATAAGCTGAACTGAACTGGAGGTGAGTTCCCAAACTTTCTTGCAAGCTACGCCAAAAGTGCGACGTAAATCTTGAATCTCTGTCTGAAGTGATACTGACTGGTACACCGTGCAACCTGACAATCTGCCGGAGATACATCTCCGCTAGCTGAGCCGTCGACTGACCAACTCTGAACGGAAGAAAGTGAGCCACCTTCGTGAGTCTATCTATAATAACCCAAATAGCGTCTCTGCCAGCCGGGGATCTAGGCAATCCAGTCACAAAGTCCATGGTTATATGCTCCCATTTCCACTCGGGAATCGGCAATGGTTGAAGTAGTCCAGCTGGTCTCTGATGTTCAGCCTTAACTTGTTGGCAGACTAAACAACGAGAGACAAACCGGGCTATCTCCCTCTTCATGCCATTCCACCAAAAGTGCTGACGAATATCACGGTACATCTTCGTACCGCCGGGATGAATGGAATACTGCGAACTGTGAGCCTCCGTCATGATCTCCTGTCTGATATCTCCACTGGGTACACAAAGACGCTTCCCATGTCGAAGTGTACCATCTTTATGGATACATAACTCTGGTCTTCGTCCTGCCTCACACTCTGCTCTAAGTCGCTGAAGCTTAGAATCTGCCGACTGCGCCATCCGGATCCTCTCGACTATAGTGGACTGGACTTGCATGCTGGCCATCAATGCCACACTGGAAGGGAGGACAACCTCTATACCCATCTTCTGAAGATCGGCTAACAGTTCTGGTTGCGCTGTTAGGAAATAAATTTCGGCCCTCCTGCTCAATGCATCTGCAACAACATTGGCCTTCCCTGGGTGGTACTGCAAGTTGACATCATAATCCACAAGCAGCTCTAGCCATCTCCTCTGACGCATGTTGAGATCCTTCTGGGTGAAAACATACTTCAGGCTCTTGTGGTCGGTGAAGATCTCCACCATATCTCCGTACAAGTAGTGCCTCCACAACTTAAGTACAAACACTACTGCTGCCAGCTCCAAGTCATGGGTTGGGTAATTCCTCTCATGATCACGAAGTTGTCATGACGCATAAGCTATTACCTTCCCACGCTGCATCAGAACACATCCTAAACCTCTGCCTGAAGCATCACAGTACACTGAAAATCCTCCAGTTCCATCTGGAAGCGTGAGAATAGGAGCCGTCATCAAGCCTCGCTTCAATCTCTCAAAAGAATCCTGGCATTCTGCTGTCCAAGCAAACTGCACATCCTTGCGGGTCAACTGGGTCAATGGCGCTGAAATCCGAGCAAAGTCTGAAACGAATCGCCGGTAGTAGCCGGCCAATCCAAGGAAACTGCGAACTTCTGCCACTGTGCTAGGTACCGGCCATGTTTCAATGGCCACGATCTTCTGGGGATCCACTTCTACTCCCCCTCGGGTGATGATATGACCCAAGTATGAAATGCGATCGAGCCAGAACTCGCATTTACTAAACTTGGCATACAACTGGTGCTCTCTGAGAATCTGAAGAACAACTCTGAGGTGCTGCTCATGCTCCGCTTCGCTCTTGCTGTAGACCATGATGTCGTCTAGAAACACAATCACGAACTGATCCAAATAAGGCATAAAGATACGATTCATGAGGTCCATGAATACAGCCGGCGCATTGGTTGCTCCAAATGGCATCACAAGGAACTCCCAATGCCCATATCTAGATCTGAAAGCTGTCTTCGGGATGTCCTGCTCTCTGACTCTGATCTGATGGTATCCTGAGCGCAAGTCGATCTTCGAAAATACTGACGCCCCTCTGAGTTGATCAAACAAGTCATCTATCCTCGGGAGAGGGTATCTGTTCTTGATTGTCACTGAGTTCAAGGTACGATAATCAACACACAATCTAGACGTACCATCCTTCTTTTTCACAAGAAGCATCGGGGCTCCCCAAGGCGATCCACTAGCACGAATGAATCCTTTGGTTCGGAGTTCTTCAATCATCTTGTACAATATCTCTAGCTCTGACGGCGCCATCCTGTAGACTCTCTCTGACACTGGGGCTGTTCCGGGAATCAAGTCGATGGTGAACTCGATCTCCCGCTCTGGCGGCATCCCTGGAAGCTCTTCTGGGAAAACATCTGGAAACTCTTCGACTATCCGAGGTAACTGCACTGCTGCTACTGCCATCTGCAATACTGGAGGAGAAGGTTCAACTTCGCCTCGGGAGAAGGAAAACTCCGGCTCGCCTGGAATGCTAAAAATAACCCTGCCAATGTGGCAGTCTATCCTAGCATACTGGTCCCTCAACCAATCCATCCCTAAGGCCACATCATAATCGGCCATCGGGAACTCTATCAATCTAGCAGGAAATTCTCTACCGCTAACTACGATCCGACACGAGGAAAATACTCTATCTACCCCCACAAGTCTGTTACCAGTAAGTATATTGAGCCTTACTGATAATGACTCGGGCTCCAATCCTACCCGTGTCGCGAATCGTGCAGACATAAATGAATGTGAGGCACCAGAATCAAATAATACTGAAGCTGGAAAGGTGTTGACGAGAATAGTACCTGCTACCACCTCGCCTGGTGCTATTCCTTCTTCTCCCATGGTCAAAGCCAGCACTTGACCATGTCCTCTGGGTGCGGGTCCCCTCTGCTGAAAATTCCTCTGCCTGCTCTGGATCAGGGCTTGGGCTTGGGCATACTGCTGCGGCCTCTGCTGCTGGAATGCCTGGGCCTGCGTCGGCAATGGCCTCGGGAACGGGTACTGCAGCTGCTGCTGCTGCTGGATTGGTGCTGGTCCTCTAACTGAAGGACTAGAGAAGGCGGATGAACTCCCTCTGTTCGGGCAATTCCCAACCCTGTGGTCCGGGGCACCACAAACCAAGCACAAACCCTGTGCTCTACGACACTCTGACACCACATGCCCTGGCTTCCCGCAGTGTGAACATCCCACTGCGGAAGACTGCTTCTGCTTCTGCTGCTGAGGGTGCGTCGGGGTGGAATGCTGAACCGACGTCACTGAGGCCGCCCGCCTCGGAGCTCCAATGGTCAAGGCCCTGGCTGCCGGGGCTGGTGCTGATGACTGGTTCATCTGGCCGTGAGATCGCTTTCGACCTCCGGTCCTGTCCACAATCCTCTGGGAGGTATACTCATGCCTCCGGGCTGCCCGTAGTACTGCATTAAAGGTCTGATGCTCAAACTGCTCCACCGCCAATAGAATCTCCAGATGAAGCCCCTGCTGGAACCGCTGGGCTCTATCGAACTCGGTCGCCACCAAGGTGGGAGCAAACCGACTAAGCTTGGAGAACTCGGTCGCATATCCATCGACCGTCCGGCCCATCTGCTTCAGATTAGTGAACCTCGTCTGTAGATCATACCGAGCTACAGCATCAAAATACTTGGTCTGGAATCTCTCCCTGAATACTGCCCAAGCAATAGGGGCCACTAATCCATTGGCCTGCGCTATTATCCTGATGACCTCCTCTGGTCAAAGCGTCTGCCACCGCCTGGTGCAAGGCATCTCCTCGACGATCCTGAGAGGCTAATAATGACCTGATGAGACCCACCAAAGTGCCATCATCAGGCTCTGCAGGCTGGACGGGCTGAACTGGTGGTTCTCCTTCGGTAGGCATGACTCTGGAGGCTACTCCTGAATGCTGGACTTGATCTCCAGGTTGCTGCTGGTCCGCGGGAGGTGCTCCGCCTTGCTGATCGGCAGGTCCAGGAACAATGCCGCTGAAGAAGACGACATAGGAAACAATAAGAAAGGACCAGGACAGATCAACGATACAAGCGTAGGATCAGGTCAAGATTACAGGGATTCAGAAGATACGAGCAGAGATCAAGGACGAGTACTGATTGAGACATCTATTCGGTAAACCCTCACATATCTTGATTTACAAGACCTGCATGGGCCACCACTAAAACCATGTCACGCCCTAGAACCAGAATACTGGAGAGCGGGGGCAGACATAGCCAGCTACGTATAATGAGATGGAATCCACGTCACTATACGGTCACGGCTGTCTAGATATATGAGGGTTTAACTACAAGCCATCAGTCTCCTATGGTCAAGAACAAGCCTATTGTCTCAATCTCAAGCAATGTAATAACAGTTACAAGATGTCAGAGCATCAAATATATAATAGCAAGGCGTCCCATACATTACATATTCGGATGATCATGAAGCTAGTCGTACAAAATGTCAGGACTAGCAAGAGTTTCAGTCATACATGATCAACCCTAGGACTTGTCAATCATGTTACAGCCCGTAGGCAGACAGTAAGTAAAGATGCAACCGAGCTAACACGTGCTCGTCGGCTAAATGCCTCAAAAGAATAATTTTACAATAAAGTGGGAGGACAAAAATAGACCCACTCGTTGCCAGGGTTACGCCTGGTGGTCACCATCTGGCTGGAAGACAGGTGGATCCTCTGGTGCTGCTCCGATATCTGGCCACACAAAACCAGCTGGGTCAGACCCCAGAAAGAGCAAGTGCCACAAAGGAGGCTTCACTTAGGAACTAAAACCAGCATATCACAATAGAATAATAAAGATAATTAATAATTAAAGAACTGATAATAATAGAGATAACAACAGTAAACTGAGTACGAGGAAACCATTCAAGTAGCCAGGTCACAACCCTTAAACCAAACAAGGACCGGGGTTGTAACCCTTCACCTGAATAGAAACCCGTCTCAAATACTATTGGTACAATGAGGACAATAAACGAAGAGAGGACACAGAACTGCTCCGAGAGCCAGGTTACAACCCTTAAACCAAACAAGGACCGGAGTTGTAACCCTTCGCCTGAACAGAACTGGACCCCTGATCTTTATTGTTAATGTCGGTATAAAAATCACGATATTGAAGTAAGGTAAAACATGACAAGCATGACACGGGGAGCAATAAGACAATAAATGAGGAGAGGACACAGAACTGCTCCGGGAGCCAGGTTACAACCCTTAAACCAAACAAGGACCGGGGTTGTAACCCTTCGCCTGAACAGAACTGGACCCCCGGTCGTTATTGTTAATGCAGGCACAATAAGCAGGACGATATATGATAGGATAACCATGGAACTATTCAGATAGCCAAGTTACAACCCTTAAACCAAACAAGGACCGGGGTTGTAATCCTTCACCTGAACAGAACTTGGTGTCCCATCATTTATCGATACGAGAAATCATGTCCTGATACAATCTTGTACAGGATCAGGATAAGACTAAGCTGGAATAAACTTCATCCAATCAATCACGGCCAATCAAGAGTACGGCTTGATACTTTTAACTAACTAGGGTTATCACAGGCCTAGTTACTAGCAAGATGCAATGAGATTATCCCAACAGCCACAAGCCCTGCAGACCATCCGGTTATCCGGGTCGAATGTCCGTTTATGAAGGGTGCACCACATGACTGTGTGCTGAAAATGTGCCCTACTCGTCGGTAGGCTACAAGTCCACTTAATGCGCCCAGATAACGGGATTGCCTGTAGCTGGGAATCTCTTCATGACTACTGAATCATTCTAGTTAATTAGCCTTAGTCAATTTCAGTAGGTAACCCTGACCGTGGTACTCAGGGATCCCCATCCTAGACATGATGCAAGACAGTACCAGTTTATTTGTACAAACGCAATCGCCTACGGTGTCCAGGTCAGTCATACTTGTCATGTCAGGCTAGCTGTCATAACAGCATGTCGAGACATATCATGCCAGTTTACTTGTCAAGAGTGCGCCACAGTGGACCACTATCGTGTTCTATTCTCACATTATCATAAATAGGAGAAACTTGCATAAAACAACTAGTGACATATTCTCGAAGCCAAGGGAAAGATATACAACTATGACGTTGGGAGTTGGGAGAATTTCTGACCACAAATCATGCAAATAAGACATAGAATAGCAAAAACAGGCACTATGCGGCCTATTCTGCGACATGCGGCTCATGCGGCTCATGCGGCTCAACAGCGACATCATATGCGCCAACTGCGACATGCGCCAACAGCGACATCATATATGCTTTCATTCGGAATATTATAGATAATGGATTATTTTTTATAACTTCAGTCTAAATACTTTACCTTGCATGCTAGTTAGACATCACACTTGTTGTATCCTTTCTTGATGTATGTATCTCTACTTAGATTTTGTATCTTACTTGTTGTCGGATTCTTATTTACCATGCATCTTTCTCGTTCCTGATAGCTAAACTCATATATGCTTGAGATTACCAATATATTCTTACATTCATTTACTTGCGTTTTTTTATTTATTTGGGCTCTTTGGTACTGGCTTGTCTGTGTGTCCGACGGGTTGCGTCTTAACTTGGATTATTGTGTGGATATAGGTTTGTGACTCCGGCAGGTTGTGCCATTGACGTGGATGAGATATGGTGTTGGATATAGTGTTTCTTAGTGGTTTTGTAGGTATGTGAACATCGAAAATGCAATTGAGACTCGGCCAAAATTTTCGAAAAACTTTAGAACTATGGAAAGTAGTTATAAGGCTAGATTTGTAGTAGTAGTAGTTACCCTAAGTTGTGGTATGAACCCTCTTGTCACTTGTTAAGTGCGTCCTTGGTTTAGGGAGTAGTGTCTTTCATGGATTTGATTAGTAGTTAGAACTTGGAAGATTCTTGGTATGGAACAACTTGCTTGATTTTTGTTTTGGAACAACTTGCATGATACTTTTTTGTGAGCAACTTGCTTGACTTGTATTATAGAACAGCTTGCCGAAACCAGACAACTTGATTTCTTCGGATGCTTTTCATATTGGTTTCATTATGATACTTGGGTGATTGATTATTTACAGTAATTTCATATATATGTATTATTTTTGTGTGGCTCATATGCTGGTATATTCGCACGAATGTATGATCCTCATACTAAATTTATTAACTCTCATCTTTAGTTACCTTGTATCTATTTCATACTTATACCTTGATGTAGCTTGCTCTTCTTATGTTTATATTGTTAGCATGGACATAGTTATATTTATATACAATATTTATATTGTTAGCATGGACAGAGTTATATTTATATACATTTGCTTTTGATGTATTGTTATGAGTGCAGCTTCCTTTGGTCCTCTTTCTCTTCGAATTGACGAGTTGGATTTGCGTATCCAGGTTTTGGGGAAGTGAGCGACAGAGGATTGAGGATTTTTAGCTTCGAAGACATCGAGGAGTCAAGGTGAGGCGCCATTACCTGAGCAATCGTGGGTACCCTCCTGTTGTATCGTTTATCGTTATCTTTTGTATTTTCTTTTAGTACCTTATTGTTTGCAAAAACAAAAGTATAAAACTTTGTTGATACAAACTGTAATAAAGATTACAAGAATTCTGGGAAAATTACAACTATAGGAATCCAATCTTGATAACGATTGCTTTATCCCTTGGACGATGTGAACTTTGAAGACGAAGCTTTTGAAGTTGAAAACAACTCTGGAAATTGAAGGCAAAAGCCTCTGAAGTTGAAGACAAAAGTCTCGGAAGAATGCAGCAGCACTTTGGCAAGAACTCCTGAACTCTCTGATTTCTGATCTCTGATCTTGATCCCCCTTGGAATGAAGACTTGAAACTCTATTTATAGAGTTCTGAAAATAACTAACTTTCAGTTATTTTGGACTGCGCAAGCTGATTTGCGCAGCAACTGGTTTGCGCAGATATGGACTGCGCAGGCAGTTACTGGATCGTGGGCCAACTATCTGAGACACATGGCATTATTTGATTGAAATGCGCATGATCGTGCATAGACAGTTGCCACGTAATGAGCAATTGATGGCATGAATGCCACATGTAATTGGTCAGTTATGTTGGTAGAATGCGCAAAGTGAACTGCGCAGACTTTGGTTTGCGCAGACTCAGACTGCGCATGAATGGTTTGCGCAACCACGGATTGCGCATGAATGGTTTGCGCAACCACGGATTGCGCTGCCACCTGTCAGCCGCCCTCGAGCACTGTGCGGCGTCAAAAACGAACAGTCTCCTCGTTATTCGTGTTGTCAGCTGTCAGGAAGATCTGATTTGATTCAGTCAATGATGACTTCTGCCACGTCAGCCTGCGCAGTTGGGAACATGCGCAAACCAACCTGCGCAAAGTGATGTCTGCGCAATCTGTTGTCTGCGCAACTCATCAAAATGATGAATATCTTGAATTTTTGACTTTTGTTGATTGATGCAACTTGATTTTTCAGGACCTACAAGACCCCCTTCAAAGTTTTCGAAAGTTGATTGTATTCAAAATTTCGAAATACTTTGAATTTTTGAATGTTGAATCATTTTGCGCAATATGATGAGCTGTCTGCGCAAAGCGAATAGACCACAAGTTTAGGCGCAATCCGAGGCATCCGTTTCGTATTTCAAAAACTATAAATACCCCTCTTTTCGTTTTCAATTCTTTACTTTGCAATCTTTCGAGCTTTTTGAGAAGAAAACCTTTACTGTTCTCCTCCTCCGACGATTGTCATGGCCCCACGACGATCAAATGCTGCCGCTGCCGCCGCCGCGAAGGGAAAAGCTCCGGCCGAGTCTTCTGACAGGGTTGCTCGGCGAGCTTTCCGACACGAATCCGCACACCCTGCTCTGAGAGGTAGTTGAACCGATCGAAAATCCCTTCTTAGGGTGATTCGACTCCCTTGAAACTCATCTCTTTTTAGAGATAAGTTCATATTGCGCCACCCTTTTTAGGGTTTCGGTTGCATCAACTATCAGTTCTTCATTTTTATAAAGGCTGCATTCTTGCGCAAATTGTTGATTTGTGCTGACAGGAAGTCAGCGCAAACAATTAAGTTGCGCAGATATCAGCGCAAACCATTGCTTTGCGCACCTTTAATGATGCGCAAACTAATATTGCGCAAGTCATGTCAGCGCAATCTGAGGTTGCGTAAATCATGTCAGCGCAGTCTGAGGTTGCGCAAATCATGTCAGCGCAGTCTGAGGTTGCGCAAATCATGTCAGCGCAGTCTGAGGTTGCGCAAATCATGTTTTATGTTTAAAAACAAAATCTTTGTCTTGGACTAATTTTCATCTGTTTGTTGATGCAGTTGAAGTCAATGAAGATCCAGATTACGAACATTTTGTGGGAACCCTCACAGAGTCTGAATACAAAGAGGATCTGTCTCATGTCCATTACCCTCAGTATGATCTGCCGGACTCCCGTCAGGCTATATTGATTTCTCAGGACAATTAAACTTTGATGTGTTTGATGAACGGACAGCCTTTAGAATCAGCTGATGCTGTAATTCACAAGAAACCCTTATTCCTATTCGGTGACGCCTTTGAGAGAGCCTCTCAGCCTAGGCCAAGGATGGAAGATAGGGTAGTTCACCAGCAAGATAGATCTTTTTTTATACCCGACATCGCTCGCTGCCTTCCTTTGTCACGGTACGCTCATGCAAGCTACCCTAGGAAGATGGAATGGAATATCACTCTATTTCAGGATGCTCGGGCAGGAAAAATCTTCGTAAAGAAGGGGCCACAACATAAGGATATGTTTTATAGCTCTTCCGACAGATATAGTGTCCTACTGAGAGGCTTAAGACCTGGCTGCATTCCACCAGAGAACTCCTCCATGCTAATGCCTGTTAGGACACCAATATTCGCAAATGAGTTTGCGAAGGTTGAAGGAAAATATCCTGAGCAAGATATAAGAATGACTGGATTGGTGAATCCAGACTACAAGCGATGGAGTTATATCGCGAATTGGGTTTTGGGAAAATTCCAAGACAGACTCCAACAAATCAACCTATATGAAGCAGTGCATGCCACTGTTTACGAATTTGCTCCCAATCCTCATATGTTCTTAGCCTTAGCTGAGAGATACAACTACAGGACCGGAACTTTCATGACCCCGGGGGAGAGATGGGCTTTGCATTCCACGAGATGAAGTATATATCGTTCTTGTCCATGGCAGATGCTCCGTATGAGGAGTATGTACCAACAATAATGAGTTGAACAAGCTCAGAAAAGAGAATCCAGAGATGGTGACAGTGTTCGAAGAACTATTGTGCCATTACAAGATCTGCTCTTTATTTTACAAGAGTGCCACTGCCAATACTTGTTATTCTTCAAAGTGGCTACCATATCTGTTTCTTAATCATATAGAGGAGAAGAAAACCAAGGAGAACGATAAATGCTACCCAACCTTTTTCAAACCTTTGAGCCATACAGAGGTCAGAAAATTAATGGAACAGAGTGGTCACTTTGATAAAGAAGTGATGGATGACCATGAATATCCTCCTTTGAAGAGAGGAGACAATTTGGAAAGTTACTTGAGAATGGGCTATAGGCCCATGTCAGAAGCAGCACAATTGGCGGGATTCTTGACATACTGGCTGCAAAGGTTCGTAGTTTCCGGATCCAGTGCAGTGGATCGTTTTCACCGTGGCGTCTTGTTTGCAGCTGTTAAGCTAGTCTTCGGCTATAAAATGGACTTACTATCAGCAATGACCTGTAAGCTGAACGCCAGTCTTCGTTTATATGTTGACTTGATGTTGAAAGCGAAAGGAGAGAGAGAATTCCCTCGCTTAGAATTACCATATACATATTTGTTTGGATGGTTGCTTCTTCACTATCCAACTCTAATGGATCCTGGCATGGGACCAGTTGACGGCAGTTTTCTTCGAAGGTATTCCGATGGAAAATGAAAATATACTTCCTTATCTGAGTGTAGATTTATGTTGAATCTGAACAGAGGCTGGAACTTCTGCTGCGCTCCTTTCCCTGCTAGGTATGATCAGATGTCCACGAATATGGTGGATTCGAAACTGCAGCCTCTAACTCGTGTCGCTTTTGAATGGTTGAAGACAATTCGACCATCTCATTTGGTCTACCGATTCGAAGAAGAGTGCTACTTAAAACCATACCTCCCAAGCCGTTTTGCTCGACAGTTTGGGTATGATCAGTTCCATGTAGGGAACGCAATTACCTGCCTCCAAGGCAAAGGTTATCTGATAGACGGAGCTAGGGCTTGGGCTTATTACAATGCCCGTGATACAAAAGCCACTTTCTCCATGCCAGCAAGGACTACTCCTCAAGGTCCTCGAATGCTTTTTACATACTCCGTGTTTTACACATCAGCGAATACTTTTGCCGAGAATTTCAATCTCGCAGATAGTTTCGCCACTGCAACAAGATTGAGAAGAGGAAGAATTGCTCCATCGATCCCTATAAATGAGGAGGCGCAGGAACCGGCAGATGCACCTCTGGAAACTACAAAGGATATTATATTCCCCCAAGAAGTGAATGCACCACTTCGTATTTCTCTGAAGGTGGGTAAATCTCCTGCGAAGAAAAGAAGAAGAGAGGAGCCTCCTGCTCCTGTGGCGAAGAAGAAATTGATTCTTGATGTTTCTTCTGAAAAGGTGACTACCAGATCTCAATCCCGGCAATTGGCCGAGACACATCAAGAAGTTGCCAGTACACCAACCTCCGTGCAAAAGCAAGCAGAGCCAGAAAATGTAGAGAGTCCTATTAGACCTCTACACAGAAAGAAAAAAGTAGTCACCAGAAGAGTCTTGGAAGAGTCTTCTTCTATACAACTCCTGACTTCAGTAGATGCTGCTGCAGGACTTCTAATGGCATCTCCCACACCTGCTTCTGAATTAGGAAGAAAAACTCTCAAGGAGAATGAACAGAGGGAAGATTTTGCCCCAAGAATTGAAAAGCCTAGAGAACATATTTTAGAGGAAGAACAAAGTGTTGTACGACCTCATTCTCCTATTGCAGATATTACTCAACCTCTTCCTACTCCCAGGACTTTTCGTGAGGACGAAGACCGTGAAATGATTGCAGCTCTGGAGGATTGCAGTTATAGCTTGCAGGAAGATCAGGCTGCCACTAGCAGTGAAAATGCAGCAGTAGAAGAAGAAGAAGAAGAAGAAGAAGACGAGGAAGGTTCTTCATCCGAAAATATTGATGAGTATTTACAAGATCCTGAAAAGCAAACTGAAGAACACAGATCTCTTGATACTGCCGATGATATTTCAAATCCTAAAAAGGATATTGAAGTGGAGGCGTCTGCAGAAAAGGCTGTCGATATTGAGATAGAAATATCTCCTGAAGAAGTAGCCGATGAAGGTGTGCTAAAAGAAAATCCTGCCACCGACCCTCAAGGTATAAAACGAGATTCAACAATCTTTTCTTTTTTAAAATGAACTGATAACTAATATCCTCATTTGCAGATCTTGGGATTTTGCCAATACCTCCAACGGACCTGATTATGGTGCCTATACCAACAGTGGTTATTAGCAGTAGCCATCATTTATCTTGTGGTTCTGAGGCGAGCAGCAGCCAGGCTGTTGCAGCAGAGGCTACTTCTGTTCAACAGGAGTCTATTCCAGTAGGGAATGAACTTGTTGTTAAACCAAACCAAGGTAAAATTGCTTTTCATTTGATCTTTTTGCGCATCAACAATCAATTAGTAAAATAACAATTTTACTTTTGCAGAAGATCAAGCAGGACGAGCAACCAGCTCTACTCTGGCTCCCTTATTTAAAGAGCCTATTGTCCAACCTAAAAGAATCGAGCAACCTGTTACTCCGTCTTCATCAGGAGTAGCAGCGACTCCTGGAACTCTGGCCATCAATCAGCAAGTAGTCCAGTCTTTTACTCGATGTTTCTTTGAGTCGCTGGGATCTCTCGTCCGTAAAATGATAGAGAAAGAAGGGGCTGACTTCATTATGGTTAGGAAGCCCACTTCTTTCTTGATAAGAGCCATAAGAGACCAAGGAGACGAAGCTCAGGCCACTCTCCTTGAACATATACTGGATGAATTAGAAATCTCCATCAAAAAGTATAAAGAACTCAAGAAGAAAGATGTAGACTCTTTAGTTCAAGCTGAATTTGAGTGGCTGGCTCAAGCTGCTGATATGGAAATATTAACTCTTCAAAATCTGTTAGAAGCTCATTCAGCAAAATCAGCTGAATATAATTCTAAAATAGAATCAATTACTCTAGTGGCTGAAAGCAAAGGACGGCGACTTGCTGAGCTGAAGGCTGAAATTACTCGCCTCCAACAAGAGTTTGAAGAAGAAACTGTTAATCACCAACTGGTGATTGAACAATTTAATACATTGATTGAAGAAAGGAATGAGTATGAGACCACTCATGGTGAAGAGATCACTCGCAGGACAGTAGATATGCCCATTTTTGATGAAGAAAGCGGGATGGAGGAGGCAAGAAAGATAGTAGCGTCAACACACGAAGAAGAGCTGCAGACATTGAAGCAGCAAATTGACAATCTGATTGTCCCTCCTTCTTGATTTTGTATTTGGGTTTTGTTGCTGTAGCTGCATTTTTGTAATGTCTTATTTTTTTGATATAAAGGACATTTTGTTGTGGCTCCATTATTTATTGCATATCTTATTCAGATATAAATAATAGATAGATATGATATATTTATTGACAACTTAATCGAAAATGACAAGTTGCTGATGTAGAAGATGAACGATGATGAATCGTCAATGTATATGAAAATGAATGAACGGGAATACCGTTAAGTAATGATGAAAGAACGGGTAAATCGTCAAATGATGTTGAAATGAACGAATTAACCGTCAAATAATAATAAATGAACGAGTTAACCGTCAAAATAGATGAACGGATGAACCGTCAGATATTATCGAACGGACGAACCGTCGGATGAGTGTAATAAATGAACGGATGAACCGTCAGGTGTTTAATGAACGGACGAACCGTCGGATGAATGTAATAAATGAACGGATGAACCGTCAGGTATTAATGAACGGATGAACCGTCGGATGAATGTAATGTTTCATTAATTGAGGAACTTCTGTCTATAAATATAGCAGAAATCTGACAGGAACGAACACTTCTACTCTTCAACATAAAAATGTCTTCCGGAGAAGCATCTAAGAAGGTTGAGACTGTCTCGAAGGTTCAGAAGGGTATTGAAGAACACCCTGCCGATCCAGTTCAGCCAAAGAAAGCAGAAGCAGGCGAAGGTTCGTCTGCACCCCAGCCACCGCGGGACATTTTGGACTTCCTGCTCGAACCAGGAAAGACTACAGAAGAAGAAGCCATGAGGATGGCTGCCTGCAAGTTTCTTGTGGGATCCAGCAAGGAGGTTCTCGGCTCTTTTGCTGACCGCATTTTTGAGAAGGACGGCAGTGGCCCTCGTCCCAATGTAGAAAAAGATGATAGCGACCTTTAATATGTACTATCATATAATAAAATTTGAATTTTATTTATGAACTTGATTCTGTCTGATAATTTACAAGTATTTACATTTATACATAATACTTCTTTAAGAATTTGCCATTGATAGGCATCATAGCAACTCGACCATCAAGTTCTGAAAGTTGATAAGCTCCGTTTGAGAAGACTTTGCTTACAACATAGGGACCTTCCCATTTCGCATCGAATTTCCCTTTGCTCATATGAGTCATAGTCACAGGACGTCTGACCGTTAGAACAAGTTCTCCTTGCTGAAAGGCTCTGACCTTCACTTTACGATTAAATGTCTTTGAGATGCGGGCTTGGTATAACTCAATATGCTGTTGAGCCATTAACCGCTTTTCATCCAATGCCTCTCACTCTTGAAGTCGAAGAAGGTCATTGTTTTCTGTGGTGAGCTCATTGGCAATAGCAATCCTTAAAGAAGGAATTTGTAACTCCAAAGGAAGGACAGCTTCACAGCCATACACCAAAGAGAAAGGTGTAAAGCCTGTGGGATTGCAGACTGTAGTTCGATAGGCCCAAAGACATTCTCCAAGTCTCTCGCTCCAATTCCGTTTGTTAGTGGATACAAATTTCTTAAGGAGCTTAATAATGGTTTTGTTAAAGGCTTCAGCTAAACCATTAGCAGCAGGATTGTAGGCCGTCGAAGCAACATTGTTAATCCGATGATCATCGCAGAATCTAGTGAACTTCTGACTAATGAATTGAGGTCCATTGTCATGAATGATTCTTCGAGGTACACCGAATCTATAGATGACATGGTGTTTAACGAAGTTAATGACACTGCTAGTCTTGACTTCAGCCAGAGGTATAGCTTCAGCCCACTTGGAGAAGTAATCGGTTATCGCCAATATGAACCGATGTCCTCTAGAAGAAGGAGGATTAATAGGACCTATGATGTCCATACCCCAAGCTTCAAAAGGCCAGGAAGCAGCAGTCGGGTGTAAAAATTCCGAGGGTTGATGAATGAAATCTGTATGGATTTGACAAGCATGACATTTCCTTGCATATTCAATGGCATCTGATACCATAGAGGGCCAATAGTAACCCATGCGTCAGATGCGATCCTGTAATTTAGGACCAGGTTAATGTGCTCCACAGACGCCATCATGAGCTTCACGCAACACTTGTTTGGCTTCATCACCAGCTAAACAGCGTAGAAGAAGACCATCATAAGTTCGCCGATAGAGTGTTTTGGTGGTTTGATTGTAATAAAATCGTAGAGATCGACGTCGAACGCTTGTAGCCTCCTTAGGATCTTCAGGGAGTATGTCATGTACTACGAAATCGATAAAAGGAGTTCTCCAATCGTCATCAATAATATTGACTTCAGCAAGATTGCTAAATTCAATATTACGATTATTTTCAATACAGAACAGTTCTCGGTTAGAAATAACCACCACCTGATGTCTTTTGATAGGGATGGCTAAGACAGCTGCAAGATTGGCCAAAGCATCGGCTTCAGTATTGCAAGCTCGTCGAACATAGTCGATGAAGAAAGCTTTGAATGATGTAGCTATATTAATTGCCGCTTCATGATAAGGCACTAGGTCTTGATGACGGACTTTATAGGTTCCTCTAACCTGGTTCACAACCAGTTTAGAATCACCATAGACTTCCAGATATTCAACATTCAGTTGTTTAGCTAGCTGAAGGCCGACAAGTAAAGCATTGTACTCTGCCACATTGTTAGAGCAAGGTTCATCTAAAGAGTAGGCTCTTTGGATAGTTAATCCGTCTGGAGAAACGAGAACAACTCCAACACCTGCCACTATAGCACCATTTGGTCCAATTCTTGATGCACCATCAAAGAATAAACGCCAGGTTGGAAACTCTTCGGAGATCATGTTGACTTCTAATGTCTCGTCAGGAATTTCGTCATAGAGTTTAGATGTCTCAGTTACAGGATGAGCTGCTAAGAAGTCCGCCAACGCTTGACCTTTGATAGATTTCTGTGGAACATACACCATGTCATATTGAGCTAGCAGGATTGCCCATGTAGCCAACCGAGAATTAAGTGTACTCGGTTTCTTCATGAGTACTCGGAGAGGGTTAACTCGAGATATAACATGAATAGTTTGACCAATGATATAATGCCTCGTCTTTTGCATAGCAAACATGAGAGCCAGGCATTCTTTCTCGACCGGACTATAACGATGTTCAGCACCAATCATAGTTCGGCTAAGATAATAGATAGCTTGTTCATGGCCTTCTTTGTTCTTTTGGGCAAGTAAAGCACCCAACGAATGGTCCATAGCACGGACATACATCAAGAATGGAATACTAGAGATAGGTGGCACCAAAACTGGTGGGTTCATAAGATATTGTTTGATATCGTCGAATGCTCGTTGACACTCTTCAGTCCAAACAAAAGATACACCCTTCTTCATTAGTTGAGTGAATGGTCTGCAGCGTCCAGACAAGTTCGAAATGAATCGCCTGATGTACGCAAGTCGGCCTTGGAATCCTCATAGCTCTTTTAGGTTGCGTGGAGGACGCATCTCTTGGATGGCTTTGATCTTCTTGGGATCCACGTGTATACCCTTAGAGGTAATGACGAAGCCGAGAAATTTGCCACTAGAGACACCCAAGAATGACTTGGTGGGATTCATCTTGAGCTGATGTTGACGCATGAGATTAAATATTGTTCTCAAATCTTAGATGTGATCTTCTTTTAGACGACTTTTAACAGCAATATCGTCAACGTAGCATTCGACTGTTTTACGAAGATGTTCTCTGAAAATGGTACTCATAGCCCGTTGGTAGGTTGCACCAGCGTTCTTGAGACCAAATGGCATCACTGTGTAACAATAGACTCCTCGAGGAGTACGGAAAGATGTATGCTTTTCATCTTCAGGATGCATTTTGATCTGATTATATCCGGAAAATCTATCCATAAAAGATATTCTTTCGAACCCACAAGTATTGTCAATCATGACGTCTGTGATAGGAAGAGGAAATTCATCTTTTGGACATGCTTCATTGAGATCTCGGAAGTCGATGCAGACTCGAACTTTTCCAGTTTTCTTCAAAACTGGGACGACATTGGCTACCCAATCAGGATGCTGCTCTTCTCGAATAAAGCCACAAGCGATGAGCTTCTTGACTTCATCATCAATTGCGTCCATCATTTCAGGCTTAAATCGCCTTTGTTGTTGTTTGACCGGTTTAGCATTAGGAAGAATGTTCAGTTTGTGAGTAGCAATCTTGGGATCTAAACCTGGCATGTCTTCGTAACTCCAAGCAAAGACGTCTATGTATTCTTTAATGAGAAGAATCAACTCTTGCTTATCTGCTTCTGGAAGATTTTTGCTAATAAAGATTGGCCGAGGTGACTCTCTTTCCCCTACATCTATTTGAATTAGTTGATCTTCAGTAGGAGGTTCACGTTGTTCAAAACGAAGTACCCATTGGTTATCCATATGTTGAGCCCAAGGATCTGTTTCCGGACTTTCTTCAACATCTTCATCACAGCCTTCTGGTAGTTCAACGGAGACCATGTTCGAAGATACGATTATACGATGGACTTCACCGATGCTGGTATCGGAATCCCATGATCTGGAATCAGAAGAATTAGAACGTTCTTCACTATCTGATTCAGAAGCCGCTGGGGATAACAGTAGAGGAGAAGTATATCCGAGACCTTTCTTGGTCCTGTCATAATACATTTGTGATTTTCCGTTTGGAACTGTTGTACGAATGGGAGTTCGTCTACCTTTACCATAGTTAAGGCCGCTCTTGAAGTCGTAACCCATCTTTCGGAGGATGTCTTTTGATTGTCGACTATAACGATGGAACTGGAGACGTCCCGTATCGTTAACTTTGCTATCATCCGTATAGTTAATCTTTGTTTCTGGTCTTTTATATAAAAATGCTGGACTTTCACCTTTCTTCAAAGAAGGGTGAATACGGTAAGAATCATCTGGATCTTCAAGCGAGACTTCTGTCTGAAGAGATTGTACGACTCCCAGTGTAATTGATTGGAAGCTATCTAACATATCCAAATAACTTTTAGTATAATAAATAACATCAATATACTGGAAAGTAGGTACTTTTTCATTGATTTGTACATCAGTATTTACAACAGGACCTTTAACCTTAGCAGGTTTGGTCAAATTGATTACAAGAGGGGGAGAAGAAGAACGTGGAGGAGGCTTGTTACGACGGAGATCGATAACAAGTGGCTCAGAAGAGGTGAGCTCTCTTTTTTCCTTGTTGCGATTTAGATCAACAACAAGTGGCTCAGAAGAAATGAGCTGCTTTTTGTCTTTGTTACGACGTAAGTCGATAACAAGTGGCTCAGAAGAGGTGAGCTCCCTCTGATTTTTATCAGCATCAACTGATTTCTTTTGAACTGGTAAGTGAATAACCAGTGGCTTAGAAGATTGAGGATGAGAAACTCGCCCCTTAACAGGTATGATAAGAGTGTCTTGAGGTACTGCTTTTTGATCTTCTTCAGTATCCATAGCCAATACCACCTTCATAAATTCATCCTTGTACATACGAGCATCGTTGCAATAAGCTTCAACACCCTTGAAAGGATAAAGGTCCGCAACTTCCTTGTGAACTTGTCCTTTGTCATCAACGTATTTAAAGCATTGATGAAGAGTTGATGGAACGACATTGTGTTCATGGAGGAATGGCCTTCCCAGGAGAGCATTGTAAGAACAACCATGATTGTCAATGATATAAAAGGTCACCTTTGTGCGAAGATTGCCTATTTGGAGTTTTAGGCGGATCTTGCCCAAAGGTTCACTCTTTCCTTGGTTAAATCCCAGAATAGTAGTGATCGTGGTTGAAAGACTATGCACTGGTATCTTCAATGCATCTAGCATTGTCTTTGGCATAATACTAAGTGCAGACCCTGGATCTATCAGGATACGATCAACCTTCATTGAATCTACATATCCTGTATAGTAAAGAGGACGATCATGTCTATTATCTTCCATTAGCATATCATCCTGAGTGAAGGTAATATTTGGGATCAGTTCCAAGACACTATGACAGTGATGACAAGAGACTGGTTCTGATTCTGGCTTCTTGAGAAGAGTTAAGCAAGTTTCAGCCTGCATCAGAGCTTCACTTAGAGTTTCTCGTGTCTCTTTGGAAAGACGCAAAAGTTCAAAGATTGACAGCCTAGCTGGTGTATTAGCTAATTGAGCTAATATATCAAAGTTGTAAGGCTTCTCAAGCCCAGTAGGAGATGACTTCTTTAGAGGTTTGTCAAATCGAATTTGTTGCTTGCCTTTGTCAGCCGTTGTTGGCTTAGGAGGAATTGATACTACAACTGGTGAAGATGTAGAAGGGACCTCTTCAGCAGATGCAGGTTGTGCCGGAGCAGATTCGGAAGAAGAAGCAGGATCCTTTTGACCTTCAGAATGATCTTTCAAATAAGCTTTCCCTGATCTGGTGCCTAACAAAATCTCTTCGTCAACAATGGGATCAAAAGATACCATATTGCAAATCTTGGTTTTGCCTTTAGAACGAATTTTCTTCTTGGAAGATATCTCAAATTCTGGAGCAAGATCAGGATGGATCCACATAATTTCACCGTTGCCAAGAGACAAGGGAATAAGACCTTCATTGGATGGAAGCGGAAGATTCTCAATCTCAAGGGTTGCTTTAGGAATTGGAATGACACCATGCTGTATCATCTGTGGAGGGAAATCCCCAAATTGGACTGAAACCATATTTGCAGTAACAGTCTTCTCATCTTGTTGCAAAGTGACTACACCAGCATTGACAAGCTCTTGAATCTTACCTTTGAGCACATAGCATGCTCGAGTAGGATGTCCAATAAATCGGTGATAGACACAATACTTGGGATGATCAGTCTTATTGACTTCATCAGGTTTCTTTGGATCAGGGAGTTGAATTTTATTGCTTTTGAGTAAACATTCGAAGATACTTGCAGTGTCATTTTTGTCAAAGAAATATTCCACTTTTGGACGAGGTTCCCTCGGTGGAGGTGCAGAAGGAGTAGGAGTAGATGTAGGTGGGGCCACATTGACAGCCAAAGATTCTTTATTTTTGTTCAAGTTAATGTTCAAAGTTTCTTTCGCTTTGCGATTGTTCTGACGATTGTTACCACCTGAATTCTGATGCTCATCGCGATCAGGATTAGACATTTGTACCCCCAATTGTTTGAACTTGTCAGCACTCACTTCAGCAGCTTTGGCGTTGACGATGAATGAGGGCCAATCTTGGAATTGGGTTGATCCCGTCCACATACTAATAATAGGTAAAAGATTTGCCTTACAAGTATCAATAGTAACAGCAGCTGGAGTCCCTGGAGGCATTTTCAAAGCTTCACGGCGGAACCATTCAATAAAGCTCTCAGCAGTTTCATTATGTTTTTGTTTGATTTTGTTGAGAGCTGACATAGTCATATCATTAAATCCTTCATAGAACCGTTCTAGAAAGATTTGTTTGAGACCTGAAAAGGATGTGATACAACCATCTGGCAAACTTCTGTACCAATCGTAAGCTACGTCGGCTAAACAACCGACGAACACTCTGGTAAGAAGAGCGTCATTTGGCTGAAGTTGAACAGTCATTACCTCAAAATGATTGATGAATTGACTCGGGGAAGTACTGCCATCGAACAGAGAGATTGTAGGGATTTTGTACTTTGGGGGAAACGGAACGTCCTTCCATTCAACCGGATAGGACTGTTTAATCCCCAACCTTTGTAGATTGTCTTTCTCTTTAAATGCTTCAAACTGGGTTCGTAAGAGTTTGACAGCTTCATTGGCGTCTTCTGATGAAGAAGAAGGAGCAGGTTGAGTTGTAGTGATAGGAGGAGGAACAGCGTTGTAAGCACTACCCCCAGCTCCTGACTGGCTAGGCGTAGTTTGTACTTGCACTTGTACAGGAGGCATTTGGGGAGGCACTACCCCCAGCCCAGTATTGGCAGGTATTGAAGATGCTATGATCTCTGGACTAGTAATAGGTGCAGTTGGTGGTGTAACATGCTGTGCTACAATGATGGAATGCATACTAGCAACCATCTCAGCCATGGTTTTTAATTTGTCTTCAAGTACAGCAATTCGATGTTCCTGATTTGCGGAGGTTGAAGCATCTGGATCATCGGTGACAACATAAGCCGTCACTTCTCTTGGCACAGTGGAAGATACTGTTTGTTCAGAACTTTCACTGTATGCATCATAATCAGAGAACGAATCATCTCCTGACTGAGAAACAGGAAGATGACTTGAAGGGTTTTGAGGAAGATTCCTTTGACCGATTGTATCTCGGCTTCGAGAACGGGTATGTTGAAATACTCCTTCGGAAGATTCTTGAAGTAATTCCAAATACCGTTGGCTTGGCTTGCGGAGTCTACCATGCTTAGAGCATCTTTTACCCCCAGTGTCTCGGGAAGTCATGTTAACAGAAGCATACAAAACTTCGTCTTCTTCTGACATAGGTTCAGATTTAGCAAAAGTTAAACGATCGAAGACAGATCATTTTGTCGTTTGACAACAGCATTGGATGATGACTTTATGATTACAGTGATGATCAGATGGTTGAGATGGAGATATTGAGACATTATCCTGTTTTTGTCTTAGATGTTCTCGAAGATCTACAACAGGACGAGGAAAGTTCCGAGGGATCTGTTCTTTGATAACATTTGGAACATGATTCCGATTCTTCAAATGTTTAGTCCCTTGAGTATACAGGGAAGTACTCACTTCATTGGCATAAGTGTCAGGATTTTTGACCTTGGAGATTTGTTTCTGATGATGTTTGACCTTCGGCATCGGCTGTTTGCGTTTTACCGAAGTGGATCGGTTAAGATAAGTTCTGAGGTCAGCAAATTCACCCCCAGGAGTTTCTGTTTGAGACACTAACAGTTTTCCCTGTCTGGAACGACAAATTTGGAGAGTCGGAAGATCCTGGAATTCTGCTATCGGAGTAGGTAGAATACCTCTTTGATTAGTACAAGTACTCTTGTTATAAAGGAAAGAAGAATCCTTGTTTGCCAGATTTCTTGAATTGATTGGTGCCGAGACACATTGAGATGGATCCTCTTCAGTAAAGACTGAAGAAGACTGAGAAAAGACCAAAGGGCCTTTTCCCTTGTTTTGAGATGAAGGGTTAGCTAAAGCGCGTTTCCCTCTGTTATCTTCCAAGTCATGAGACAAGGAAGTTTGAGAAAAGACCAATGGACCTTTTCTTTTGCTTTGAAGAGAAGGAGAAATAGTCAAAGGACTACCCTCAGTGGATTGCGCAGAGGCAATAGGGTGTTTGGGAAGAGGAGTAGAATCTCTTCTTTTATTGTGAGAAGAAGGGAATTTAGCCAAAAGGCTGTTTTTCTTGGATTGCGCAGACTTGGTTTGCGCATGGGTGGAAGGTGCACTAGTCATTTGTGTATTAGAAGTTTTGGTAGGAAGTGCATCAGGAGTCTTTGTCTTAGAGTGCTTGGAATGCATTTTAGTTACTGGAGTGCTATTTTGCACAGGAAAAGCCACTGCCAATTGCGCCAGAGTCATAGGAGTCTTCTGTTTTGACAAGGAAGCATATGAAGTAGCTTGCACAACAGTTGCAGCAGACTGCGCAGCCTTGACTGCAACAGATTGTGCAGCAGTTGCTGAGATAGACTGTGCAACAGTTGACACAGCAGTTTGTGCAGCAGTCTGACTAGCAGATTGTGCAGCAGTTGGTACAACATCCTTGGTGGCAAAATTGCCAGATTGTGCAGACTTGGAGACCCAAACTGAGCGCACTTTGCTCTTAGCAGAAGTGGCTACAGTACTGGGAGTGGTCTTGGAGTTGAGCATTGCCTCGTAGGCTGTCTGGTTGACCTTAACAACCAGCGTCTTCTGCGTCTTCCCGATAGACGCTACGTCACATTGAGTTGCTACTTCCTCGTCGGAGGAGAAAGTTGTCCCCAGCAGAGTCGCCATTTTGTTTGCAAAAACAAAAGTATAAAACTTTATTGATACAAACTGTAATAAAGATTACAAGAATTCTGGAAAAATTACAACTATAGGAATCCAATCTTGATGACGATTGCTTTATCCCTTGGACGATGTGAACTTTGAAGACGAAGCTTTTGAAGTTGAAAACAACTCTGGAAATTGAAGGCAAAAGCCTCTGAAGTTGAAGACAAAAGTCTCGGAAGAATGCAGCAGCACTTTGGCAAGAACTCCTGAACTCTCTGATTTCTGATCTCTGATCTTGATCCTCCTTGGAATGAAGACTTGAAACTCTATTTATAGAGTTCTGAAAATAACTAACTTTCAGTTATTTTGGACTGCGCAAGCTGATTTGCGTAGCAACTGGTTTGCGCAGATATGGACTGCGCAGGCAGTTACTGGATCGTGGGCCAACTATCTGAGACACATGGCATTATTTGATTGAAATGCGCATGATCGTGCATAGACAGTTGCCACGTAATGAGCAATTGATGGCATGAATGCCACATGTAATTGGTCAGTTATGTTGGTAGAATGCGCAAAGTGAACTGCGCAGACTTTGGTTTACGCAGACTCAGACTGCGCATGAATGGTTTGCACAACCACGGATTGCGCATGAATGGTTTGCGCAACCACGGATTGCGCTGCCACCTGTCAGCCGCCCTCGAGCACTGTGCGGCGTCAAAAACGAACAGTCTCCTCGTTATTCGTATTGTCAGCTGTCAGGAAGATCTGATTTGATTCAGTCAATGATGACTTCTGCCACGTCAGCCTGCGCAGTTGGGAACATGCGCAAACCAACCTGCGCAAAGTGATGTCTGCGCAATCTGTTGTCTGCGCAACTCATCAAAATGATGAATATCTTGAATTTTTGACTTTTGTTGATTGATGCAACTTGATTTTTCAGGACCTACACTTATTCACGAGGAACAACATGTTCTATCCATGCTATTTCTACTCACAAGAGTTTAGTTTTATATGTCCATATTCTTTATGCTTAAGACATAATCGAGCATAGTGCTATTGGGTGGTCAACATTAGTATTTTATGTTCTTTATTACTTCTATTACTATTGTGGATTGAGATATTGTGATACGCCGACCATATGTTATGCATGCTAAAATGTCCAACTATAGACAACTTATACGTCTATTGTTGGGCAAGAGTCTGCGGTAGACGAAGCTGGCCATTGCCACGTGGCTCAATCCTGCGTATTTTGGAATTGGGACATGACACGACTGGTGCTCTGGGTGATCACTATGCAGTAGAAGATACAAAAAATTCTCTGGCTCTGCTACAAGATCTGGTCATACAAAACTAGTAGGATCAGACCCCAAATAACAAGTACCACAAAGGAAGCCACTCTACGAACTAAAACCAACATGCAAGTATAATAAAACAAAAATGAAAGGACAACAAGTAAATAAACAAGTGACAAAAATGTAAACGAGAATCATATAAAATAAACAAGAACTGATGACAGTAAAGTAAACAAGAGCATATGACTACAGAATTAGGAACACGGTGTAACGTCCCTGTCCTAAAATACGTAGGACCAGGATACGTAAACATGCCAACTACGTATCAAGTAGACTCCATCCCAACTTGAATACGTATAAACTGTAGCGCCCTGATTTCGATAGGCGACGGACTTCATAATATGCTTGCGCCGAGCCAGATCGGCCGGGAACTTAGATGGCCATCTGACTTGATCGCTAAGCTTGGTAAACAATAACACCTTGCGCCATCAATCAAATCAATTTGGACGGATGTTACGAGAATCGATCCAACTAATGGAACGACTTCTGTTGGAATAAGTCCTAGATGCAGCGGGCTGCGTCTCGGCGAGTGAGCTCTATATAAGAGTCTTTTCGAAGGGACCGGACCGCTGTATGGTTTTCTTGGAGCTTTTGCCGCTGGGTTTTGATGAAGTGCTTTCACGTCGTTTTCCTGGATACAATTACAAATTTCGAAGAGAGGGAGAAAAAAGAATTCTAACAAAGTGTTGGTGCCATTGCAGGAGCTCGCATAACTAAAGCTTGACGTTGCGAAGCGCTTCGACGATCGGCACGAGCAAAGAAATTGGTGGGTGATTAGGCCCCTTCTTTTCTACTCTGTCCCGCAAATAAATTCTTTGCCTCGAATTCATTCAAATCGACGATGCCAAGTTAATTGCATGCCAATCCACTAAGGTCAAGAACTCGGGAAAAACGTATCGATTTAGAGTAATCTACTCTAAAAAATACAAGTTTATCACATAAACCAGAAAGTTTAAGGTTCTAGTAAAAAGATAGACTATTTTACGTGCTGCAAAATAATATGAAACGTCGATCGTGGGTTATGATGTCTCGGACAATTTGGTGCCTACGGGACGCTAAATCGGGAGTACGGCTTTGGGAAAAATGAATCGTTGCATGAGTTGGGAGAAAATGATAATGTCGTTCAATACTGTCCGCGCTATACAAAACTGTATATATTAAACTGTTCACGCATTGGCATGGTCATGGACAGCTTGTGCACAAGTTAATTTTTCTCGAATTGGTATCCGGGGCATCGGAATCGAATCGACATAGGGGGAATGAATAATCGTGCTTCGGCAGTGATGCATTGCGGGACCGTCAGTCAGGCTTGCAACCTAGACTAAACGGGCCGAAATGCCGTTGAGTTACTCCCACGTGTTGTGTAACACCAATGATCGCGCATATAAGATAGTAGCATGCTCACCTATTATCTTATACAGGTAGTAAATATTATCTCTGTTTTTATGCAGGAACGAGCACAGTCGTGGTAAAAAATGTGATAAACTGCTACGTTTTACTGTATGCTTTATTACTCAAAGATGGCTATCGACATGAACTGAATTCATTTAGTTCTAAATAGAAAGACAACTCTAAAGCATGCTTATCTTAACAACCAGAGTCGGTTTAGACGAGTGGGTTCGTCTCGTCCACTTAGTATGTGTGCTAATCCCCTCCCCCAATTTCTTCAGGTGCGACGGACGCTCTAAACTAAACTGAAGCTGAAGTGCGGAGAGGCGTTTTGAAGCTCTTCCTATGTTGAAGTATTTTGAAGCCAATTCAATCGACGGCTTATGTATAAAGGGGCAAATGTATGGAACGGCAAGTGTTAGCTTAGGCAGCTTGTCGAGTGTATTTCTTTCTATTTTCAATCAATGCAGCCGCAACGGCATCCAATGTAATTACGACTTGCACTTCGTTGCAAGCTATGAATGAAAATCAAATTTCTATCTTCCTATACTGCATTATATTCTGATGTGATTTTTGAAGTTCCAAGTTGGTGTATTAATATGCAAATCAACGTAACGTTCTTGCCTTGTACGAGTGCAAATCCAGACTCGTACGGCATCACGCCTTAGTAAGGACGATCGAATCGGCAAAGTAACACCGGGGACGAACGATTTTTCGACTCGGGGCGTGACAAATTGGTATCAGAGCACAGTTATATTTCCTCGAATTTTTGAAAGATGTTTCATTGTTGGAATGTCTGTTGCGATGGCTCGATTGTATGCTTGTCGACATGCTGCGTGAAATAAAAGTTCCATACAGGTAAGCCCGTAGATATTTTTGAAAAATACTAACGGGTTTACTCTGTTTTGTAGAAATGACTAAGAAAAAGAACAATACTGGCACAACAACCCAAACCGTGGATAGTACGTCGAGCACAAAAATTACTGGCCCCAGCGAGACGACTATGGAGAAAATGCTACAGTCAATGGAACTGCAGCAGCAACAACTTCAGATGCAATTCAAAGCCCAATTTGATGTACAGCAGAAGCAGATGAACGCCCTAACTCAGATAGTGAGCAAGATGGCGGACAATACCAAGGCAACGGACGTGGTACCCGAGGAGAAGCAAGGTAATCAAGATGAAGATGAGGAAAAAGAAGCTCAACCGCAAATGATAAATTCTTCTTCCTTGTTCAAGGCAAAGGAGTTCCGCAAGATGAATCCACCAAAATTCAACAGCTGAGCAGAGCCTGATGTGATCGTGGGGTGGCTCGCGGAGATTGAGGACATGTTTAATCTGTTTAGCATTGAAGGGTCCCAGAGGGTAACTTGTACGGCGTTACAGCTGCAATTGAGGGCTTACGACTGGTGGGCAGCTAAGAAGCAGGAAATCTATGAAGCCGATACCGACACCACAATTTCCTGGAAAATGTTCAAGGAAGCCTTTCTTGAACAATACGTTCCTCGCGCCGTCCGTCGTCAAAAAGAAGACGAGTTCATGATGTTGCGACAGAAAAATATGTCTGTCGACGATTATGACTCGAGCTTTTCAAAGCTGGCGAAGTTTGCCGACGCCTTCCTGCCCAACAAAGAAGCATGATGTGAACGCTTCCAACAAGGCCTAAACGACGAACTGCGAAGGGACGTCATGAATCAAAACTGTCGAACATATCGTAAATCCTACAATGCTGCTCTCGATAGTGAGCGTGTCTTTGGCCGTATGTCGCATAGAGCCGTGCATGTTGTCCGTAACCACTTCAACAAGCGTCCTAACGACGCCGGGGGATCGGGAGTATCAAAACGTCTGAACAGATTTGATGACCGAGGCCATGGCGGACAACACTGTACCAGGTGCAATAGACGTGGGCACCGAAGCACCGATTGCGTCACGAGATCTTGCTACAAGTGTGGCGAGATAGGCCATATACTTACATTCTGTCCGAAAAATGTTCAGAATCAACCCAACCTACCAAGGAACGTTCCGAATCCGCATAAAGCGTCGATACTGCAAGGCACAAATGCGGTGTCCGTCAACCCGCAGAATCAATGCCACGGGATTCAAGGTCGAGTTTATGCATTAACTCAGGACGAGGCGTTCGTGTCCGATACTGTTGTAACAGGTATATTACTCTAAAAAAATATACCTGCTCGAGTACTATTCGATTTGGCTGCGACGCATAGCTTTATATATGCTGATTATGCGAAATAAAATAAAATAAAATAACCATGCAATTACTAGATATGAATATTAGTATTAGCACTCCGTCGGGAGTCGATATGCCTGCAAACTTTTTTTGTAGGGATGGCCACATTTGCATCGGAGGAAAAAATCTATCCTTGGATGCCGTCGTACTAGACATCAAAGAGTACGACATAATCTTGGGAATGGATTGGTTGGGCGCTTGTCATGTAACGATCGAGTTCGCGGAAAAAATAGTGGTGTTTCGTCTTCCTGGCGAGACAGAGTTATCATATTCGTGCGGTACGGTCTCGAAGACGGCAATGATGGTATCGGCAATCTCGGCGAGGCGTATGTTGCGTTTCGGCTGTGCGGGATACTTGGCATCAGTTCGAGACATACGGAAGGATAATACAAACACATTGTAGACTGATGTTGTGGCAGATTTCTCGACATTTTTCCTAACGAGATGCCCGGGATGCCGTCGGATCGAGAAATAGAATTCAGTATCGACACCTTTCCGGATACACGGCCAATATCAAAGGCGCCTTACCGAATGGCTCCAGCTGAACTGAAGGAGCTGAATGTGCAATTACAAGGGTTGCTAGACCGTAGATTTATTCGCCCTAGCGTCTCTCTGTGGGGAGATCCCGTACTGTTTGTGAAGAAAAATGATGGATCGATGCGACTATGCATCAACTATCGGGAACTCAACAAGGTGTTTGCCATTAAAATCTTTGAATTGAAGTTTCAATCACAAACAGAACAGTGTTACAATGTAGGACTCAGATGTAGTCCTAGGAGTACACTTTTGTTTTTATCTGGGTACTACGCCTATGGAGCGAGTGGTAATGCGTTGACTCCGTTGACGATCTGACGACGATTTGAGATTCTCTGAAGGTCTGGGTTGTTCTGGATGCCGGAGCGTTCTTGCCCCTTGTCTTCTTTTTATAGCAGCCGGCTGGGGCTACTCATGCGCGCATATGTAGGATGTGCCTGTGCGTGGAAATGCCACGTGGCTAGAGCTGAGGGAGGCGCATGTACGATGCGCCCTGATTTGGGGATTGAATCCTTTCAGTTGTGCCTATAGGCTGCGGAAGAGCCGACACATGGCAGCTGAGATGATTCTTCGGTTGCTGAGACCTTGGATGGTTAGCACCCCTTCGTAGACTGAACTGAGTCAAAGGACATATGGCGTATGTCCATGGTTCAAAGATCTCAGATTTGGTGGAGAGTGATCTGACAGAATGTGCCTAGGATTGAGCGCATGGAGAGGACTTTAGCTGTTGTCTTTAGGGATCAAGAGCGAGTCCAAGCGCATGGCTTTGGGGCGCACGCAAAGATTTGGGCGCACGGTTGTGGTGGCGCATGCGGTGATTTGGGTGGCCACGTGGCAAGGCAGCTCGACCGTTCGGGGGACGTGTTGCCGCCTCTGTCACACGGCATTAAATGCTCGATGTGACAGGCGCATGGGCTTCTGTCCAGCCTGTCACTCAGCATTAAATGCTCGGATCGTGAGCGCATGGGCTCGATCTCTGTTTTGGGTGCATCAGAAGAAGGCGCAGGGATTTGCTACACGGAGCATCTACCTAGGCCCGACTGTTGGGTTCCCAATGTTTTGATTTGTGCATGTTGACTGGGCTGATTTCAAAAAGACAGATTCATTCCATAAATGTACATTCGTTGCACGGACTTCGGAGAGCCTGCCACTTGGCGCATGGGTCTGATTTATCCAAGCTATAAATAGCAGCAAGGAGAGGGTTTTGTTCCCCATTTTATTCCGTTTACTCAGTGTAGAGATGCGCCTCTTTGCTCGAGTACGTTCTATCGACGAGATGCTCTCGAAGGTGAAGATGCGTCAAGTCGTCTTCGTACGCACTCGTGAAGGTGACTGTTACATCCAAAAGTCGGGATCGCGGGGTCCCGACGCAGGCCGAAGGTGCCTGTTGCATCCAAAGATTGGGACATTCGCGTCCCGTCTTTGTTAGGCTGGAAGAGCCCCAGATCGGAATTGTGGTGCTCCCATCTTCCTTGGGCTTTGGAGAGCTCTTCCTCCTGCTAGAGTGGGGTTGATCGTCCGCTTGTATTATGTTCGAAGGACTGCTTCATTTAGCCGAGGCACTTGGTCGAGATGAAGTGAAGCGCCTATACTGAGACATCAACGTGATGCGCCTGAATGAGACGCTGAGACGACGCACCTGATTGAGACGCTGGAGTGATGCGCCTGTGTAGCTGCTGTCTTGATGTGCCTAGCTGATGCGCCTGCGCATCAGCTTTTTTAATGCGCCTTGCTATTTTTAGGCTTTCTTTCACTTTCTGTAAAAGGGTCTTTTATGCAAAAAAAAAGTCTTTAGTCAAGACCCTCTTTTTTTTGTTGACCCTTGCTGTTTGCTGATGTATTGAGCTCTCGACGCATGTTTGTTTTAGGGCGCATAGTAGATGCGACAGAAATTTTATGCTTCTACAAGACCCCCTTCAAAGTTTTCAAAAATTTTCGTCAAGTTTTGGAATACTTTGAATAAGAAGCATGGTGGACGTATGTCTTCGATGGAGCGCATGACTGTTCTGGGCGCATGACTGCTCTGTGCATGATATGATGAGGCGCATGCTTCCTTTAAATGCAAATGATAACACCTCGATTTATTAATGATGATCTTTGGAATATCTGCAGTTATCATTTCGCAGAACCCCAAGCGGCGGCTGACGTCACCCTTCATCGGTTTACGCGTGTGACCAAGCCTATAAATAGGTGTCTGATGGAGAGAGAGTCTTTCTTCTTTGTTTTTTTTCTTCTTCGTGTCTTTAAGAAATTCTTCCAAAACTTAAAGAATGGCCCCTAGACTCCTCGCGTGGTGCTGGCCGAGGGTGAAGCAAAGGAAAAGAGCCTGCGGAGGTCGATGTTGACGATGTCCCCAGGACGCCCGCCGACGTTCGGCCGGCGGTGATTGGTGGGTATTCTTGTCATTCTTTGCCGTACCTTTCTGTACTTGAGTATTTTTTTTAGAACTCACATACGCCGACGCGCATGGACCTCGAGTCCTGATGATGCGCTGAAGTTTCTTGCTGACGCGCATGGACTTCGAGTCCTAATGATGCGCTGAAGCTTCTTTCTGATGCGCATGGACTTCGAGTCCTGATGATGCGCTGAAGCTTCTTGCTGATGCGCATGGACTTCGAGTCCTGACGATGCGCTGAAGCTTCTTTTCAGATGCGCCTGAGCCTTGGTTCAGTGTGTGCGCTCACGGCTCAAATATTTTGTTGTTTTAACATATATGAGTCTTTGTCATCTTTCCCTGACCGCCATTTTCGATGACCGTCCCGCTTTTGAACGAAGTACTTCTAGACGCTGCTCTCTGTCAGATGGGAGTTGACTATAACGAGGAGGTAATAAATCCTATCCGAGCTACCATCATGCTGGATCAGCCTCCCGAGAGAATGACCCAAATCTGGGAACAACAGTATGTGTTCCTCCAACGGATGATGGAGCGTGGCAGTTTGAAATCTGTCATTTCTGGTAATGTGACTTTCTTGAAGCCTGAGTTCCTGTTTGGGGATCGCCTCACTTCTACTGAAGCGAAGGTGTTGAGGATCAAGGAAGATTGGTTCTTCACAGCCAAGAGGGTGAACATGTTCATTAAGCTGCTCGAGCGTTAATGGCCTTTGACAGCTTTCTGTCGTCTTGCTTCCAAGAGGAGGATGACATGGGAGTTAACCCCGTCTCAAGGGGGAGCGGTGGCGGGCACCATCAAGATCGATGCGACCTCGAACTAGAGGGATAATTTGGCCGCCACGCGGGCTGGGTCCTCTTTCACCTGGCGAACTCTGCATCCTGGGAGTATTTATAGTGACGTCCCTGTCGACACTTTTGCCTTTGGTGCTTCGACTTTCGTTAATCGTATGCTGTCATCGAAGCGGTCGTACCCGAAGGGTGAATTTCGGGTAGAGGGTTGGTGTCATTATGTATCCAAGTGGGATGGGCTGACACTCTGGGTTTTGACGAAGTTTCGAACCGAACTCAGGGAGATTGGGCTGACTGTCGCTATCTGTGCCACCCAGGCGGGCGTCGACATCAACTGTCATATGTTTCTTGCGCTCCTGGAGATGTTTAATACCAAGACTGGGACCTTCTTCACTCCGGTAGGGGAGCTAGGACTTGTACTTCATGAAATGTATGAGGTATCGAGGCTTCCTTGGGGATCAAAACCCTATGAGGAGTACTTCCCGACTAACGAGGAGTTGCAAGTCCCGGGGGACAAAGAAGAGGAGATGATGGCTGTCTTCAAAGAAGTGTCGAGTCATCACTATTATATGCAGAAGAAGGATAAGGGCGGGACGCAGTCCCATGTGACTGCTTGGAAGGATTATGTCTTTAAGAAAGACACGGAGGATTCCTCTCGGTTCACGACTCCGCCAGCTCTCTCCAGTATGGAAGTGTTCTCTAAAATGAGCAGACTAAATGAGAAGAGTCCACGCGAAAACGAGGATCGGGAGTCGGACGAGCGTCTCTATAGCTGCTTCTGGCACCGTACTCATCGGATGTCGTCCAAAGCAGTGTTGGCTGCTTATCTGATGATTTGGCTCCGGGATTACGTCTTTTCAGGCGGGTCAGGCTCTGTGGAGAGGGTGATCCGGAACCTAATCCTGCCATCTGTGAAGTTGGTTTTTGGCCGTCGCTTGGCTCTACTCCCCGCGATGGTGTGCAACCTGCTGCGAGGTTTACGAGAATTTGTGGGTAACGTCTCGTTCATGAACGAGGTAAGAATGACAACTTTTTCTTTGCCGATCTGCCGTTTCATTATCTGATGGGGTGGTTGATTTTGCACCATCCCAACGTGATGATTCCAGGCCAGGAAGAAGATCACATGGCCGGAGATGCATTCCTCCGCCGCTTCTACCAGAGAAAATGGCTGCATACTAGCGTTCCTGTTTGTAGGAAAGTTTTATCCTACCTTCAGGGATGGGAGATCACTAAAGTTGGTCCCATTTTTACAGGCTTCGAGGCTAATAAAGATTTAGCAGATTCGGGTGAAGATGCAACAACTCTGCCTCCGTGGGGATTTCGTTGGTTGCAAAGCATCCGGCCGTCCCATTTGGTGTACCAGAATAAGAACCAGTGTTACTTGGAGCTGTACTTGTCGAGCCGTTTTGCACGTCAATTCGGCTATGCTCAATTGATGTTGGGGAACCCCAGTACTAGCCTGGGGTATACTGGGAGTCTGTTGGACGGGGCACGAGCTTGGCATTACTACAATGTCGGATGCACCGGAGCTTGCTTTACCATGCCAATTCTGAGTCCACGGTCGCCGATTCTTTTCTCAGCCACCAAATTTTATTGTACTATAAATACCGTATCCCCTGGATATGATAGGGAGACCAGTTTCATTGTCGTCACTCAATTGGAGGCGACTGGGAACATGTTGGCGAAGGCTCGATTGTACCGCCCGCCAGAGGTTGGTTACCGAGATACCTCTGCCGTATCTACGGGGGGTACTCAGGCAGAGCCCTCGACTGATCACCCGAAGAGACGTGCTGACACGGAGGCTGGTTCTTTGTGCCGAAGAGGCAGAGGAAAGCAGTGCCACCGGTAGTGTCAACAGAATCAGCTCCTGTAGAGGTAAGGACGTCCCACATAGTCTGGTTCATTCTACCATTCTTGTGACATGCCTTCTTTTTGTAGGAGACGCTGAAGAGGAGACCCCGAGCTTCAAAACCGGGTGCTAGCAGACCGAAGTTGGTGGCGAGCTCATCTGACGAGCGCGTTCCGCCGATTGTGGCGTCTCCCGTGGAGGAGAACCCTGATGATGTCACTTCTGTGGAGATTTTAGTATCTCCGGACTGTACTGAAGGGGAAGTTGAAGGTGCAGCGGTTCCCGGGATAGTACAAGCTGCCGTGGGGGCCTCTGGTATCAAGGTCCCAGCAGAAGCAGTGCTTCCGGATGAGGAAGAGGAATGGAGTTCGTCTTCTTCGGATGACGTTCCTCCAAAGGTCCCTGAGCCTGCAGTAGGGGCAACATGCATGGTTGTAACAGCAGAGAGGGTTGATTCCTCTCCTCGTCATGATGAAGGGAGGTCGGCTACACCGTTGCCGAGCCCTACCCCAGACCCAGCGGTAGAAGCCGAGCTGGCTATCATCCAGGAGGTACTGACAGACTTTATTCCCGCGGAGGGATTTGATGAGGGAGGCGAGACTCGTTTGCCGATCCTGACTCCAGAGGAAATATCGAGTCAAAAAACGGGTGCTGATCCTGCTGTCTTGTCGGAGGAGGAAGGGCCTGTGCTGGCTGCAGGTGGTGTTTTGGGGGTGGAGGAGACAACCCCAGACGTCGGTGGTCCCTCCGAGATTGAAAAGGGTAAGGGTTCGCTGGTGAAAGAACCCTTTGTTGCTCCTCCTACTTGGGGGACGATATCGATACCCAATTCGGCTCCTTCCGTCCTCTTGGCTCCTCGGGCTAGCGGCGAAGTTCAAGTCCCCGACGAGGGAGGGTCCGTTGATGTTGAGGTTTCAGCCTTATGGATTAAGGTCGGTGGATCTTCTTCAGGTCCGCCGTCCATCACAGTAGCTCCTCCAACTCCTGCTATGACGCCTAAAGTGTTGGTTGATGCAGATGAGTATGTACAGTTTGCTGTCGAGGCAGTGTATAAGATGCTGCAGAAAAGAGTATCGACAGTGCTGAATGCAAAAGAGAGTTTCGCGACGGCGAAAGCCATGGCGCTCCCCTATATCGGTTTGATACGTTTGCATCGAGGCCATGATCATATGGCCGACATATTGGAGGCTTCTGCGGTTGAGATCGGCCAACATCTCTCCGAACTCCAGAGTATTCAGCGGAATGATTTTTCCACTCTGATCGAGGAAGAGCAGAGAAAAATGATTGCCGAGGTTGAGTTGGCTTATCAGGACACGGTGGCCATCTGGGACCACCAGGTGGCCGACGCTGAGGCTGCAGCGGAGAGGCTGACTCAATCCGTTGAGGAGAAGGCTAAACAGCGAGCCTCCCTGGATACCAGCATAACAGAGATAACTGCCAAGATTCGTCTCCTCGAGGATCAACGGGATCAAATTTTACTAGATGCTGAGCGCACCCAGGCTGAGCATGTGATACTCAAGGAAGAGGAAATGAAATTCACGTGCCACATTCTTTCTCTATCTTGCCAGCGGAAAGTCTTGGATGCTAAGTATGATGCCGATACTGCTCCCGCGGCCATAGCAGTGATGCGGGGTGAGGCCGAACATCGGGTTCTGGCGACTGTGGATACCCGTGCTGAGGCCTTAAAGTACCGGATCGAGGAACTTTCCGCTATTCCCTGTGATGTCTAGGGATTTTCTCTTTTTTTGTCATGAACTTGTGATTTGTGTGGACCTATTATCTTTTGTGTATCCGGGTTTTGAGGTACAGATAATAAGTTTGAGAGGACCGATATGTTTGCTCAGAGGTAATGTATACGTGGCAAATATGGGGTTCCTCTGGTGGAGTTTTTCTACTCAGAGGTATTATGGACGTGGTAGGAATGACTCTGGGGTAAGGTACGCAGAACTTCTCAGAGGTAATGTGGACATGAAAGTTCTGCGGTATGTAAAGCAACGCAGGGGTTGTTTGTACATGATGTTTACTCAGAGGTAATGTGCATGTGGTAAACATGATAGTTAGCGTAATCTTACGGAGTATAAGATTCTGCTTTGTAGGGCGTAGAGGATCAACTCAGAGGTAATGTGGATGTGGTTGTTCTTCTACTGGAGATAGAATACAACGGAACAGCTGGGTTCCAGGAGCACAGGATTTGTGCAGAAGAGAAGTGTGTGAACTCTGAGTATTAAGCTCACTGACTCTCCTGCTGGGTAAGGATGGAAGTATATATCTAGGTTTATCTCAAGAGTAGTACTTCTTTAGGAACTTGCCGTTGATGGGCATCATGAACAAATCTCCGTTGGGTCGGGCGAGGCGGTAAGAACAGTTTGAGTATACCGTCTCTATGATAAAAGGTCCCTCCCACTTGGGTTCGAACTTTTCTGGCGTTTTATGTGTCAACACCATCGGCCTCCTGACTGCCAGAACCAGGTCGCCTATTTGGAAAGTCCTCTGTTTGACATTCTTGTTGAAAGCTTGTGATACACGGGCTTGATAAAGTCCAATGCGCTGTTGAGCTAAGAGGCGTTTCTCATCAAGTGCTTCTAACTCTCGCAGACGGCGGCGTTGATTGTCTTCCTCCGTCAACTGGTTTGTGATTGCAACACGGAGTGAGGGTATCTGGATTTCGAGAGGCAGTACCGCTTCACTTTCGTAAACCAGAGAGAACGGTGTATTGTCCGTCGGAGTCCGTACCGTTGTGCGGTAGGCCCACATGCATTCGTCGAGTTTTTCATCCCATTCGCGTTTATTGGATGACACGACCTTTTTAAGTAGCCTGACGATAGTCTTGTTAAAAGCCTCGGCCAATCCGTTCGCTGCTGAATTGTAGGCGGTTGATGCCACGTCTTGAATACGATTCTTGTCACAGAATCTGCTGAAAGCATGGCTGATGAACTGTGGAACATTGTCGTGGATAATTCTACGGGGTACCCCGAAACGGTAGATGACATGATGCTTGATGAAGCTGATCACCCTAGAGCTTTTCACTTCCGTCAGTGGAACTGCTTCTGCCCTTTTGGAGAAGTAGTCGGTGATGGCTAGGATGAAGCGGTGTCCCCTCGATGAAGGAGGGGTGATAGGCCCACAATGTCCATGTCCCAAGCTTCAAAGGGCCAGGAGGCGACCGTAGGATGTAGTGGTTCCGATGGTGTATGGATAAAGTCGGTGTGAAGCTGGCAAGCATGGCACTTTTTAGCATAGTCGACGGCGTCGGCTGCCATGGTTGGCCAGTAGTAACCCATGCGTCGCAGTCGATCCTGCAACTTAGGCCCGGGTTGATGAGCCCCGCAAGTTCCGCCATGAGCTTCTCGAAGGGCTTCAGCTGCTTCTTCGTTGGATAGACATCGAAGGAGAAGTCCATCGTAGGAACATCGGTACATCGTTTTAGTAGCTGTATCATAATAAAATTGAAGGGAACGTCTTCTGACCGAGACGGCTTCTTTCTGGTCTTCTGGAAGAATTCCATAGACAGCGAAGTCGATGAATGGGAACCTCCAGTCTCGGACATTAACATCGGCACTTGTCGTCATGGCATGGGCCATTTGTGTGCATAGGTTGTTTTTAGGATAGACCGACTCTCGACCAACTACCGTGACGTAGTATTGAGTCCCGAGGGGTGCTGCTAATGAAGCTGTGAGGCCAGCCAGAGCGTCAGCCTCCAGGTTTTGTAGTCGAGGTACGTGTCCTATAAAGAACTTGGTGAAGGTTGAGATAATATTCAATGCAACTTTATTGTAAGGAACCAGATCTTCATGACGAACTTCGTACTGCCCTCGGATTTGATTAACGACGAGTTTTGAGTCGCCATAAGCTTCCAGATGATCCACCCCTAGTTGTTGCGCCGGCTGGAGTCCCATGATGAGAGCGTTATACTCGGCAACATTGTTGGAGCACGGCTTTGAAAGGGAGTAAGCACGCTGGATGACCAGCTGATCGGGGGAGACTAAGACCACCCCCACTCCTACGATGATTTAGCCTTCGGGGCATGTTCTCGAAGCACCATCAAGAAACACCCGCCAGACGGAGTTTTCTTCGGCGATGTTTGATTCTTGGACCTCATTCGGGATGTCTTCAGAGAGTTTGGAGGACTCTGGGATCGGGTGCGCGGGTAAAAAGTCGGCTAGAGCTTGGCCCTTGACGAATTTTTCTGGGACGAATACCATGTTATACGGTGTCAACAGGATTGCCCATGTAGCTAGTCGGGAGTTCAATGATCCCGACTTCGTCATGAGAACGCTGAGTGGATTGACTCGGGAGATGATATGAATTGTCTGGCCCGAAACGTAATGGCGAGTCTTCTGGATGGCGAACACCAAAGCCAAACATTCCTTTTCGACGGGGTTATACCGGTGTTCAGCCCCCGATCATTGTCCTACTAAGGTAGTATATAGCTTACTCATAGCCTGCATCATTGTTTTGAGCCAACAAAGCGCCAAAGGAATGATCTATGGCACGGACGTAGAGGAGAAATGGTTTGCCTGCGACGGGTGCCACCAGGACTGGCTGTCATGCCCCGCTCCCGTAGGAGCGATCGTCCTCGCTAAGGCGTGATGCCGCACGAGCCTAGATTGCGCTCGTGCAAAGCAGTTTCATAACGGCCGATTACATCGGCGGCGACGGGGTCGTCGCACAGAAGTCCCAAGCAGAAACATTGAAACATGCAGCAAAAATTTAAAGGCAAAACACAAGTTATTCAAAAGAAATCTTTTATTGATATTGAACAATGATATTACAATGGGCGCAAGGCCTTGGTTACAAGTCTCTCGTGCTCACTTTTCTCTCACTTTACAAGTCACTCTGCTCTTTCTCATCTCTCGATACAATGCTTGAGTCAGCGGAAGCTTCGGAAGGCGATGTCCATACATTATGTCCTCTATAAGTCTTTGACTCCACGCGGCTGCACGCTTCGACTCGCCAAGGAACTTCGTGCCTCGACGCATCCAAGCGAGCTCCGTGCCACGAGCTTCTACCTGTTCCTGCACATGAAAACTGTGTGGGTGTCAGTACTCAACTGTACTGGTGGAGTGAGCTCCTCGTCCACCCATACAAAACTGACACGTTCATTTACTTTGTGCAATACAAGTCTCTTTACGATTGTCTTCCTAGTCTTGCCTTAGGATCCATTTTAGAACAAGACGTCTCGGCCTATACTTAACGATGCAACGACGGGGTCATGCAACGACGAGGTCGTGCCATGCCAACGTGTATTTCGATCGAGGCAGTGCCTCATCGCTTATGTACTTGACCGAACTTCAACTCGGGATGGCAGGGTCGTGCCATACTCTATTCGCAACTTCAATGAATCCGAGACAGTGCTTCGTCGAGGAGCAACTTATGCGAGCTCGGCCGTGCCAAGACTTTCACTTAAACTAAAGTGCCTCTAGACCAATTCTCGTGTGCGTTCGACGTCAAGGGGGAATGACTCGTGTAGGTCGTGTCGTTAGATTTTGCATAGACTTGTCCGTGCTTCAAGATGAGGTCATATCTAACGACTCTCTGACTTAGCCAACTTTTATATTACGGTCCTTTCGACTTAAAGTGATGGCACTCGACTTAACTTATGCAAATTTAGGTCAACAATGCCGATATGCGAAAGCCAATACTTGATACGCGAAAGCCAATACGCGAATGCCAATATTGATACGCGAAAGCCTTGCTTAGTGCCGAAGCACGTGTCATGCTGACATAAGCTATAACTCATTCCTTACGTGCTGATACAAGGTTGGCACTAACGGGATTACATCTTGCTGACTTGATACATGTTGTGCTAGACTGTCTCATGATTCGACCGACGCCGTGCTAGTACTTGACGCTATCCAAAGGCAAACACGCGGATTGCCGCTCTGCCGACACATCTATATGAACTAGTCACTAGCGCCCAGCGCTATAATGGACTTGGCTCGGGGGATTCGGTCCGCCCTTCCCCGGGTTGCTAGTCCCGGAAGCGCCCAATCTCCCATGCGGTTATCTAGCATCCTTCTTGAGCCAACTCGCTTCTCCCGGGCTGAATGATCCCGGCGCCCCGACGATCACTCAAGAAGACCTCCACCTTGTTCAAATTGTCCAATGACCATGCAAGACTCAACTCGATCTACCAATCCCACCTTAACATGACCATGCTTTCCTTTTTTCTATCGAGACTCCCAAGTAGGGGGACCGATCTCGGCAACAACCAGTCGCGTTGACTTTCTTTGTCTGTGGCATGCTTTTCACTAGATCGATCGTGGCTCGTGCCTTAGACAGACCTTGTTCTCTAGGTAACGCTATCGCTCAAGTCATATACTTTATACGACGAGCCTTGTTCTCAAGGGACTACGCGACTTGATAACCGCAGATAGAGCGGGACAGTGCTAGAAATGGCTTCGATAGCCCGACATAACTCTTGTCTAACTTATTCGAGCAATGACTCGACGAGCAAAGGCTACGCTGAGCTCCGCATCGAGGGAACGTGCTATGCACGGGGTTGACTTGAACAACCAAGTTCTCGGGTGCCTAGACTTAAGCCAACAAGCCGTGCAATACAACTTAACCTACGGGACATACGAAGGCTATGCCAAGCCGTGCGGGACATGCGAAGGCTATGCCAAGCCTTGCACGACGGGACCGTGCATGCATTTTCAAGTATTCACGTGGGCGGCGCCTATGACTTAGGCCAATTCGAGCGTTAGGACAACACTATGGGACCATGCATACTTTGTCAAGCATTCTCGCAGGCGACGCCTATGACTTAGGCTTATTCGAGTGTCAGGGCAACTTAGGCCAATTTCCTTCTTCCAAGCCACGGGACGAAGGATCGAGTGTCATTTGAAAGCACGTTGAGCCGACTTCTAAGCAGACCGTGGGACCATTTCTATGTTCTAAGATATTCCGACTCGTCGGAATTATTTCCTTAGCTATGTGGATGCGTCTCTTTTATTATCAAGCCTATCTTTGCAAGTTAAAAACAAGCGAGTTATTAAGTGAAGGCTAAGATGAGACAAGTTCATCGAAACTACCCCACCTGAGCGAGGAGTCGCCTCGACCGAGCGAGCCTTCGAGCAGCCATTGCAAGGCTAAGACTGAACGCCGTCGGTATTTCGATTCCTCCGATTGACTTTGCGGGACGGGGCACTACATCATACACCACTCAGAACAAGTCTTGTCCTCGAGACTTTCCTGAAGGTAAGCCATCCTATCATTTCTATGGCTAAGACTTAATCGAGCCTAGGCACGAAACTATAACAGTCGAGCGAGCTATGCCATAATTTTTCGTACACATTTCGCCTACTTGTTTCTTCAATTTTGAGCCACGCTCGCACTAGTATCAATCCTTTCCTTTAACACGATTTCAAATTCTCGACACTCATCCATTCTTCAAGTCTTGCTTGAACTCAACGTATCACTTGGCTGGATCGTGCATGTATTCCAAGCGTCCCCAAAATACATGCATTCAGCCAAGCCGCATGATATAGACTTCGTTATTCTCACTCGAGTCGTATCGTGCACATACGCAGGCGTCCCTGAATATATGCATGTCAGTCGAATCTTGTGAGGGGTATTCCTATTCGTGATTCATACTATCCATCCTTACCAATCCTCAAGATCAATCTTTCGATTGCTACTCTTGTAACAGGGGCGTCTTGTCTAACCATTAGGCCATTCTCAAGGCTAAGTCATTGTCAGAATTGGAATCATAGTTCTCTAACAATAATGCCAATACTGACCCCAATCCTAGGGTCAAACCAAGTCAGAAACATGAGGTTTTCTGCCCAAGATCGCATCACTCAGATTTCTAAACATCGAGCACGATCACCTATTCGCATCAATGTATTCGTTGCACGTATTCGAATCCATTCAAATCACCAATTCTAACCAATTCGTGTATTCGATCACGAGGTCGTCTAGCTTTGACAATATGTTGTGCCCCAATCTCACGCGAGTCCGATTATCCATGGTGGTTCATGAATCACCATGCAACGCTGCCGTGGAATAATCATTCTCATCAGAGCGTAACTCTTGTTTGAGTCTAGACTAATTCATTCTCGATACGCGGATTGAACCTACGCAATCCTCAAATTCGACCGTCATGCATGCTAAGTAATTCTCGAGTCCACCTTCGCGTCAAACCACAAGTCGAAGCACACAAATTGCCACGTCATGCTAGTTCAATCACCCCCGCTGTATGAATCACCATACCAGCGCTCACGCAGAGTGATCGCCCTAATCGGTGCGACGCATGTGCGAGACTGGAGTTGCGCTCGCATAAGACAAGAACGTCAACGTTGTGGTTATCGACGAAGCAAATCCAAACATTTCATTTTTCATCCAAGCCAAGATCTCAGTTCGATAGTCCGTTCGTCATTCGTTCAACTAGAAAATCCTCGAGCCAAGTCTATATTTTCTTCGACGTGTTCCAACATTCTGAGGATAGGATCCATCGGAATAATGACATTTACACGATTGTCATTCGCCGAGTCAGAGTACCCCCGAGTTATCGCATATCTATCTTTGATACGCCTCAATACCATCGACGATATGCGTAACCTGACGATCTTCCTTTGCAACCAATTTCGAGTCGTACGACTGGTGCTATTGTACGAGTTGGATATTCCACAATCTCCTCGATATTCAAGATCAAGTTCGGTCACTATTCATCAAGCTAGTTTCAAGATCGTTGTCTAAAACTCAAGTCACATTTCATTTGCCTCAATCCGAAATCGTACATGCGATCCTCTAAGTTTCCTCGATCGAGACATTCACTTGTTTCACCGTTCCGAATCATTTTCTAACTCGCGTTGCCCATTGACAAGTCCGAACGACATCTCGTTCGGGACATTCGAAGTCACGACCAACTAAGCGTGACTCGTTCTAAGGCTATGCGCGATCGTATCCCCTCGCTGACGTACTCGTTATTATTTCTAATCCTCAATCTTCGCTCGAATGATTTCCAAGAAAATCCATACACCACTCGGATTCGAGCCATCCGATCTAGCCTACAATCACGTTTCGCATCATTCGCTAAGACATCTTTCAGATTCGTTCGACGAATCCCTAGTGTAATCGTTCACGTCGTCTCGACATACTAAGTCGTTCGCACTATTTTTCAAAATCTAGACCAATATTCCTTGCACGCCTAAGCATCAGTTCGATAGCGTTCCTATCGATATACACTTAGAATCGATATACACTCTAAGTGTATTTTCGTTCCCGATCGAGCGATACTTGATATTGCTCGCACTCGTTTGCACCAAAAGTCGAGGTGCGCAACACGTGGCATAACTTAGCCAAAAGACCGTGTGCATAGCTATCTCGTACGGACTATATTCCGAGTTTGCACGCTCGCTTGCTAATGTCTAAGTAGGACTAGTTGGGCACGTACGCGACTTGCTAACTTTTAGCACGAGTTTTCTTATCAAATCAAGTTGACACCGTTCGGCACAAAGGCCCTTGCCTACCGATACGTTCGAGTGAACGCTTATACGAGGTTTTGAAAAATATTTAGACTTATTGTATGGACATGCCGAGGGACATTTGAGAGAGAGCACACACTTCTTTATCGACGGCGAGCTTTCAAAACTGAGAAATTCGACATTGAAGTCCAAGGACGTAAAGCCGTGCTCTGATACAATTATGTCACGTCCCGCTCCCGTAGGAGCGATCGTCCTCGCTAAGGCGTGATGCCGCACGAGCCTAGATTGCGCTCGTGCAAGGCAGTTTCATAACGGCCGATTACATCGGCGGCAACGGGATCGTCGCACAGAAGTCCCAAGCAGAAACATTGAAACATGCAACGAAAATTTAAAGGCAAAACACAAGTTATTCAAAAGAACTCTTTTATTGATATTGAACAATGATATTACAATGGGCGCAAGGCCTTGGTTACAAGTCTCTCGTGCTCACTTTTCTCTTATTTTACAAGTCACTCTGCTCTCTCTCATCTCTCGATACAATGCTTGAGTCAGCGGAAGCTTCGAAAGGCGATGTCCATACATTATGTCCTGTATAATTCTTTGACTCCACGCGGCTGCACGCTTCGACTCGCCAAGGAACTCCGTGCCTCGACGCATCCAAGCGAGCTTCGTGCCACGAGCTTCTACCTGTGCCTGCACATGAAAACTGTATGGGTGTCAGTACTCAACTGTACTGGTGGAGTGAGCTCCTCGCCCACCCATACAAAACTGACACGTTCATTTACTTTGTGTAATACAAGTCTCTTTACGATTGTCTTCCTAGTCTTGCCTTAGGATCCATTTTAGAACAAGACGTCTCGGACTATACTTAACGATGCAACGACAGGGTCGTGCAACGACAGGGTCGTGCCATGCCAACGTGTATTTCGATCGAGGCAGTGCCTCATATCTTATGTACTTGACCGAACTTCAACTCGGGATGGCAGGGTCGTGCCATACTCTATTCGTAACTTCAATGTATCCGAGACAGTGCTTCGCCGAGGAGCAACTTATGCGAGCTCGGCCGTGCCAAGACTTTCACTTAAACTCAAGTGCCTCTAGACCAATTCTCGTGTGCGTTCGACGTCAAGGGGGAATGACTCGTGTAGGTCGTGCCCTTAGATTTTGCCTAGACTTGTCTGTGCTTCAAGATGAGGTCGTGTCTAACGACTCCCTGACCTAGCCAACTTTTATATTACGGTCCTTTCGACTTAAAGTGATGGCACTTGACTTAACTTATGCAAATTTAGGTCAACAATGTCGATACGCGAAAGCCAATACTTGATACGCGAAAGCCAATACGGGAATGCCAATATTGATACGCGAAAGCCTTGCTTAGTGCCGAAGCACGTGTCTTGCTGACATAAGCTATAACTCATTTCTTTCGTGCTGATACAAGGCTGGCACTAACGGGATTACATCTTGCTGAATTGATACTTGTCGTGCTAGATTGTCTCATGATTCGACCGACGTCGTGCTAGTACTTGACGCTATCCAAAGGCAAACACGCGGATTGCCGCTCTGCCGACACATCTATATGAACTAGTCACTAGCGTCCAGCGCTATAATAGACTTGGCTCGGAGGATTCGGTCCGCCCTTCCATGGGTAGCTAGCCCCGGAAGCGCCCAATCTCCCATGCGGTTATCCAACATCCTTCTTGTGCCAACTCGCTTCTCCCGGGTCGAATGATCCCGGCGCCCCGGCGATCACTCGAGAAGACCTCCACCTTGTATAAGTTGTCCAATGACCATACAAGACTCAACTCGATCTACCAATCCCACCTTAACATGACCATGCTTTCCTTCTTTCTATCGAGATTCCCAAGTAGAGGGACCGATCTCGGCGACAACCAGTCGCGTGGACTTCCTTTGTCTGTGGCATGCTTTTCACTAGATCGATCGTGGCTCGTGCCTTAGACAGACCTTGTTCTCTAGGCAACGCTATCGCTCAAGTCATATACTTTATACGACGAGCCTTGTTCTCAAGGGACTACGCGACTTGACAACCACAGATAGAGCAGGACAGTGCTAGAAATGACTTCGATAGCCCAACATAACTTTTGTCTAACTTATTCTGGCAACGACTCGACGAGCAAAGGCTACGCCGAGCTCCGCGTCGAGGGAACGTGCTATGCACGGGGTCAACTTGAACAACCAAGTTCTCGGGTGCCTAGACTTAAGCCAACAAGCCGTGCAATACGACTTAACCAACGGGACATACGAAGGCTATGCCAAGCCGTGTGGGACATGCGAAGGCTATGCCAAGCCTTGTACGACGGGACCGTGCATGCATTTTCAAGCATTCACGCGGGCGACGCCTATGATTTAGGCCAATTCGAGCGTTAGGACAACACGATGGGACCGTGCATACTTTGTCAAGCATTCATGCAGGCGACGCCTATGACTTTGGCTTATTCGAGTGTCAGGACAACTTAGCAACTTAGGCCAATTTCCTTCTCCCAAGCCACAGGACGAAGGATCGAGTATTATTTGAAAGCACGCGGAGCCAACTTCTAAGCAGACCGTGGGACCATTTCCATGTTCTAAGACATTCCGACTCGTCGAGATTATTTCCTTAGCTATGTGGATGCGTCTCTTTTATTATCAAGCCTAACTTTTGCAAGTTGAAAACAAGCGAGTTATTAAGTGAAGGCTAAGATGAGGCAAATTTACCGAAACTACCCCACCTGAGCGAGGAGTCGCCTCGACCGAGCGAGCCTTCGAACAGCCATTTCAAGGCTAAGACTGAACGCCATCGGCGTTTCGATTCCTCCGATTTACTTTACGGGACGGGGCACTACACTGGCGGGCTCTTCAGGTAAGCTTTGATATCATCGAAAGCTTTCTGGCATTCTTCTGTCCAGACATAGGAGACTCCCTTCTTCATGAGCTGGGTGAAGGGTTGACATTTTTCGGAAAGGTTTGCTATAAACCTTCGGATGTATGCAAGACGCCCTTGCAGGCCTCGAAGTTCTTAGAGGTTCTTCGGAGGGTTCATGTCAAGGATGGCTTTGGTCTTCTCAGGGTCGACATCAATGTCTTTCATCGTGATAATGAAGCCCAAAAACTTTCCGCTAGAAACCCCAATGAAGGATTTAGCGGGATTCATCTTGAGTTGATGCGCTCGCATGAGATCGAAGACTGTCTTTAGGTCTTGTAAGTGATCACGTTTGAGATGGCTCTTGACGGCGATATCATCAACATAGCATTCAACTGTTTTGCGTAGATGTTGACGGAAGATGGTACTCATAGCTCGTTGGTACGTAGCAACAGCATTCTTCAAACCAAAGGGCATCATTGTGTAGCAGAAAACCCCTTTCGGAGTCCTGAATGACGTGTGTTTTACGTCATCGGGGAACATTTTAATCTGATTGTAGCCCGAATACCCGTACATGAAAGACATGCGTTCGAAGCCACATATATTGTCGATCATCACGTCAGTAATTGGAAGCGGGAATTCGTCTTTCGGGCAAGCAGTGTTGAGATCTCTGAAGTCGATACAGACTCGTATTTTTCTATTCTTTTTGGTGACAGGGACGACATTGGCCACCCAATCCGGATGTTGCTCTTCACGAATGAACCCACTGCTTAGGAGTTTGTCTACCTCTTGATCGATAGCGTTCATGATGTCAGGACGAAAACGTCGTTGTTGCTGCTTTATAGGCTTGGCATCAGGTAAGATGTTAAGTCTATGCATCGCGATTTGGGGATCAAGTCCCGGCATTTCTTCATAGCTCCAGGCTAAGACGTCGATGTATTCTTTGGCCAATTGGACTAAAGACTCCCAGTCTCTTCCCTTTAGACTCTTGCTGATGAAGATAGGTTTGGAAGAAGACCCATCCCCAACGTCGATCTACTCGACTTCTTCTTCGATAGGGGGTTCGCGTAATTCAAAACGAGACTCCCACTGCGCTCTTAGGTGTTGAGCCCATGGTTCTTCCTCAAAGAATTCCGACGTTTGGTCATCGCCTTCATCCTCTCGAGATTGTGCAGATGCCATGTTGACTGATAGCACATTCCTGAAGATTGGGCCGATACTGGTATCAGAATTCCAAGTTGATGCTTCAGATGAATGAGAGTGCTCCACTTCTTCCGCTTCCAAACTCTTTGGAGTTGTCGGCGGCGTGACATAGCCCACCCCCCGTCGAGTACGATGATAGTAGTCCTACGGCTTTCCTTCAGGTGTTGGGAGTCGGAGGGGAAGACGCCGGCCTTTGCCGTAGTTCAGGCCCTTATTGCTTTTCAGATCGTAACCCATCTTTTGGATGAGGTACTTTGTCTTGTTCGTGTACCGATAGACTTATATTTTGCCGGTATCCGGTTCTAGCTCGAGTGGCAGAAGGTCTTGATGACGCTCGACTTTGCCGAAGATGAAGGGTTCTTCTTCCTGGTTCCGCGGTGGGACTATAAAACAGACTCCTTGGGGCGGGACTACTCGATTTACATGATTGACGGTCGTTATTTATGTTTGTAACGACCTAGAGCGTTATCTAGTGTATACATGGCATTCTAATGTGGAAGACTAGAATAATGGAAAGATACTCTATTATTGATAAAACACGAGATCTTGTCTCGTATGATTACATTGTCGAGAGAAGGCGCATCTATGTCAGCAGATATGTATTCTCCTAACTCTTCATCCGTGAGCACTGGGCTGGTTCGGGAGAACTCATCACAGACTTGACCTTGGGCTCTAAGAGGGCTATGTGGGCCTTCTCTTGCAGCTTGAGTGAGGCTGAGGATTGCGGAGGCTTGCCTCTAAGGCGCACCTTCAGGGGTGTCTCAACTGCGCCTTCGGTGACCGGTGCCTTCCCCTGTAGTTTTGCCACAAGGGGAGCCGACATTTGAGGAGGTTTTTCTTTGAGCCGTATCTTCAAGGGAGCTTCGGTGGATGTTCTACCTGGAGAAGTCGGTGCTTTTCCAGGTAACTTGATTGCCATGGAAGGCAGCATTTGGGGCAGTTTTCCTTTGAGCTGAATTTTTCAGAGGAGCGTTGGGAATCATCTCTGTCTCCACGTCCATCTCCGCCGTCGTTTCTGCTTCGTCATCAGCATCATTGGCTTCCCTTCATGCATTGGTGGAGTGTAGACGGCACCACCATGTACTCGTGCAGCCCCGGCCGACCTAGCAGGAGGTTGTAGTTGACGTCGGCGTCTACGACATAGCAAGTCACTTCAGTTCGGAGATTACCGATATGACATTTCAGTCGAATTTTGTCTAGTGGTTCACTTTTACTGGCATTGAAACCGCTGATTGTAGTGTTGGAAGGTGCCAGACGGTGCATCGGGATTCCCAATGTTGAGAGAAGAGTCCTAGGGATGATGCTGAGGAAAGGTCTGGATCAATCTGAATTCGCTTTGCCTTGATGGAACCCACATACCCTGTGTAATACAGCAGCCTATTGTGCCGGTTGTGCTTGAGCAGCATGTCTTATTGGGTGATGGTTATATTGGGGATGACCTCCTCCGCACAATCGCAGTGCACACATGTTGTTGGGATATCCTCAGGTTGCTTAACCTGACTGATGAAGGACTCGGCATCCTTTAAGGCTTCACAGAGAGCTTCGCGGGTGTCTTTAGAAAGACGAAGAAGCTCGAACAGAGATAAGCGGGCAAGAGTACCGGTAAGTTGCGCCAGTATGTCAAAGTTGTGGGCTTGGCTAGCCCCGAAGTATTTTCTCTTCGCAAAGGCTTGTCGAAGCGGGCCTCTACGTGCTTCTGTTTATTGGCTGCTGGAGGTTTGGATGGACCCCCTTCCTGGACAGTATGGGTGGTGCAGGGAGGCACCACCTCGAAGACAGCTTCGTCAGGTTAGACGTTCTGCTGCGAACGCGTTTGTACAGGAAGTGCCTCTTCCATGGAGGAAGAGACCATACAGCAAGACTTGGTCTTCTTGTCCTTGGTTTTAGAGGCAGAGCGTACCCCCGGTTGAGTGACTTCGGAGACGAGGTCTGGGTGAACCCATACGATCTCTCCCTGAGATGTGGTGAGTGGGATGAGTCCACTCATGTTGTCACGGGTAGGTGGTAGGTTGACCACCTCCATTATCGCCTTTGGGATGGGGACGACGCCATCTTGTGCTGTGGCTGGCGGCAAGGTGCCGAATTAGAGCGACACCAGGTTGGCCGAGACTGTCTTCTCCTCGTAATCGACGGAGATGACATTCGCATTGATCATGCACTAAATGTAATTCTTGAGGACGTAGCAGTCCTGAGTTGGATGTCCGACAAACCGATGGTAGTGACAGTACCTCGGGTTTTCAACTCTCCCAACCTCGTCGGGACGCTTCGGGTTCGGTAATTTAATCTTATCACCCTGCTTCAACATCTCGAAGAGTTGCAAGGTGTCTTCATCATTGAAGGAGTAGACCTCCTTTAGCCTCGGTACAAACGGAGGCTTTTGAGTAGGTGCTTGTGCGCTTTTAGAAGCATTGACAGTCAACGCCTGCTTCCCCTTCGTCTCACGTCCAGGGTTGCTGGTAGCAGGCCGTTTTTCCTTGTCCTCAAAGGCAGGAAAACTGACTCCCAGAAGGCGAGCATTGCATGCCTTTTTTTCAGCTGCTTCGGCCTCAATAATAAATGAGCTCCAGTCGGGAGGAGGAGTGGAGTTGATCCAGAGCTTAACCGCAGGAAGCATGTTCATGCTGCAGGAGGAGAGGAGTGTATGTTCTGGTATACACGGGGGCAGTCTCAAGCAGGCTTGTCGGAATCGTTCGATGAATGCTCGAACGGTCTCTTTTTCCGTCTGACGTACTTCTATAAGGGACGCCATCGTCACGTCTTTCCTTCCGTCGTAGAAACGATCCAGGAAGAGGTGTGTCAAGTCATCAAAGGAGGATATAGAGTTGTCAAGGAGACTACAATACCAGTCGTAAGCCACTCCTTTCAATGCCCCGACAAACAGGCTGGTGAGTAGCGCGTCTTCCTTCGGGAGATGTCCCGTTTGAGACTAGAAGTACGTCATATAACAACGTGGAGAGTCCTTTCTGTCGTATGGCGTTAACGTTTGTGGTTTATACTTGGGAGGATAGACCACTTTGTTCCATTCGAGGGGGTATGGTTGCGGGATCCCCATCTTCTGGCGCTCCTTCTGTCTGTTATTTGACTCGAAGCTTTCACGCAAGTTCCTGATCATCTCAACCATGCCTTCCGTGGAGCTGGGAGTCGGAGAAGGTGGTACAGTCTGGAGTTGTATATTCAAAGGTTTCGATACCCGAGGTGCTTCGCGGCAATTGGTAATCAAGGATGCTCGTTGAAGGGGCACACTTGATTCCCCGTTGGCTCCTGGGTCAGGATTGGTGGAAGGTGCCCTGGCCAAAGCTGATCATATCTCAAACACTGCTTGAGTCAGTGTTTGCATGGAGGCAGACAGGGTTTTGAGTCCCCTTCCACCAAAGTATCCATACGCTGAACGAGGTCTGCTGGCGAAGCATCTGACTCCGTATCACCACCTCCTGTCATGTATAATGTCATGACGTGACTGGAAGTGGATGGATCGGTTGAAGCTTCCTTTCAGCCTTGCTCTCCTATAAAAGAGTCACTTTTCTTGGAGTTTCATCCTGGCTACCTCCAGTTATGCTCTGGAGGATATCTTCATTTTCGGGATGAGGATCAACAAGGGCTTGACTACCCCTAGCTATTACTTCCTATGAAATCTTCTTTCTTGCCCGGGTGCCTTCAGACACTCCTGAGGACGGGACAGTCACCTTGGTCTTCTTCGGCTGGCTCTTGGATGAGGACGAGATCAAGGAGTTGCTAGTCGCCTTTCGGATTGATGATGAGTTAGAGACTACGTTGCAAGAAGCAACCTTTAGTTCCGGCTCCTCTTCAATCGACACCTACTTACCGAGGCGACGTCGGAGGGATGTTGACGATTGCAGTCACTTGAACATAGACTGCCTTTGTGGTGGGGCTGCTGTCTTGCAACAACAGTTGATGGTGACCACAGCACAGGTGTGCCCTTTGAGGGGCGTATTGTGCTTGTCGATCGACTCTCCTGATCGGCGTTTGTGAATGATCACATTACGCAAATCGTTAGAGGAGAGTGCCACCTTTACACCCCCATCAGGCGCATGGCAAGGCCAAGCGCCAGGGTGATCAAGTGAATGCTACACCCCCTGATCCAGCACATAAGATGTGCCCAGATCAGTAGTGGGGAACAACAATTAGGGTGGTTTGAACCAGCCTCAGACGCACAACCAATATAGGCGCAGGGGTTCAAGACCACAGAGTTTGCCACGAACGGCTTGGTTGAAAGCGCAGTGGATGCGCCCAAGTGAAACGAGGTGTTTGAAGGTTGGCTCGTTCGCGGTGCAGAAGCACCCTAGTCAACCTTGTACAGCTTACCATCGGCAGCGCACATGATTGTGAGCGCATGCCTCTGACTTACTGTCGGCTTAGCACGTTCGAGGCGCATGGCCCGTGCCGCCTTGGACTTCTTCGTACCAGCCAGCTGGGATGCATAGTACTCAGAGTCCAAATTATCCTCGCCATGACAGCAAGTGAGTCTGTCAAAGAAAGAAGCCTTCCGCGGCGCATTAGAGTTAATGTGCAGTGCGTTAGATGCGCCCCTGCTCCGTCGGCGCATCTTCCTTGACTGAGAAGGAGATAATTGGGGAATGTGGTCAGCCCCACGATTCCCCGAGAGATGTGTTGCACCCGTGGGCGCATCCTGGCTGCTGAGGACGTCAGCGGGGAGAGTAGGCTGTATCGGCGCATCCCCTTCAGTGATGGTGCCAGGGGCCTCGGCCTTGCGCACCCAGGCTTGGCGAGTCTTCTTCGGCTTCGGCAGCCGCTTCGAAGGACTTGCTCTGCCTTCAGAGATGAACTCCTCATATGCCTGTTGATTGAGGCGTACGACTAGTGTCTTGTGGGAGGAGCCCACCTTCACGTCGTCAGATTGCGACACAACTTTCTCATCGGAGGAGAAAGAAGTCCCCAGCAGAGTCGCCAGCTTATTTGCCATTAAAATCTTTGAATTGAAGTTTCAATCACAAACAGAACAGTATTACAATGTAGGACTCAGATGTAGTCCTAGGAGTACACTTTTGTTTTCATCTGGGTACTGTGTCGATGGAGCGAGTGGTAATGCGTTGACTCCGTTGACGATTTTAGATTCTCTGAAGGTCTGGGTTGCTCTGGATGCCGAAGCGTTCTTGCCCCTTGTCTCTTTTTTTCTTCTTTTTTATAGCAGCCGGCTGGGGCTACTCATGCGCTCATATATAGGATGCGCTTGTGCGTGGGAATGCCACATGGCTAGAGCTGAGGGAGGCGCATGGACGATGCTCCCTGATTTAGGGATTGAATCCTTCCTGTTGTGCCTATGGGCTGCGAAATAGCCGACACGTGGCAGCTGAGAGGATTCTTCGGTTGCTGAGATCTTGGGTGGTTAGCACCCCTTCGTGGACTAAACTGAGTCAAAGGACACGTGGCTTATGTCCGTGGCTCAAGGATCTCGGATTTGGTAGAGAGTGATCTGACAGGATGCGCCTAGGATTGGGCGCATGGAGAGGACTTTAGCTATTGTATTTAGGGATCAAGAGCGAGTCCAAGCGCATGGCTTTGGAGGGCACGCAAAGATTTGGGCGCATGGCTGTGGTGGCACATGCGGTGATTTGGGTGGCCACGTGGCAAGGCAGCTCGACCGTTCGGGGGACGTGTTGCCGCCTTTATCATGCGATATTAAATGCTCGATGTGATAGGCGTATGGGCTTCTGTCCAGCCTGTCACTCAGCATTAAATGCTCGGATCGTGAGCGCATGGGCTCGATCTCTATTTTGGGCGCATCAGAAGAAGGCGCAGGGTTTTGCCACACGGAGCATCCACCTAGGCCCGACTGTTGGGTTCCCAATGTTTTGATTTGTGCATGTTGACTGGGCTAATTTCAAAAAAACAGATTTATTCCATAAATGTACATTCGTTGCACGGACTTCAGAGAGCCTGCCACTTGGCGCATGGGTCTGATTTGTCCAAGCTATAAATAGCAGCAAGGAGAGGGTTTTGTTCCCCATTTTTTCCCGTTTACTCAGTGTAGAGATGCGCCTCTTTGCTCGAGTACGTTCTGTCGACGAGATGCTCCCGAAGGTGAAGATGCGTCGAGTCGTCTTCGTACGCACTCGTGAAGGTGACTGTTACATCCAAAAGTCGGGATCGCGGGGTCCCGACGCAGGCCGAAGGTGCCTGTTGCATCCAAAGATCGGGACATTCGCGTCCCGTCTTTGTTAGGATGGAAGAGCCCCAGATCGAAATTGTGGTGCTCCCATCTTCCTTCGGCTTTGGAGGGCTCTTCCTCCTGCTAGAGTTGGGTTGATCGCCGGCTCGCGTTATGTTCAAAGGACTGCTTCATTTAGCCGAGGCACTTGGTCGAGACGAAGTGAAGTGCCTATACTGAGACATCAACGTGATGCGACTGAATAAGACGCTGAGACGACGCGCCTGATTGAAACGCTGGAGTGATGCGCCTGCGTAGCTGCTGTCTTGATGCGCCTGCGCAGCAGCTTTTTTAATGCGCCTTGCTATTTTTAGGCTTTCTTTCACTTTCTGTAAATGGTCTTTTATGTAAAAAAAATAGTCTTTAGTCAAGAGCCTCTTTTTTGTGTTGACCCTTGCTATTTTTTGATGTATTGAGCTCTCGGCGCATGTTTGTTTTAGGGCGCATAGTAGATGCGCCAGAAATTCTATGCTTCTACACAAGACGACCGTACGGGATAAGTATCCCTTGCCATGAATCGATGATTTGTTTGACCAATTGCAAGGCACGTCAGTATTTTCAAAAATCGATCTTCGTTCAGGCTATCATCTATTGAAGATCAAGTCCGACGACGTATCGAAGTCTGCCTTCCGCACTCGATATGGTCATTACGAATTTCTAGTCATGTCGTTCGGTTTGACGAATGCCCCAGCCGCTTTTATGGATCTGATGAACCGAGTCTTCCGACCTCAAATCGATAAATTTGTTGTCGTATTCATCGACGATATCCTTATCTACTCAAAGAATCGAGAAGAGCATGCAGAACACTTGAAGACGGTATTACAGACTCTGCGTGAACACAAACTATATGCCAAGCAGAGTAAGTGCGAGTTCTGGATGAGTAACGTGACATTCCTCGGACATGTAATCTCTGCCGAAGGTGTCGCGGTGGACCCAAAGAAGATTGAAGCGGTGGTAGATTGGAAACGACCTACCTCGGTTAGCGACATTTGAAATTTCCTGGGCTTAGCGGGCTACTATCGAAGATTCGTGCGAAGCTTCTCAAAAATAGCGTCGTCTCTGACTCACCTCACCCAGAAGGGGGTAGTATTTGAATGGAGTGACGACTGTGAATCTAGCTTTCAAGAGTTGAAGCAACGGCTCATCTTAGCTCCAATCCTTGCACTTCCAGACGGTCCAGAAAGCTTTCAGATATTCAACGACGCATCGGAAACTGGCCTCGGGTGCGTACTCATGTAGAGAGAAAAAGTCATCTCCTACGCTTCACGGCAGTTGAAGAAGCACGAGAAAAACTACCCGACGCACGGCCTAGAATTGGCGGCGATCGTGTTTGCGTTGAAACTCTGGCGGCACTATCTCTATGGTGTGGCTTGCAGAATCTACACAGATCATAAAAGCATGAAATGGTTGTTTACGCAACGAGAACTCAACCTACGATAGCGACGTTGGCTCGAACTCATAAAAGATTACGAGCTAACGATCGAGTATACGCGGGACAAGGGAAACATGGTAGCTGACGCGCTTAGCAGAATATTTATGGGGGCACTATTCGTAAATAAGGAGATACTGCGAGACCTTGAAGCGATGGGTATCGAACTCGGAATTGAGTATCGACACCTGCACCTAGCTCAGCTAAGGTTAGGATCGAGCCTGCTTAGCAAGATAAAGACCGCACAGAAGGACGACTCATTCCTGAAGAAGATGCGCGAGCTGATTCCAACAGGAAGGACGACTGACTTTGCGGAAGACGGAGATGGGACGATGCGACTAAAGGGAAGGCTCTGCATTCCTGAAACTGTCGAAGTCAGAAAAGAAATTCTGACGGAAGCACACTATGCGAAGTACTCGTTACATCCGGGAAGCACCAAGATGTACAAGGACTTGCGCACAAACATTTGGTGGCACGACATGAAGAAAGACGTAGCTACATTCGTGTCGTAGTGTATGACGTGTCAACAAGTGAAGACGGAACACCAAAGGCCAGGCGGAGAGCTGCATAACCTCGCCATTTCCTAGTGGAAGTGCAACAACATATCGATGGATTTTATTGTAGGATTTCCGAAGATGCTGCGGGAGAATGATGCGACTTGGGTCATTGTTGATAGATTGACCAAGTCGGCTCACTTCATCGCAATTAAAGTAGGATGGAGTGTCGATTGGTTAGCACAAATCAACATCGATGAGATTGTTTGACTGCACGGGGTGCAGGCCTCAATAATTTCGGACAGAGACGGGCGATTCCTATCGCATTTTTGGACGAGCCTACAGGCGGCAATGGGGACCAAACTAAATTTTAGCTCTGCGTACCAGCCCCAAACAGACGGTCAGATGGAGAGGGTGAATCAAATCTTAGAAGATATGTTGCGCCTGTGTGCGATTGACCTAAAGACTAGTTGGGATACGCAATTGCCGCTTGCGGAGTTTGCGTATAATAACAGTTATCAGTCGAGCATTCAGATGGCTCCATACGAAGCACTCTACGGAAGGACGTGTCGTTCACCAATATGCTAGGACGAAGTCGGAGAGCGACAAGTGCTTGGACCGGAACTAGTAGAGCAGGCCGTCGAAAAGGTCCGCTTGATTCGAGATAGACTTCGTATCGTGCAAAGTCGACAGAAGAGCTACGCAGATCTTCGTCGACGACCGTTAGAGTTCTTGGTCGGGAACCATGTGTTTCTGAAAGTAACGTCCATGCGCGATGTGATGCAGTTCGGCGTTAAAGGCAAGTTGAGCCCGAGATTTGTAGGCCCCTTCGAGATCATCGAGCGAGTTGCAACGGTGGCTTATCGGATCGTGTCACGTCCCGATTCCGTAGAATCGATAGTCGTCCCCCGGACGTGATGCCGTACGAACCTAAGTTGCGATCGCACAAGACGTAGTCATAAGGTCATCCGAAACACAACATCAAGTTAGAGTACGCAGAGAAATTGATTGACACATTTAAAATAGGAGTAAACTTTTTTATTGATAATAAAACTTCATTTAAATTGACTTCATTACAATTATTGTCGCGCGGGCTACAACATGACTCGAATTACAAAATGAACGCCGATGAGATAGTCGTTCCATACATTACATCCCCTTTTTACAAGCAAAAACATAATACTTTCCACCTGCTATCGAGGCGAGTCGATTTGTCATCTTTGTCACGCCCCAGAACCAGAATACTGGAGAGCGGGGGCAGACATAGCCAGCTACGTATATTGAAATGGAAACCACCTCGATATACGGTCACGGCTGTCTAAATATATGAGGATTTACTACAAGCCAGCAGTCTCTTATGGTCATGAATAAGCCTAATGTCTCAATCACAGCAAGTAAGTAAAGTCACAAGATGTATGATCATTAAATATACAATAATAAGGCGTCCCAAATATCACATATTCAGCTGATCATGAAGCTAGTCATTACAAAATGTTAGGACTAGCAGGAGTTTAGTCATACATGATCAACCCTAGGATTTGTCAATCATGTTTACAGCCCGTAGGCAGACAGTAAGTAAAAGTGCTTCGAGCTAACAGGTGCTCGTCGGCTAAACGCCTCAAAAGAATAAATTTTACAATAGAGTGAGCGAAACAAAATAGAAAACCCACTCTTGGCCCGGATTCTGTCTAGTGTTCACCATTGGGCTGGAAGCTTGGTAGATCCTCGGGAGCTGCTCCGAAATCTGGCCACACAAAACCAGCTGGGTCAACCCCAGAAAGAGCAAGTGCCACAAGGGGGCCACAAAATAAGAACAAAAGCCAGCAATCAGCACAAAAAATCTAATATTAAAACTAGAATTTACGAAAACATGGCAGGGTGATATACGACGAGATAACCATGGAACTATTTCGATAGCCAGGTTACAACCCGTAAACCAAACAAGGACCAGGGTTGTAACCCTTCGTCTGAACAGAACTTGGTTTCCCACCATTTATCGGCAAGATAATAATGCAAGAAATCAAGACAGGAAATAATCTTGTACTGGATCAAGACATGGCTAGACTGGTTATACCTCATTCAATCAATCACGGCCAAGCAGATACTACGGCTTAATACTTTAACTAACTAGGGTTATCACAGGCCTAATTACTAACAAGATGCAATGAGATGATTCCACAGCTACAAGCCCTGCAGACCATCCAGGTTACCCAGTTCAAAAATTAGGGGTTGAATTCAGGTGGGTACATCGCCCAGAAGACAAATGTACCCTTAGGTGACTTAGAAGGTGCAACACGCGACGGTGTGCTGGAAATGTGCCCTACTCGACGGCAGGCTACAGATCCCAAGAGCGCCCAGGTAACGGGATTGCCTGTAGCTGTGTCATCTCTTCATGACCACTGAGTTATTCTATTTATTAACCTTAATCCATTTTAATAGGTACTCCTGACCGTGGTACTCAAGAGTCCCCCTCCTAGACATGATGTAAGACAGGACAAGTGGATTAATCAAGCAAGCAAGAAGAACTACCCACGGTATCAAGGCAAGTCAAGTTAATTAGCCGTCGCAACAGCATCAAGATAAATCATGTCAGGGTAATTGTCAGGAGTGCGCCACGACGGGCCACTATCATGTCAGGTTGGTCATGTCAGGAGTGCACCACTACGGTCACTGTCGTGTTATGCTAGTTCCTTGCCATACCATGCCATGTACAATAGTCATTCCAAACATATTAAGTAAAATCAAGTTTATGACAAAAGGGCTATAGAAGAGCCAAGCTTAAAGATATAAAACCAAAACTCTAAGAGCCAATGGATTAAGCAAGGGGTCAAGGGGCAGCATACGTAGAAAAGCACGCACGCAGGGAAGCTGCGTACGCACAAAAGCACGCACGCAAGGCTCGCTCAAGTCTGCGTACCAAGGCACACTCAAGTCTGCGTACCAAGGCACACTCAAGCAGAGCAGCGTACATGAAAAGTCACGCACGCTGAGAGCAGCGTTCGTGAAAAGTCACGCACGCTACAGGGAGCAGCGTAGGTGAAAAGTCACGCACGCTGAGAGCAGCGTTGGTGAAAAGTCATGCACGCTACAGGGAGCAGCGTAGGTGAAAAGTCACGCACGCTTAGAGCAGCGTTGGTGAAAAGTCACGCACGCTACAGGGAGCAGCGTAGTTGAAAAGTCACGCACGCTACAGGGAGCAACGTAGGTAAAAAGTCACGCACGCTACAGGGAGCAGCGTAGGTGAAAAGTCACGCACGCTGAGAGCAGCGTTGGTGAAAAGTCACGCATGCTACAGGGAGCAGCGTAGGTGAAAAGTCACGCACGCTACAGGGAGCAGCGTACGTGAAAAGTCACGCACGCTGAAGGAGACACGCTTCCAACAGGAAGCGTACCCAAGTCTGCGTACGCACGCTAAAGAGCGCGCGCAGCTCAATGTGCGTAAGCTAAACAGCTCTACACACTGCTCACTGTCTTCTCCAAACAGCAAGAACACCATGGATGAACCCAAGGCTTCAAAGCATCATAACTTGGCCATCTGAACTCCAAATCCAGATTTCCAAAGTTCCAACTTGGGTAGAATTGAATGCTCTTCCACATGGAAGCATCAAAAACCCATAAAATCCAACTAAAGAGATCAAACCATGCAAAATCCAAAAATAAAAATAACTTAGATCTAGAGCAAAGGAGACTTCAAATCACAAAATACCAAGTTCTAATGTTGATCACCATGTCCTAATCTAGCAAATGAACCAAGAAAATAGGGCTCTCATGAAGTGGCAAGGTGCACTTGCCTAGGGTTGGAAGTATTGTGTAGAGGAAGGAGAAGAAGAAAAAGAAGGAAATTAATGGTGGAAGTTATGAGGAGAGAGAGTGGTAGGTGGGGGTTATAAAGAGGGTGAGTTGTGGTGGGTTGAGGGGTAGCATAGGTTAAGGTGATCCAACTCACATAAAACCGAACCAAACCAACCCAATCCCATTAAAACCGAGCCATGACAAAACCCAAAATACCGAAATACCGAAATTCCACAAGTTTGAGAAAAATAAAAATACATGCCAAAAATCCAGATACGAGTATAAATACGAAATACGGGAAATACGAAAAATGAGGGTGACAATCTTCTTTTGGATTGAGTGCGGGGGCTTCTTCAAAAGGAATCCAGAAACACAAGCCTTCACACGCGGACGAGGCTTCAAAAGGGTTCTCTTCGCCTTGAGCCTTTAAGTGGCACGCCTTTCGTGGTTCGGGGTACCTGCGTAGAGAACGAGGATCAGTACATTACACTTTGTACTGGTACGTGGCAAGTTAAGTTCCAAGCTCTCATTTGGTTGATGAGTTTATATGGCTTAGTTCATGAATGTTTCTAACCATCCTAATGATTTTCAAGCGAGCAATGACAAGCAGAATGTAATTCACGTTGGAACTTACCCACGGCGGGCCACGCCGTGCCTTATGAGACTTACCATGTTCTTTCCTGTCAATTTCAATTGTTATCATTTTTTCATGCCAAGTGCAATATTACGTGTAATTGGTCACTGACACCACAAGCCATCCTGGACTTATAGCTTTATTAGTCGGGGCCCTTTCAACGCAAGTAGCGAGCTCCGCTGAAAGTCCCCGCCTAACCCGTGCTATCATCCAGCACAGCTATACCATGTTTCCTCCTAGGCCGAGTCGGTCCCGTGGCCCCGGGATGTCGCTCGAGGAAACTTTCTCCTTGTCGACAAGTTGTCCAATGACCGAGTTAAGACATTATTCAGTTATTAAGGTATAGCCTTCGTTCTCTTGAAACTTAATCATTTTACCGTGCTCGTGCCCTTGCATTCATTCTTTCTTCCGCAACAACACTATCGATTTACTTAAGAAAGGGTCGAGAAGAGAAGGGTCAGCCACTCACCTTGAGTTTACTTCTGGCGAGAGAACTTGTTGGTCGCGCTAGACGTCGCCTACGCGATTACCTGAAATCACACAAGCAACTGATTAGAATACTGTATTATTCAAGAAGTTCGATAGGAAATGCGAGTTCGAAATGCAAGCCATGAAAACCATCGAAAACATTCACGAAAACGCATTCAGAAAACAAAGCCAAAACCAACGCAAGCGGCGTGAAAAGCAGAGCAACGGGAGGTCTCTCCCGACTCAGCCGCAGAGTCAATCCTCGAGGCGCAACCCGCTGAATATGGGACTTGGTTCCGAAGAAGACATTCCATAACGAGGATTGGATCTTAATTCAACCGTTCCCGTTCGATCGACTCGGTCGATTCCGACCTATCGGTCCCGACCGAATCGATAGCGACAGTGTTCCTTTCTCGCGCACCCCGTAGACGGAGTACGGGGTACGATGTAGGGACGGGGCACTACACCATAACCAACTAAGAAAAAGTTTCGTCCTCGAAACTTAAAATAGAACCTACCTCTACAAGAACAATGAAGGGAACTTTTCCTTCATTTCTGACTCAAGTTTCCATGTCGAATCTTCGACTGAATGGTTCCTCCAGAGGACGCGGACGAGAGTTATAGCACGGTTGCGGAGGAGTTTGCGCTCTAAGATTTGCACCGGCTCTTCGACATATGACAAGTCCGCCTTCAGGTCCAGCTTACCCAAATCCACAACATGGCTCAGATCATGCACGTACTTCCTCAATTGCGATACGTGGAAGACGTCATGTACCTCTGACAATGCAGGCGGCAAGGCGATTTGGTAAGCTACCTGGGCGACTCGTTTCAATATTTCGAACGGTCCAACAAATCTTGGGCTCAATTTCTCCTTCGTACCGAACCTGAAAACTCCCCGCATGGGCATGACTTTCAAGAATACATGGTCGCCTTCCGAGAACTCGAGGGGGCGTCGGTGCGTATCGGCATAGCTTTTCTGTCGACTTTGTGCTATCTTCAATCTTTCCCGTATTAACTTGACCTTCAGCACGGTCTTCTCCACCAGCTCCGGACCAAGTATCTGTCGTTCCCCGACTTCATTCCAGCAAATAGGCGATCTGCACTTTCGTCCGTACAAAGCTTCATACGGCGCCATTTGGATGCTGGACTGATAGCTGTTGTTGTATGCAAACTTGGCTAGCGGTATAGGGACGTCCCAACTTGACTTCAAGTCGATCGCACAGAGTCGTAACATGTATTCGAGAATTTGGTTCACCCGCTCTGTTTGGCCGTCAGTTTGAGGATGATAAGCTGAGCTGAAATTCAATTTGGTCCCCAGTGCTGAATGAAGACTACTCCAGAAGCACGCTACGAACCGTCCATCCCGATCAGAGACAATAGAAACTGGGATCCCGTGCAGCCGAACTATTTCATCAAGGTATATCTGAGCAAGGCGGTCGACGCTCCAAGTAACTTTGATGTCGATAAAGTGTGCTGACTTGGTTAGTCGATCGACGATGACCCAGATGGCGTCGTTTTCCCGCGGCGTCCTCGGCAAGCCAACAACGAAGTCCATAGTGATGTGATCCCATTTCCACTCTGGAATGGCGAGGTTCTGCATCTCCCCGCCCGGTCACTGGTGCTCGGCTTTGACTTGCTGACAGGCCATACATTTTGACACGAAGAGCGCTACGTCCCTTTTCATGCCGTGCCACCAAAAGACAACGCGGAGGTCCTTATACATCTTGGTGCTGCCAGGATGCAAAGAATATTTTGCATCGTACGCCTCCGTTATTATCTCCTTTCTAAGTTTAGCGTCGTCCGGTACGCATAGCCGTCCCTTCACGCGCAACACTCCCGACTCGTCTTCTGCAAAGTCGGACGCTTTCCCTGTTGATATCAGCTTCCGCATCTTCTCCAGGTAGGGGTCGTCCTTCTGTGCAGACTTGATCCTCTCCAGTAGGCTCGGTTCCACCCACAGTTGTGCCAGTTTCACGTCTCTGAAACGAACTCGGAGCTCGATGCCCATTCCTTCCAAGTCACGCAACAGTCGGTCATTGATGCATAACGAAGCTAAGTACTTCCGGCTCAGCGCATCCGCTACCACATTTCTCTTGCCCGGCGTGTAGTCGATTAATAAGTCATAGTCTTTGATTAGTTCGAGCCATCGCCTCTGCCGCAAATTAAGTTCTTTCTGGGTGAAGAGATACTTGAGGCTTTTGTGGTCCGTATAAATCCGGCACGCCACGCCATAGAGATAGTGACGCCACAGCTTCAACGCGAACACAATTGCCGCTAGTTCTAGGTCGTACGTGGGGTAGTTCTTCTCGTTCGGCTTCAACTGCCAGAAAGCAAAAGATATCACCTTATCCCTCTGCATGAGCACATACCCCAAGCCCTGGCCAGAAGCATCGCTGAAGATTTGAAATCCCTCCATCCCTTCAGGAAGAGCAAGTATCGGGGCCGAAATGAGCCGTTGTTTGAGCTCTTGGAAGGAAGCTTCACAGTCGTCTGACCACTTGAATGCGACTCCTTTCTGGGTGAGACGAGTCAACGGCGATGCGATCTTCGTGAAGTCCTTCACGAAGCATCGGTAGTATCCCGCCAAGCCTAGGAAGCTTCGAATTTCGCTAACTGATGCGGGCCATTTCCAATCAGCAACTGCCTCGCCTTTCTTCGGATCGACTGTGATGCCCGCGGTGGAGATGATGTGTGTCACGACCCGCTCCCGAATAATCGGACACGAGTCGGACACGCCCAGCCTTCATTGTTAGACACAATGAAGTAAGTTGTACCAAGCTAGGGAAAACTAACCAGATAAACATGAAAGTATAGAATCACAGCATCTAAAAACGTATCCCAGAATGATCACCATAATCCACAAATTCAGATATCATAATATACCAGAATCAACAGGAATGAAAAGTGCTATGAACTCTAAAGTCAATATCTCAAAGTAAAGCTAAGTAATCTAAACCTGAAGCCTCAAGCTAAGCCTCATCCTGCTCAGCTAAATCCTGGGCTCTGGCCCATAGAGTAGAACAATGTCCTGCAAGCATACCTGCAACATATCCTATTCAGGAGCGGAGCAAAGTACAGTTCTAGGTAATGAAACATGAACATGATATGAAATGTGTACAGGGGTACATGAAAAGATATACAGGAATGTACATGAAAGTAATACAGAAAATGAGTACAGGATCTATAGTACAAGAATGTAAAGTACATGAACATGTAAAGTACAGGAATGAAACTATAATCCTGAAGTACCAGACATGACAAGTGCACAATATCGAAATACATCTAGTCCATGTGACCGGCTGGGGTGAGTACAGGAGCATGCACAGGAGTACATGAATATGGTACGACTTAGGACCCGCGTGCACAGTGCGAGGCCTAAGCTAGGTACAGAAATATATAGTAACCGGGATTGGTCACATGGCTAGTGTATTTCCCCACCCGACACTAATAAGTACAAGAGCAAGGGTACAGGAATACAGGAGTACAGGAGTACATGATATCGTGCCATGACGTGTCACAAGAAAGCGTATAAGAATGTAAATGCACAAAACCGTAGAAAAGTACTTGCCTGGCTCCGGAAAGTACTGGTAATCAGGAACTGGATGTCTTCCTGTTTTTAGTAGGTACAAGTTGGTTAATTACATATCATCATTAATTAGCTATACTAATCCTAACTGTTTGTAATGAGATATGGGACTACTAACTATACTCTTCAATTAATACAAGGATCACCACCCCTACTGTTAAACGACACTGATGCTCAGAGACTACTATTCCTTCAATCATCAAGGCTTGATACTATAGTCAGCAACCACAAAAAGGAAAACCCATTAACTTGTCATGCTCATAGTTCCTATTCTACCGTTTTAATAGAAGATAGAAAGGTAACACTCAATATTCCAACATAATGGAATGGCCTCAAGTGGCATCAACTCTGACCTATTTAAAAACAAGGAATTTTTCCCAGATAAATACTTCCAGAAATAAGCACTCAACTCTTCTTATCAATTCCTTGTATTGAACCAAGTAACTTTAACTCAAATCCAAATAAAGAACTGAAACAACCAACAGCTATGGAATAACTAGAATGAGTTAATACTGGCCAACCAACAAATCTACAAAATGAACTCACAGCAACTCATGCATACATAAAAAAAACAAAGATACTATTACAACCTTTCGGCCTTAGTGAATAGCATTAAAAAAATAATCCCAAAGCCAAACTATTAATAAACCAACTAAGTCCTGCCATACTCTAACTTGACATGGCTTCAGTAGTTCAGCAGCTACCAATTAGTTTCCCGCCCATATTCTTATTCGAGTTATATAGCAACCACACTCAACTGGACCACAGTCGACACCAACCTGGACATGGCTGACACAATCTAACCAAACCAACATCAACATCCTGCAGTCCGACATCAACCTGGAAACGTTGGTCAAGACCTTGCCATCAACTCCCAACTCTAGACACGAGCACATACTACGGAAAACAATTTATACCATACTTGAAAATCAAACCTGCACAAGAATTTGAAAATCCAATGGCTACTACTCTTTTCATTCCCACAGTCAAAACCAGAACTCAAAACCACAAGTTATATAATTGAATGAAAGAATATATACAATCTAAAGTAGAAAAACAAAAATAGAAATCTTAATCAATAGACTATAAATAATCTGCACTTCAACTCGAAAATCCTCTGTACATGACTCGTCTTTGAAAACACACACGCTAAGTTGAAAATAAGCGCACAGCAGGACACAACCACTGGCCGGACACGAGCCAAACGATACGCCCACATGAACACGATACATGGTTCGAACACTGCTCCTGGACATAACCCAGCTATAGCTGACACAGCCAACACCACAACAAGACCGATCCTGCCCAACACCCCGATATTCAAAGAAGAGCAATAGAGATTCAATGATCGACGGAATTAATAACATAAATACCTGAAGAAGAACAACAGACTCAAGATTGTGTCTCCCAGAGGTCGGACATGGTCCAAAGCAGAAGACACACCTCCCCTTATCTTCGAATGTAGCTGCAAATTCACGAACACAATCCGAATAGAGAACAGAGAGGAAATTCAATACATCGAAATCAACTCAGATTCTCAAACTTGTCAAGATCGAGAATTGACATATTGATTCAGAATTTACCAGTAACTAAATCTTCCACTGCTACGCACTCGATCGAATCACGACGAACTCGATCAAAACTCCCAACGCAAATTCCCGACTGAAACTTGAAATCACAATCCAATTTCATCCGATCGAGTTATCCACGGACATTCGATCCAAAATAACAGAGGAGACAGGGAATTAGGGAAATAGCAAGATTACTTCTAAACTCTAGATCTGATAATTAGAAAATTGACTTAACTTACCAAGGATTTGAACTCCGGATCGGGGAGGATGCGAACTCGAGATCGCTAGAGGAAAGTGAGATCGACTGTGTTGATTGTCGGAGAAAACTCTCTCGCCATTGCTGCTGGTGTCGTCGCCGTAAGGTGATCGCACTGCCAGAGAAACGTAACGCCATCAAATGCTCGATGCCGGAAAGTGCTCTAGCTGTCGGTGAGTATGGACGAAGTCACGGGAGAACTCACTGTGGAGAGCAACGGCCAGTCACCGCCGGAAGGATCTCGCCATCGCTGCCATGGAGAAGTAGTCGTTACCAGTATTGTCTAGCCGCCGGCTCTGGAAGAGGCCCCGCCGTTGTGGAGAGGTCGCCGCTAAAAAGGGAGCCGCCTCGCCGAGAGAAACCGTCGACGAAAGGGTGGTTTAACCGAGAGGAGAGGGCCACTGCCGTTGTCGTCGAAGATTACGCCGAGATCTCAAGGATGATGCCGAACTCCTAATCGCCGTCGTCGTCGATGCCCATCGCCGGAGGGGAAGAAAATTAGGGTTAGGCTAAGCGAGTTTGGGGAGAACCTTCTCGGAAAAGAACTCTCAGAAAGATATGAGAAGAGAATACTCTCTCTCTCTCTCCAACGCAGTGGTTTTAAATAAAGAGTAAATGTGTACGTTTGCACATTACCCCCTCCAACTCAGCTGTTTACATAACAGCCCTTCCGCCCCGAGTTTTATTCAAAAAAAACCCTTGTTGTTCCATTATTTCAGGAGAAGTAAAGAAAAACAGTTAGTAATTCAATGGTGGACCCAAAGTTGTTGTAACAACTTTTCAAATTTGAAAAATAGTCCAAAATAATTTCCCTCCAAAATATATCATCCAAAATTTATTATTTAAAACCATTTATTATTTAAAGCTAATAATAACAAGCATATAATTTTAGAAATTTAATTATTTATTTTAAAAAACCGAAAAGTGGAGTTACAATGTGCCCAAGGAATGAGACGCTGTTCAGCCAGAACTCGCACTTGCTTATCTTCGCGTACAACTGATTCTCTCGAAGGGTTTGGAGTACCGTCCGCAGATGCTCTGCATGTTGCGCTCGATCCTTCGAGTAGACGAGGATGTCGTCGATGAAGACTACTACGAACTTGTCAACGAACGAACGGAAGACCTGATTCATTAGATCCATGAAGACGGTAGGGGCGTTCGTCAGACCGAACGGCATTACCAAGAACTCGTAGTGGCCATAACGAATGCGGAAGGCAGACTTCGGCATGTCATCTGGCTTGACTTTGAGTTGGTGATAACCCGATCGTAGATCAATCTTCGAAAACACCGTTGCACCTTGGAGCTGGTCGAACAAGTCGTCGATGCGGGGCAGACGGTATTTGTTTCGGACGGTGGCTTTGTTCAATTCCCGATAGTCGATGCAGAGCCGCATCGATCCATCCTTCTTCTTCACGAATAGCACGGACGCAACCCACGGCGAGACACTCGGACGGATAAACCCTCTATCAAGTAATTCCTGAAGTTGTGCCTTCAATTCCTTCAATTCTGCAGGGGCCATTCTGTACGGAACTTTCGAGATCGGCCGGGTGTCGGGGAATGTATCGATGGTGAACTCTATTTTTCGATCGGGCGGCATGCCGAGTAGCTCGTCCGGGAACACATCTGGGAATTCTGCCACAACATCGGTCTGACCCGCGTTTTCACCATCCTGTCGCATGTCTCGAACGGAAGCTAGATAGCCTTCGCACCCGGAATGCAGCATCCGTCGAGCAGATATTGTGGAGATCACCATGCAGGTCGACGACGCCTCACCACACGAGTAGCAGAATTCAGGCACTCCAGGCATGCGGAATGTGACATTCTTTTCGGCGCAGTCTATGGTTGCGTTGCACGGCCCGAGCCAATCCATTCCCAGAATGATGTCAAAGTCCTTCGTGTCTAGAACTATCACATCCAGACCGATCTTTTGACCGTCGATACAGATAATCCCGCCGACGCAAGCTAAGTTTGTGAGAATTGGTGTGCCCGAAGGTGTGTTTACGCTAAGGTCGAGATCTAATGATATTACAGAAAATTTGTACTTGTAATCCCCCAAAATTTTGGAGGATTTTTTTCTTTTCTTTTTGAATATATGTTGATTAAATATTTAGTTGGAATTTATTTATCTTTTATTATTATTAGTAAGATCAATATTATTATGTGTAATTTAAATTACGGAATTTATATTATTGGTAATTGATTTAAGAAGGTATTTATTAGTCCTGCTATAGCAATAGCAGGTAAATATTTATACAAACATTTGTGCAAGTATATTAGGAATATTCTTGGATTTTAAGGAATTTGCATTATTTTAAATTTTACGTATTTTTCACAAATAATGAATAGCTTTGAATTTAAGCATTGAAATTATTTTAATATTAAGAGTAGCAGTAGTGGCTACACTATAGGTAATTTGGTACAAGAAAGTCTTTATTAAAATATTTTAGAAAATAATTTTTATTTTCCTTTTCTCCTAAAAAGTTTACAAATTTTATTTGGACTAAAAAGCAAGTATGAATATACTTGTTACTAGGATTGTATATATATATATATATATATATATATATATATATATATATATATATATATATATATATATATATTGAGTTTTCTGTAAATATATATTAATCCCACAACACTCCTGAGACCCGACCCCATTATGCTAGTAACAACCATCCTGCTTCTAAAGACCCAACCGACCCCCATGTATTAGCTAGGATCCCGACCCCCATGTACTAGCTTGTATACATTATTAATACCACAATGCTGCTGATCCCAACCCCATGTACTAGCTAGGATTCCGACCCCTATGTGCTACTAAAGCTCGATCACAAGAGAACCCTTGTTACTTCTAAAGCCCGAACAGAGAGGACCCCCCTGTTGCTTCTAATATCGAACGCAAGAGAGTGCGAGATTTAAATCCGATTCTACCCAAATCTTTACCAAATCATATCCAATTCTTCCTCTATGCAATCAAATCCAAATCTTCGACCCCAAATTAAAATCCAGGATTAGGTAGGAATCCCAACAAACCGAGTATTAATCTGGATATCTAGAACCCAACCTAGCGGCGGTTGAAAGGAAGAACCCACCAGACTTCCTTCGCGTGTGTGCAAAAATCCTTGCGTCCAGGAGAGCCCCAGCCCTAGGCACATCATTCCAGCCAATCGTGCCACCTGTTCGTCGCCCCGATCGCCGTCAACCATTTGGAACGACACGAAACAGAGAACGCCCTGTTTTTCCCTCAACAGCGAGGTACCTCCCTTAACAACCATTTTTCTTCGCACGTAGTCGATAATTTTCGATCCCGAGAGTTGTGATGTAGAGCCTATGTTACCCTCTAGAAGGCCACCCATTAGTACCAGGAAGGATCACACCATTGAGTCGAAAATTTGACTCAAAAACCACGAAAAACCAACTGTTGCTGACAGTGGGAAGCAGCCCAACCACCCATGTTTACTGTCAAATTCTGATCAATCCCGAAGAGGGTATTTGAAAACTTTTGAACAACATTTTAGCCAACATATAGAACTTCAAACCTCTTCTTTTAGTTTAATTTTCCTTCCCCTGTATGTAAAGATTTTTAAACCCAAAGTTTATGAAAAATCAGTTTTTAAAACATCAAAATTTAACAAAATCAACCGATACGACGTGCGCCCCGACAAACCGGGCGACGTGGTGGTGTACTATACGCATCGAAAGACGCGTATGGATGTTACCGACGTGTGGGAACTGACGGGACTCGATTTCGTTGTGTGTGCGCGACGAAATCAGTGTGTATCCTTCGAGATACCCCCGTATCGACGTTTTGCAAACTAGCCTATAACTTCATGCACGTTCGTCATATCGAGACGAAACTTGCGCCATCAGGACCGTATTGCTTTTCTGGTCCTGTATGCCAAGTTTGGTCCGATTCTGAGAAGGTTAAATCGGAACGCCTTTTTGGCGGGTCCGCGACCCGCTCTTACGGGCGATTTTGTGCACGACCCTCCGAAATCCAACTTTGGACATACGATTGGGTTCGTCTCCTCAAACTGGATCCGTAGACATATAGTTTGACGACTTTAGAGACCGTAGGTTCTGGCACGTGTTTCGGTGCAAAACGGGTCCAACGGTGGACATCATTTTGACCCGAAATTACGATTTTGCCCCTATTTCAGAATTAGACTTTTGGACAGGCGTTTCCTAGGTATTTCTTTCATGCCAAATCTGTTCGTGATGTTTATTTCAGCATCCGAGGTCGTCCGTAGAAGTTGGCATTCATTGCTTCCATATTCTGACGATTTGAGTTACCAGGCGTCGCCATTCTGCACACTACCTCCAGGCAAGATACCTTGCCACCAGCTGTTTATTTATTTAGCTCATATTTCATGTATTGTTCATTATTTTCTTTATGCAAAATAAACTGTGATACATGGCATAACCTGTTAGAACTTACTGTTCATTTATATTTCCTGCTGTGTATTATTTTTTTATATATTAAACCTAGATTTAAGGGACCACCTTTGTGTGTTGCATTCATTGGCCTTGACACGTTGTAAACACGAAGTTGTGAGTCACATATAGTACTCGGACATGCGTGATTGGCTGGCCACCGGTACGCATAAGCCGTGCGATATGATTAACCGCTAATAGAGGTTGCATGTTATTTGGACTTAGCGGTTAATAGAGGTTTTGTGTTGTGGATACAACATAGTAGGCATTGGACGGGAAGGACAATTCCTTAGCGTATGGGCTTCGATGCACTTTTCCTTTTGTAACCCGTGAGCTCCGCCGGAGACGCGGGTCAGCTTACCCAGGATTACTGACGGCCACTGACGTTGTGCGGAACGTTATGCTCTTATTGATTGAGCCTCTGGTGCACCAAGGGGGGACTAAGCCGATCCTATTTAGCCAGGGCCGATGCGCAGGAAGGATTGTTCTTAACTACATTTCACTTAGAACGGTTAGGCACCTTTATCCGTTAGGTACGAGTACTTTTGGGTACTTGTATCTGACCATGGCTTGGAACAATAACTTATCGCAGATTAGTTCATCACTTCTTGTCCTTGTTTGGTTGTAGGTGTGGCTTACTACTTCGATGAGAAGGTATTGAACCTTGTTGGGGTCCGGATACCATATTGGATTCATAGCATGGATAGATACGTCATCGTGAATTAGTTTACCATCTCCTGTCCTTGTTTGGTTGGGGGGATGGTAGGCTAGTTCAATAGGTGTGTATTGGACCATGTTATGATCTGATTTTACTTATTCTTATTGAGCAGTATTTATTCAGTTTATGTGGCATGTTCTTTTTGTATCTTGTTACGTCCCTCTGAGGACCTGGTGATCTCTCCAGGTATAGGTGTGCAGGACTTTCCGTAGGAGTATGGCTCCAGTATTGACGCATCCTTCACGCTTGAGCGAGTAGTACCTTCTGATCACAGCTGCCCCTATTGGGTCAAGGAGCCTATTTAGTCGTCATTTCTTATTCTATTTATCTTAGAGGTTGGATTCTATTTCCTTTCAGTTTATTCTAGTACCGGTAGTGGATTTGTCTCCGCCCGGTCAACAGTTACATTTTGACATTTACTTTGATTCGTGAGTTACCATTTTCTTTATATTTACTGTGGATGAGATTAGCTTTTACCTGTGACTATCTGTTATTATTATTCACAAAACAGCTTATGTGTATATTTGAGATTTCCATATATTGGAGTATATCTCGTATATATGCAGCTGGCATGCTACGTTCCTAGTCCTACGTATTTTGAGACTGGGGCGTTACAGTGCTCAGCGGCAAAGTTCGTCGATATAAACTATGCGAAGCGCCTGAATCAAATAACACACGAGCAGGCACATTATTGAATTTTAGTATACCTGACACTACTGCATCTGATGCCAGCGCTTCGTCTCGAGTCATGGCGTAGACGCGGCCCTGAGTGTTGGGGCGACGATCTCGGCCATTTTACGGTACGAGTTGAGTGGGCGGAGGAGGTCGAGGCGCCTGTCCTCGATTCTCTTGACAGTTTTATTGTTGTGGTGGTGCGTTGCGATTTTGTCTTCGAGCCAAACAATCTGCCATTAGGTGCCCCCTTTTTCACAAAAGAAACATCCCCCCTCGAAGACCGCACAGTCCCTTTCAGTGTGCCCGTGGTGGTTGCACTTGGTACAGGGAGGAGATGGGTTCTGTCCTTTATAGCCGCCGTTGTTTGGACGCTTTGACGCGTAATTGTTGCCTCCCGTATAGCTAGGACGTTTGTGATTGGAGTGGCGCACAACGTCGTCAGCACCGGAAGGATGCAGTTTCTCAAGGCGGAGAGCGTGATTCAGAGCCTCGCCCACAGTCTTGTACTTCGGGACCCCGACATGCGCGCCGATAGAGTATCGCAGACCCACTTCGAACCGTCGCACGCGACACTCCTCTGTAGGCAGAAACGTACTAGCAAACTTTGACAACTTGTTGAATTCTGCGGCGTACTATTCTACTGTCCGATTTTCCTGCCTCAACTGCATGAATTCATTCTCCTTCGCTTGACAAACGGCTGACGAAAGGTACTCGACTTCAAAGGCCTTGCGGAACGTGCCCCAAGAGATCGGCGCTGAGTTGTTGTCGCATCGGATCGCTCGCTTATGTACGGCCCACCAGTCGTGCGCGTTCAACCGTAGCTGAAGTTGTACGCAGGCGACTTGCTTGGATTTTTCAATGCCGAGCAGCTCGAAGTGATCTTCCAGCTCTTCCAACCAGTCTATTGCCATGGAGGGACCCTCGGTGCCACTGAAGGAAGTGCGGCACGCCTTCTTGAATTCTGACACTTCAAAGTTATACTTTTTCAGTGTCGCTGGTTGACGCTCGGGCTCCGCCGTGTCGACTTCAATGGATTGGATCGTCGGCCCGGTGGCAGTAGGTGTGGTGACGGTAGGCGCAGTCACAGAATTTCCTTTGGCCGCCATTGTTTGGACGATCTGCTACAGGGTATCCAGCTGCTTTTGTTGAAGTTTCGCGTTTGCGTCGAAGCGAGCTTCGAACTGGGCCTGTCGTTCCTCTGTCTGTTGATGTCGAATCTCGGACTGGTTCCGTTGTGCCTCCATCATGCGCAGCATCCTTTCGATGGTATCGTTAGAAGGTCCGCCCCGCGAACGACGAGAACTACTAGAGTCGCTAGAAGCGCTCTGCTCTCGCTCGGCCGTGGGTTCCGTCACTTCTGCGATATGAAGGCAAATGCATCAGTCACAAATTATTACGGGCTCATTGTATGGAACAACATATCTCATCGATGCGAGGTCAAAGGTTTAGAACTCTAGACGCGAGGCCAAATGATGTAAAGCCGTGCTCTGATACCATTATGTCACGCTCCGATTTCGTATAATCGATAGTCGTCCTCCGGGCGTGATGCCGTGCGAACCTAAGTTGCGATCGTACAAGGCGTAGTCATAAGGTCATCCGAAACACAACATCAAGTTAGAGTACGCAGAGAAATTGATTGACACATTTGAAATCGAAGTAAACTTTTTCATTGATAATAAAACTTCATTTACATTGACTTCATTACAATCATTGCCGCGCGGGCTACAACATGACTCGACTTACAAAATGAACGCCGATGAGATTGTCGTTCCATACATTACATCCCTTTTTACAAGCAAAAACATAACACTTTCCACCTGCTATCGAGGCGAGTCGATTTGTTATCTTTTTTTGGACTGAGTGCAGGGGCTTCTTCAAAAGGAATCCAGAAACACAAGCCTTCACACGCGGACGAGGCTTCAAAAGGGTTCACTTCGCCTTGAGCCTTTAAGTGGCACGCCCTTCGTGGTTCGGGGTACCTGCGTGGAGAGCGAGGATCAGTACATTACACTTTGTACTGGTGCGTGGCAAGTTAAGTTCCAAGCTCTCATTTGGTTGATGAGTTTATATGACTTAGTTCATGAATGTTTCTAACCATCCTCATGATTTTCAAGCGAGCAATGACAAGCATAATGTAACCACGCCTTATGAGACTTACCATGTTCTTTCCTGTCAATTTCAATTGTTATCATTTTTTCATGCCAAGTGCAATATACGTGTGATTGGTCACTGACACCACAAGCCATCCTGGACTTATAGCTTTGTTAGTCGGGGCCCTTTCAACGCAAGTAGCGAGCCCCGCTGAAAGTCCCCGCCTAACCCGTGCTATCATCCAGCACAGCTATACCGTATTTTCTCCTAGGCCGAATCGGTCCCGTGGCCCCGAGTTGTCGCTCGAGGAAACTTTCTCCTTGTCGACAAGTTGTCCAATGACCGAGTTAAGACATTATTCAGTTATTAAGGTATAGCCTTCGTTCTCTTGAAACTTAATCATTTTACCGTGCTCGTGCCCTTGCATTCATTCTTTCTTCCGCAACAATACTATCGATTTACTTAAGAAAGGGTCAAGAAGAGAAGGGTTAGCCACTCACCTTGAGTTTACTTCTGGCGAGAGAACTTGTTGGTCGCGCTAGACGTCGCCTACGCGATTACCTGAAATCGCACAAGCAACCGATTAGAACACTGCATTATTCAAGAAGTTTGATAGGAAATACGAGTTCGAAATGCAAGCCATGAAAACCATCGAAAACATTCACGAAAACGTATTCAGAAAATAAAGCCAAAACCAACGCAAGCGGCGTGAAAAGTAGAGCAACGGGAGGTCTCTCCCGACTCAACCTCAGAGTCAATCCTCGAGGCGCAACCCGCTGAATATGGGACTTGGTTCTGAAAAAGACATTCCATAACGAGGAATGGATCTTAATTCAACCATTCTCGTTCGATCGACTCGGTCGATCCTGACCTATCGGTCCCGACCGAATCGATAGCGACAGTGTTCTTTTCTCTTGCACGCTGTGGACGGAGTACGGGGAACGATATAGGGACGGGGCACTACAGATCGCACTACCTCCTGCCTTGGCTGATGTGCACGATGTTTTCCACGTTTTACAACTTCGAAAATACGTGCACAATTAAAGTCATGTGGTTAGCTTCGATCAATTGGAGCTACGTACTGACTTGTCTTACTCGGAGGAGCCTATACAAATTTTGGACCGCAAGAAGAAGGTGTTACAAAATCGGTCGATGTCCTTGGTCCGCGTGCTTTGGCGGAACCATTCAACTGAAGAGTCGACGTGGGAAATGGAGGCAGAGATGAAAGAGAAATATCCTCCGTTGTTCGTCTAAATTAAGGTCAGACCCTTGTTCTTAAGTTTCGGGACGAAACTTTTTCTTAGTGGTATATTATGTAGCGCCCCGCTTTCGATAGGCGACGGACTTCATAATATGCTTGAGCCTAGCCAGATCGGCCGGGAACTTAGATGGCCATCTGACTCGATCGCTAAGCTTGGTAAACGATAACACCTTGCGGCATCGATCAAATTAATTTGGACGAATGTTACGAGAATCGATCCAACTAATGGAACGACTTCTTTTGGAATAAGTCCTAGATGCAGCGGACTGTGTCTCGGCGAGTGAGCTCTATATAAGAGTCCCTACGATGGGACCAGACCGCTGTATGGTTTTCTCAGAGCTTTTGCAGCTGGGTTTTGATGAAGTACTTTCGCGTCGTTTTCCTGGATACAATTACAAATTTCGAAGCGAGGGAAAAAGAAGGAATTCTAACAAAGTGTTGGTGCCATTGCAGGAGCTCGCGTAACTAAAGCTTGACGTTGCAAAGCGCTTCGACGATTGGCATGAGCAAAAAAATCGGTGGGTGATTCGGCCCCTTCTTTTCTACTATGTCCCGCAAACAAATTCCTTGCCTCGAATTCATTCAAATCGACGATGCCAAGTTAATTGCATGCCAATCCACTAAGGTCAAGAACTCGGGAAAAATGTATCGATTTAGAGTAATCTACTCTAAAAAATACAAGTTTATCACATAAACCAGAAAGTTTAAGGTTCTAGTAAAAAGATAGACTATTTCACGTGCTGCAAAATAATATGAAACGTCGATCGTGAGTTATGATGCCTCGGACAATTTGGTGCCTACGGGACGCTAAATCGGGAGTACGACTTTGGGAAAAATGAATCGTTGCATGAGTTGGGGAAAAATGATAATGTCATTCAATACTGTCCACGCTATACAAAACTGTTGCATATATTAAACTGTTCACGCATTGGCATAGTCATGGACAGCTTGTGCACAAGTTGATTTTTCTCGAATCGGTGGCCGGGGCATTGGAATCGAATCGACCTAGGGGAATGAATAATCGTGCTTCGGCACTGATGCATTGCGGGACCGTCAGTCAGGCTTGCAACCTAGACTGAACGGGCCGAAATGCCATTGAGATAGTCCTACGTGGTGTGTAACACCAATGACCGCGCATATAAGATAGTAGCATGCTCACCTATTGTCGTATGCAGGTAGTAAATATTATCTCTGTTTTCATGCAGGGACGAGCACGGTCGTGGTAAGAAATGTGATAAACTGCTACGTTTTACTGTATGCTTTATTATTCAAAGATGGCTATCGACATGAATGAATTCATTTAGTTCTAAATAGAAAGACAACTCTAAAGCATGCCTATCTTAACAATCAGAATTAGTTTAGACGAGTGGGTTAGTCTCGTCCACTTAGCAAGTGCGCTAATCTCCTTCCCCAATTTCCCAGGTGCGACGGGTGCTCTAAACTAAACTGAAGCTGAAGTGGAAAGAGGCATTTTGAAGCTCTTCCTATGCTGAAGTATTTTGAAGCCAATTCAATCGATGGCTTATGTATAAAGGGGCAAATGTATGGAACAAAAAGTGTTAGTTCAGGTAGCTTGTCGAGTCTATTTCTTTCTGTTTTCAATCAATGTAGTCGCAACGGCATCCAATGTAATTATGACTTGCACTTCGTTGCAAGCTATGAATGAAAAGCAAATTTCTATCTTCCTATACTGTGTCTTATTCTGATGTGATTTGTGAAGTTTCGACTTGGCATATTAATATGCAAATCAACGTAACGTTCTTACCTTGTACAAGTGCAAACCCAGACTCGTACAGTATCACGCCTTAGCGAGGACGATCGAATCGGCAAAGTAACACCGGGGACGAACGGTTTGTCGACTCGGGACGTGACATAGACTGTCTAGAGGTCAAATCTAACTATATCTAACAAGTCCAACTATATCTCAATCTACAGGGTATAATCACAAGTGTGAACCAAGTGTACAAATGCCGATCAAACATTAATACACCTGATTCCACAAGAATAAAATATCATCATGAAGTACGGCTTGCTACCGTTAGCTTACTAGGGTTATCACAAATTATGGTTACTAACATATACAATTTGATGATTTCCAAACGACCACATGTACTGCAGTCTTTCCGAATTATCCAGGCTAATCATGTAAAGACAAGTGCAAGTAAATTATGCACCATCCTTAGGTGTGCTCATATAGGCATCACTCGACGGTGAGCTAATAACAAGTACAAGTAAGATACATCACTCACGGTAAGCTGAAAGTGTACCTCTCATGACAGAGATCTCTAAATTCATAGGTGGGACCGGAATAAAGGGACTGCATGTAACCTAGAAATCTCCCCTTCCAATGAATCTAGGTGAATAAACTAGTCAATTATCCTGGACATTTTTATTTAGAATTCCATGTCGTGGTATACAGGGATTCTCCATATACATGATACTCTTCTCAGGGATATGCAAGATTATACAAGATTGACATTTACAAGTAATGGGACAAGACAAGATAGCAAACCATGTTGCTATGATCATAGTGCACTGCGACTAACCACAACATGAATCGATACAAGATCAATAGATTACATCTCAAGCAAGACATGCAACATACAATACAAGTTAGGATCATGATGGACGACGCTAACATGATATCGATTTCTCGCTATCAGCGACTAGCTAAGAGTACATTGTCATAATCAGACCAACTCCAAGAAGTAGCAACATAGCACAAAGGATATCGACACATCCGAATAGTGCGAAAAGTTGTGATATGGTGCTCTAGCACGTGACAGATAAGCAATGTGTAGTGGGAACCCTCGTGCACCGGGACAGATACTGCAACAACCAAGTCCAGGCAATCAACAATCACATGAAATCATGCTTAGGCAATAGGCATTTAAGTACAAAGCAAGATCAAATAGAAAAAACCTAAAGAAAATAAAAAAATAGCAAATTTGGATGTGCCGATGGTACACTAGAAAAACATAAGTAATGGTCGAAAATTATACAGAAAAATACACTGGACTGTATACCGACGCTGTGTTGCGGTATACCATCATTGTACCAAAAAAATACAACTATGGACCACAAAAATTACACACATAATGGCATACATGTGATATACCATTTCTGTTGAAACTTCACAGTTTCAGTCCAGAAACATAATTCAATGCCAAAATCAAGTCCAATTTTTCACACGAAATCAAATCCAACAAGAAAGAATATGGATAAGTCTCGTACATCATCTAGACTAAGTTTCATGGTGGAAACTCACGTATCACTTTCAACGCTAAGTTTTTCCTAGGGTATTCAAATCAGTACCAGAAAATCATATGCCAGCTCAAAACCAAAATCGTGGCCATATCCGTAAATAAGAATCAAGAGGGAAACATAATTCACAAAAATGTTTTGGACAAAACTAAGCATATAAACCATAATAACAAGCAAATTAAAAATAAACTATATATGTACAAAAGTTTGGCAATATGTACTTGTCTAGGTCGAGATTTTAGCCTAGTATTTCTACTCCACCACTAAGAGGGATTTATAATACACTCTTAGGCCTCAAGACCTTGCCGACTTCTTACTTTTAGGCTCCAAGCTCAGGCAAAAAATGGAGAGAAAATGAAGAGAGAGAGAGGAGAAAGAAAGTTAAAGAGAGGAGAGATAAAATGAAAGGGTTTATATAGAAGGGGTGAACCATGGCCGTTGGATCTGCCATGCCATCGATCCACGACTCGAATGGATCAATCTCTCTTGTTCAAAAGAAAACCAAGAAACCAATAGACGATATGGTGAGTCAGAACCAAGAATCCATTGGACGAAAGGGCCAAACCATATTCATCCAAGGCGAGCCGTCATAGACGGTATACCTGTCTGAAGGCAACATTTTCAGTTCGAGAAAAATTCAGGGTTCTTCATTCTACGCACAGGTCCTAGTACGGGTCTATAACAATGTTAATGTGTATTCTACTAGTCTCAGTTAGTCGGAAGATAAACATGATTGTCACAAACTCAAGAAATCAAATACGTTGCATCAGTCATTAAGTATTTTCTCGAAAACTGAAAATCTAAAAAATCTAGGAATACAATGTAAAATAAATACTCTCGTATATGAATACGAATACCGATGCAGTGAGACGAGTCTCACATAACGACTCTAATTCTAGATGCTATTTTTATTATAAAAGAAACCATTTGTCCTCATTTGTTCTCGCTTTTTGGAATTTTCACCTATCATATACAAACCTCTGTACATAATACAAGCGCTTAATTTGTCAAATCTATTTGAGATATAGTTTTATTGAGTTGTAAAGGGAGACCTTCAAATTGTTGTGAGAATATCAAAGCCATTTCTTGTAAGGTTGAAGTCTACAAAGCCTTCATATCAAAGCTTGTGTCGAAGTTGACTAGTCATTCGAATAAAGCTCGTGAGTAATTAGTCGGTGATGCCTATCGCTCTCCTTTTTCGTTATACGTATTTTTAGTATACGTGTACGGAATTCTGACATCTGTCAAGTGACCCGTGTTTTGACTTGTCATGCTTAGCCTTATCTTGGTTTAATTTTGACTTGGTTTAATTTGATTTGGTTCAACTTGGCATGGCTTGGTTTGGTTTGAGTTGGTTCATCATGAATGAGATTTGTATTTAAACCAACTCATCTCTCTCTCCTCCATTATTACCATTTACTTCTTCATCTTATTCTTTATTTACTCCTCCACCAAACCATAGGCAAGTGCAACTTGCTCCATGAAGGATCTTCATTTTTATTGTTCCATTCTCTTTCTTTCTTGATTCTAAGCCCCTTTAGAACTTAGAGTTTTCGGTTTTGATGTTTACATTTTCGTAGATCTAAGTTTGTATTTTTTTTTCGTTTTTTTTAGTTTTGATCTCTTAAAGCTTGCTATTTCTGAAAACTAATGGTTCCATGTTGTGGGGAATTCAATTCTACCAAATTTTGGCTTTTGAACCGCTTAATTTTTACTTATTTTGAAAAAGTTATGACATTTTTGTGTTCATGGGTTCCCGCACGACTTTGGTGCGGTCGGGACGATGAACAATGCCGTGCGTGCGATTCCTTTGCTGTGCGTCGTGCTCTCGCACTCCGTACGTCGTGCATCCGTGCGCTTGCACGATTCGTTTGCCGCATGCATGCGCGTCGTGCTCTCGTGCTCCGCGTGCAACACGTTTCGCGGCCGCGAGCCGTGCTCTTGTGCTCCGTGTGCCATGCATCCGTGCGCTATGCGTTTCGAGGCCGCACGCCTGCACAATTTGTTTGTTGTGCGCCTGCACCGTGCTGTCGCACGCCGTGACAATTTGGTTCGTGTGCGCTGCGCATTTCGCGCGCCACGCGCCTACGCGATTTGTTTGCCGTGTGCCGTGGCCAATTTTGTCCGCGCGCGTGCGAATGACTGTTTTTGCCTGGTTAAGCTATTTTGTAGCTGAAATCTTGTAAAACTAAAAGTGTAAAAGTTGTAGATCTTCGTCTTGGCTTCAAGAATATTATTGTTTCAACTTAACTAGAGTTCATATGCGATTGATAGTTTCAATCACAGTTTTTGATCTTCTTTGCATATTTACTGTACTTGGCCTAAATTATGACAACCCGACTTGATGAACTTGAACTTGAACATGATAATATGATCCCGTCTTGATAATCTTGATAGTGGTCCGTCGAGGCACACTCCTGACAAGTACTCCTGACAAGTGACAAGTAAACCTGACATGACATGTGTAATCTTGATCGCTGTTGCGACAGCCAATCCTGACTTGCTAAGTGGAACTCTTATCTTGACTACGTGGTTGATTTTCTTCATTGTGCCTATACAAGCTACATATCCTGTCTAGGACATGGATTCATGGTTACTACGGTCCGGGATTCATAATGAATCTGGCTAGGTTAACGACTAGATTGATCAAGTAGTTCATATAGTGAGATTTTCCAGTTACAGGCGATCCCGTTATCCCGGACACACCTGTAGACTTGTAGCATACCGTCGAGTAGGGCGCATTTCCAGCATACTGTCATGTGTTGCACTCTAAGTCACCTAATGTCACGACCCGCACCCATTTTTCGGGATACGAGTGCGTGTCCAAGCCAACCTACGCCGTAGTGTCGGCGGTAGAACGTTGTCAAGCCACAATACTAAAAAATCACAAATAATGCTCATTCACAATAACGAAAGCTTTACATTTGATATAAGGTACAATGTCTCATAATTTATAAGAATAACTGAATAAATACTCAACTATCTAACTAGTCTCTAGGTTTGGCCAACAAGTACACCCGCATCCCTAATGCTTCGCGTAGTCGCGACTAACCGTAAAAATATTGGTTTTCAGTTAGGAATGGAACGAGTACAATTCATTGAGTGCAGTTCCAATATATGATAACGACTATAAGACAGAGGTTAGCCATACAATACATGATGATAGAATCTACTATAACATGGTAATACAATAAACTAGAGACAAGAAGATATATGGAACATATAAAAGGGTGAAACGAGGAACAAAGCTCATCTAAGTGTATTGAAGTAATCCTTTCGATGTGTGACCGGTCTGGGATACTACACTGCGAGATCTACGAGGTCTACTTGTATGAAAATAAATAATGTCTACGAGGTCTACTTGCATGAAAATAAACAATGTCTACGAGGTCTACTTATATAAAAATAAACAATGTCTAGGAGGTCTAATTGCATAAAAATAAACAATGTCTACGAGGTGAGGTCTACTTGCAGAAATAAATAATGTCTACGAGGTCTACTTGTAGAAATAAACAATGTCTACGGTCAGATCACATATTTAATTGGTACTTTCCCTTTCCGACACGACATATAAGAAACACGCCAAGATATGAAAGAGACAATAATCAGATATAAAATGACTAACAATGAAATATAGTAATAATCAATATCGAAAACAAACAACAAATGTACTCACCTGGGGTCCTTTGTTGGTGAAACCGATAATACCAACCACTCAGTGTGCCACATAAAATCAAATTCACGCAACAGTCTTTGGGGGATGAAACAGATATTACCAACGTGTTCAGAATAGTCAAATTATAGAGGTTAGCCTACCCATAAGTCCAATTCTGGACACAGGAACAAACGATAATTTTGGGTCAAAACGGTGTCCGTTGTTGGACCCGCTATGCATCAAAAAGTGCAAGTATCTACGGTCTCTAAAGTTGTCAAACTATATGTCTACAGGTCCAGTTTGATGACATGAACTCAACGTATGCCCAAAGTTGGGTTCCGGGGGACCGTGCACGAATTCGTCCATTGGATCAGGTCGCGGGCCCGCCAAAACAACGTTCCGGTCGACCTTCTCAGAATCGGACCAAACTTGGCATATAGGACCAGAAAAATAATTCGGTCCTGTTAGCGTAAGTTTCGTCTCGAGATGACGAACATGCACAAAGTTATGGACTAGTTTGCAAAGAGGTCGATATGGGGTATCTCGACGGATACGCTTCGATTTCGTCGCGCACGCACAACAAAATTGAGTTCTGTCAAATCTCACATGTCGACAACATCCACATGCGTCTTTCGATGCTTATGGGTTGTGACCTCGTCGTCCGGTTTGTCGGGACGCACGCTGTATCGGAAGATTTCCTAAATTTTCTATTATTTTGAAAAGAGTTTTTTGTCGATTTGGGAAACCGATTTCTCGGCGCTCGGTCGATGAAATCGACTTCCGTAGAAAGGGTTACGATTCCCTATAGGTTGCTAGGACTCGGTTCAGTTGGTTTTCGAAAAATCCAAATGGTTGGTTCCAAATCTGTCTTCCAATCAGGGGGCCTTTTGGGACTGTTTCATGTTCTGTCTTGGCAATTTTTTTCGACAACTTAGTATCGATTTTCAGAATCAATGGTTAATCTCCATCAAATTCTAACTACAGGGACATCTAGAGGGTTACATAGGCTTTCAGTAGAAATTTATAGATCAAAATTTGATTGAGCGATCAAGATGAAATCGAATAGAGAAGTGGGTACCTACGGGTGTGCCGCTGCTGCGGTGTGGTTTGTGCTTGGCTGGCGCTGCCACGGCTGGAGGGGTCGGGCTCTCTCTCTCTCTCTCTCTCTCGACACTTTATGGAGGGGGTCGGGCTCGGCCTATTCCCGTAAGGGAACAGTGCTAATGGGCCATTTTATTTCTTTTCTTTTTTATTTCTTTTCTTTATTTAACTAAACCATATATATATATATATATATATATATATATATATATATATATATATATATATATATATATTGTTATATATTTGTTATATATATTTGTTATATATATATATATATATATATATATATATATATATATATATATATATATATATATATATATATATATATATATATATATATATATATACTGACAAATTATATTTTAGAAAGTATTTTGAGTTTTTGAAATATTTAGAAATATTTAGCTGAATTTAGAAAGTATTTTGATTTTGAAATATTTAGAAATATTTAGCTGATTTTAGAAAGTATTTTGAGTTTTTGAAATATTTAGAAATATTTAGCTGATTTATAGGGGAATATTTAGAAATATTTAGAAATATTTTGAAATATTTTGAAATATTTTGAAATATTTAGCTGATATTATTAATGATGCCTGCGATAGACGTCTTCCTGCCTTCGAAGATACGATTGTTCCGTTCGCGCCATACATGCCAAACTGCTGATAGAAGTTTGATTCTAGCTTTGGTGAAGATCTTCGCACCCTTGGCCTTCAATCCTTGGATCTCATCTATACAGCATTGCAGTCCATCATAATTCATGTTGGGAAGCCCCAACTGAGCTCTAAAGTGCTGCCATATGCGGCCGGCCATCGGACAGGCAAACAGAATATGATCTCTTATTTCCTCGTCTCGCTCACATAGGCTACACAAGGGATTATTGATTTGTATCCCGAAGTGTCTCAACCGGTCCTTGGTAAGCAGTCGACCCCGGATGCTTTTGTAAAGACATAACTTGAATTTTGTAACTGCGCCTTTAACCCATATGAGTTCCGCCCAAGCGACCGGGTTGCGATGGGGCCTCAGCTGCTCATACGCTGCTGTACTAGAGAATTCTCCGTCCGTTGACTCCGTCCAAAGCCACATGTCTGCTGTCGCTTCCCTCGTGATCGAAATCTGATTGATATCATTCTCGTACCATCGCCCCTCCTGCCGAGTGGCCAAATCCCAGGCGTTGTTATGGATGAGAACGTTAACAGTGTCCAGATTTCCCATGAGCTCATAAGTCAGCCATCCAAGCCTATCAATCAAGCTCTCATGCTCAATCCATGGATCAAACCATAAACTAGTTTGCCGTCCATCACTAATAACTCGGGTTATTTGCCTCTTCAACTGTTCCCGGCACCGGAGTATTTGTTTGAATGTTACGGAGAAGTTATTGTTGCTCTTTTGAACCCAGAAGCTTTCCGACCTGACATAACGACTTCTCATCCATTGGGCCCAAAGAGATGTGCCCTGTATAAATTTCCATGCTAATTTTAACATGGCAACGTCTCGTAGTATCCATAAGGACCTGAGTCCCAGTCCTCCATCTTCCTTAGTTAAGCAGAGGTCGTCCCATGAGATGGCGTGGATACCTCCTCTCCAAATAAAGTTCGCACATAAATTCTCAATCCTCTTGATTGTCTTGTTTGGAATGTACAAGGCCTGCATCCAATACATCATAATAGCAAATATTACTGCCCTGACCAATTCAATCCTTCCACCAAATGAGAGGACTTGAGACTTCCATCCTTCCAATCTGTTGGAGACGTATTGGATTAAGCCAGCACAATCAGTGTCCCGAACGGCATTACTGGATAGCGGCAATCCAAGGTACTTGACCGGGAGTTGCCCCATATTAATTTGCATTAACGCAGGCCATCGTTCCTTCTGAGGGCAATCTTTGTTGACATACATCATACTTTTGTCTTGATTAAGCTGAAGGCCAGACATTTTTTTAAACTCCTCCAGAATAGTTAGTAGAGAAGTAAAACCGCTCTCCGAAGGCTCCATAAAAACCAGTAGGTTGTCTGCATATATAAGATGCGATATACTCGGAGAAATACGATGGTAAAGTGGTCGAATATTACCCAGAATAACCGCGAGGTCCATCTTGCATGTGAAGTGCTCCATGACAGTGGTAAATAAATATGGGGAGAGGGGATCTCCTTGACGCAGTCCCCGGTTGCTTCCGAAGAACCCCATTGGTTGCCCTTTGATGAGTATCGAGAATGTAGGCGTAGTAATGCACACCCGAATCCTGTCGACCCACCATCTGGCAAATCCCATACTTTGTAAAACCTCGCACACAAAATCCCTGTTCACCATATCATACGCCTTCTGTAAATCTAGTTTAATACACCCTTTCCGTCCTCCAGCCTTGTTGAATTCACGTACAAGTTCGTGTGCCAGTAGGCAGTTCTCCGCAATGGCCCTTCCTTTTATGAATGCAGCTTGGTTTAATGAGATGAGTTCCTGCATCAAACATTGCATTCTAGAAACCATGACATTAGTAATAATTTTGTATATGAAGTTACAGCAGGCTATTGGCCGATAATCTCCCAATCCGGAAGCTCCTTCCTTTTTCGGAATCAGTGTTAAAAAGGTGTGATTAATCTCTTTCAACAAGCGGCCAGTTTTGAAGAAGTCCTGTACCATATGCAGAATAGGAGTGCGGAAGTGGGCCCAGTGCTGTTTGAAGAACCCCGCATTGAACCCATCCGGTCCAGGGGCTTTATTGATGTCCGCACGTTTTACTACCTGCTCGATCTCCTCCATAGTGATTTCGCTTCGAAGATTCGTATTACCTTCATCTGTGATGAGTCTTTTGCATATTATTTCTGGAAAGGTAGTCGGGTAATCTGTTTGGTTGTACAACTTGGTATAGAAGGAGATAGCCTCATTAGCTATCATACTATCTTCAGTAAGTACCCTCCCGTCATCATCAATAAGTGATCCGATGGAGTTCCTATTCTGCCGGGCTCTGATCGTAGAATGAAAGAATTTGGAACCCCGGTCCCCCTCCTTGAGCCACACGCATTTGGCTCGTTGCTGTAGCTCCACTTCTTCCTGAAAACGGAGTCGCCGGATTAGCTCCTGCATGGCAATTTCCTTGCCTGCTAGTGTCGGGTCCAACGGGGAGAGTTGAAGCTGGCTTTGGATCTCAGCAAGCTCCTCCTCCTTTTCTGCTAGATTATTGGCCGGCCGCGTGCAGTTCCAAGTCTTCAGTGCCTTCTTTATATGTTTGAGTGTTTGGACGATACTGTATTGGATGTTACCATGGTGGTCCGCCGCTAAGCCATGCTCCACCGCCTGGACATACCCCTCCATGGATGGCCACGCGTTATTAAATCGAAATGGCCGCCATTTCTTTGATAGATCCTGGGTCAGTCGTATCAACAATGGGGTATGGTCGCTTGTGCCACACGGCAGGCCCTCCGCACAACTCGCCGGGAATTTTGCCAGCCATTTGAGATTGTATAGCGTTCTGTCCAGCTAGCATACCACTCTATTTGTAGATGAGCTGTTATTCCAGGACCACAGGTGACCCGTTCGGGATAAGCAGTGGAGTCCCGATTGGAGCAGACATGATTGGAAGTCGTTGAGGATGGGCGGTGGCACCTGTCTGCCCTCCAACTTATCCTCCGCTCGGAGAATCGCGTTGAAGTCTCCGCAAAGGAGAAGCGGGAGGCCATCACCAACATCTGCGGCAATCTGGATAATGTCTTTCCACAAATTGTATCTCAGTCGGCGATCATTGTGGCCATAGATTGTCGCGATTATTGCTTTGAGCCCACCTTTGTTAGTAAAATCAATACAAATTACTTGGTCAGTAAGAACCCGTACCTGGCCCGACCACTCTCTATTGAACCACATTACCCAGATACGCGCCATGTTGCTCGTGTCCAGATTATGGACGGATGTCCATTGGTGTGGTGTCCTTCTCTCAATGACTGCCTTTGATTTGATCTTGCTTTCTATTATAGCTACTATCGAACATTTGTGCTTCTTCACTAAATTGTTGACTTCACGCCACCTTCCAATTGAATTAGCACCTCTAACATTCCATGTTAGAATCGACATTTATTGACGGGGGGGGGGGGGGGATGGTATCCTTTTTGAGACGCTGACTCTCCCGAGGACGGATGGGGAGAGAGCCCGTGACCTCCTGGTTGTCATCTGTCTGCGGCCCTGGTGCAGGTGACTTTCCTTTCACAAGTAGACTCCACTTCGGATTTGGCATGGTGAGGGCCTTGCTACCCTCTGGTATGAGTGAATTTGTCATGTCGAATCCCCTCTCTGCTAATACTTCAAACGGGTTTGCCGTCGTAACCGGCCTACTGAGGCCACCGTCCTTCTCCGCTAAGTCTTCTCCCGCCAATCTGTTAGTATACGTCTGGTCCTCCGCCTCGTTGATATTGTCTCTGCCCCCATTGGTGTATAGCACCAATTCCTGCGAGGTGCAGACATCTGGAGTACCCTCCCTTTCTGATCCTGGCCGTTTCCCTAATATGGAAGCTCTTTGCAAGGCCAAGCCCGGTGTAGTCTGCACTATTCCCATATCCTGCTCCATACGGTCGATCGCGCCAGTAGTATTTCCGTCCAGAGCCGAGGGGGTGGTTGTTGCACGTTGATCATCCATCATCATCTGTTCCTTCTGGTCCTCTACTCCTTCTGTCTGCCTTACCTTTATCTTGCATTGAGCATATGTATGGCCAAAACATTGGCAGTAGGAGCAAGATGGCGGAACCCACTCATACTCAATCTCCTGCTCCATACGTTCCCCATTAGGTAGCATGATATCTATCTTCCTTGGTAGTACTTCGGCAGCCTGGATTTCAACAAAGACTCGCGCATATGAGAGTCGCTGTCGTCTCGCCGTTGGTATGTCTGTACGGAGGGGCTTCCCCACAATGCTGGCCAGCTTTATTATGGCTGGATTACTCCACAGTTGGGGCGACAGCCATGGCATACGGATCCATACGGGGATTGATGACAGCCGATCCTTTTCGAAATTGGTATCAGGGCACCACCGTTTTAGGACAACTAAACGACCATCGAACGTCCACGGGCCTCCTTGTAATATGCGCTCAAGATCCTCTTCTAGGTCGAACTTGATAAAGTAGAACCCGTTCTCTCTTGAGTAAATGTCCATCCCCCCTTTCGGTTTCCATTGGCGGAGCGCATAACCACGTAGCTGTCCATAGAACGGTCTATTGTCCATCACGTACAGGACCAATGTGTTTCTCCAGTACTCCGATGTTTCTTGTATATCATCACTCGTTATTTCTGCCACCTTCTCTCCATTGATGATGGTAGGTTCTATATATTGCAGATCCACCTCCTCCTGCACCGACGCCGTTTTGTACACGTCTACCCAAGAAACTGGCTTGGGTTGTACTCCGTTGCTGCTCGACTCCTGTCTACGTGGCACGGGCGTAGGGGGTGCCCGGTTGATGCCCTCTGGTAACTGCCGAGACGATTTATCTCGCGGCCCTTGCTCCGCCGCTCGCCGTAAGATGTCCGGTGTTAGGCTGTGGACCACCGTGTCTGATTGCTCCCACCGCATCGCTTCTCCGCGTCGGGGGTCTCTGGTTCGGCCGACCGTCGTAGCGCCCCCCCGGCCGAGGGGCCTGCTTCTCACGTTTCTCAGATTGCGCTGCCGTGGATCGTCTCCTTCGCCTATCAATTGTGGTCCAGCCGCCAGCCTCTTCCCGGAAACGTATCTCCTCCGTCGCCTCCGACTCCGTCGGGGTCCGGTTGCCATCCGTCGGGGTCCGATTGCCATTCGCGGTGCCATCTACTCGTGGATCTCCTTCCTGGAAGGAAACCCTAGCGTAGACATACGGAAGAGGGAGGAGAGAGAGAGAGGAGAGAGAGATGATAGAGAGATGATAGGAGAGAGAGAGAGCGAAGAGAGAGAAGATAGGAGAGGTGGAGAGGAGAGAGAGATTAGATATAGAGGGTAGAGAGAGAGATAGAGGAGAGGATGATATAGAGATGATAGTATAGAGTGATATATAGAGATATATATATATAGATAGAGATATAGATATAGGTATTAAATAGAGATATATATATATAGATATATATATATATATATATATATATATATATATATATATATATATATATATATATATATATATATAGTGTAACAGTTTACTTGCTATTCTTAATGATAATAAAATCATTAACATACAAGGTTTATCAAACTTATGAAAATGTTGTCAACTTTGGAATAAAATAAACAAATTAATAATAAACAAATATTCATAAAGTTTTATTTTAAAAAGGCTATCAACAATTAGGAAAAATACCAACTAAATATTTAAAAAAATAAAAAATAAAATTTATTAAACATGGTGTTTACATCCTGTCCAATTTATAAAAAATTTCGTCCTCGAAATTAAAATAAAAGCAAATAACAAAAAACAACGAGATTAAATACGAAGGGCGGGCATATACGTCAAATCGTAACTTGTTTCCACAAAGAGGAGAGTAATTGAAAAAACAAATCCACATTGGCTTCATGTCTTACAAGATAAGGTATTCTTGGTTCAAGGCCCAACCCAACTTATAGAAATTGGCGACCTATGAAAATCGTTGTTATAAGACTTTTGAGAAGGGCAATTTCTACGGAGAGGCGCGAGCATATTGGATACTTCTTACCTCGGTCTTGGACCTTAAGGGAACCTCGATATTGCCATGTTGCTCTTGGTCACTAACTTCTATGGGTGAATTATTATTGTTTAACATTGTTCTTATAGAGGTCATGATTCAACAAGATAATAAACATTTCTTGTTCGAATATAACTAAAACAGGTCGGTTCAAAGGAATTCAGTCTTCGCTCTACATGGATAACTAATAGATGAGAGTCTGCAGGAAGCCTTTTCATATAATTAGAATTGAAGACAAGGCATTATTAGGTATATTCCTTTAAGACATGATGACCAGCGTGTGAGGGTTGGTGTTTGGTGTTGTGTTGGAGACATGTGCTTGTTGGAGTGAAAAGCATACGTCATAGGTGTGATGCGTCTTGCATGGGTCATGGGTATTCAGTATATTCGAGGAATTGAGTCGATATTGCATGGTTAAATGAAAATGGACGAGAATGAACATCTATGGTTTGTTCCAAGGGAAAAGTATATCATACCTGTGGTGTATTTGAAATAGAATACAGGAAGGTGTGTTTGTGTGGGACATGTATGTCATGTGTGTAGCTTGACTCATCTAGTTCGTGAGTGTGAACTTTGTTAGAATAAAAAGACTAGTATTGTGATGCAAATATCAAAGTCACGGTATGTTTATCAAATGATACAGATAGAGTGGACTTCGTGAATCGCTGTTTTATTAGTTCAATTGGAACCAATCTATTCCCCATCATTTGCTAACTCAAAAGCCCTATGTTTCTTAGAGAGGATTGTAATCTATGCATTACAAGAAATTTTTGTTGCTCAAAATTTAAAATTAAAGCACGATACTACTATAGAATGGAATTTGAAAAAAGCAAGATCGCGATCCCTTTCCGCGATTATCTAAACGTACGAGAAAAGGATAAAAATGTAATGTGAAAATCATATCGTAACTTCCAAACAATTGGAAGAACGATTACGATTGGAATCCAATTCTAAGGGGGTAGAGTACACTAAGCTCAATGTTCTACGTAACTTACGAAAATTGGTTAATGGAAAAAGAAATGCAGTAATAGGACTTCTAAGAAGGCCAAATTTCAAGAAGAGATATGAGAATATGAGGTACTTCCGATCATAGTCACGGACTCAGCCTAGGCATTACTTATTTAACCTTGCTCATATATTGATTATGTGTTCATCAAGGCAAGTAGGAGAGGTCTTGGTCAAGCATACCCAGAAACAAGTTGGTACGACAATATTTCATTCATCGCATAAAATATGCTACGAAGGGATACAGTTAAGGGATTTACGGAAGAAGAAATAGTGGACCAAGAGATGGAGCCTACATAATAGGTGTCGGGACCTATTTCGTACGTTTTGGTTTTATAGAGTCCAAATTTGGCGCTATGCATGGATAGGTTTAACTGGTTCGAATAGGTTTCCTGATTGGACACCAATCTTTGATTGAATGAATCTTGGGTTTTAATCTGTATTTTCTGGACAAGATACCATAAAATCGATCTGAGCCATTCCTAATAGGTTAGGGTAACTTATAATAGGTTCTAACTCAAGTGGTTGGGCTAATTGCCAGTCGGGTTGGTTAACTAGGTTCCTTAAATCCAAAATGTGTGTTCTGTGATTTTTGTGTTTAAGTAGCACAAGAAGATTCAATTGAGTGACACACTAGTGGCATGTGCGTAGTGGGCTTCGAGTAGATCACAACCATACATTGGGTCAAAAGGTTTGAGTCTCTAATTGTAGTCGGAAAGTATATCGGTATTACAGTAAGAATTATAGTGAACCTTTTTGACTGGAAAGTCGTATCATGAAAATAGAGTACAAGAAAATGTGTTTGAGTGAGACATGATATGCTTACATGAAGTTGGACTTGTCTAGGTCTTACATATGAAGTTTGTTGGAAGGTAACTGCTGGTCTCGCGCTCCGAATATCAATGTCACGATAGAGAACATCAAATTATCTAAATAAAAAGTGGGTGTTCATAAGGCACGCATTTATTATTCTAGTGGGAACGGACTTATCCTAATCAATCGCTAAAACTAGTATAAAAAAAGTTTAGAGGGCTTACTACCTATATACTTTAGGAATTAAGACACGGTTTTAAGATTAAAGAAGTTAGAGGAATTCAAGACGTGATCACGGTGTAATAGATAACATGATACGATAGATATGGATCAAGATTAAAGATCGTTCTCTGATTTCAAATAAATGGAAAACGATTACGTAACAGCTTCATAGCCACAGGTGATATGGTGAACTAAGGGGGACATTTCGTGTCTATCCTCTCTCAAATACAAGCATTTTTTCTGAATTAAGTAAGGCAAAAACAATAAAGAGTTCAAGAGAGAGGGGATCGAATGTGAATATGAGGTTCCAAGGGCGATTGAATAATTCAAGGGAGTTGTCAAGGCAGTTGCGGATGAGATCCTAGAGGCATCTATATCTCAATCCACGTAGGTTTATCATATGAAGAGCGAACCAATGCACTAAGGTTGATCAGACCATAATACACCGACTCTAATTAGACAATATGTTAGTGGACGTCCCTAATAAACATACGTCCTGAATAAGCTTGATAAGGAACAAGCTTGCAAAACTAGGTTATAGTAGCAGCATTAGTCAAGGTATTCCAAATATATAAGTACGTGATATTTATGATTGAAAGATAGCACAAGTAGTTTAAGTAAATTGAGAATCTAAGCCTTATCCGGTGTTCGTGCTTATATAGCCATCTTACTGTCTTCTTATCTAAGGCCTTGGTCGACCAATGGGTTAGGGACATCTAAACTCCATATTCTAGGTAAACCTATTAGTATCATTCAATTACTTCATTAATAGGTCATAAGGACAACATGATGCTGGGTTGGGAGGCATGCTACCAAACTTATAGAAATTTTCACTAGTATTGGCTTTGAATCAATAGGACATACATGTCATTTTCCTACCATCTATAGTATCTGAAAGCTGTGATCATGTCTAAAGTCATTTTTACCAAGAATTTATATCTCGCCAGTGTACACCTCGCTGTAGTAAATCCTTGGTTACGTGACTCAAATATGATACAATATCAGATATTTATTAACTCTATCCAATACTGACACGAGGGTAACTAAGATCAAAAGAGGACCACTAAAGCATAGTTTTAGCAATATTCTATAACCTACATTTCCTTGAAATAATTTCAATCTAAGGGTCATGCCTTGCCAGTGCGCTGCTGGCTGCAGTGAACCCACAGTCTCCATGATTCAAATAAATGACGACAGTGTGATGCTGTCCTGCCATTATGAGTCAACGAACATTCTTCCAACTATATACGTAAAATTCAAAGCAGCTTCTAGAGACTCAAATAAGTTGACTATGATAGATAGCGTAAGTATCCGTCCTTGAAATGAAAGTATCCATTTTGAAAATCAAATGATCGATTAGGTATCAATTTTAAAAACTAAGTGATCGACTAGGAGAACGACCCAAATAAAATGTTCAATTCTCTATTTCTCTCATACTCAAGGATTGAAGGACAACATAAAACGAAACTAACTCGGGATTACTAGATGGATAACTGGGTCATGTTAGGCTCAAAAGTCGACGAAAAAAATAGTATATTAACTTTTTAGAAAATAACTTCTTATGGAAACAAATAAGTGGTACGGCCTAGACAAGAAAGATATCTCGAACCGATACCAGGGTGATCAAGATGGGAGAAGTGTAAGTATCTATCCTATAGGTCTCAATCCTTAAAAATAAAAGATTAATCACAAAGGAAATAACTGAAGAAAAAAAGAAGTACCAACATTCTATTCTCTATTTCATGTGTATTCAAATAATTGAGAGAAATATTTGAATTGAAACTAACTCGAGACTCGTATATGGATAACAGAATCAGAAATTATAAAAATAATTCCTTATGGCAAAATGGGAACTAAACGGGCAATTCGGACTATGATATGAGGATGATATCTAAAGAGGGCAAAAGAAAAGAATTGAGCAATTTATCAAGGTTAAGCATTAATTCTAGGAAAGGTCTGACTTACCAAGTGAATAGTCTATCCACATTGGGTCATATCGTCATATCAAACTGTAATAGTGTATCTATGGGGATCTGTCAAGCTATCTAAATTTAATAACTTCTTATCTAATTTGCATGGCCTATATAACAATCTTAACTACCCAACGGTCAATTTGAATAAGGGACTCCTAGTCTTAGTCATTCTCTTAAATTAATACAATCCTAACTGTGAATGAGCACTTCCTAGTCGCAGGCTCGCAATAGTTTGACTAACTTAGGTACGATCACGAGTTCGCACAATTTTGCGATAAAAGACCTGCATGGGCCACCACAAAAACTTGTCACGACCCGCACCCGCTTTTCGGGATACGAGTGTGTGTCCAAGCCAACCTACACCGCAGTGTCGACGGTAGACACTGTCAAGACACAATGCTCAAAAATCATAAATAATGCTCATTCACAATAACTAAATTAAATTACAATATTCAAAGCTTTACATTTGATACAAGTTACAATGTCTCACAGTTTATAAAAATAACTGAATAAATACTCAACTATCTAACTAGTCTCTAGGTTTGGCCTGCAAGTACAACCGCCTCCCCAATGTTATGCGTAGTCGCGGCTAACCTGAAAAATGTTAGTTTTCAGCCAGGAATGGAACGAGTATAATTCATTGAGTGCAGTTCCAATATATGATAACGACTATAAGACAGAGGTTAGCCATAAAATACATGATGACAGAATCTACTCTAACATGGTAATACAATGAACTAGAGACAAGAAGATATATCGAACATATAAAAGGGTGAAACAAGGAACATAGCTAATATAAGTGTGTTAAAGTACTCCTTTCGATGTGTGATCGGTCTGGGATACTACATCGCGAGGTCTACGAGGTCTACTTGTATGAAAATAAACAATGTCTACTTGCATGAAAATAAATAATATCTACGAGGTCAACTTGCAGAAAATAAACAATGTCTACGAGGTCTACTTGTAGAAATAAACAACGTCTACAAGGTCTACTTGCATAAATAAATAATGTCTACAATCAGATCACAGATCTACTTGTTACTTCCCCTTTCCGACACGACAGATAAGAAATAGGCCAAGATATAAAAGAGACAATAATCATATATAAAATGACGAACAACGAAATATAGTAATAATCAATATAAAAAACAAACAACAAATGTACTCGCCTGGGGTCCTTTGCTGGTGAAACCAATAATACCAACCACTCAGTGCGCCATGCAAAATCAAACTCGCACAACAGTCTCCGAAGGCTGAAACGGATATTACAACGTGTTCAGAATAGTCAAATTAGTTAGAATAGTCTATCCATAAGTCCAATTCTGGACACATGAGCAAAACGATAATTTTGGATCAAAACGGTGTCCGCCGTTGGACCCGCTTTGTACCAAAAAATATGCAAGTATCTAAGGTCTCTAAAGTCGTCAAACTATACGCCTATGTGTCCGGTATGACGAGACAAACCCAACCATATGTCCAAAGTTGGGTTCCGGTGGGCCGTGCACAAATTCGCCCGTTGGATTGGGTCGCGGGTCCGCCAAAATAGCGTTCCAGTCGACCTTCTCAGAATCAGACCAAACTTGGCATACGGGATCAAAAAAATGATACGGTTCTATTGGCGCTAGTTTTGTCTCTAGATGACGAACGTGCACAAAGTTATGGGCTAGTTTACAAATAGGTCGATATGGGATATCTCGACGGATAAGCTTTGATTTCGTCGCGCACGCAAAACAAAATCAAGTTCTGTCAAATTTCACAAATCGCCAAGATCCATGTGTCTTTCGATGCATAGGTTGCGACCACGTCATCCAGTTTTTCGGAGCGCACGCCGTATCGGGAGATTTCATAAATTTTTTATTGTTTTGAAAACAGTTTTTTGTCAATTTGGGAAACCGATTTCTCGGCGCTCGGTCGATGAAATCGACTTCCGTAAAAATGATTACGATGCCCTATAGGCTGCTAGGACTGGGTTCAGTTGGTTTTCAAAAAATTCAAATGGTTGGTTCCAAATTTGTCTTCCAATCTGGGGGTTTTGGAACTGTTTCATGTTCTGTCTTGGTAGTTTTTTTTCGACAATTTGGTGTCGATTTTCAGAATCGATGGTTAATCTCCATCAAATTCTAACTATGGGGACATCTAGAGGGTTACATAGGCTTTCAGTAGAAATTAATATATCGAAATTTGACTGAGCGATCAATAAGAAATCGAAGGTACCTGCGAGTGTGCCGCTGCTGCTGTGGCCTGCTACTGCGGTGTGGTTTGCGCCTGGCCGGCACTGCTACGGCAGGCGACCACCGCGGCGGGGTACGCACGGGGTCGGGGTCGACATTGGGAGGACTGCGGCTGGTGTTAGGGTTTGGGATTTTTTATTTCATCTCTCGCTCTCTCTCGACACTTTATGGAGGGGGTCGGGCTCGGCGTGTTCCCGTAAGGGAATAGTGCCAATGGGCCATTTTTTTTCTTTTTCTTTTCTTTTCTTTATTTAACTAAACCATATATATAGCTATTATATATTTATGTATACTTTTATGTATATATATCCATATACTTTCCTATAAATCAGCTAAATATTCCTAAATATTTCACAAACTCAAAATACTTTCTAAAATATAATATGTCAGTGTGTGTGTGTGTGTGTGTGTGTGTGTGTGTGTGTGTGTGTGTGTGTGTGTGTGTGTGTGTGTGTGTGTGTGTGTGTGTGTGTGTGTGTGTGTGTGTGTTGTGTGTGTGTGTGTGTGTGTGTGTGTGTATATATATATATATATATATATATATGCAAGATACCTATTCTATATATTCATAGTGTAACAGTTTACTTGCTATTCTTAATGATAATAAAATCATTAACATAAAGGTTTATCAAACTTAAGAAAATGTCGTCGACTTTGGAATAAAAAAACAAATTAATAATAAACAACTATTTATAAGGTTTTAACTTAAAAAGGCTATCAATAATTAGGAAAAATACCAACTAAATATTTTTTAAAAAATAAAAAAATATTAAACAGGGGGGTTTACACCTAATAATTCTCTTAATTATTGATAAACTTTTGTAACCTCGCCTGGATAACCTGGATAGTCTGTAGGGCTTGTGACTGTAGGAATATCTCAATTGTATCTTGTTAGTAATTAGGCCTGTGATAACCCTAATTAGCTAATGATAGCAAATGGTAGGACTTATTGGCCGTGCCTGAATGATTGTCTCATGATTAAATGGAAATTATATTCCACTTCTTATTTTCTTAATGCAAGCTAGTATGTTCTTTACATCATGTCTTTTATGTTATTTAATTATGTTCTTTTATTAGTTCTCCTATTCATTTTATGCTGGTTTTAGTTTCTAAGTGGAGCATCTCTTGTGGCACTTGCTCTTTCTGGGTTCTGTTCCAGCTGGTTTTGTCTGGCCAGATTTCGGAGTAGCATCCGAGGATCTACCTGTCTTTCAGCCAGATGGTGAACACTAGAAGTAACCGTGGCAATGAGTGAGTTTTCTTATTTTGCTCTTCCACTTTATTGTAAATGATTCTTTTGAGGCGTTTAGTCGCCGAGCAAGTGTTAGCTCGTGTTGGAAACTTTAATTTCTGTCTGCCTAAGGGCTGTTACATGATTGGCAAATCCTAGGGTTGATCATGTATGACTTAACTCTTGCTAGTCTTCGTCTTTTGTATGATTAGCTTCATGATCATCTGAATATGTAATATTTGGGACGTCTTACTTTGTATGTCTGATGATCTAACATCTTGTAATAATTATTTGCTTACTTGAGATTGAGACACTAGACTTGTTCTTGACTATAAGAGACTGATGTATTGTAGATAAACCCTCATACATCTAGACAGCCGTGACCGTATTGCGAAGTGTGTTGCACTCTAATGTACGTAGCTGGCTGTATCTGTCCTCCGTTCTCCAGTATTCTGGTTCTGGGGCGTGACATTGTCTTCGAATCAAAGCAAATGAGTATAACTATTTGTTATATTAGTGTGAATTAAAGTCAAAGAGAGTTCTGAAACTGAAATACCTCATCGAGAATTCCAATGTACATTAACTGTTTGTATTCTTTTCTCATTTTTAACACTATTTTTTAAATTGTTAATCATCATTCTTAATTGTGCTTAATTATTTATTAAATCACATTACCCCTATAGTATAACTATTTGTTGTAATAATGGATTAAAGTTATAAAGAGTTTCTGAACTGGAATACTTCACAGAGAATTTCAAGATACATCCGGTGTTGGTATTCTTGTCTCATTTCAAGTACTAGTTTCTAAATAGCCTATCATCATTTTTATTTTTTAAATGAAGTGATAGTCACTCGATCAAATTACTAAGTGGTAGATAGAGCTGTCAATTGGGTCGGTCCCGGGTCGGATCTCTTGGACCCATGAACTGTAGTGGGCCGGCCGGGCTATGGGTGGAATTAAATCTCAGCCTAGCCCGACACGTGACCCACGACACGATAGGCTCTGAGTCGAGTCGGGTCTTGATTGGCACGTGCCAAATTTGGGGATTCATTTTCGTCCTTCTCCTCAAATTTTTATATATTAATTACAATCATTTTTAAACACAAAATATTGAACATCTAATATGTTTACATATATGCTTTTCAATAATCACATACATTTACGTCGATCAACATAACATAATAACATGATTAAGTTTCCTAAATATTAATTATAATTATTTTTTTATATATAGAAACTACTTCATTATTATCTATTTGGGTGGGTCAATCCGGTTTGGACTTCGGACCGGACCAAACCTATATTATGGAACTATATACTTGATCCAGTCCCAATATACATTAATCGGACTGGATCGGACTGGAACCGGCACATGGATCAATTTTTCTGACCGGATCTGTACCGGACAGGACAGGTCCAATTGAGAGAGAGAGAGAGATAGAGAGAGAGGATAGTTGTGTAATATTGTTACTGTGGCAATATGTTGGGAGTTGGGAGTTGAAAAGGAAAGAAACAATAAAGATTCGATGACAAAGAAAAAAAAAAACCAACAACTTGGCTACGGCCACACAGTGGGACATCCGCGTATGGGCAGGATAAGCGGGGCATGGGGAGGCTTGAGAGGGATTACTACTCCATGGACCACAGAGCCCTAGCGGCAACTGCGAATGTAGGTTGAAGACTACGTCCATTGTTTCGAAATACGTACACCGGTACCTTTATGTTTTGTATTTATTATACGGATCTTTCATAGTTTAGATATGAATACACTTACATTCTTTATATTTTGTGTTTAATACACGGATCATTCCTAAGTTTTATAATTTATATAATAGTTTTGCACTGACTATCCCTGCTTTAATAAGAAAATATAAAGGACAGAAAGTGTTAGTGTATTTAATTTTAAACTAGGACATGTCCTTTAGTAAACACAAAATATAGGGTGTGCCATTCAAATTCCAAAAATGTTCCTGTATTAATGTTCTTTGCACTCCTAAAATGTCATCCTACACTCCTCCTTCCATGCATATGCAGAAATTAATGTCATATTTAATACATAAGTAGATTTGAAACTTTAATGATATAATATTAAAGATGAGTCAGGATGACATTTTAGAAATATTAATAAAAAGTAATATATATATATATATATATATATATATATATATATATATATATATATATATATATAATCATCCAAGTGGTTTAATATTATGGAACCACTATATGTTACATCACTTGAATTCGAATAGAATTGTGAGATCAAAAGGTGTAGGTCCGACCACCTTTTAATCTCACACATCCAATGCAAATCCAAGTGACGTAACATAGGGTGGTTCCATAATATAAAACCACTATGATGGTTCTAGATCACTCATATATATATATATATATATATATATATATATATATATATATATATATATATATATATATATATATATATATATATATATATATATTGGAAGAAGGTAATTAGTTTCGGGAATCGCTCCCATTGGGATTCGAACTCCTGACCACTCGGGCCGCATGACTCACCACTACCACTAGGCTAGAGGGTGGATAGCATGAGGATGCTTGGAGATACAAAATCGGGGATGTAGATCACTCCTTATATATATATATATATATATATATATATATATATATATATATATATATATATATAGAGAGAGAGAGAGAGAGAGAGAGAGGATCAAAAGTCCCCCAAAAATCCCCCTCACTCTAATTCGTAATATTAATGTTAATATTAATGTTAATATTAATGTTAATATTAATTTTAATATTAATGTTAATGTTAATATTAATTTTTTTAAATTTTTTTATATTAATGTTAACTTTAACGTTAATATTAATGTTAATGTTAATGTTAATGTTAATGTTAATATTAATTTTAATGTTAAGTTTAATATTAATTTTAGTATTTAATGTTAATATTAACATTAATATTAACATTAACATTAATATTAATATTAATATTAACATTAAATTACGGATTAGAGTGAGGGGGGTTTTTGGGGGGCTTTCTATATATATATATATATATATATATATATATATATATATATATATATATATATATATATATATATATATATATATATATATATATTATAGGGATGAGTCCCCGTGGCCGTAGCCCGTTGGGAACGGTGGAGCACCCCGGCGCAGTGGCGCGGGTTCGAGCCCCCTTGGAGGCATGTCTCCAAGCACCAGTAAGAAGTGGACACACTCTCAAAAAAAAAAAAAAAAAAAAAAAAAAAAAAATATATATATATATATATATATATATATATATATATATATATATATATATATATATATATATTGATATATATATATTGATGAATATTCCCTCACTTTTGTATCCCCCAAACATTTCTCTTTCACATCCGTTGGATCTTTTTTAAGTTACCTTTCGTACAGGGCTCGCTACCCGCCGCGAAAGGGTCGCCGTCTAACCCGACTATAGTCCGCGATGGCTTGACATTGTCAGTGGCCTTCACACCCTTTTCACGGCTTAACAAATGCACGTGACACGGGATAAAAATGATAGTTGCTTATTGTTATACAATTTTTATATGCTTGCCTCGAAACATGTTAACATGCAATTGATCAGGATGGTTAGAAAGATCACGTAAAATGCTAGGGCGGAAGACGAGACGAGCGCTTCCAGCGACTTGAGTACTTCTAGACACGAGCATTCCGTCAACCCAACGGGAATGACGCCTACCATAGCCGGACCTTCCGGCGACCCGATGCAACGGATGCTACACATGCTCGAACTGTAGCAACGTTAAAATGTGCTCCATCGTCAGCAGGCGGAGGCTCGTCAGACCCAATTTGAGAATTGGTTCGAGGCTCAATTCAAGCTGCAGCAACAGCAGCTGAATACCCTCCAGCAAATGGTACAATCGATCGTGGGCAACAACAACAACTCAACGATGACACTTGTCGTGACCAAGCCTGCGGTTCGATCCAATGAAGCTGAACCGGAGACGCCCGTGCTCTCACATGCGGCACCGAGAAGTTCTAACTTCGACGTGTCTAAATTCACAAAAAGCTGCCGCACTTTCTTCAACGGCACAGAAGATCCCTCGGTGGTGATCGACTGGTTGGAGGAGCTGGAAGATAAGTTCAAGCTTCTGGGTGTCGAAGACTCAAAGAAAGTCACGTGTGCTCAACTTTTACTTCGAATGAACGCGCATGATTGGTGGGCTGTGCAGAAGCGAGCTATTCGACGTGAAGACGAGACGGCGGCAATCTCCTGGACTACATTCAGAAATGCGTTCGAGACCGAATATCTTTTCGCAGCCGTGCGACAGGAGAAAGAGAAAGAGTTTATGCAGCTGAGGTAAGGGAATATGACTGTACAACAATATGCGGTCGAATTCAACAAACTAGCCAAATTTGCTGGAGACTATCTACCCACCATTGCAAGTCGAGCTCGACGATTCAAAGTGGGCCTGCGTTCCACTATCCGTGCTCATATCTCGGTGCCTGAATACAAAACCATGGGCGAGGCACTCAACCATGCCCTCCGTCTGGAGTCCGAGTATCCTCCTGCTACTACTGGCGCTATTCACTTTAATAACAAGTGCCATAGTAATGCGGGAGGCAACAACGCGCACAAGCATCAAAACCGCAGCAACTGAGGCGGCAACCAGACGAAGGATCGAGTAGTCTGCAATTTCTGCCACAAGGAAGGGCACATGGCTAGTGAGTGCCGATTGAAGAACAGAGCTTGCTTCGGGTGCGGCCGAATGGACCACATCGCACACAACTGTCCGGAGAAGCCAAATCAGCGCTCCCAACAACAATATTACCAGAATCGAGGCCAAGCATCTCGGGCTCCACCGACCGCACAGCCGAGTGGCCAAGACCGTCGCCCCAATGCTCAGGGCCGCGTCTAAGCCATGACCCGAGATGAAGCGTTCGCATCTGACACAGTCGTGACAGGTATACTACAATTAAATAATAAATATGCTCGTGTATTGTTTGATTCAGGTGTCACGCATAGTTTTATATCGACGGACTTCACCGTCGAGCACAAATTTCTCCTGACACCGCTGGATCTCGATCTTACTGTCAACGTACCGTCGGGCACGCCACTCTTGCAAATTTAGTCTGTGGAGACGGAATAATCTGTATAGGTGGTCAAAAGATCAGTCTTGATGCGATAGTGCTAGATATTAAAGACTATGACATCATTCTGGGATGGATTGGCTCCGACCGTGCAACGCAACCATAGACTGCACTTAAAAGAGGGTCACATTTCGTATACATGGAGTGCCTGAATTCTGCTACTCGTGTGGTGAGGTGTCGTCGACCTGCATGGTGATCTCCGCGATATCTGCTCGACGGATGCTGCATTCCGGGTGCGAAGGCTATCTAGCTTTCGTTCGAGGCATGTGACTGGATGGTGCAAACGCGGGTCAGACCGACATTGTGGCAGAATTCCTCGATGTGTTCCCGGACGAGCTGTCCGGCATGCCGCCCAATCGAGAGATTGAGTTTGCTATCGATACATTCCCCGATACCCGACCGATCTCGAAAATCCCGTACAGAATGGCTCCTGCAGAACTAAAAGAACTCAAAGTATAGTTGCAAGAGTTGCTCGACAAGAGATTCATTCGACCCAGTGTCTCGCCTTGGGGAGCGCCCGTGCTATTCATCAGGAAGAAGGATGGCTCTTTGCGTCTTTGTATCGATTACCGCGAGCTGAATAAAGCCACCGTCCGAAACAAATATCTCCTGCCCCGCATAGACGATCAGTTTGATCAGCTGCAAGGAGCCACGGTGTTCTCTAAAATTGATCTGCGCTCGAGTTACCATCAACTCACGATCAAGCCTGACGATGTGCCAAAGTCTGTCTTTCTCACTCGTTACGGCCATTACGAATTCCTGGTAATGTCGTTCGGCCTAACGAACGCCCCTGCTGCTTTCATAGATTTGATTAATCGGGTGTTCCGACCATTCCTCGACAAGTTCGTAGTAGTCTTTATTGACGATATACTCGTCTACTAGAAGAATAGGCAGCAACACATTGAGCACCTATAGATCGTGCTTCAGACTCTTCGAGAAAATCAGCTATATGAGAAGCGAAGCAAATGTGAATTCTGGCTGAGAGCGTCGCATTCTTCGGATACATCATTTCAGCTGAAGGCATTGCGGTGGACCCAAAGAAAGTCGAAGCCGTTGTCAATTGGAAACGGCCAACGTCCGTCAGCGAGATTCGAAGCTTCCTTGGCTTAGCGGGATACTACCGACGCTTCGTGAAAGACTTTGCGAAGATCGCATCGCCTCTGACTCGCCTCACCCAGAATGGAGTTGCATTTGAATGGTCAGACGACTGCGAAGCTACATTCCAAGAGTTGAAGCAACGGCTCATCTCGGCCCCGATACTCATACTTCTAGAAGGGACTGAGGGTTTCCAGATATACAGCGACGCGTCCGGTCAGGGCTTGGGGTGTGTGCTGATGCAGCGGAATAATATGATATCTTTTGCTTCCCGACAGCTAAAGCCGTACGAGAAGAACTATCCCATGCATGACCTGGAGTTAGCGGCGATTGTGTTTGCGTTGAAATTGTGGCGTCACTATCTTTATGGCGTGGCGTGCATGATCTATACCGATCACAAGAGCCTCAAGTATCTATTCACGCAGAAGGAACTGAACTTGCGACAAAGGCGTTGGCTGGAACTAATCAAAGATTACGACTTGACTATTGACTATATGCCGAGAAAGGGAAATATTATAGCGGACGCTTTTAGTCAGAAGTACATTGCCTCGCTATCCATCAACCGCAGACTGCTACGCGACCTAAAAGAGATGGGCATCGAACTCCGAGTCCGATTCAGGAATGTGCAGTTGGCAAAGTTGCAGTTAGAGCCGAGTTTGCTAGAAAAGATCAAGACCGCTCAAAAGGACGATCCGTATCTGAAAAAGATGCGAGAGCTAATCTCGACGGGTAGGACGATCGAATTTGTGGAAGACGAGACTGGCATGCTTCGATTGAGGGGTAGGCTATGCGTTCCGGATGATTCAGAACTCAGAAAGGAGATACTGTCGGAGGTGCACTATGCGAAGTACACCTTGCATCCCGATAGCACGAAAATGTACAAGGACCTCCGCACAAACTTCTGGTGGCACGGGATGAAAAAAGATGTGGCGCTCTTCGTGTCGTAATGCATGGCCTGTCAGCAGATGAAAGCTGAGCACCAGAGGCCAGGCGAGAAGATGCAGAATCTGGCGATTCTGGAATGGAAGTGGTAGCACGTGTGCATGGATTTTATTGTTGGTCTGCCGAAGACGCCGCGGGGAAATGATGCCATCTGGGTCATCGTCGATCGATTAACCAAGTCAGCGCACTTCATTGCCATCAAAGTTACTTGAAGCGTTTGATCGTCTGACGCAGATATATCTTAATGAGATAGTACGGCTGCACGGAGTTCCAGTATCCATCGTCTCTGATCGGGATTCATGGTTTATGTCACGATTCTGGAGTAACCTTCAGTCGGCGCTGGGTTCCAAGTTGCAGTTCAGCTCAGCTTACCATCCTCAGACCGACGGCCAAACGGAGCGCGTCAGTCAGATTCTCGAAGACATGCTACGACTCTGCGTAATTGACTTCAAATCAAGCTGGGACAATCATCTACCTCTGGCCGAATTTGCGTACAACAATAGCTATCAATCCAGCATCCAAATGGCGCCGTATGAAGCCTTGTACGGACGCAAGTGCCGATCACCCATTTGCTGGGATGAAGTCGGAGAGCGGCAAATTCTCGGCCCGGAACTGGTGGAACAGACTGTGCAAAAAGTTTGGCTCATTCGGGAAAGATTAAAGACCACGCAGAGTCATCAGAAAAGCTATGCGGACGTTTATCGTCGCCCCCTCGAGTTTCAAGAAGGCAATCACGTATTTCTCAAAGTGTCGCCCATGCGGAAAGTTACTCGGTTCGGCACGAAAGGAAAGTTGAGTCTGAGATTCGTTGGGACGTTCGAAATAATCGAACGGGTCGCTCCAATGGCCTATAAAATTGCCCTACCGTCGGCGCTTAAATGTGTACACAACGTTTTCCACGTCTCTCAGCTGCGAAAGTACTTGCACGACCCTAGCCACGTGGTAGATTTTGGCCAACTGGAGCTAAAGTCCGACTTATCCTACGTTGAAGAGCCAGTTCAAATCTTAGAACGCAAGGATAAGCTGCTGCGAAATTGAGCGATCCCTCTCGTCCGCGTCCTCTGGAAGAACCACTCGGTCGAAGAGTCGACGTGGGATCTTGAATCAAAAATGAAGGAGAAATTTCCTTCATTGTTCTCGTAGAGGTAGGTGTTAGGTTATATACTAAAAGCATCACTTTTGTAGTAACTCTATTTCCTTAAATTTTGAATGGGAATCATATGGGCAAATATTTGCATATTGTATTTGTTGCAAGTGTTAATGCAAATGTCTGATATTCTATATTGTAGATAATATGGTGTGTGGTGTCACACAGAAGATCATATTATCAGTTTTCTATGGAGTATATAAATAGTTCACAACCTAGATGGACTTGGACAATCTATTGGAAAGGTTGTAGTATAATCTGGTATTAGTCTATCTTGACTATAGGTTTACACTAGTACACTTTGTGTGTATTGAACAGGACCACTTGAGGTTGTTCTCTTTGTACTGACTACATAAGAGAACAAACAGCTCTGTTATTATGGATGCTTGTACTCTTAATCCGGATATAATAACGGACATGTATATGCAATGTGCGATTCATTATGGATCAACAACCTCTATGAATTGGGTAATAACATTGTATGTATGATGGACTGTTGATTATAAATAGAATCCATGTCCCGATACATCGGGTTGATGATGTCCTCTTAAGGAGCTCATAAGGATTGTCATGTCAACCCTGCAGGTGGATTATATCCGACATGACAAATAAAGTTGAGCGATACTACTTAAGGATAAAAGATGTCGAATCAATATAGTTGTCAGTAACTTAATTTGATCGACGGACATACGATATCTTAACATGGGGAGCCAAACGAGCATATAATAAAAGGAGCCCACAAACATAATTTGGGATTAGGGAGGTAGTGCAACAATAGCTCATTAGTGGACCGAGCTATTGTTAATGGGCCTGGATTGTGTTTTCGGGCTGAACATGGGATATCCAGATCCGTTAGGAGGCCTAACCCTAATTTCTCCTCATGGTCCCTGCCGTAGCCTATATATATCCTCTATTCTATGGCCGCCAGATTAATGATTAGAAATCTAAAATTTTCTCTAAATTCGTGATTCACGTAAGGAGAGAAAGAGAGTGCTGCCAAGGAGAAGAAAAGGTTGGGAGATCGTCGCCCACACGACGTCCAACTCGAGGAAGGAATACGTACAGAAGATCTTGGGGTCGTCCGCTCGAGATTACCAGGGATTACTTGTCTCCTTTTCGTCGCAGGTATAATTCGTGAACCCTAGTTTCTGCCTATGAAGGGTTAGAACACGTATTTGATCTGTTTAACTTTCTATCGATCAATACGCACACCAAAGGAAGGGTCCTGGGAATCCCCAGTTCCATCAGTAGGTTCCATCCTTAAGTTTCGAGGACGAAACTTTTTATTAGTCGGTTATGGTGTAGTGCTCCGTCCCTACATCGTACTCCGTTTCCGTCCACGGGGTGCGCGAGAAAGGAACACTGTCGCTATCGATTCGGTCGGGACCGATAGGTTGGAATTGGCCGAGTCGATCGAACGGGAACGATTGAATTAAGATCCATTCCACGTTATGGAATGGCTTCTTCGAAACCAAGTCCTATATTCAGCGGGTTGCGCCTCGAGGATTGGCTCTGCGGCTGAGTCGAAAGAGACCTCCCGTTGCTCTGATTTTCATGTCGCACTTGATTTGGCTTTGGCTTTGGTTTTCATAAATGCGTTTTTCGTGAATATTTTCGATGGGTTTTCGTGACGCATTTTTCAGTTTCGCATTCATATCAAAATTCCTTGAATTACACAGTGTTCTAATCAGTTGCTTATGCGATTGCAGGTGATCGCGTAGGCGACGATAGCGCAGCCAACCGGTCGCTCGCTTGAAGCAAGCCTAAGGCGAGTGGCTGACCTCCTTCGTCTCGTCCCTCTACTTCAAAATCAATATGAAGTAAAATGAATGCTTGTCATATAGTATAGAATCAAAGAAATCATGGCACGATTCTTCACGAAAATACTTGCTATCAATCTGCTAGTATTGAAAATGGAAAACATGCTTCCTTATGCAATTACACTTAGCCTTTGCAAAACAATGAATGAATCGATTAACATTTATCGCAACGATACGGCTAAGTAAGTAAATCGACTAAGTTCAAAAGAACGGCTAAGTTTCGCACATAAAAGAGAAATATAAGGTTCTAGAAAAGAGATAGCATTTTTCAAGATTCTGCAAAACGGTCATTGGACAACTTGTCGACAAGGTGTAGTTTCCTCGAACGGTTGCCTAGGCCAAGGGACTGATTCGGCCCGGGAGGAACGAGATTAGCAAGCGCCAACCCTTCTTCGGCGTGGGTTATTCGGAAACTTTCGCACAGGGCTCGCTACCCGCCGCGAAAGGGTCGCCGTTTAACCCGGCTATAGTCCACGATGGCTTGACATTGTTAGTGGCCTTCACACCCTTTTCACGGCTTAACAAATGCACGTGACACGGGATAAAAATGATAGTTGCTTATTGTTATACAATTTTCATATGCTTGCCTCGAAACATGTTAACATGCAATTGATCGGGATGGTTAGAAAGATCACGTAAAATGCTAGCTAACATATTTATAAAACTTCTTGAATCAAATGCAGAACTTGGATTTAATTATCCATTCGCCAGTACATGTGCTCGTACTGATCCTCGCTCTTTACAGGTCCCGCGAAACAGGAAGGACGCGCCAACTAGCTCGGCGGCGTTCGTGATTTTGAAGCTTCGGCCATGTGTCGAAGACTTTACCGCGACTCTACTTTTGAAGACTCCCAACAGTCCAAGGAAAATGGCTCAGCGTCCCTCCCTTCCAGGTCACTGGTGCACTTTGTGTATATTGAGGGATGTGTGCAATATATGGAACGACTATCTCATCGGCACTCTTTTGTAATTGAGTCATGTTGTAGCCCGCGCGGCACGAGTCCTGTACTGGAGTCTGTAAATTATGTTCATTATCAATAAAGATCAAAGTTTCCTTTACTTAATGTGTGATTCAATTTGTCTGCGTACTCTCTTAGATCTCGTGTCTCGGATTACCTATTAACTATGCCTTGTGCGATCGCAAATTAGGTTCGTACGGCATCACGCCCGGGGGACGATTATCGATGTGACGCCCCAGAACCAGAATACTAGAGAGCGGGGGCGAACATAGCCAGCTACGTATATTGAAATGGAATCCACCTCGCTATACGCTCACGGCTGTCTAGATATGTAGCTCCCCTTCCCGAAAATTTTAAAATTTTATTATTATTTATTTTATGGGTTACAATGGTTCTTAATATTATTTTAGAAATCGAGAAATAGTTTCTAATTATTAAAATAGAGATACAAATTTATATTTTATTATTAGTGGTGCTTTACCATATTGGAACAATTGTTGACCCAAGGGTGCGTGGTAAAGAATCACCCATCGAGGCAATTGTTATTATTTTATTTTATGGTTATTAAAGTTATTTTGTGAAGAATTAATAATCTTGTCCTTCTCAGTTAAATATTATTGTTAGTATTATTATTATCATTATTATTATTATTATTATTATTATTATTAAGTTGACTTGTGGTAAATCATATATGTATGTAGATATAAATGTGCTATCCTATATATAGATAATAAGGTTATTAGTATTCATAATATTTATTTAAAATATTTTAGGTTTTGCGATTTTAAGGTTATATTTAGATATAAATATATATAAGAGATATAATGGTATAATTGTGTGAAAGAAAAGAAAAGAAAAATATGTACACACCAAACACTCTGCCCTCCAAATATGACTTGTAACACTGCTTGATGCAACAAGTGCAAATGGTGGTGGTCTCTGTTATTAGTATGATTATATAGTATAGTATTGAATTGAATTGAAATGAAATGAATTGAATGTTTGAATTGAATTGAATTGGAATTCAATTCAAATCAATAACATGCATGCGTGCAACCATGCATCAGCTTAAGCAAAGTTGTAGTTGATTGCACACCCCACTTCAAATGGGTCACGTGTAACACCATGTAAGCCATTTATACAAAAACTAATGATTTTCCCCACACCCTGAAACCGAGAAATAGCAAACTCAGCCAAGTCAGCATAGCATAGGCAAACCGAACCCAGCATAATCATCCGACCCCCCATGGGCCCGACCCCAACTGTAACCTGGGTAAAACCCAAGTTGTGAACCCCCCAAACCGATAAGGAAGACACCCCAGGCTGTTCCTAACAGCATATTAGTCGATCGAGAATCTCTCGAAGAACCAACAAACGCCTAAAACCCTAATCTCACGTCGCCTCCCCAACACCTCGACGGCCATCAGGCGCCCCGCGCACGCGCCAGCCCGGCCGTGGGCGGCCGTCGGTCGGCGATGGAGTCGCCGGAGGCCACTCGCGTGCGCGGATATCGGATCAGCGCAGCAGTTCGCGCGATGGTGGCAGCGACTTCGCAGCGACGGTTCGCGACGATCGCTCGATCGTTTCGCGAGCCGCTTTCTCAGGTATGTACCCAATATAACCCTTTTTAGACTTGTCCAATTAGTTTGTAGGTAACTGCCATAGATTGGTCGAGAAAACGATGCAAAGTCGATGGGAAATCAGTCCAAACAGGACATAGAACCCGGTCCCAAACCCTGTTTTGGAAGCCAGTTAATCACCAATCCCTTGAGTAATTTAGAAATCCAACTGAACAGATTTGTTGAAAACATATACGAGATGGAAACCCCACTTTTGGTTTAATTTTTAGCTATTTGTACAGTAAGAAAATCCAGTTTAAAAATCAAGAAAAATATGGTTTCAGAAATATAGAAAACTTGAAAATCACTCCGATACCACGTCCGTCCCGCCATTTCGGGCGACGTGGTCGTGCATCGAAAGTATTGAAAGCTGCGTAACAGCTTCGTGGTCGTATGGGCTTTGACGGAATTCAAATTGGTCGCGTGTGCGCGACGAATTCGACGCGTATCCGTCGAAATCACCCCGTATCCGTCCAATGCAAATTCAGTCATAACTTTGTGCACGCTCGTCAGATCGAGACGAAACTTGCGCCAACAGGACCGTATCATTTTTCTGGTCCTGCATGCCAAGTTTGGTCCGATTCTGAGACTGTTGACAAAATCACAATTTTGCGGGCCCCGCGGTTCCACTCAACGGGCGATTTTGTGCACGGCCCGCCGGAATCCAACTCTGGACATACGGTTGGGTTCGTATCGGAAAAACTGGATTCGTAGACATGTAGTTTGACGACTTTAGAGACCGTTGACTCTGGCACGCTTTTCGGTGCAAAACGGGTCCAACGGCTGACATCGTTTTTGCCCGAAATTACCGTTTTGCCTCTGTGTCCAGAATTGGACTTAAGGACAGACAATCCTAGCTAATTTGACTATTCTGAGAACGTTGGTACTGTTTATTTCAGCATCCGGAGACTTCTGCATGTGCTGATTGATTGTGGCTCATTAAGTAGTAAAGTGTTATTGGTTTCTCCAGCTAAGGACCTCATGCAAGTACACTTTCTGATTGCTTTCCGATTCATAGTAGTCTTTTCATTTCATGTCTATATATATATCTTGCTGCTTGTTGACACGCTCGTCACACGGAGTAGTCGGGAGGGAAAATATCTTAGTAAACATGTGAACTACCCAGAACTATCCCATGAGTCTATTCTTGAATAATAGCCGCTGCACACGACACGTGCAGTGCACCGGATTTACCCCCTAGCCGTTCACATGTTGAAACAGATATTTCACACCACCTAGATAGATGTCTTTTATTAGTTTTTCCTTGTTTATTTCTCTTTCGTGCTATGACATCAGTTATCTTACAGTTTTCATCTCTCATATGCTATTTTCATGTCTTGTTAATTCTATTGTGTTTTGCACTGCCGTCGGTTTGTGTACTTGTTCCAATCCTGACTGGATAACCAATATTTTTTCAGGTTTAGCCGCGATCATTCTTAGCACTGGAAAAACTTGGGTATGCTGAGGCCGACCTAGAAATAGAAAGCAATTGTACCAATTTCATTAACTGTAAATCTTGTATTTTCTTTAATTATAAATCTTGTAAATGTTGTAATAAATTTAGAATTGTGAATGAGCAGCAAATGTGATTTTTGAGCATTTATATTCTTGCGGGCTTGACAGCGTTCTACCGCCGACTCTGCGGCGTAGGCTGGCTTGGACACGTCTCGTATCCGGAAAAAACGGGTGCGGATCGTGACAAGTTTTTGTGGTGGCCCATACAGGTCAGATTTCACAAAGATTACGAACTCGTGATGGTACATTAGTCGTACTATTGCGAGCCTGCGCCTAAGAAATGCTCATTCACAAATAGGATTAAAATGATTAGGAGAATAACTAGGACTAAGGGTCCCTTATTAAATTGACCGATTGGGTAGTTAAGGTTGTTAGATAGGCCATGCTATTTAAGAATCATTGAATTTGGATAGCTTGCTAGATACCTTATTGCTTTTGATATGACAATATGCTTCAATGTTAGTCTATTATTCACTTGATTAGTTAGGCTTATCTAGAATTAAGACTTTGGTCTTAATGAATTATTTAATTTTCTGTTGCTTTAATTAGATATAAATCTTATATCATAAATTAGAACAGTCTATTTAAATTCTCTTTTACTGTAAGTAATTAGTTTAAATTTTCTGACATTGTTATTTGCATACGAACCTCAGGGTAGACTGATTTAAGATTTTCCCTCAACTATATAGATGCACATGAAATAGATACTCGAATGTTTGTAGTCCTTTCGTCTTTTAGTTAATTTCCCCATGTTAAACTCTTCTGTATTAAGTGTGGTGAATAATAGGACAAATACCTACGTCTCATTTTTGTCAACCTGTTTGAATCTCTAGAGGCCCATGAATTTTACGAATATAGTTAAAGGAGTATTAGTTAACTAATAATAGTTAGACAGCAGCGCACTGTCATCAATTAGCTGAGAGTGGAGATATGGGTTCACTGCAGCCAGCAGCGCACTGGCGAGGCACAACCTACATAATTGAAATCATCCCGAGGAACCATAGTCTATGGAACATTGCTAAAGCTATGTCCTCATTGACCTCCTTAGATTTTAGATACCCTTGTGTCAATATAGAGTAGAGCACCTGATAGCATATCACATCTGAATCACGGAACCATGAATTTACCTAGAATATAGAATTTAGAGTTCTCTAGCTCATTAGTCGACCGAGGCCTTATGGATAGGAAAATAGTAGGAAGACTGTATGAACCAGAACACCATGTAAGACTTTGATTTTCTCAAAACTCGAACTACTTATTTTTCCCCTCCAAAAATCTCGCGTACTTGTATTTCGACTATCTTGACCAACGCTGCAATTACAGCCTAGCTTTGCAAGCTTACTCTTTTATCGAGCTTGATTCGAGACACATGTTTATTGCGGACGCCCGCTAACATATTGTCTAATCAGAATCATTGTATTACAGTCTGATCAACCATGATACATTTGGTTCGCTTTCTTCTAATTACCCTACATGGATTGAGATGTAGATGCCCCTAGGATCTCATCCGCGACTGCTTTGATAATTTCTCTTGGAATTAAACGTTCGCCCTTGAATCGTGTAATTGTGTTCAGTGACATCTCTCTTGAACTCTTTATTGTTTTCGTCTTCACTGATTGGAAAGACGAAAGCTCGCAATTGATAGATAGAAACATAGTATCCCCATGACTATGATAGTTGTATATGCAAGGGTAGCTAGCATTGGCCAGTCCTGTGACAGGAACCTTGCCACCATATCCTAGCCTCTAAGGTGGGTAGACGACAAGCCTTCTAAAATCTTGAGCTATACGAGGGTTACCGATTGATTAGAATAATTTTCCACTAGGATGATAATTAGGGCCAATGGACTCCCACTTTTCATTTAGATCACTTTGTGTCCTCGGCCGTGTCATTAAGATTCGGAGTACGAGACCAGCCGTTATCTTCCAACAAATTTCATATACAAGATCTAGACGAACCCACCTTCATCTAGGTATATCATATCCCACTCAAACCCGTCCCCTTGTACTCTATTTTATAGCACGACTTATAGATAAAAAGGACTAGCTATAACCCTTACCATAATACCGATAAATCTTCCGACTTCCATTAGAGCCTCAACTTCGACCTAATCCCTTCGACCCAATATATGGAATGTGATCTACTCGGAGCCCACTATGCACATGCCACTAAAGTGCCACTCAATTGTGTTTTCTTGTGTTACTTAAACACAAAGTCACTGAAGGCACACCTTGAGCTTTATGAACCTAGCTAACCAACTGGACCGGCAACTAGCTCAACCCTTGGATAGAAACCTAATCTAGAATACCCTAATCTAGTAGGAAGAGTTTCACCATTGGGATCTAGTCCAATCCTTATAGATCGAAATCCAATGTTCATCCAACCAACGACTAATGTCCAAATAGAGAACCATTAAGACCACGATCTTGATTTCTCAAATTCTGTTCCATTATGGGACCTTGTTTGAATTAGAATTTCGAGAACGAGATTTCTGTATTGCACGAAGTGCAAGCCTTTTTAGAAACGAAGGGCCCTTCGGGTTAGCAAGTGAGTGGACTAGAGTAGCCTATCTCGCAAGTCAGTCAACGGTTCATAAACGCTCTTTTTAGCTGTATCGTTGGATACTCTACCGCCCTTGGAACTTCGTATTTGCTTTCGCTTATTCTTCCTTACCTCCCCGTCCTTCCTATTTCAGAGTGTCGAATGGCCATGCTTACTAGAACTTATCAATATTCTTAGTTACTTGTGTAAATTTGCTTGTTAAATTTTTGGGTTGCTTGATAGATACGAGAGGATTTTAGAAACCAGGCGCCTAGGTATTTATTGGTAGGATTGTTAGTAAACAGTTTAGTAGATTATAAGATTTTAGTTTGACGGGTAGTGTGGCCCAAGGTGGGTAGAAGTCCTCGGAGTTACGTAATTACAAAATGACTAGAAGGAGGATACAACTATTTTGAGAAATTAATTTGAAGAGATTGAAGAAGTAGTGGATTTATTTTTTTTATCTTTGACTTTTAGGCAGGTTTATGAGTTAAAATTTCGAGGACGAAATTATTTTAAGTTGGGCAGATTTGTAGCTCCCCTTCCCGAAAATTTTAAAATTTTATTATTATTTATTTTATGGGTTACAATGGTTCTTAATATTATTTTAGAAATCGAGAAATAGTTTCTAATTATTAAAATAGAGATACAAATTTATATTTTATTATTAGTGGTGCTTTACCATATTGGAACAATTGTTGACCCAAGGGTGCGTGGTAAAGAATCACCCATCGAGGCAATTGTTATTATTTTATTTTATGGTTATTAAAGTTATTTTGTGAAGAATTAATAATCTTGTCCTTCTCAGTTAAATATTATTGTTAGTATTATTATTATTATCATTATTATTATTATTATTATCATTAACTTGACTTGTGGTAAATCATATATGTATGTAGATATAAATGTGCTATCCTATATATAGATAATAAGGTTATTAGTATTCATAATATTTATTTAAAATATTTTAGGTTTTGCGATTTTAAGGTTATATTTAGATATAAATATATATAAGGGATATAATGGTATAATTGTGTGAAAGAAAAGAAAAGAAAAATATGTACACACCAAACACTCTGCCCTCCAAATATGACTTGTAACACTGCTTGATGCAACAAGTGCAAATGGTGGTGGTCTCTGTTATTAGTATGATTATATAGTATAGTATTGAATTGAATTGAAATGAAATGAATTGAATGTTTGAATTGAATTGAATTGGAATTCAATTCAAATCAATAACATGCATGCGTGCAACCATGCATCAGCTTAAGCAAAGTTGTAGTTGATTGCACACCCCACTTCAAATGGGTCACGTGTAACACCATGTAAGCCATTTATACAAAAACTAATGATTTTCCCCACACCCTGAAACCGAGTAATAGCAAACTCAGCCAAGTCAGCATAGCATAGGCAAACCGAACCCAGCATAATCATCCGACCCCCCATGGGCCCGACCCCAACTATAACCTGGGTAAAACCCAAGTTGTGAACCCCCCAAACCGATAAGGAAGACACCCCAGGCTGTTCCTAACAGCATATAAGTCGATCGAGAATCTCTCGAAGAACCAACAAACGCCTAAAACCCTAATCTCACGTCGCCTCCCCAACACCTCGACGGCCATCAGGCGCCCCGCGCACGCGCCAGCCCGGCCGTGGGCGGCCGTCGGCCGGCGATGGAGTCGCCGGAGGCCACTCGCGTGCGCGGATATCGGATCAGCGCAGCAGTTCGCGCGATGGTGGCAGCGACTTCGCAGCGACGGTTCGCGACGATCGCTCGATCGTTTTGCGAGCCGCTTTCTCAGGTATGTACCCAATATAACCCTTTTTAGATTTGTCCAATTAGTTTGTAGGTAACTGCCGTAGATTGGTCGAGAAAACGACACAAAGTCGATGGGAAATCAGTCCAAACAGGACATAGAACCCGGTCCCAAACCCTGTTTTGGAAGCCAGTTAATCACCAATCCCTTGAGTAATTTAGAAATCCAACTGAACAGATTTGTTGAAAACATATACGAGATGGAAACCCCACTTTTGGTTTAATTTTTAGCTATTTGTACAGTAAGAAAATCCAGTTTAAAAATCAAGAAAAATATGGTTTCAGAAATATAGAAAACTTGAAAATCACTCCGATACCACGTCCGTCCCGCCATTTCGGGCGACGTGGTCGTGCACCGAAAGTATCAAAAGCTGCATAACAGCTTCGTGGTCGTATGGGCTTTGACGGAATTCAAATTGGTCGCGTGTGCGCGACGAATTCGACGCGTATCCGTCGGAATCACCCCGTATCCGTCCAATGCAAATTCAGTCATAACTTTGTACACGCTCGTCAGATCGAGACGAAACATGCGCCAACAGGACCGTATCGTTTTTCTGGTCCTGCATGCCAAGTTTGGTCCGATTCTGAGACTGTTGACAAAATTACAGTTTTGCGGGCCCCGCGGTTCTACTCAACGGGCGATTTTGTGCACGGCCCGCCGAAATCCAACTCTGGACATACGTTTGGGTTCGTATCGAAAAAACTGGATTCGTAGACATGTAGTTTGACGACTTTAGAGACCGTTGACTCTGGCACGCTTTTCGGTGCAAAACGGGTCCAACGGCGGACATCATTTTTGCCCGAAATTACCGTTTTGCCCCTGTGTCCAGAATTGGACTTAAGGACAGACAATCCTAGCTAATTTGACTATTCTGAGAACGTTGGTACTGTTTATTTCAGCATCCGGAGACTTCTGCATGTGCTGATTGATTGTGGCTCATTAAGTGGTAAAGTGTTATTGGTTTCTCCAGCTACGGACCTCAGGCAAGTGCACTTTCTGATTGCTTTCCGATTCATAGTAGTCTTTTCATTTCATGTCTATATATATATCTTGCTGCTTGTTGACACGCTCGTCACACGGAGTAGTCGGGAGGGAAAATATCTTAGTAAACATGTGAACTACCCAGAACTATCCCATGAGTCTATTCTTGAATAATAGCCGCTGCACACGACACGTGCAGTGCGCCGGATTTACCCCCTAGCCGTTCACATGTTGAAACAGATATTTCACACCACCTAGATAGATGTCTTTTATTAGTTTTTCCTTGTTTATTTCTCTTTCGTGCTATGACATCAGTTATCTTACAGTTTTCATCTCTCATATGCTATTTTTATGTCTTGTTAATTCTATTGTGTTTTGCACTGCCGTCGGTTTGTGTACTTGTTCCAATCCTGACTGGATAACCAACATTTTTTCAGGTTTAGCCGCGATCATTCTTAGCACTGGAAAGACTTGGGTATGCTGAGGCCGACCTAGAAATAGAAAGCAATTGTACCAATTTCATTAACTGTAAATCTTGTATTTTCTTTAATTATAAATCTTGTAAATGTTGTAATAAATTTAGAATTGTGAATGAGCAGCAAATGTGATTTTTGAGCATTTATATTCTTGCGGGCTTGACAGCGTTCTACCGCCGACTCTGCGGCGTAGGCTGGCTTGGACACGTCTCGTATCCGGAAAAGCGGGTGCGGGTCGTGACAAGATATGAGGGTTTACTACAAGCCAATGGTCTCTTAAGGTCAAGCCTATTGTCTCAATCTCAAGCAAGTAATATAGTTACAAGATGTTTGACCACCAAATATACAATAAAAGGCGTCCCAAATATTACATATTCAGTTGATCATGAAGCTAGTCGTACAAAATGCGAGGACTAGCAAGAGTTTAGTCATACATGATCAACCCTAGGATTTGTTAATCATGTTTACAGCCCGTAGGCAGACAGTAAGTAAATATGCATCGAGCTAACAGGTGCTCGTCGGCTAAACGCCTCAAAAGAATAAATTTACAGTAGAGTGAGCGAAATAAAATAGAAAACCCACTCGTAGCCCGGGTTCCTTCTAGTCGCCACTACCGGGCTGGAGGTTCGGTAGATCCTCGGGTGCTGCTCCGAAATCTGGCCACGCAAAACCAGCTGGGTCAAACCCCAGAAAGAGCAAGTGCCTCAAAGGAGGCCACGAAATAAGAACAAAAGCCAGCATATCAGAACATAAGAAAATGGAAGAAAGTACTAGTAAATAAGAGTACAACAAGACAATAAACGATTAGGGACATGGAACCATTCCGGAAGCCAGGTTACAACCCGTAAACCTAACAAGGACCGGGGTTGTAACCCTTCGCCTGAATAGCACCTTGTCTCTACCCATTTATTGTTAAAGATAAGTAAAACAATCATGTTCAGGAGGACCAGGTACTGGGACTAGACGAGACTTAGACAATGTTGGACACCATCCATTCACAAGCGGCCAAGCAAATACTACGACTTACTACTTAACTAACTAGGGTTATCACAAGCCTAATTACTAACAAGATGCAAATAAGAAATTCCCAGTCCCAAGCCCTGCAGACTATCTAGTTATCCTTCCGCGGGTTGAGAGTATGGTTGGGTACATCGCCCAGGAGACGATATACCCTTAGGTGACTTAGAGGGTGCAACACATAACAGTGTGCTGGAAATGTGCCCTACTCGTCGGCAGGCTACAAGTCCATTTAAATGCGCCCAGATAACGAGATTGCCTATGACTGGAAATTTTCCATGAACTATAGTTTGATCTAGTCATTAGCCGAATCAATATTCAGTGTGAATCCCTGACCGGGGTAACCAGGGAGTCACGTCCTAGACATGATGCGAGACAAGACAAGTGGATTGCACAAGGCAGCAAGAAGGAGCACCCACGCCGTCAGAGTTGATTATACGAGTCAAGTTAGCCATCGCAACAGCGTCAAGTCAAGTCAAGTCAAGTTACAAGTTACAGGTTTACAAGTTACAAGTCAGGAGTGCGCCGCCACGGGCCATTATCAAGTTATCCAGTATCAAGATTAATCATGAATTACAGGTTGAAAGTTAAGGGCGCACCCCATCGGGTCACTATCAAGAAGATCAGAAAGTAATAGAATCATACTTCACAGAAATCACGAAAAACCGTACTAGTTGTAAGCAAAACACCAAAAAAAAAATCGTGCCAGGTTGTGTTGGGTCGAGACAGTCGTGTTGTTGGAACAAGATCTCAAGACTCCAATCCACAAAAGAGAAGCCAAGTCCAAGGAATAAAACCAAACCATCATGAGTTGAACTGCGCAGGAAATGAACTGCGCACAGATGAACTGTGCAGGAAATGAACTGTGCAGGAAATGAACTGCGCACAGATGAACTGTGCAGGAAATGAAGTGCGCACAGATGAACTGCGCACAGATGAACTGCGCACAGATGAACTGTGCAGGAAATGAACTGCACACAGATGAACTGCGCACAGATGAACTGCGCACAGTTGAACTGCGCATGGCCTTGTGCTAAAGAGCGCTGGCCGAGGGTCATCTTCTCCAACAGGCTGAGAAGAATCTCAAGAACATCAAAACTTCAAATCTTCATAACTTGATCAAATTAAAACGAAATTTAGATTTTCAAAGCTCTAACTTGTGTAAAATTGAATTCTCTTTCACATGGAAGCCTCAAAACAAGCAAAAATCTAAGTTTAATAGATCAAAACCAAGAAATTCCGAAAATGGTTAAAACTTAGATCTAGAAAAATGGAAGCTCCAAATCACAAAATGCCAAGTTCTAATGTTGTTCACCATGGCCTAATCTAGCTAATGGACAAATAAAATGGGGTGCTTATTTGGTGGCAAGGTGCACTTGCCTATGGTGTTGGTGGAGGAAGGAGGAAGAAGAAGATGGAGAAATAAATGGAAATTATGGAGGAGAGAGAAAGTTAGGTGGGGATTTTAATGAGGGTGGGTTGTGGTGGAACGAGGGTGGAGTATAGCTAAGGTGCTCCTTTGGGCTTAAAATCAAACCAAACCAACTAAAATCGAGCCGAGCCGAAACCCAAAATACGAGAAAATCCAAAATTCCATAAGTCGAAAAAAATAAAATACATGCCAAAATTCAATTACAAGTATAAATACGAAATACGAGAAATGAGGGTGACAATCGATTCGACGGAATCGGGGCGTGACATCTGGAAAGAAAATTTTTACGGTGAAGTTCAACTTTTCTCATTATATAGTAGTATAGATTTATGTTACAGACATTTGTGACGTTATTTTGGGATATTTTAGCAAATATCTTAATTCAAAATATTAAAACTAATATATATTTTCACTATTTTAAAAAAAACTATTTTTTTTGTAAGAAAGAGTTGAAAAACTAAAATATACCTCCAATATTTTAATCAAGATTTTGAGTGTTTCTAAAAAAAAAATAAAGGTTTATATGCTAGTTTTATTTGTTAAAGTATCCCAATTATTTCTTGTGATACGATCTTAAGATTTATTTCCACCATTAAGAAAATAATTTCAGATCGGACTGAAATCGAAATGTCTTGTGTCATTCTCCTGTTGACTGTTCCACAAAGACTAAAATTCAATAATACATCTAATAAGAGGCCGACACGTGACGTCGGTTCATGCGTCCGTCCCAACGCAGTCGGTAAAGAAAACTTTTGAATGGCTCTGGCTAAATCCCATGCCTCCATCACTTCAAAGTGATTGTGCATCAACAAATTTTTGGTAGATAGTAGTCATTACAATTTTGGGACAGATCACCTACCTCACCACATTAGAAACAACCGACTTGTCCGATTTGTGTCTTATTTTGTAGGCCAGAACGAGAATTTCATTTATTTTCGGTACTTTTTGCAACATTTAGGCTCTGTGTGATTCACAGAAAAGAAAGAAAGAAAAGAAATCAATAATCTACTTTATTTTTCTTTGAAGTTATTATTTTTTGTGTTTGGAAAGACAAAAAAAAAAATTGGAAGAGGAAATAAATTCTTGGTTAGGAAAGTGAATCCAGGAAAACTATTTTTTCCACTTTTTTCCTTTAAGAATTATTTTTCTTTCATGTTAAATTTTTTTGCATCCAGATATAAAAAATATATGAATTTTCTTTTTTAAGATTCTAATTCTGCGAACTAAACGTTAAATTAGAATCCGAACTCTACATCTACTGATAGACCCTGTCAATGGGAGACTTGTGAAATTGTCGAAAGATTTGTTCATTTTATTTTCTTATTAGAGTATCTTTCATTTTCTTCTTCTGCAATATCATCAATAAACTCGAAAAAATAATTCATTTGTTTAACTCTCACATTGTGAAAGAAATTCTAGAACGAATAACTTTGATAATAGTTACTATTATTTTTATGATTATTAATTTTTGTGTAATAATTAACCAATCTAATTTTTATGATTATTAATTTTGGACCAAAAGTAGAAAGACTCAAAATCGACTAGACATAGCGGACGATGGAGCCAGTAGTGAATAGATAACCGAATATTTATTTACAGCAAAAATCATGAAAATGAATAATGAAGGTCATGTTTGGTATCGTATTTGTTTATATGTTTTTTATTAATTTTTTTTTCAATTTTTATTAATAATAAACATGTTTGACGTATCTGGTTATTTGGTTATAAAAACAAAAGGTTATTTAGTAACATATTTGGTAAGCAACAAAAATAATTTTATTTATTTTTGGTAAACAAATATATTATACTATCTGCAATCCCAATTTATTTATTATCCTTTTCTTTTTTTCTTTTTTTTATGAAACTTGATAAACAATGTTTTTTGTTTTACTATTTTTAGAAAATTTAATTTGTAATTAAAAAATATATAAATACACATAACAAACATGTTTTCGTATATATATATATATATATATATATATATATATATATATATATATATATATATATATATATATATATATATATATATATATATATATATGTGGAAGCGGATCAAAAGCCCCCCTTAGAAAATCCCCTCGTTCTCAGTCGTCCATTTAATGTTAATATTAATGTTAATGTTAATAATGTTAATATTAATATTAATATTAACATTAAATACTAAAATTAACATTAAACTTAACATTAAAATTAACATTAACATTAACACTATTATTAACATTAACATTAACATTAACATTAATATAAAAATAAAAATAAATATTAATATTAACATTAACATTAATATTAACATTAATATTAATATTAAATGGACGGCTGAGAGTGAGAAAATTTTTAGTGGGTTTTCTAAGGGGGACTTTTGATCCGCTATATATATAGGGAGCGGATCAAAAGCCCCCCTTAGAAAACCCCCTAAAAACTCCCTCACTCTCGGCCGTAATTTAATGTTAATATTAATGTTAATGTTAATATTAATGTTAATATTAATGTTAATATTAACATTAAATACTAAAATTAACATTAAACTTAACATTAAAATTAATATTAATATTAACATTAACATTAACATTAACATTAACATTAATATTAACATTAATATTAACATTAACATTAACATTAACATTAATATAAAAATTAAAAAAAAAATTAATATTAACATTAACATTAATATTAATGTTAATATTATAACCGAGAGTGAGGGGGATTTTTAGGAGTTTTCTAAGGAGGGCTTTTGATCCGCTCCCATATATATATATATATATATATATATATATATATATATATATATATATATATATATATATATATATAATTTAAGGAACCGGCGCATTTATGAGGGACTATCCACCCCAGTGGTGGGCATACTTCATAACATTGAGTCGGATGTACTAGTAATGTCCCCCTGAGTTGGGCTTGTATCACTATGTTGTAACCTTATTGAGATGATGGAATAAAATTTACCCTTTTTCCAAAAAAAATATATATATAATTTAGAGCAAAGTTAGGATTACAACAACAGTAGAAACTCTATAAATTAATACTCGATTATTTAATAAACTCTCTAAGATAATATTTTTGGCCGGTCCCGACTCGGGGATAGGGTGCTAAATTAATAATTCGCTAAAATTATAAGATAATACATTTTTGATAATTTCTTCAGACCCCATATAAAATATAAATTAATAATTCCTTATATATAGCATATTACATGAATGATTTATGAAGGTTTCTTGAAAAATGACTCAATTGTCTTTTGTTTTTTGTTGAAATCAATTTCCTCTTGAATCTCGTCTCTAATTTTCCTTAGCATGGTAAGAACTTCTGGTGTTGTTTTCTCATAGCTCAACAAGAAATTGTTCAATGTGATTGCTGTCACGACCCGATACCCAAATTGTTGGGCCAGGCCGAGCCATGTCCAGCCTACGCTTGGTTAAAGCGCAGTAAGCTGTTCTAATAATAGACAATAAATGATCTAAGCTACTAACAGTTCTAAAATCACATTTAAATGTTCATCACAACACAGCATCTATAAGCGAAGGTAACATAGGCACAGACTTAATAATACATAACCAAAGTATCTAACTGGAGACAAAGTCCAGTATCCAAAAGTAAGAACATACCAAAGTCTCAGTCTCAAAACATAAGAAAAATAACTAAGCAAGGTTTCCCGCTGGGGCCTCTACTGGAGCAAGGCCAGGTCCTCAAAGCAGTACCATAATATGTAACACATAGCGTTTTCCTCCTCGAAATGTATACCTACAACGTTATCCTGTCAGGACGGGAGCAAGTACAACCTCTACAACTAAAGTACTGAACATATAATGAAAGAGATGTACAACAAGAAACATGGTGTGATAAGTCTATAAAACAGAAAATACTGGGAACATGACCTCATGGTACAACTGGGATCACAATATATAGTAACACAGGGAACATGGCATATCTGGAATCATGGTATGACTGGAATCGCAATATCATAGTATCACAAGGAACATGGCATAACTCATAGTCTATCATGGCAAGGACACATATGTCATAGAGACAGATGCATATGTAATGTTTAAAACTGTAGCAGGTACGTGATCGGTCAATAGGTGATGGTGCTGTGGCACCGTTAAGAACCATATGTACTTCCGTACATGCCTAAATGTACACACGTACAAGTCCGCGTGGTTTTGGGCCTATGGCAAGGTCTACATGCATAATGTCGTCCTTACACGGCATCAAGGTCGCCGGAAATGGGGGGGGCATGATCACGTACTCAACTGTCAGTTTCCCCATAACCCATATTCTAACATGTGAGAGATACGAGAGCAGTATAAGCATGGCAGGTACTGGAAGCAGTATAAAACTCGTGAATGCTTAGAGCAGTATAAAGCATAGTGAAACATGTATCGAGAACCAGTATGAAACATGTGAAGATATAAGAACTGTCCTAAGCATGGTAGGGACCAAATTAATGTAACATGTAAAGACATAATCTTGCAGTTATTCAGAAAGCAGTATTTTAACAGGGCTAATACATGTTCTAACATTAAAAGACAGTAAATGAGTGTGTAGATGTACTTGCCTCGAGCAAAGCAAGAATACTAGTACGAAGATATAGATGTCCGGTATCCTGTCAATAATGATATACAACTCAGTTCTAAGCTATGTTCAAGATATCACTAGTGGTGTGACACGACTTCTAACTGGATACTAGCCAAGTGGGGACCTAGCATAAAAGTCTAATGTGAAGTGCCACATACTCAAACTAACTCTCTAGGGTCTTTACACTAGTGCGGGGTGAGGTCCAATACTATAACAACTCAAATCAACGCAAAACTTGCAAGTTGTAATTACTCAATAATTAAATCAAACGGTACACTAAGTTCCAACAATATTAGAGATAGACAAAAAGCTAAATTATATATAAAATAAAGTACCAAAATAATCCTTGTTAATTATAGAAATTTATACTAATTTTTCTGGAATTTATAAACCTTCATAAATATTTATTAAAAATCAGCGAACATAAATATACTAAAAATGAGTTCTGTTTTCCTATTTTTATAAAATACCAAAAGCACTTAATAAATGCTAGAAAAATTACATTAAATTAGCTAAATTAACATAATATTTAAATACCATTTTTCCAAGATTTTTACAGTAATTAAAATATATATAAAAATTCAAAACCAGAAAGTAACAATATCTAGAAAAATAATTAATTATAAATTAAGGATAATACATAATCAAAATCTACAGATGTTGCCGGACGATAAAATAAATATCACCAACGTGTCCAGAATGGTCAAATCAGCTAGGATAGCCTGTCCAAAAGTCCAATTTGGACACAAAGGCAAAACGGTAATTTCGGGTCAAAATGATGTCCGCCGTTGGACACACTTTGCACCGAAAAGCGTGTCGGGAAAGAATCTACAAAACCTAGCAAATTATATGTCCACGAATCCAGAATGATGATACGAACCCAACGGTATGTCCAAAATGGAATTCCGATGTGCCGATCTCAAAATGATACGTTGACGCGACACTTGGTATCCGGTTTGCACGGAAATGCGTGCCGGAGCAAATGTCTTCAAAACTCAGCAAATTATATGTCAACGAGTCCAGAATGACGATACGAACTCAACGGTATATCCGGAATTGGATTCCGATGAGCCGAACTCAAAGTGACCCGTTGACTCAAAAAGTGGGACCCGCTTTGCACCGAAATGCGTGCCAGGGTCCACGTTCTCCAAATCAAGCAAACTTTATATGAAAACAAGCCAGAACGACGCCACGAGACTACTGGTGGTGTCAGAAATTGAATCCGGAGTCCCGGGTTCAAAAATGGAATTTAACAAGTGCAATTTAAAGAATTCGGACGGCCAACTTTGGCGTCGAATTCGACCAACCAAACGTGCTTAAAATGAAACGAAATCTAAAGGAGACAGGAAGATGGTTATACCAGTTGTGCACCAGAACTGACGGTGCGCAAAACGGAGCTGCGACGGCGAAGTTACGAGCTGACGAAGTCGGCTCCACGAAACTGTCCAAAAACAGTTTAATTTAAAACGTCAACTTGGTGGCCAGTTTTGAGGTATCAAACGACAATATTAACAGGTGAAATTTGACAAGGGTGAAGAGGGATATACCGAGATTGCGACGGAGTGAAGAAATCGCCGATCCAACGGTCGGATTGACCAGAAACGCAGCGCGAAGTTGCTGCGACGGGGCTTGAAATCTGAACTTTCGACGCGCGCGTCACGACGGAACTTCGGGAAAAATGCGCGAATCGCCTCGACGGCGCGTCCTGGTGGACGGTGGCCGCCATGTGGGGCTACCAGGGGGTGCGCCCAGGCGAGGGGGCCACGCGGGGGTGGTCGACGGTGGCCGGTGGCGGCCGCGGTGGCGCACGGCCGGCGGCGCACGCGCGCGGCTGTGCGCACGCTGCTGCTGCCAGCGCTCGCGCTTGCTGCTGCTGTCGCAGCGGCGTGCGGCCTGGCCGGGGCACGGCGGCGGGGTCGCGTCGGCGGCGGGGGTGGCCGCGACATGGGTCGTCGGTGGTGCGAAGGTGGCGGGGGTGCATGGTAAGAGCTATGGTAATGGTGATGGTGGTGTATATAATGAAGGAGGGGAGGAGGAGAAGAAGATGGAGGAGAGGGGAGGAGCTCGGTGAGGAGGAGAGGGGAGGAGCTCGGTGGAAGGCTCGGCCGGGGGGGGGCTGTTCTCGGCATGGGTGGGGTGGAGTGTGTGTGTTGTGTTTGTGAAATATAAAGAGAGAGAGAGAGTTGTGTGCATGGGTGTGTGTATATATAAATAAAAAGAGTGAGAGAGAGAGAATGAGAGAAAGATATTTGAAGAGAGAGAGAGGGAGGGGTGAAGAAGTCGGCTGAAGCTTTGGGGGGGGGGGGGGGGGGGTTTGTGTATGTGTAAAGAGAGAGAGAGGGAGAGAGAATTAAATAGGTATATATATATAATATATATGGGTGTGTATATATTATATATATAGAGAGAGAGGGAAAGAGATATTTTAGAGAGAGTGAGAGAGAGAGGTCGGTTGGGGAGGGGGAGTGAGCTGTGAAGGGAGTGAGGTGAGGGGGGGTGTGTTGGTTATAGGAGAGAGAGTGAGATATTTATTTATATATATATATATATATATGTATATATATATAAGGGATATTTAAATGAGATATTATAGAATGGGAGAGAATAAATAGATATTTAAATTTAGGAAAAATAGGGAAATTATGTGGGGTACTCGGACAGTCATGAAAGAGCAACGTGGAGCTTGGGTTGGGGTTCGGTCGAACCGGGTCGGGTCGAAATCGAACAGAGTGCAATAATTGAATTAAATAGGATATTTATAATCATGGGAAAATAAATAATATGCGGGGACTCCAATAAATGGGACACAAGTTGCAGGCGGGGAGTAGGCTTCATGTGGGCCAGGTCCGTACTTCGGGTTGACAGGTTGGGTCGATGTCGGGTCCCGAAATTAAATTGGAAAATAAATCAGGTTTTACGATCGAAAATAAATCGGCCTAAATTGACCCGGAAGTTGTGCGAAGAAAATGGAGCACAAAATGGAGTATCTGAGTGGGACACGAAGGTCATGGGTGGAGAGCGTCTCGAGTAGATCATTCATGAGAAGTTGGTTCTGAGAAAATGGCTGATCTGGTGCTCCTAAATTAAAAGCAACGGTAACGTACAAACGATGATCAAAAATAAAAGTGGAAATAATATTCAATTATTAATTGGTCTAAGTTGACCCGAACTTGCGCGATACAAAAAGAGCACAAGGGAAAGAGTTCAAGTGGGACACGATATATCAACAGGAAGATAATCTTGTCTACTTCAAAACCCATGAAGAGAGTTTACAGAGATTGGTATCCCTGACGCTCCAGAAGTCAAAGCTACGGAAAGGTACATTAATGATCTAAACAATTTAAATAATAATATTTATCGAAAAATAATTCATGAAGAAAATCAAAAATAAACCCTGAAATTCAGGGGGCTTACAATTGCCGCTTTAATAGCTTCGTTTCGCGAAGGGGGCTCCATTGTAGAACTTTCATCATCTTCTTCATCGATATCATCTTTATTAATTTCAATAACGCTTTCAATAATTTCTTCATCAGTCAACAACTGTGCAACTATATTTTCTTCTGGGTGAGTCAGAACATCTTCGACATCCATTGCATTGCGATAACCCAACTCTTTTAATTAATAAAATATTAATTAATATATAAATTAATAATTATTAATTTATCGATTAATTAATAACTCTTTTAATTAATAAATTTTGGTGGTCCCAAGTGTATTATTTTATAGAGTTTCTACTGAATTTAGCTTACAACCTACCTACAACCGTCTAGGTGACAGTTTCCACTTGGGTCCCCTCTCCTCATGCGGGGAAGGAGGGGGGAGGGGACCCAATTAGAAAATGCGGATCTAGATCACATGTTTTTTTTTGAAATCACACGCACACACACAATTGGGGGGCTCGAACCTTGCCGGCCCCTCCGGATGTCCGTTCTAATACCACTAGGCTAGAGAGCTCGGACATCTAGATCACATGTTGAACAATAGTTGTAAATTTAGCGTTTTTATTTTTCCAAAAAAAAAAACAAAATAAACAAAATAAATAAATAAAATTAAAATGATGGCTACTCGGAATTTGAAGGAGAGAGGGGCCGGCATTAAATGGTGCCTCCGCTTTCAATAGATATGTACCAAAGTGCAATAAATGGTGATAATAACCGAGGACACTTTGTTCCATTTTATAAAAGTTGCAATAAACAAGTTTCATGTTCACAACAATCCTCTCCTTCTCCTTCTCATTGAGAATCATCTCCTCTCTCTCCACATGCTTAGCAAGGTTAGATTGTTCTTCTTCAGTAGTTAGTTGATATATTACATAATTTTCCATCTTCTTCTTCTTCTTCTTCTTCTTCTTCAGTAGTTAGTTGATGACATTTTTGAAGGATGTCGTAGTTCAAAACCATGGCATTCCAAGGTCTAGCGGCTTTCACTTGTGCACTTTTGAGTCCTTTATCATTCATAAATTCCAGTTCAAGAGACTTGGAGAAATTATCCAGTAGGACGGGCTCACCAAGTGGCAGTTGTGAGCCGTAAGTTTCTTCCAATAGTGCCAAAACATATCATGCTCTATTGTTTTTTTTTCTTTTCTTTCTAATTTAGTCGCAGTGGTGTGTCATGACACTATCGGGAGGACTCAAGGCTCACCACTGTCACGTAGTAATTTTTCAAAGACTTGAGCATCAGGTTTATCAAGTAGCTGGTAGCAAAGACAAACTAGAAATTAGAGGTGGGATGGACTGGAGTGGACTACGGTGGGCTACGTTTGGGAAGACTGGAAAAAAAAAAAAGGAAAAAAAATATATTTAAAAGAAGATTTTTTTTGGGTGGGCTGGAGCTCATCCAGCCCCTACATGGTTCTGCCTGTGGCTGATAGTAAAGTCGTGCTTCGTGTTCCATCCAATGGTTGGTACAATGGCGAAACTATGTATGGACTGAGGTGGGCTCCTGTCCAACCGAAATATTATAAAAAAAATGACACCAATCCACATCCTGACCCAAATCTCAGTTTAGTCCAAACTTATCACAGCCTAATCCAACTCTTATATCATTATAATCTAATAATCTAGCCCACATACAGTAGCTCATTGTTCCAAAAATCAGAAAATTATAGTTTTGGATCACTTAGCTCTGCATGACAGTAGTGAAATACAAATACAACAGAAACTTATGTTGCAAGGACACGTACGGATACGACACGATACTGATCTACATGACACTCTTAGAGTATCTATGTCGTGTTTGATATGTTTTTGACATGTACGGACACGATATGACTTTGGAGTAAGGCATGCCCCCTAGAGAAGTGGAAAATGGTTTTCTCACCCAGCATAGGGTACAATGCCTCATTTTCGAACATATGTAGGGCGTGATTGCATTATAGTGAGAATATAGGCCTGGTTTAGTTCGCGGAAAAGAAAGGAAAGGAAATCAATTCTTTGTTATTTTCTTTCTTTGAGAAATTGTAATTTCTATTAATTTTTTACGGTATTTGGAAAGGCAAGCAGCTGTGTTTGATTAAGTTTTTTTTTCCATGGAAAATATTTCCATCACAAATTTCCACCAATTGTAGTGTTTGATAACGTACATTTTACATGGAACTATTTTTCCAAAATCTTTCATTTTCCATATTTTTTTCCAGAATGGTGAAAAATAAAATTGTTATGGAAAATAACTATTTGCCCATGGGAAAATATCAATTTTTATGGAAAATAACTATTTTTCATGGAAAATAACGTCAAACACCCAAATTAATTCTGTAGAATTTTTTCCATGGAATTGTTTTACTATTGTAAATTATTTTACTTTCCTGCTCCTTTCTTTTGGCATCTATCTATACACAACACAAGAAACGAATGGGATCCTGATTCTGCGAACCAAACATGGCCATATATCCGCCACTTATTTACATCAAATACTTTAACCATAGTCCCTGGTGCATACATCTTCCCCTAACTTCCTTCTTTTTTGAGTAGAAATGAACACATTTCACACAGGCTTACATTCATAATTTAATATGTTTCGCTTATAATATTTTATCTCTGACATCTGTTAACTGTTAGAACCCTTGTTAGCAATGACCCGAATAAAACTCGTATTATACGCAATTTTTTTCGTATTTCATAAACGTATAATACTTGCGTACTTTTGAAAATTTTGAATCATTACTTAAATTTTATTAAGGCGAAGTTTTAAACGTATTCTGCATAAATTATTGAAAAATTTGGCGAGGAACCTATTTAACCAAATTTGACAACATATTAAGAATGTGAAGTTTCTAACGTCAATATTTTATTTTTTTCGAAAATTTGACCGAATTTTTTAACGTATTTTTTTTTGGTACTGATCCGATTTATACTCGTAGTTTTGTCGTCCCGGATTTTTACCGTTTGCCGAATTGCTAACAAGGGTTAGAACTACTTTATAGGTGAACTTGATCAGCGACGCATATCATGTTCCGAAGGAGGCACAACAATCATGTCATTCAGGAGCATGATATTGCATACCAAGAAGAGAAGGTAATGAGCTAAAATAGATCAGTACCCTTTATGGTGATCTCATTTGATGAACTTTCTGTCTGCATTACTGATAAAACCTGAATACAGATATTGTTCTTCTCCTTGTTTCATAGGCACTATTTACTTAAACTTATCAAGAGAACATATACATATATTACATGTTCGCGTAGATTTTCTTGAAATCTCGTACAAGTATATCGAAGATTAAACCACTAATATAAGATTGCAACGAAGCTGCTAGCAGAATAATCCGTTGGAAAGAAAGCAGTAGAAACTGCTAAAAAATGCTAATGAATTAGCATTGTCGTGTGGTGGGGTGATCAAAATCATTGTTGCCGAAGCAAGGTTCGACTGTCTTCGTCGATTCGCTCCCTGCAACTCCAACCAACAAGTTCTGAAGAACTTCTAAACGCTCTTTGCCACCTTCTTTAATCGGACAACTGCAGATGCGCTGATGGACATCACGGACAAGCAGGGCCGGCCCTGGGGTCTGACAAGACTTCGGGCTTGGGCAACCCCCCTCCATAGGGCAACCCCCAGACTATTTAGTTTTCTTAGGACCGGTCCAACAAAAATCCAAATTAAACATTTATCTTTCAATAAGGGTAAAAGGCAACAAAAATTAGCTCCGGCTAAGGCAACCCAAACCGCGGGGCCGGCCATGATGCAACCTCGTTGCTCTCCGGCCTCGCTACACCATTGCTTTGTAGCCTCGCTACATCGCTACTCCACATCCCAGCTACCCCGCAGCCCCGTTGCACCATTGCTCCACTGGTTCGGAGCCCCGCAACCCAGCTGCATCGTGCCTTACGTAGAGCATAGTGTGCCATCAACGCGTCATTTTGCACCATTTGCCTACTCCCGAATTTCTCTAAGAAATGGTTACAAAAATAAATAATTGTTATGGGATTTGAATATTGTCCACTCGGCCACATGTGTACAAGTAAACAAATGAATTCCTAAATATTGAAATACACTTGGGATTTGTCTCGAAATGAAATGGTAGAACCGGGTTACTAATGATCAAACCAAATAAATTCGAACAATCTCAGACATATTTCAATACGTGAATGAGGGTTCCCCCCATAGTGATTGTACATTATGCATTAGGTTAGATATCACTTACGACTTGAATCTTACAGCATTGAGTAGAACTATATTAAGATACAAAATGAACTAAGCCTTGAATTCAATGTATGTCACTGTAGCATGAGATTCTAGCCTCTTATAGTGTTGTAATACGACTCTTATTCTCAACATGAGACTATATGCCTTTTTGTAGTGATACATCGTTATGATATAGCATAAAGTTGAGATCCCACCTTATGTAGCGTCATGCCACTATAACGTAATATACTAGCCTCTTTATAGTGCTAAACTACTCTTGCTTCTTGTCACTTCAAGTTCCAAAATATGTGGGACCAAGCCACATGAAAATGACCAGCTAATACGACTATCGGGAGGATCCAACATTATTAATTCTACCGAAACGTATTACATTGTACAAACATGAAATCTAATCCACAATAATTATGTATTGGACAAGTAAACTAATTTCATCCATAGATAAAGCAAGAACCAGAAATCACACAAGAGATCAACAAGAGTGAATGTAAATGTTTGAATGGGATTGGAGTATGATGGGAACAACCTATTATTACAAGTATTGGAACAAAAGCAAGTGATGGAAAATAACAAGATCCAAGTGTATGCTACCTAGATAAGATATATGGATCCCAAAGCAAAAAATCTTACTACTGATCAGGGGTACTTTTCTGGATAGTCATTTGCGCCCTCAACTAGTGTAGCTCCTGAATAAACTCCCCGTCCACACTCCTCGGGATAGACCTACTTGCCTAACCCTGGAAGAAAATAATGTCCTTAGAGAGACGAAACAAAATAAATAATAACATAAGCAAAGTAAACTTATATATATATATATATATATATATATATATATATATATATATATATATATATATATAATTTTTTTTTTTTTTTTGAAGCAATGGGTACTTGTGGTGAACTCGCCTCCACCGGGGCTCGAACTCCCGACCACTTGGGTCACATGCATCTCTCTTAACCACTAGGCTAGAGGTCATTTGCATATATATATATATATATATATAAAAAAAATATATATATATATCATAGGAGAACAATCGATCCTGATCATAGACGAGATAACATAGTACCCCAACAAGCACAACACTATTTGAACTAGGAGAACAATCGATCCTGATCGCCTCGAGCGGTTGATCGCATCCGAGTATAACTCGGAAATGAGTGTACTGATTAACAAGTATAATAACATAAATATAATAGCATAGTATCATAATATAAAAAACTAAAATACATTCAACAAGGTACGAAAGCACCTTAGAGGGGGTGAATAGGTTTAACAAATAATTAAGCACGATTAAGTATAGTAATAAACAATTAAAAATTTGCTATAAATGAGGTAAGAACACAAACACTCGATGTATCTTGATATCCTTTATGGGGCACTCTAGTTCAGAAACTTTTTTTGGGCTTTAATCCACTATTATGAAAATAGTTACACTTGCGAGCGTTGATCCAAATGCCTCGGCGACTGTCTTAAATACGAGCTTTGATTCGAATGGCTCACCGACTTCTACACAATCTTTTATCCTAAGGCTTGTAGACTTCAAACACTTGCAAGAAAGATGATGATCTTCTTATAATAATTTGAGGATCAATTTACAACTCAATTTCAAACTCTATCTCAAATATATTTGGCAAGTGAGAGCTCTCGGTGAAAAAAGATTTGTTTAAGGTTGATAAAAAAAAATTTAGGCACAAACAAGTGTTATGAATGAGGCAAACAAGTCCTTTGTAAAAAATGCCAAAGCCGCTCACAGAAATAGAGATGTTACTGTTACCACAGGAAGATGGATCTAGGAAGCTCACAGAGAAAGAAGAGAGACGAAGGCTTCAATTGTTCAGATTTTATTCAGAAATAATGATGGCCTTTAAATAGGCATTACAATGAGGCTTTCGTGGTTGTATTGCTGAGCCTATTACGACTCCTTATTAATAGCTCAACCCAAAGGAATAGGGAAAAGAGCTGAGAAATAGGAAATAAAGAAATACCAAGTGTGTAACGTACATGATTACATCCAACAAATAACCCCCCCTAATCCTGTTGCACATAGTCTTTATCGCAAAAACCTTTGCGATTACTTGATGACAATCATCCCGATCTTGGAGCGAAACTCCTGGAACCTGACTCGGCCCAGGGCCTTGGTCAGTATGTCGGCGAGCTGCTCCTCTGTTCGGACATACTCTACCTCAGCTGTCCCGTCCTTGATGCAGTCACGAATGAAGTGGTACCTCGTCTGGTTGTGTTTACTACGATCATGAAACACCGGATTTTTGCTGAGGGAGATTGTCGATTTGTTGTCGATACGCAGCTTTGCACATCCGATATCGTCGCCTTTCATGTCCGCTAGCAGCCGTGCGAGCCAGATGCCTTGGCAGGCGGCAATGGTCGCTGCGACGTACTCGGCTTCGCAGGATGACAGTGCTACCACCTTCTGCTTCTGTGATTGCCAACTGATGGCACTGTTGCCGAGGAAGAATAGTACGCCTGTCGTGCTCTTGCGGTCGTCAACATCCCCGGCCATGTCGCTGTCGCAGTATCCGACCAGCCGGGGATGTTGACGACCGCAAGAGCACGACAAGCGTACTATTTTTCCTCGGCAACAGTGCCATCAGTTGGCAATCACAGAAGCAGAAGGTGGTGGCACTGTCATCCTGCGAAGCTGTAATGTCCGTGGTTCGTATCACGTATTGGGAATACGTGTACGTATTTCGGACTTGTATTTTTGATTTGTCATTAATTAGTTAGCCTTGGATTTTTATTTTGCATGTTGCATTAGCATGGTTCATCATGGCATTGCATTGGCTTGGTTTGGTTCGGTTTAGTGGGTTTGGCTTGGTTTGGTTTTATGTGGAGAACCACTCCCACCTACCACCACTCCCACCATAAATATCTATCCCACTCTCTCTCTTCCATTATTACTCATTACTCATTTCTTCTTCTCCATCTTTACTCTTCACCTACCAGGAGAGAGTGGAGAGCTTAGGCAAGTGCATCTTGCTTCATGGAGGAACCCCATTTTTATTGTTCCATTGTCTTCCTCATGTGTTTCTAAACCACTTTAGTACTTGTCATTTTTCATTTCCATGGTTAAAATTTTGTAGATATAGTTTTGTGGTATTTTTTGTTCCCAGGACTTTTGATCCATCACACTTGCATATTTTTGCTAGTTGATGGTTCCATGTTGTAGAGAGTTTCGTTCTACCCCATTTTGACCTATGGAAGTCCAAATTTGGACTCCTGTGGAAAATTGGGTGGTGTGGAGAAGCCATGGTATTTTCCACGAACTTTTTCTCAGTTGGCAACAAATTATTACTAGCTTGCATTTTGGTCGCATGAATCTTGCTTAGCCGCATGGACGTGACAGCATTGTTTGCTTCCTGACAAGGTAGCATTTATTAGCCAGCCGCATGTATGCTTGAACCCTTAGCATCAGCCGCATATACAATGCATTTGGTACATTCTTGAAAAGCTAGCCGCATGAGAATGCTATTAATGCATTATTAATGCATTAATATATATTGTTGCAGAATGCATGAAATGCATTTTGTCAATGCATTAAATAAATGCTTTGCTTTAGAATAAGTTGAATGCATTCTTTGCTAATGCATTCTTATTCTTTAAAGCTTTTGATTCCTTAATGTGCACATTCTGGAATGAGATTGTCAAAAGCATTAAATGCATTTCTTAATGCATTGGACTAATGATTTGCTTTCAATTCTTTAATGTATTTTTTCTAAACCTAGCCGCATATGATTTGAGTTCAATTCTTTAATGAATTTTTCTAACCCAGCCGCATAAAGGCTAGTAATGCAATACTAATATGCTTGTCATTTTATGCTTAATGCATTAATAACTGCACTTTTGAATGAGCCGCATAAGCACAAGCATAGCCGCATATGCCTTTCTCTAAAACAGTAAAATGCATTCTTAAAGCATTGATTAATTAAATGCTTTTGTCATGGAATACTTTAATGCATTAATTAAATGCATTTTGGATGGCAGCCGCATAGGCTTCTGTACACTTATTACTTTATGCATTTAAACCCTTACACTTATTACATTTAAGACTTTATACTTATTACTTGAATGCTTTATGCATTTTAGACCTTGCCTTTATTACTTAAAGCTTTATGCAATTAAGGCTTAATAATTGAATTTAATGCTATTGTTTGTGCAAGCACGTAGCTTGCATGCATGTAGCTTAGGAATTAGCTTGCATGCATGAAGCATCTGAGTGCTTATGAGCCGCATGGCCCCTTATATAGTGAGCCGCATATGCTAATGCACTTTTGAGCCGCATGTCATACTATAAATAATGTAATCATTGTTTGGCCAAGTGGGTTTAATGTATTGATTATTGTTGGGTCCCACATGGCCACTATACTTGAGTGGCCACGTGCCCCTTTTCTTGTTTGAGTGGAAGCTTGCATTTATTGCCTTCCCACTCTCAGTCTTTTCTGGGTGCATGAATAATTCTTGTAGGCATTTACTCCTGGCCGCATGGCTCCATTCAGTTGTTTTCTGGCCGCATAAGCTTTGGCTGGCCGCATGGGTGGCCTCCCACTCTCTTTGACCGCATGTTTGTTCTCCCACTTTTTGACCGCATGGGTCCCACTTGATTGTTTAAATATCTTACTTGCGTGAATTGTGGTCCGAATTTTTTCCCACTCCCAACATGAAAGTTGTAGAGTTTCTCCTTGACTTCAAGAATATATATATATATATATATATATATATATTATATTATATTATTATTTTAATTGCTCAAGTTTCTTCCCTCCTTGATAATGACATGACTTGATGGTGACCCGCCGTGGTGCACTCCTGACATGATAACTTGACCTGACAAATTTGACATGATAACTTGGCATGATAATTCTTGATAGTGGCCCGCCGTGGCGCACTCTTGACATGATAAACCTGACATGATATTTCTCGAAATGATGTTGCGACGGCTAACACGACATGACAAGATTGAATGACCTGGACACCGTGGACGATTGTGCTTGTGCAAATGAACCCGTCTTGTCCTGCATCATATCTAGGATGGGGACCCCTGAGTACCACGGTCAGGGGCACCCACTGAAATCAACTAAGGTTAACAACTAGAATAAATCCAGTAGTCATGAAGAGATTTTCCAGCTACAGGCAATCCCGTTATCTGGGCGCTCCACTTGGGATCTGTAGCCTGCCGTCGAGTAGGGCACATTTCCAGCACACTGTCATGTGTTGCACCCTCTAAGTCACCTAAGGGTACATGCGTTTTCAGGACGATGTACCCACTTGAATTCAATCCATAATTGCGTCCGGATAGCCTGGATGGTCTGCAGGACTTGTGGCTGTGGAATAATCTCGCTGCATCTTGTTAGTAACTAGGCCTATGGTAACCCTAGTTAGTTAAAGTATCAAGCCGTACTTATTGCTTGGCCATGAAATGTTGGATGAAGTTTATCAGTCTATTCTTGTCTTGATCTTGTACAAGATTATTACATGACCTGTTTTCTTATCTTGCCGATAAATGGTGGGAGAAACCAAGTTCTGTTCAGACGAAGGGTTACAACCCCGGTCCTTGTTTGGTTTACGGGTTGTAACCTGGTTATCTGAATAGTCCCATGGTTATCTCATCGTATATCACCCGTCATGCTTTTCCATATTTTCTGTCTTTTATTTATAATTGTACTCTTGTGCTAATTGCTGGTTTTAGTTCCTAAGTGAAGCCTCCTTTGTGGCACTTGCTCTTTCTGGGGTCTGACCCAGCTGGTTTTGTATGGCCAGATACCAGAGCAGCTCCAGAGGATCTACCGGTTTTCCAGTCCGATGGTGAACACCAGGCGTAAGCAGGGAAACGAATGGGTTTATTTTTGCTCTCCCACTCTATTGTAAAATTATTTGAGGCGTTTAGCCGCCGAGCCTGTGTTAGCTCGTGTACATTTTACTTACTGTCTGCCTACGGGCTGTAACATGATTGGCAACCTAGGGTTGATCATGTATGACTAAACTCTTGCTAGTCCTCACATTTTGTAACGACTAGCTTCATGATTAGCTGGATATGTAATGTTTGGGACGCCTTACTATTGTATATTTGGTGATCTTACATCTTGTAATATTCACTTATTTGCTTGTGATTGAGACACTAGGCTTGTTATTGACCATAAGAGACTGTTGGCTTGTAGATAAACCCTCATATATCTAGACAGCCGTGACCGTATAGTGGAGTGGATCCCATTTCACTATACGTAGCTGGCTATGTCTGCCCCCGCTCTCCAGTATTCTGGTTCTGGGACGTGACATGGTTTAAGTTGTGGCCCATGCAGGTCTTGTAAATCAAGATATGTGAGAGTTTTACCGAATAGATGTCTCAATCAGTACTCGCCCTTGATCTCTGCTCGTATCCTCTTGATTCCTGAAAATTCTTGTCCTGATCACATGCTTGTAATCGTTGATCTGTCCTGGTCCTTCCTTATTGTTCCTATGTCGTCTTCTTCAGCGGCATTGAACCTGGACATGCCGATCAGCAAGGCGGATCACCTCCCGTGGACCAGCAGCAACCAGAAGATCAGGCCCAGCACTCAGGAGCAGCCTCCCGAGTCGTACCTACTGGAGGAGAGCCGCCAGTTCAGCCAGTCCAGCCTGCAGAGCCTGATGATGGCACTTTGGTGGGTCTCATCAGATCATTGTTAGCTTCCCAAGATCGCCGAGGAAATGCCTTGCAACAGGCGGTGGCAGATGCTCTGAACAGAGACGGTCATCCAAGGAACAGTGCAGCGAACAGTTTCAAGCGCCTGAACCCTCCATTCTTCGATGGCAGTGAAGATGCTATCGCTGCTGACGCGTGGCTCCAGGATACTGAAGTCATTCTAGAGGCAGCCAGAACCCCGGAGGACGAGAAGGTGGCCGTAGTGCGCCTACAGTTACTGGATCTTGCCCACAGCTGGTGGGCAGCACAGGCCGTGGGGTTAGTAGCCCCTATTCCATGGGCACTATTCAGAGAGAGATTCCAGACTAAGTACTTCGATGCGGTGGCTCGGTACGATCTACAGACCAAGTTCACCAATCTGAAGCAAGGAGGAAGAACGGTTGACGGGTATGCGGCCGAGTTCTCCAGGCTTAGTCGGTTTGCTCCCACCTTGGTGGCGACCGAGTTTGACAGAGCCCAGCGGTTCCAGCAAGGGCTCCACCTCGAGATTTTGCTGGCAGTGAAGCAGTTTGAGCATCAGACTTTTGATGCAGTACTGAGGGCAGCCAGGAGGCACGAGTATACCTCCCACAGGATAGTGGACAGGACCGGAGGTCGGAAGCGATCTCACGGCCAGATGACCCAGTCGACAGCACCAGCCCCGGCAGTCAGGGCTTTGACAATTGGAACTCCGAGGCAGGCGGCCTCAGTAACGTCGATCACGTCCCCTACGCAACAGAAGCAGAAGCAGTCTTCCGCAATGGGCTGCACTCATTGTGGGAAGCCAGGACACGTTGTTTCGGAGTGTCGCAGAGCACAGGGATTATGTTTGGCTTGTGGAGCGCCGGACCACAAGATAGGGACCTGTCCGAATAGGGCCAGTTCGTCATCGGCCCAGACTAGTCCCTCGGTAAGGGGACCAGCCCCAATCCAGCAGCAGCAGCAGTACCAGCCTCCGAGGCCATTGCCGCCTCAGGCTCAAGTGTTTCAACAGCAGTACCAGCCTCCAAGGCCATTGCCGCCTCAGGCCCTAGCCTTCCAACTACAGAGACCCCAGTAGTATGCCCAGGTCCAAGCTCAGATCCAGAATCGACAGAGAGGTTCCTAGCAGGATATCTTTCCTCTTTCTCGTGCCTTTGATTTCCTTGCTTACATACATGATTGCATGATTGATTGCTTAGTATAGCTTGCCTGAGATTATATAGCTTGTCTTTGCCACTCTAGTCTCTTGATTAAATTCCGAGGACAGAATTCTTTTAAGGTGGGTAGAGTTGTAATGCCCGTGGTTCGTATCACGTATTGGGAATACGTGTACGTATTACGGACTTGTATTTTTGATTTGTCATTAATTAGTTAGCCTTGGATTTTTATTTTGCATGTTGCATTAGCATGGTTCATCATGGCATTGCATTGGCTTGGTTTGGTTCGGTTTAGTGGGTTTGGCTTGGTTTGGTTTTATGTGGAGAACCATTCCCACCATAAATATCTATCCCACTCTCTCTCTTCCATTATTACTCATTACTCATTTCTTCTTCTCCATCTTTACTCTTCACCTACCAGGAGAGAGTGGAGAGCTTAGGCAAGTACATCTTGTTTCATGGAGGAACTCCATTTTTATTGTTCCATTGTCTTCCTCATGTGTTTCTAAACCACTTTAGTACTTGTCATTTTTCATTTCCATGGTTAAAATTTTGTAGATCTAGCTTTGTGGTATTTTTGGTTCCCAGGACTTTTGATCCATCACACTTGCATATTTTTGCTAGTTGATGGTTCCATGTTGTAGAGAATTTCGTTCTACCCCATTTTGACCTATGAAAGTCCAAATTTGGACTCATGTGGGAAATTGGGTGGTGTGGAGAAGCCATGGTATTTTCCACGAACTTCTTCTCAGTTGGCAACAAATTATTACTAGCTTGCATTTTGGTCGCATGAATCTTGCTTAGCCGCATGGACGTGACAGCATTGTTTGCTTCCTGACAAGGTAGCATTTATTAGCCAGCCGCATGTATGCTTGAACCCTTAGCATCAGCCGCATATACAATGCATTTGGTACATTCTTGAAAAGCTAGCCGCATGAGAATGCTATTAATGCATTATTAATGCATTAATATATATTGTTGCAGAATGCATGGAATGCATTTTGTTAATGCATTAAATAAATGCTTTGCTTTAGAATAAGTTGAATGCATTCTTTGCTAATGCATTCTTATTCTTTAAAGCTTTTGATTCCTTAATGTGCACGTTCTGGAATGAGATTGTCAAAAGCATTAAATGCATTTCTTAATGCATTGGACTAATGATTTGCTTTCAATTCTTTAATGTATTTTTTTCTAAACCTAGCCGCATATGATTTGAGTTCAATTCTTTAATGAATTTTTCTAACCCAGCCGCATAAAGGCTAGTAATGCAATACTAATATGCTTGTCATTTTATGCTTAATGCATTAATAACTGCACTTTTGAATGAGTCGCATAAGCACAAGCATAGCCGCATATGCCTTTCTCTAAAGCAGTAAAATGCATTCTTAAAGCATTGATTAATTAAATGCTTTTGTCATGGAATACTTTAATGCATTAATTAAATGCATTTTGGATGGCAGCCGCATAGGCTTCTGTACACTTATTACTTTATGCATTTAAACCCTTACACTTATTACATTTAAGACTTTATACTTATTACTTGAATGCTTTATGCATTTTAGACCTTGCCTTTATTACTTAAAGCTTTATGCAATTAAGGCTTAATAATTGAATTTAATGCTATTGTTTATGCAAGCACGTAGCTTGCATGCATGTAGCTTAGGAATTAGCTTGCATGCATGAAGCATCTGAGTGCTTATGAGCCGCATGGCCCCTTATATAGTGAGCCACATATGCTAATGCACTTGTGAGCCGCATGGCATACTATAAATAATGTAATCATTGTTTGGCCAAGTCGGTTTAATGTATTGATTATTGTTGGGTCCCACATGGCCACTATACTTGAGTGGCCACGTGCCCCTTTTCTTGTTTGAGTGGAAGCTTGCATTTATTGCCTTCCCACTCTCAGTCTTTTCTGGGTGCATGAATAATTCTTGTAGGCATTTACTCCTGGCCGCATGGCCCCATTCAGTTGTTTTCTGGCCGCATAAGCTTTGGCTGGCCGCATGGGTGGCCTCCCACTCTCTTTGACCGCATGTTTGTTCTCCCACTTTTGGACTGCATGAGTCCCACTTGATTGTTTAAATGTCTTACTTGCGTGAATTGTGGTCTGAATTTCTTCCCACTCCCAACATGAAAGTTGTAGAGTTTCTCCTTGGCTTCAAGAATATATATATATTATATTATATTATTATTTTAATTGCTCAAGTTTCTTTCCTCCTTGATAATGACATGACTTGATGGTGACTCGCCGTGGTGCACTCCTGACATGATAACTTGACCTGACAAATTTGACATGATAACTTGGCATGATAATTCTTGATAGTGGCCCGCCGTGGCGCACTCTTGACATGATAAACCTGACATGATATTTCTCGAAATGCTGTTGCGACGGCTAACACGACATGACAATATTGAATGACCTGGACACCGTGGACGATTGTGCTTGTGCAAATGAACCCGTCTTGTCCTGCATCATGTCTAGGATGGGGACCCCTGAGTACCACGGTCAGGGGCACCCACTGAAATCAACTAAGATTAACAACTAGAATAAATCCAGTAGTCATGAAGTGATTTCCCAGCTACAGGCAATCCCGTTATCTGGGCGCCCCACTTAGGATCTGTAGCCTGCCGTCGAGTAGGGCACATTTCCAGCACACTGTCATGTGTTGTACCCTCTAAGTCACCTAAGGGTACATGCGTTTCCTGGACGATGTACCCACTTGAATTCAATTCCTAATTGCGTCCGGATAGCCTGGATGGTCTGCAGGGCTTGTGGCTGTGGAATAATCTCGCTGCATCTTGTTAGTAACTAGGCCTGTGGTAACCCTAGTTAGTTAAAGTATCAAGCCGTACTTATTGCTTGGCCGTGAAATGTTGGATGAAGTTTATCAGTCTATTCTTGTCTTGATCATGTACAAGATTATTACATGACCTGTTTTCTTATCTTGCCGATAAATGGTGGGAGAAACCAAGTTCTGTTCAGACGAAGGGTTACAACCCCGGTCCTTGTTTGGTTTACGGGTTGTAACCTGGTTATCTGAATAGTCCCATGGTTATCTCATCGTATATCACCCGTCATGCTTTTCCATATTTTCTGTCTTTTATTTATAATTGTACTCTTGTGCTAATTGCTGGTTTTAGTTCCTAAGTGAAGCCTCCTTTGTGGCACTTGCTCTTTCTGGGGTCTGACCCAGCTGGTTTTGTATGGCCAGATACCAGAGCAGCTCCAGAGGATCTACCGGTTTTCCAGCCCGATGGTGAACACCAGGCGTAAGCAGGGAAACGAGTGGGTTTATTTTTGCTCTCCCACTCTATTGTAAAATTATTCTTACTAGTCCTCACATTTTGTAACGACTAGCTTCATGATCAGCTGGATATGTAATGTTTGGGACGCCTTACTATTGTATATTTGGTGATCTTACATCTTGTAATATTCACTTATTTGCTTGTGATTGAGACACTAGGCTTGTTATTGACCATAAGAGACTGTTGGCTTGTAGATAAACCCTCATATATCTAGACAGCCGTGACCGTATAGTGGAGTGGATCCCATTTCACTATACGTAGCTGGCTATGTCTGCCCCCGCTCTCCAGTATTCTGGTTCTGGGGCGTGACAGAAGCCGAGTACGTCGCAGCGACCACTGCCGCCTGCCAAGGCATCTGGCTCGCACGGCTGCTAGCGGACATGAAGGGCGACGATATCGGATGTGCAAAGCTGCGTATCGACAACAAATCGACAATCTCCCTCAGCAAAAATTCGATGTTTCATGATCGTAGTAAACACATCCAGACGAGGTACCACGTCATTCGTGACTGCATCAAGGACGGGACAGCTGAGGTAGAGTATGTCCGAACAGAGGAGCAGCTCGCCGACATACTGACCAAGGCCCTGGGCCGAGTCAGGTTCCAGGAGTTTCGCTCCAAGATCGGGATGATTGTCATCAAGTAATCGCAAAGGTTTTTGCGATAAAGACTATGTGCAACAGGATTAGGGGGGTTATTTGTTGGATGTAATCATGTACGTTACACACTTGGTCTTTCTTTATTTTCTATTTCTCAGGTCTTTTCCGTCGTCCCGGTGTGCACCGCCGCCCAGAGACCTCTTGCCTCCAGCATACACTGGATCACCAGGGCCCATTCATCGTAGTTTGCACGCGTGAGTTGCGGATACTGCGTCCCGCCGGACTCCTGAAACACCTTCGGGATCACCAGGGTGCCTGCCACGCTCGAGCCGCTCGCTGGACTCGACGTCGACCCTGATGGAGGTGTTGGTGGATCACTGCTTGCATTAGACGACATGGCTCTGATACCAACTGTTACCACAGGAAGATGGATCTAGGAAGCTCACAGAGAAAGAAGAGAGACGAAGGCTTCAATTGTTCAGATTTTATTCAGAAATAATGATGGCCTTTAAATAGGCATTACAATGAGGCTTTCGTGGTTGTATTGCTGAGCCTATTACGACTCCTTATTAATAGTCAACCCAAAGGAATAGGAAAAAGAGATGAGAAATAGGAAATAAAGAAAGACCAAGTGTGTAATGTACAGGATTACATCCAACAGTTACAGTCCATCCAGTATACCTTCGATATACTGCCAGCACTATAACGACTATAAATATAGTCATTACATTATTTAATATTGTACAGAATTTGCCCATGCATCATACCGTCGGTATACTGCTAAGACAAATTTGTATGCTGCTGGCAGAATAATAACTTGATGGAAATAAGAAACGGGTCTAACAGTATGCCGACGATATACTTGCGATATATCGTTGGTATACTAACAGTATACTGCCAGTTCAGAATCAATATATTGTTTGTACAAGTCAATCAATGAGTGCTCAAATATTAAAATACACGCACTTGGAGTTTGCTTCAAAATGAAATAATGGAACCGGATTACTAATGATCAAACCCAATAAACCTCCAACAACATTTTAGAAGGTTCAACATGTTCTTAATTTTAGACGATTCTAAGTAATCATATATTGTTCTTACTTCTTGAATTTCTACTTCTAAAAGATGGTGGATGCAATTAATTTCTAGTGTATGCTTCAATGAAGAACAAATGGGCTGACTGAAAACAAGGACAAAATTGGAGATGAAATAACTTAATGGAAGAACCATGGCAGTTTGAAATAAGACAGGATTTCTCTGTAATTAAAGATACACTAGTACAACTATACTATCAAGTATTAACTTCTTTGCTGGTTTCATTATGGGATACTTTTAGATGGCAATTTACATGTTTCTCACCGGGCCAGTTATGAGGGAGTGTAATGGGTGCGACCGCACTAGGCCTCCCGAATTCATAGGCTTCTAAAAAAAATTTATGTGTATGTTATATATCTTTTACATTTATTTATATATAACTACATATAGAAAAGTGCTTATAAAATTATACTTTTGGTCCATATTTAATTAAGTCTTTGTCACAATTACTATTCCGCAGGTCCAACTATTATAAAAACCTTTAAAATATAATTATAAGGTAAATGAAAGTACCTATCTCAATTGAAAGATATTGTAGTTGAATGATTCTTTTTAGTTGATGTTAATTTTGGATAATTTAAGTTCTTATTCATTTTATTAGAAATTTTTGTATGAGAATAGGTCCCTGTTTATTTTTGGGCTGTTTCCTATTATAAGTTATGTCCTTGAACAATATTTAGTTCCCGTTTGGTTTACTATAATGTAACCGTAATCACAATGTAATCAAATAAAAAAAATTATTTGATTACATTGCGATTACGATTAGAGTGTCTTGCCTACTTTCAATCATGCTTGAATGACTAGCTATAGCCCCTCAAAACAGATCAATGAGCTTAAAGCTGCAATTGGACCTCTTTCTGGGCGTAGCCAAAAGTTCTGCACCGATCCATGCTTGAGGAGATATCTGAAGGATCGGAACTGGAACGTCCTCAAGTCAAAAACTATGTTGGAAGAAACGCTGAGATGGAGGTCATCTTACAAGCCTGAGGAAATTTGCTGGGTGAACTTGAACTTTCTTTCCTTGTCATATTATTTTCTTGTTTTTTTGAATCAGAAAATTACGTACACGATAACATAGTTTGCTGATATTAGAGGAGAGGGTACTAAGTTTTGAAAATTGCAGATGGAGGTACACATCGCCATAGCTTATGACGATGTATGTGTTTTGCACGTATCTATTCTCGGCATATGCTATGGCGATCTAAGTGTTTTGCACCCATGTCGCCATAGTCAAAGGCGTGTGTAGACGAATCGCCATAAGTTATGGCGAGATAGCGTCTAACTCGCTGTTGCTAATGGGGACTTGTGTGTGTGTTTGTTTGTTTTTAAGGGTTATCTAGTTGTATGGTCGCTTATAATATTCAAAATTTACTTTTAAGTCTCCATATTGTCTATAAGAGGGTTCGAGTCTCATATTGTCGGTTGACTTGTGACGACCGTAAGATTTTGTTTGGTTATTCATAGTATTTGAACTTTGTGTTTAGTTTTAGGATCTCACATCTCTCATTTTGGATGGTCATCCCAAGTCCACCATCAGGATGAGGCTCAAACCCTCTTATGGATAATATAGAAACATAAAAACAAATTTTGAATATTCTACGAGACCCTAAAATTAAATAACTTTTTTTTTTAATCTAGCAAGCATGTAACTCCTCTCTCCCCCTCCCCCCTACCATTTATAAGAGAAAGGTAGACGTTGCGGTCAAAAAAAATGTAAAATAAGACACAACTCGCCATTAGTATGGCGAGTTGGATGCTATATCGCCATAGACAATGGCGACTTGCGTGTTTAATTTTTCTCTGTGTTTTTGCCATAAGATACCATGATATGTTATCTCCATTTAGAATTCCGCAAAACTTAGTAGCTCTCCTCTGATATTATCGAACTTTAGTATTGTGTAGGTAAATTTTCTGTTTGGTAGACGAGAACAAACTTACTGAGAGTTTATTGCAGCACGAAGTTGGGCACGAAGGCGAGACCGGGAAAGCCTACAGAGCGAATTTCAGGGATCGCGAGGGGAGGACTGTTCTTGTAATGAGACCAGGCAACCAGGTTCGAGCTTGGAAACTTTTTTTTTTTCCTTTTTCTTCTTTCTTCTCAAATAAAGTTTTTGAGAAATTGTGAGTTGCACCATTTGTTTTACCTTAATTAAAGATGCATCACACTTTAAAGATAAATTTTGAGTTGATGTATGAAATCTCTCACTTTTAACCAAAACTGTCAATGACTTACAGTCAACTTCTTTGACCCCCCCACGTGGACACTTTGAGACCAAAATATCCTCAATGGGTTGTTCCCACTTAACATCTATTTATGCACATCTGAGTGTGAAGTTACCTGGAGTCAAAAGAGTTTTGTCTCAAACGTATCCACGTGTCGGAGTCAAAAGTGGTGCAACTCAAAGTTTGTCTTTTTAAGTGGGGTGCACCATAAATTATGTTAAAATAAGTGTGGTGCGACTCAAAAATTTTCTAAAGTTTTTACAGTTTTAGTTATTTAGAAGGATATGTTTCTTAATGAATTCAAGAACTCGAGCTCCCATGAGAGCCAGCTTCGCTACTCTGTGTACATCCTGGAGAATGCAATGCTCAACCTACCGGAGGGTCAGGAAGAGATGGTCTGGCTCGTGGACTTCACCGGGTGGTCGGTCGGCTCGGTGCCGATGAAGACCGCCCGAGCGACCATAAACATCCTGCAGAACCACTATCCCGAGACGCTCGCCGCCGCGTTCCTCTACAATCCGCCCAGAATTTTCGAGGTTTTCTGGAAGGTCGGAATCCTTCCTGCATTTGCTCTGATACTTGTTCACAGCATTGATAAATAACGCGTTCTGCTCGATTTTGGCACCCAGCATATTGAGACCACTTCAAAAGAATATCTGACGATACAAAGTATTTAAACTGCACTTTTGTATTACAAGATATGCTTTTGAAGTGAACGTGCTTCAAAAGTAGGGGTGAGCATTCGGTTAATTCGGTTCAAACCGAACCGAATAACCGAAAACCGAATTGGACAGAAAATCAAATAAGCAAAACCGAAACCGAACCGAACTGAACCGAATTAGCCCATAACCAAATTAAATCGATTCGATTTTCAGTTTATTCGGTTTATTGGCTTTTTTGTTAATATATATAGTAACTAAATATACCTAAATTTATTTAGTATATATATATATATATATATATATATATATATATATATATATATATATATATATATATTCGGTTTTCGGTTTTGGACCGAAATCCGAAACCGAAACCGAATAAGAAAATTTAGTATTTTTGAAACCGAACCGAATCTCTTATTCGGTTCTGTTCAGTTCGGTTCGATTCGATTTTCGGTTCGATTCGATTTTCGGTCCAAAACCGAATAATGCTTACCTCTATTCAAATTAAAGAGCAATTGGCATGCCAGAATCGAGCAGTAAAATGTTAAGCTGCCAAAAATGTCGGAACGCTGTTGTTTGAGTGACATTACGATAATCTTTATTATTATTATTTTTTTCTCCTCCTTAGGCTGCTAAAGTATTTTTGGATCCGTCGACCGTCCAGAAAATGAAATTTGTGTATCCAAACGATGGGCAGAGCATGGAAGTCATGAAGAAGCACTTCGACTTAGATATGCTCCCAATGGAGCTCGGAGGAAAGATGGATATCAAGTATGACCACAGAGAGTATTCCGAAGCAATGAGGAGTGATGACATCAAGATGGCGAATTTCTGGGGTTCTTCTGTTGAGAAACCAAGCTGCGAAAACGTCGAGAGATCGTCTGCGGCAGCGGCGTCGCCTGAATCATCATCCTCGCTTGCTTGATTCGACACGAGCAAGTTAAGAAGGGCAGCCAAGCTTCGGCAACTCATGACGGCATATATTCGTCGGTATTCCATCGGTAAATTTCATTACCGACAGAATTACTACATATAGCGACGGACGGATATATCCATCGGTAATTACCTGTATTTTTGTAGTGTCACTTGCAGCAAATGCATACCTACATTATTTGAGAATGTTACCTAAATGGGAAGTTTGCAACTGTCCAGGTTGCTTTGAATACATAAACTGACATGTAACATTTGTTTCTGTTTTTATTTGATGTGTGATATCACTTGTATTGCAGAAGTGAAGACATCGAAATGGAAAACTTACACAATTAAGAACTTATGTTCTTGTTGTTGGAAAAGTGAATGTATATTTGAAATATTAATTTATAATAGTAGTTGTTTTATTAGAATGAATCTATGGTAACGAATCTATTCAATGAATCTATTCTATGGTAACGAATCTATTCAATGAACCTATTGAAAATGTGTACGAATCTATTGGAAATGTGTGTCCTTTCCATTGTGTCTTTTTATCATTTATAAAAGTTTTAAGTGTTTAAAGCATTGAAATAATTCATTCATTCATCATCTAACGTTAAGTCTAAGAGAGAGAGGTACTACCAACATTGCTTTGTTGAGTTCCTGCGGCATGAAATGCTGTACCGAAGGGAAGAACCGTTGTATCCTGGAAGACTAATTGCCATTAAACCGTAACCACTAGTGCAGGACGAATATTATCTTAAGAACATTGAACGAAGTTCTAAGCCTCGATCTCGATTAGATTAATATTTTATAGTATAATTTTAGAGTCTAAATATAGAGTTGAAAACTCTTTACTTAACACTCATTGCATTATCATCTTGGAAAAAATTGAAGCCCCAAAACTTAGGGTACTCAATGCTTCCTTTGAAATGGACAAGGAAAAAAAAAAGCATTAGAAAGAAGCAACATTTCTCAGGTTCCTAAATTTACCTGCAACTTGTATAGAGCAGAAATACATTTTTAAGAGGTAAGGATCCGCGGAGGTCATTCAAAGATTATCATTCAGAATGGTTAACGTATTTGTTGCATATGTCAAAGTCTTCCAGCTCTAGTGGTCAGCAGGTGGAGACATAGCACATTCTCGTTGAGTGGGTTTCGATTCCACGAGAAATGAATTGTTCCTTCCAATCACGATGGGAGTTAAAAAGAAGTATTTGTTGCATATCATTAGAAAATTCATTTTCGAGATAGAGAGATCATAAACTCAGATCTTTTCTTAATAGAACTCACCATCACCTAACAATAGAGTGCAAAAGGCATTCTGGAAACCTATATGTGTCACCCTCATTTTCCGTATTTCCAGTATTTCGTATTTATACTCGTATCTGGATTTTGGCATGTATTTTTATTTTTTTCAGCTTGTGGAATTTCGGTATTTCTCGTATTTTGGGTTTTCTCATGGCTCGGTTTTATTGGGTTGGTTCGGTTTGGTTCGGTTTTTGTGTTGGATCACCCTAGCCCTATGCTACACCCTCAACCCACCACAACTCCCCCTCTTTATATCCCCACCTACCACTCTCTCTCCTCATAACTTCCACCATTAATTTCCTTCTTCTTCTTCTTCTCCTTCCTCCACAACTCTCCTAACCCTAGGCAAGTGCATCTTGCCACTACATGAGAACCCTCTTTTCTTTGTCCATTTGCTAGATTAGGACATGGTGATCAACATTAGAACTTGGGTTTTTGTGATTTGGAGCCTCCATTGTGATAGATCTAAGTTTTCCTATTTTCGGGTTTTGCATGATTTGAGCTATTTTACTTGGTTTTCTCTGAGTTTTGATGTTTCCATGTGGAAGAGCATTCAGTTTCACCCAAGTTGGAACTTTGAAAATCCGGATTTGGAGTTCGGATGGCCAAGTTGTGTTGCTCTGAAGTTTTGGGTTCAACCATGGCGTTCATGTTGTTTGGAGAAGACAGTGAGCAGTGTGCAGAGCTGTTTAGCTTACGCACACTGAGCTACGCGTGCTCTTTAGTGCTGCATACGCAGACTTGAGTACGCTTCCTGTTGGAAGCGTGTCTCCCTTGAGCGTGTGTGACTTTTCACGCAGCTGCTTCCTTGAGCGTGCGTGACTTTTCATGCAGCTGCTCCCTTGAGCGTGCGTGACTTTCACGTATGCTGCTTCCCTTGAGCGTGCGTGACTTTCACGTACACTGCTCCCTTGAGCATGCGTGACTTTTCATGCAGCTGCTCAGTGTAGCGTGCGTGACTTTCACGTATGCTGCTTCCCTTGAGCGTGCGTGACTTTCACGTACACTGCTCCCTTGAGCGTGCGTGACTTTTCATGCAGCTGCTCCCTGTAGCGTGCGTGACTTTCACGTATGCTGCTTCCCTCAGCGTGCGTGACTTTTCACCTACGCTGCTCCCTGTAGCGTGCGTGACTTTTCACGCAGCTGCTTCCTTGAGCGTGCGTGACTTTTCATGCAGCTGCTCCCTTGAGCGTGCGTGACTTTCACGTATGCTGCTTCCCTTGAGCGTGCGTGACTTTCACGTACACTGCTCCCTTGAGCGTGCGTGACTTTTTATGCAGCTGCTCCCTGTAGCGTGCGTGACTTTCACGTATGCTGCTTCCCTTGAGCGTGCGTGACTTTCACGTACACTGCTCCCTTGAGCGTGCGTGACTTTTCATGCAGCTGCTCCCTGTAGCGTGCGTGACTTTCACGTATGCTGCTTCCCTCAGCGTGCGTGACTTTTCACCTACGCTGCTCCTTGTAGCGTGCGTGACTTTTCACCTACGCTGCTCCCTGTAGCGTGCGTGACTTTTTTTGCTTGCTTGTTAAATCCACTTGTCCAGTCTCGCATCATGTCTAGGATGGGACTCCTGAGTACCACGGTCAGGAGTACCTATTAAAATGGATTAAGGTTAATAACTAGAATAACACAGTAGTCATGAAGAGATGACACAGCTACAGGCAATCCCGTTACCTGGGCGCTCTTGGGATCTGTAGCCTGCCGTCGAGTAGGGCACATTTCCAGCGCACCGTCGAGTGTTGCACCCTCTAAGTCACCTAAGGGTACATTTGTCTTCTGGGCGATGTACCCACCTGAATTCAACCCTAATCTTTCGTCCTGGGTAACCTGGATGGTCTGCAGGGCTTGTGGCTGTGGAACAATCTCACTGCATCTTGTTAGTAATTAGGCCTGTGACAACCCTAGTTAGTTAAAGTAGTAAGCCGTAGGATCTGCTTGGCCGTGATTGATTGAATGAGGTATAACCAGTTTAGTCATGTCTTGATCCCATGCAAGATTACTTCCTGTCTTGATTACTTACATTACTTATCTTGCCGATAAATGGTGGGAAACCAAGCTCTGTTCAGATGAAGGGTTACAACCCCGGTCCTTGTTTGGTTTACGGGTTGTAACCTGGCTATCGGAATAGTTTTATGGTTATCTCGTCATATATCACCCTGCCATGTTTTTGCAAGTTTTAATTTTAATATTAGATTTTCTTGTGCTGATTGCTGGCTTTTGTTCTTATTTCGTGGCCCCCTTGTGGCACTTGTTCTTTCTGGGATTGACCCAGCTGGTTTTGTGTGGCCAGATTTCGGAGCAGCTCCCGAGGATCTACCAAGCTTCCAGCCCAATGGTGAACACTAGACGGAATCCGGGCCAAGAGTGAGTTTTCTATTTTGTTTCGCTCACTCTATTGTAAAAATTATTCTTTTGAGGCGTTTAGCCGACGAGCACCTGTTAGCTCGAAGCACTTTACTTACTGTCTGCCTACGGACTGTAAACATAATTGACAAATCCTAGGGTTGATCATGTATGACTAAACTCTTGCTAGTCCTAACATTTTGTAACGACTAGCTTCATGATCAGCTGAATATGTAATATTTGGGACGCCTTATTATTGTATATTTAATGATCATACATCTTGCGACTTTACTTACTTGTGGTGATTGAGACACTAGGCTTGTTCATGACCATAAGAGACTGTTGGCTTGTAGAAAACCCTCACATATCTAGACAGCCGTGACCGTATATCGAGGTGGTTTCCATTTCAATATACGTAGCTGGCTATGTCTGTCCCCGCTCTCCAGTATTCTGGTTCTGGGGCGTGACATGGTTTAAGTGGTGGCCCATGCAGGTCTTGTCAATCAAAAAATGTGAGGGTTTACCGAATAGATGTCTCAATCAGTATTCGCCCTTGATCTCCGTCCGTATTTTCAAATCCCTGAAATTCTTGCCCTGATTACATGCTTGTATCGTTGATCTGTCCTGGTCCTTCCTTATTGTTTTTTCTGTGTCGTCTTCCTCAGCGGCACTGTACCTGACCCTGCCGATCGACGAGGTGGAGCATTGTCACGCCCCAGAACCGGAATACCGGAGAGCGGGGGCAGACATAGCCAGCTACGCAATCCCAAAGTACGTTAATACTTTGAAATTACGTATAAGCTGTCAAGACATGGGGGTTACTCTACAAGCCATCAGTCAATCCTATGGTTTAACAATCCTAGGTATCTCAATCACAGGCAATTATACAAGAGCAAGAAGTACGATCATCATACATACAATAGTAAGGCGTCCCGAACCATATATACATGACTGATCATGAAGCCAGTACCACAGAACTGAGGACTAGCTAGAGTATTAGTCGTACATGATAAGGACTAGCTATAGTCTAGAATACATATATCATGTTTATGCCCGTAGGCTACAATATCAAGAAAAATACCAAAACACGAGCTAAACACGTGCTCGGGGCTAAACGTTACAAGAGAAAATTTTACATATCGGTGGGAGAATGAAAAGAAACCCACTGAGGCACTCTGGTGCTCCGGCTGGTCACCATTGAGTAGATGATGCGGTAGATCCTTCGGGCTCTTCTATCAGAACCTGGCCATGCAAAACCAGTGGGGTCAGACCCCAAATAGCAAGTACCACAAAGGAGGCCAAACTATGAACTTAAAACCAGCAATCATTAGCAAACAACAAGCAAGTAAGTAAAGGAGGATCGAGATTTGTGCAGTACCAATGCACTTGTCCCGAACATAGGAAGACAGTAAGTAAATCATCATTGAGCATAAAGTAAACTGGAGAACATGTTAAATAAATAGAACTGGGAAGGTGATATACGATGGGATGACCATGGGACTATTCAGATAACCAGGTTACAACCCGTAAACCAAACAAGGACCGGGGTTGTAACCCTTCGTCTGAACGGAACTTGGTTTCCCCCACCATTTATCGGCAAGATAAAATAAGAAATCAGGATATGTAACAGTCATGTACAGGATCAAGATGAGACTAGACAGATTGGACTCCATCCAACAATCACGGCCAATCATTGCCTACGGCTTTCTACATTAACTAACTAGGGTTATCACAAGCCTAGTTACTAGCAAGATGCAGCGAGATTCTTCCAAGTCCAATTACCCGTTTGTTACTACCTGAGTGACCCCAGCAAAGAAAAGGAAAAGATAGCATGATATAGCAGACACACTGTAGTAAGATACATGTGTCCTAAGGTACCACACTTGACGGCGGGCTGGAAGTACGCTCATCTCGACGGATAGCAACAAATCCCATGTATATATATATAAGGCCGGGGTCAAAGGGGCAACAGGTAACTGGAAAAGTCTCTCCATGAACTACTTGATCAATCTAGTCATTAACCTAGCCAGATTCAATATGAATCCCTGACCGTGGGAAATCAGGAATTTATGTCCTAGACATGATGCAAGACTTGACGGTAACTTATACAAGCACATTCAATACAACACCCACGGTGTCAGGATACTAATTAATTCTTGTCAGGAGTGCGCCACGACGGGCCACTATCATTATCATTATTACTTATCAAGAGTGCGCCACGACGGACCACTATCAAGAATTATCATGTCAAATTGTCAGGTCAAGTTATTATGTCAGGAGTGCACCACGACGGGTCACTATCAAGTCATGTCATTATCAAGGAGGAGAGAAACTTGCACAATTAAATAATAATATATATATAATATATATATTCTTGAAGCCAAGGAGAAACTACAACTTTTATGTTGGGAGTGGAAAGAAATTCTGACCACAATTCAGGCAAATAAAATATTTAAACAATCAAAGTAGGACCCATGCGGTCCAAAAGTGGGAGAACAAACATGCGGTCAAAGAGAGTGGGAGACCACCTATGCGGCCAAGAAACAATAATTAGACCATGAAATCAAATAAGACAAAAGATGGTGGGACCCTCATTAAATGCAAACTCCCACTCAAGCAAGTCAACTAAAAGAAGCTATGTGGGACCCCCCACAATTAATGCAATAAGAAAAGTTTATGTGAACCATTTAAATATTGGTTCACGTGGCCAAGCAATAAAATATATCCTGTAAGTACAGGCAGCTCAATAGAATCCATGCGATCCAATATTAAATTCAAAGTCCAAAAGTATAATGGCCATGCGGCCAACAAGTGGGAAGAGGCCATGCGGCCAAGGATTATATTCATGCGGCCAGCAACAATGTAAAGGCCAGGCACAAACTAAATATTAATATACTATGGGGCCAAAATATCTAAGGCCAAGAGTGAAGTTGACTTCATGCGGCCAAGTATGCTAAAAAAATGCATTAAATGCAATCCTAAGGACTAAAGCATAAAAATATAAACATTTAGGGCCTTAAAGGCATAATGCATAAAAGTAATGCATTAGGATTTCAAGCATAAAATATGAAATAGCAAGGTCTTAAATGCATTAATCATAAGGCCTTAAGAAACTTTATGCGGCTAGCTTATTCCAAAGGCATGTAATCAATGCATTAAGCATAATATATTAAACATTAGGGTCTTAAATGCAAAATATAAAGCCTTAGGAAACCTTATGCGGCTAGCTCCTTTCCAGGATGCTTCAACCAAGCTTTTAAAGCATAAAGGACAAATGCATAAAGGACAAAATGCTTTAAGAATGGGTTAATATTGCATCCAAAACCCATGCGGCTAGCTTCAGAACTCATGCGGCCAGCAAAGGATTTCTTAGGAAAAAATGTAAGAAAAAAAAATGCATTAAGAAAGAATGCATAAAAAATTGCATGATAAGAAAAGTACAATTAATTGCTTTCTTTAAAGCCTATGCGGCTCACTATTTATTTAATAAAAAAATGCAAGCATGCATTTAATGCAGATGCCAAAGCCCTGTAGCTCCTTTCCATGCGGCTCAAATGGAAATGGAGAGCAAGTATTAATACTAAAGAAATACTGAGGACAAATATTAATGCAAGTGGCAAGCAAAATACAAGCCTGCATTTAATGTTATTGCCACAGCCTATGCGGCTCACCATTTCCAGAACAACAAATTAATCCGAGGAGATGGCCATGGAATCCATGACTCAAGCTCCTACCACTAACACTGAGAGCCCTAAATCCATATTGCAGAGAGCAAACTACATGAAAGCACTTGCTAACCAAGAACATACAGTCAAAATAGATCAAGATCCATAAAAACTAAAATTTCTTCAAAGTTAGATCTACAACAATCTAGCCATCAAATTGGAAAACTCCAAGTTCTAAATATGCTTAGAATGTAACCATAAAGAGAATGGAACAAACGAAATTGAAATCGTCCAACATTCGGCAAGGTGTACTTGCCTCTCTCTCCAATGGCTAGGGTTTGGTGGAAAAAAAATGAATGAGGGTGAATGAGAAGGAAGAGAGAAAAAGTGGCATATATAACAAGCTCAAGTGATCTCCACCATTCATTCCTCTCCACTCAATCTAAACCATACACCTCATCTCATAAAGAACCAAACTAAACCAAGTCAAAGTAGAACCGAACCAAATAAAACCAAATCCAAGTTAAACCAAGTCATGAAAATCCTACATTTAGGAAAATTTTAAAATATCACGCGAACCGAGAAATACGAAATACGGCTCGAATAAACACGTATCCGTATAAAATACCGATACAGTGAGACGGGTCTCACAAGCATTTCCCGTGGATCAGCAGCAACCCGGAGATCAAGCTCAGTATTCCGGAGTAGCCTCTAGAGTTGTGCCTACGGGAGGAGAGTCACCAGTTCGGCCCGTCCAGCCCGCAGAGCTAGATGATGGTACCTTAGTAGGCCTCATCAGAACCTTGATAGCTTTCCAGGATCGTCGAAGCGACGCCCTGCACCAGACAGTTCAAGATGCTTTGACCCGAGGCGGACATCTAGGGAACCAGGCGGCAAATAGCTTCAAGCGATTGAACCCTCCTTTCTTCGACGGCACCGAGGATGCGATTGCCACGGATGTATGGCTTCAGGATACCGAGGTGGTTCTGGAAGCAGCCAGGACACCTGAGAATGAGAAGGTGGCGGTGGTACGCCTGTAGTTGTTGGATTTAGCTCACAATTGGTGGGCGGCGCAGGCCATGGGATTAGTGGCACCCATTGCTTGGGCAGTGTTTAGGGAGAGATTCCAGACAAAGTATTTCGATGCTGTGGCTCGGTACGACCTGCAGACCAGATTTACCAACTTGAAGCAAGGAGGCAGAACAGTCGACAGTTATGCATCGGAGTTTTCTAGACTCAGTAGGTTTGTCCCCACCTTGATGGCGACCGAGTTTGATAGGGCCCAGCGATTCCAGCAGGGACTGCATTTGGAGATCTTGTTGGCGGTTGAGCAGTTCGAGCACCAGACGTTCGATGCAGTCTTGAGAGCAGCTAGGAGGCATGAGTACACCTTCCAGAGGATCGTGGATAGGACCGGAAGTAGGAAGCGGTCCCACAGTCAGATGCACCAATCATCAGCTCGAGCCCCGGCAGCTAGGGGATTGACCATTGGAACTCCGAGGCGGGCGGCCTCAGTAACGTCGGTTCAGCATTCGACCCCGACGTACCCGCAGCAGCTGTAGCGCCCCGCTTTCGATAGGCGACGGAACTTCATAATATGCTAGCGCCGAGTCAGATCGGCCGGGAACTTAGATGGCCATCTGACTCGATCGCTAAGCTTGGTAAACGTTAACGCCTTGCGGCATCGATTCAATTCGATTTGGACGGAAGATACGAGAATCGATCCAACTAATGGAACGACTTCTGTTGGAACAAGTCCTAGATGCAGCGGGCTGCGTCTCGGCGCGCGAGCTCTCTATAAGAGTCCCTTCGACGGGACCGGGCCGCTGTATGGTTTTCTTGGAGCTTTGCCGCTGGGCTTGATTGAAGTGCTTTCGCGTCGTTTTCATGGATGCAATTACAAAATTTCGATGCAAGGGGAAAAGAAGGAAATTTAACAAAGTGTTGATGTATTGCAGGAGCTCGCGTAACTAAGGATTGACGTTGCGTAGCGCTTCGACGACCTGCACGAAGCCAAGTAATCGGTGGGTGATTCGGCCTTCTTTTCTATTCTGTCCCGCAAACTTAATCCTTGCTTCGAATCCATTCAAATCGAACGATGCCAAGTTAATTGCATGCCAATCCACTAAGTCAAGAACTCGGGAAAAACGTATCGATTTACAAATACAAGTTTTTCACATAAACCAAAAAGTTTAAGGTTTACAGAAAAAGATAGACTATTTCAAGTGCTGCAAAATATTATGAAAGGTGAACATGGGATTTGATGCCTCGGATAAATTTGGTGCCTACGGGACGCTAAATCGAGTGTATGGCTTCGGGGAAAATGAAACGATGCATAAGTTGCCATAAATGATAATGTCGTTGAATACTGTCCGCGCTATACAAAACTGTTGCATATGTTAAATTGTTCACGCATTGGCATGGTCATGGACAGCTTGTGCACAAGTTGATATTTTTCCTCGAATCGATATCCGGGGCATCGGAATCGAATCGGCCTAGGGGGAATGAATAATCGTGCTTCGGCACTGATGCATTGCGGGACCGTCAGTCAGGCTTGCAACCTAGACTGAGCGGGCCGAAATGCCGTTGAGATAGTCCCACGTGATGTGTAACATCAATGACCGCATATAAGATAGTAGCATGCTCACCTATTGTCTTATGCAGGATAAATATTATCTCTGTTTTCATGCAGGGACGAGCACGGCCGTGGTAAGAAATATGATAAACTGCTATGTTTCACTGTATGCTTTATTACGCAAAGATGGCTATCGAATATGAACTGAATTCATTTAGTTCTAATAGAAAGACAACTCTAAAGCATGCCTACCCTAACAATCAGAGTCGGTTTAGACGAGTGGGTTCGTCTCGTCCACTTAGCAAGTGTGCTAATCCCATTCCCCCAATTTCCCCAGGTGCGACGGACGCGTCCAACTAAACTGGAGCTGAAGTGCGGAGAGGCGTTTTGAAGCTCTTCCTATACTGAAGTATTTTGAAGCCAATTCAAGTCGACGGCTTATGTATAAAGGGGCGAATGTATGGGACGGCAAGCGTTAGTTCAGGCAACTTGTCGAATGTATCTTCTTTCTGTTTTCAATCAATGTAGCCGCAACGGCATCCAATGTAAATTACGACTTGCACTTCGTTGCAAGCTATGAATGAAAAGCATTTCTATCTTCCTATACTGCGTCTTATATTCTGATGTGAATTGTGAAGTTTCGACTTGGCGTATTAATATCAAAATTTAACGATAACCATTTGAGAATTTGTCATCTTGCCTTGCACGAGCGCAACTCCAGGCTCGTGCGGCATCACGCCTTAGCGAGGACGATCGAATCGGCAAAGTAACACCGAGGACGAACGGTTTGTCGACTCGGGGCGTGACAAATTGGTATCAGAGCTCAGTTATGTTTCCTCGGATTTTCGAAAGATGTTTCATTATTGGAATGTCCGTTGCGATGGCTCGATTGAATGCTTGTCGGCATGTTGCGTGAAATAAGAGTTCCATACAGGTAAGCCCGTAGATATTTTTGAAAAATACTAACGGGTTTACTCTGTTTTTGTAGGAATGACTAAGAAAAGGAACAATCCCGCCCCAACCCAAACTGTAGATAGTACGTCGAGCACAAAAAGCACCGAGCCTAGCGAGACGACTATGCAAAAGATGCTACAGTTGATGGAGCTGCAGCAGCAGCAGCTTCAGACACAATTCAAAGCCCAATTCGAAGCACAACAAAGACAGATGAATGCCCTGACTCAGATAGTCAGCAGAATGGCGGGCAACACGAAGACGACGGACGAAGGGCCCGAAGGAAACCAAGGCAACCAAGAAGAAAACGAGGAAGAAGAGACTCAACCGCAAATGATAGATTTTTCTTCCTTGTTCAAGGCAAAGGAGTTTCGCAAGATGAATCCACCGAAGTTCAACGGCCGAGCGGAGCCCGATGTGATCGTAGGATGGCTCGCGGAGATGGAGGACCTGTTTAATCTGCTTAGCATTGAAGGGTCCCAGCGGGTAACTTGTGCGGCGTTACAGCTGCAACTGAGGGCGTACGACTGGTGGGCCGCTAAAAAGCAGGAGATCTATGAAGCCGATACAGACGCCACGATCTCCTGGAAAATGTTCAAGGAAGCCTTCCTCGAACAATACGTTCCTCGCGCCGTCCGTCAACAAAAAGAAGACGAGTTCATGATGCTGCGACAGGGAAATATGTCTGTCGACGATTATGATTCGAGCTTCTCAAAGCTGGCGAAGTTTGCCGGCGCCTTTCTGCCCAATAAGGAAGCCTGGTGTGAACGCTTCCAACAGGGCCTAAATGACGAACTGCGAAGGGACGTCGTGAATCAAAGGTGCCGAACATACCGTGAATCCTATAATGCCGCTCTTAATAGTGAACGCATCTTTGGCCATATGTCGAGTAGAGGCATCCGTAACCACTTCAACAAGCGTCCTAACGACGCCGGCACCGGGGGATCGGGAATGACAAAGCGTCCGAACAGGTTCGATGACCGAGGCCATGGCAGTCAGCACTGCACCAGGTGCGGTAGGCGTGGGCACCGAACCGTCGACTGCGTCACGAGATCTTGCTATAAGTGTGGCGAGGTAGGCCATATAGTTACATATTGTCCGCACAAAGGTCCGAATCAACACAATCCACCGAGGAACGTCCCGAACCCGCATAAAGCGCCGATATTGCAAGGCGCAAATGCGGTGCCCGTCAACCAGCAGAACCAACGCCACGGAGCTCAAGGCCGAGTTTATGCCTTAACTCGGGACGAGGCGCACGCGTCCAATACTGTTGTAACAGGTATATTACTCTACAAAAGTATACCTGCACGAGTCCTATTCGATTCGGGTGCGACGCATAGCTTTATATCTGCTGATTTTGCGAAAGAAAATAAAATAACCATGCAATCACTAGATATAAATATTAGCGTTAGCACTCCGTCGGGAGTCGATATGCCTGCGAACTTTATTTGTAGGGATGGCCACCTTTGCGTCGGGGGAAGATATCTATCCTTGGATGCCGTCGTGCTAGACATCAAAGATTACGACATAATCCTGGGCATGGATTGGTTGGGCGCTTGTCGTGCAACGATCGAGTGCGCGGAGAAGAGAGTGGTGTTTCGCCTTCCTGGTGAGACAGAGTTCTCATATTCGTGCGGTATGGCCTCGAAGACGGCGATGATGGTGTCGGCAATCTCGGCAAGGCGTATGCTGCGTTCCGGCTGTGCGGGATACTTGGCATCAGTTCGAGACACGCGGACGGATAATACAAACACAATGCAGACTGATGTTGTGGCAGATTTTCCTGACGTCTTTCCTGACGAGATGCCCGGGATGCCGCCGGATCGAGAAATTGAATTCAGCATCGACACCTTTCCGGATACGCGGCCGATATCAAAGGCGCCTTACCGAATGGCTCCAGCAGAACTGAAGGAGCTGAAGGTGCAATTACAAGAGTTGCTAGACCGCAGATTTATTCGCCCTAGCGTCTCTCCGTGGGGAGCTCCCGTACTGTTCGTGAAGAAGAAAGATGGGTCGTTGCGGCTATGCATCGACTATCGGGAACTCAACAAGGCGACCGTGCGGAACAAGTATCCTTTGCCGCGAATCGATGACTTGTTTGACCAACTGCAAGGCGCGGCAATATTTTCAAAAATCGATCTTCGTTCAGGCTATTATCAGTTGAAGATCAAGTCCGACGACATATCGAAGTCTGCCTTCCGCACTCGATATGGTCATTACGAATTCCTCGTCATGCCGTTCGGTTTGACGAATGCCCCTGCCGCTTTCATGGATCTGATGAACCGAGTCTTTCGACCTCAAATAGATAAATTTGTAGTCGTATTCATCGACGATATCCTTGTCTACTCAAAGAATCGGGAAGAGCACACGGAACATTTGAAGACGGTACTGCAGATTCTGCGTGAAAACAAATTGTACGCCAAGCAGAGTAAGTGCGAGTTCTGGATGAGTAGCGTGACATTCCTTGGGCACGTAATCTCTGCCGAAGGTGTCGCGGTGGACCCAAAGAAGATTGATGCGGTGGTGGATTGGAAACGACCTGCCTCGGCTAGCGACATTCGGAGCTTCCTGGGCTTAGCGGGCTACTATCGTAGATTCGTGCGAAGCTTCTCAAAACTAGCGTCGCCTCTGACTCGCCTCACCCAGAAGGGAGTAGTATTCGAATGGAGCGACGACTGTGAATCCAGCTTTCAAGAGTTGAAGCAACGGCTCGTCTCAGCCCCAATCCTTGCACTTCCAGACGGTCCCAAAGGCTTTCAGATATTCAGCGACGCGTCAGGAACTGGCCTCGGGTGCGTACTCATGCAGAGAGACAAAGTCATCTCCTACGCTTCACGGCAGTTGAAGCAGCACGAGAAAAATTACCCGACGCACGACTTAGAATTGGCGGCGATCGTCTTTGCATTGAAGTTATGGCGGCACTATCTCTATGGTGTAGCATGCAGAATCTACACAGATCATAAAAGCCTGAAGTACTTGTTCACGCAACGGGAACTCAACCTACGACAGCGACGATGGCTCGAACTCATAAAAGATTACGAGCTAACGATCGAGTACACGCCGGGCAAGGGAAACGTGGTGGCCGACGCACTCAGCAGAATGTTTATGGGAACACTGGCCATAAACAAGGAGATAAAGCGAGACCTTGAAGCGATGGGTATCGAACTCGGAATTGAGTATCGACACCTGCACCTAGCTCAACTGAAGTTAGGATCGAGCCTGCTTAGCAAGATAAAGACCGCACAGGAGGACGAATCATTCCTGAAGAAGATGCGCGAGCTGATTTCAACGGGAAGGGCGACTGACTTTGCGGAAGACGGAGACGGGACGATGCGACTAAAGGGAAGGCTCTGCATTCCGAAAACTGCCGAACTCAGAAAAGAAATTCTGACGGAGGCGCATTATGCGAAGTACTCGTTACATCCTGGGAGCACCAAGATGTACAAGGACTTGCGTACAAACTTTTGGTGGCACGGCATGAAGAAAGACGTGGCTACGTTCGTATCGCAATGCATGGCGTGTCAGCAGGTGAAGGCGGAACACCAGAGGCCCGGCGGAGAGCTGCAGAACATCCCCATTTCCGAGTAGAAGTGGGACAATATCTCGATGGATTTCATTGTGGGATTTCCGAAGACGCCGCGGGGGAATGACGCGATTTGGGTCATTGTTGATAGATTGACCAAGTCGGCTCACTTCATCGCAATTAAAGTAGGATGGAGCGTCGATCGGTTAGCGCAAATCTACGTCGATGAGATTGTTCGACTGCACGGGGTGCCGGCCTCAATAATTTCGAACAGAGACGGGCGATTCCTATCGCGTTTCTGGACGAGCCTCCAAGCGGCGATGGGAACCAAACTGAACTTTAGTTCGGCGTACCATCCCCAAACAGACGGACAGACGGAGAGGGTGAATCAAATCCTAGAAGACATGCTGCGTCTGTGTGCGATCGACCTAAAGACTAGTTGGGATACGCATTTGCCGCTTGCGGAGTTTGCGTATAACAACAGTTATCAGTCGAGTATTCGGATGGCTCCATACGAAGCGCTCTACGGGAGGAAGTGCCGTTCGCCGATATGCTGGGATGACGTCGGAGAGCGACAAGTGCTGGGACCGGAACTAGTGGAGCAGGCCGTCGAAAAGGTCCGCTTGATCCGAGATAGACTCCGCATCGCGCAAAGTCGACAAAAGAGCTACGCAGATCTTCGTCGACGACCACTAGAGTTTTTGGCCGGGGACCATGTGTTTCTGAAAGTAACGCCCATGCGCGGAGTGATGCGGTTCGGCGTTAAAGGCAAATTGAGCCCGAGATTTGTAGGCCCCTTCGAGATCATTGAGCGAGTTGCGACGGTTGCTTATCGGATCGCACTACCTCCTGCCTTAGCCGATGTGCACGATGTTTTCCACGTTTCACAACTTCGAAAATACGTGCACGATCCAAGTCATGTGGTTAGCTTCGATCAGTTGGAGCTACGTACTGACTTGTCTTACTCGGAGGAGCCTATTCAAATTTTGGACCGCAAGGAAAAGGTGCTACGAAATCGGTCGATGTCCTTGGTCCGCGTGCTTTGGCGGAACCATACAGTTGAGGAGTCGACGTGGGAGATGGAGGCGGACATGAAGGAGAAGTACCCTGCGTTGTTCGTCTAAATTAAGGTTCGACCTTGTTCTTAAGTTTCGGGACGAAACTTTTTCTTAGTGGTATATTATGTAGCGCCCCGCTTTCGATAGGCGACGGAACTTCATAATATGCTAGCGCCGAGTCAGATCGGCCGGGAACTTAGATGGCCATCTGACTCGATCGCTAAGCTTGGTAAACGTTAACGCCTTGCGGCATCGATTCAATTCGATTTGGACGGAAGATACGAGAATCGATCCAACTAATGGAACGACTTCTATTGGAACAAGTCCTAGATGCAGCGGGCTGCGTCTCGGCGTACGAGCTCTCTATAAGAGTCCCTTCGACGGGACCGGGCCGCTGTATGGTTTTCTTGGAGCTTTGCCGCTGGGCTTGATTGAAGTGCTTTCGCGTCGTTTTCATGGATGCAATTACAAAATTTCGATGCAAGGGGAAAAGAAGGAAATTTAACAAAGTGTTGATGTATTGCAGGAGCTCGCGTAACTAAGGATTGACGTTGCATAGCGCTTCGACGACCTGCACGAAGCCAAGTAATCGGTGGGTGATTCGGCCTTCTTTTCTATTCTGTCCCGCAAACTTAATCCTTGCTTCGAATCCATTCAAATCGAACGATGCCAAGTTAATTGCATGCCAATCCACTAAGTCAAGAACTCGGGAAAAACGTATCGATTTACAAATACAAGTTTTTCACATAAACCAAAAAGTTTAAGGTTTACAGAAAAAGATAGACTATTTCAAGTGCTGCAAAATATTATGAAAGGTGAACATGGGATTTGATGCCTCGGATAAATTTGGTGCCTACGGGACGCTAAATCGAGTGTATGGCTTCGGGGAAAATGAAACGATGCATAAGTTGCCATAAATGATAATGTCGTTGAATACTATCCGCGCTATACAAAACTGTTGCATATGTTAAATTGTTCACGCATTGGCATGGTTATGGACAGCTTGTGCACAAGTTGATATTTTTCCTCGAATCGATATCCGGGGCATCGGAATCGAATCGGCCTAGGGGGAATGAATAATCGTGCTTCGGCACTGATGCATTGCGGGACCGTCAGTCAGGCTTGCAACCTAGACTGAGCGGGCCGAAATGCCGTTGAGATAGTCCCACGTGATGTGTAACATCAATGACCGCATATAAGATAGTAGCATGCTCACCTATTGTCTTATGCAGGGTAAATATTATCTCTGTTTTCATGCAGGGACGAGCACGGCCGTGGTAAGAAATATGATAAACTGCTATGTTTCACTGTATGCTTTATTACGCAAAGATGGCTATCGAATATGAACTGAATTCATTTAGTTCTAATAGAAAGACAACTCTAAAGCATGCCTACCCTAACAATCAGAGTCGGTTTAGACGAGTGGGTTCGTCTCGTCCACTTAGCAAGTGTGCTAATCCCATTCCCCCAATTTCCCCAGGTGCGACGGACGCGTCCAACTAAACTGGAGCTGAAGTGCGGAGAGGCGTTTTGAAGCTCTTCCTATACTGAAGTATTTTGAAGCCAATTCAAGTCGACGGCTTATGTATAAAGGGGCGAATGTATGGGACGGCAAGCGTTAGTTCAGGCAACTTGTCGAATGTATCTTCTTTCTGTTTTCAATCAATGTAGCCGCAACGGCATCCAATGTAAATTACGACTTGCACTTTGTTGCAAGCTATGAATGAAAAGCATTTCTATCTTCCTATACTGCGTCTTATATTCTGATGTGAATTGTGAAGTTTCGACTTGGCGTATTAATATCAAAATTTAACGATAACCATTTGAGAATTTGTCATCTTGCCTTGCACGAGCGCAACTCCAGGCTCGTGCGGCATCACGCCTTAGCGAGGACGATCGAATCGGCAAAGTAACACCAGGGACGAACGGTTTGTCGACTCGGGGTGTGACAGCAGCAGAAGCAGACTTCCGCGATGGGATGTTCTCATTGTGGGAAACCAGGGCATGTGGTGGCAGATTGTCGCAGGGCACAGGGATTGTGCCTGGCTTGTGGAGCAGCAGATCATAGGATAGGGGCTTGCCCGAATAGGGGTGGTTCATCAGCATCCAACCCTTCTAGCTCTTCGGTGAGAGGATCGGCCCCAGCACCAGTTCAGTAGCAGCAGTATCAGTCTTCGAGGCCCTTGCCGCCTCAGTCTCAGGCATTCCAGCAACAACACCCCCAACAGTATGCACCAGCCCAGGCTCAGACCCAGTATAGGCAGAGAGGTTTCCAGTAGAGGGGACCAGCAGCTAGAGGACAAGGTCAGGCCATGATTATGGCTATGGAAAAAGAAGTTGCACCAGGTGAGGTTGTGGCAGGTACTATTCTCGTCAACTTCTTTCCAGCTTCGGTATTGTTTGATTCTGGTGCATCGCATTCATTCATGTCTGCACGATTCGCGACACTGATAGGATTGGAGCCTGAGTCATTATCAGTGAGGCTCAATATACTTACTGGTAATGGTCTTGTGGGAGTAGATCGAGTGTTTTCCTCGTCTCGGATCGTAGTTAGCGGTAGGGAGTTCCCCGCTAGATTCATAGAGTTTCCTATGGCAGACTATGATGTAGTCATAGGCATGGATTGGTTGAGGAACCAGTATGCTAGGATAGACTGCCATATTGGCAGAGTTGTCTTTAGTATCCCCGGCGAGCCAGAGTTTTCGTTTTCTAGAGGCGCAGTGGAGCCATCTTCCCAGCATTGCGGATGGCAGTAGCAGCAGTGCAGTTATCCCAGATAGTTGAAGAGTTTCCAGATGTCTTTCCAGAGGAGCTTCCAGGGATGCCGCCGGAACGGGAGATTGAGTTCACTATAGACTTGATTCTCGGGACAGCACCAGTATCAGAGCGAGTCTACAAGATGGCGCCTTCAAAATTGGAGATTTTGTACAAGATGATTGAAGAACTGAGGACCAAGGGATTCATCCGTGCTAGTGGATTGCCTTGGGGAGCCCCGATACTTCTTGTGAAAAAGAAGGATGGTACATCCAGGCTATGTGTTGATTATCGTACCTTGAATTCGGTGACAATCAAGAACAGATACCCTCTTCCAAGGATAGATGACTTGTTTGATCAGCTCAGAGGGGCTTCAGTGTTTTCGAAGATCGACTTGCGGTCAGGATACCACCAGATCAGAGTCAGAGAGCAGGACATCCCAAAGACAGCATTCAGATCGAGGTATGGACATTGGGAGTTCCTTGTTATGCCCTTTGGAGCGACCAATGCGCCGACAGTATTCATGGACCTCATGAATCGCATTTTCATGCCTTACTTGGATCAATTTGTGATCGTGTTCCTAGATGACATCCTGGTCTACAGCAAGAGTGAAACAGAGCATGAGCAGCATCTCAGAGTCGTCCTTCAGACTCTTAGGGAGCATCAGTTGTACGCCAAGTTCAGTAAATGCGAGTTCTGGCTCGATCGTATTTCATACTTGGGTCACATCATTACCCGAGGAGGAGTGAAAGTGGATCCCCAGAAGATTGTGGCTATCGAGTCATGGCTTGTACCCAGCTCAGTGGCAGAGGTTCGCAGCTTCCTTGGATTGGCCGGCTACTACCGGCGGTTCGTTTCAGATTTCGCGAGGATTTCAACGCCGATGACCCAGTTGACCCGGAAGGATGTGCCGTTTGTTTGGACAGCAGAGTGTCAGGAATTATTTGAGAAGTTGAAGCGAGGTTTGATAACGGCTTCCATTCTCACCCTTCTATATGGGACCGGAGGATTCTTATTGCGACGCTTCAGGCAGAGGATTGGGGTGTGTCTTGATGCAGCATGGGAAGGTAATATCTTATGCGTCACGCCAACTTCGTGATCATGAGAAGAATTACCCGACCCACGACTTGGAATTGGCGGCGGTAGTGTTTGCTTTGAAGTTGTGGAGATACTACTTGTACGGAGATAGAGTGGAGATCTTTACTGATCATAAGAGCCTGAAGTATGTTTTCACCCAGAAGGACCTTAATATGCGGCAGAGAAGATGGCTCGAGCTATTGGTGGATTATGATATAGATTTGCAGTATCATCCCGGGAAGGCCAACGTTGTAGCAGATGCATTGAGCAGGAGAGCCGGAGTTTATCTTCTGACAGCGTAACCAAAATTATTGGCAGATCTTCAGAGGATGGGAATTGAAGTGGTTCTTCCTACCAGTGTGGCATTGATGGCCAGTCTACAGGTTCAGTCCAGCATAGTTGAGAGGATCCGGATGGCGCAGTCAGCAGATCCCAAGATCCAGCGACTCAGAACAGAGTGTGAAGCAGGAAGAAGGCCAGAGTTATGTATCCATGAAGATGGTACCCTTCGGCACGACACTCGTCTTTGTGTACCTAGTGGAGATATCAGACAGGAAGTCATGGCAGAAGCCCACAGTTCACAGTATTCTATTCATCCGGGTGGTACGAAGATGTACCGTAATATTCGTCAGCACTTCTGGTGGAATGGCATGAAGAGGAAGATAGTGTAATGCCTGTGGTTCGTATTACGTATCTTTGTATACGTGTACGTATTCTTGACTCGTATTGCGTATTTTTCTGCATGGTTATTTTGGCATGTCATTGGTTGTGGCTTAACTTGGTTCGGCTTAGCTTGGTTTGGTTTGCTTTTGGGTTCATCATGAACCAAAAGAAAACCCCTACCTACCACCACCACTACCCTTTATTAACCCATTCCCCTTTCTCTCTCTTCATTATTCTTCTTCTTCCCTATCATAACTTCTTCAACCACCTGGAGAAAGAGAGAGAGAGCTTAGGCAAGTGCAAACTTGCTTCATGATGGATCTCAAGTTTTATTGTTCCATTCTCTTCCTTACTTGATTCCAAGCCTCTTTAGAACTTGACATTTTCTATTTTGATGGATATTTTTTTGTAGATCTAAGTTTATATTATTTTCGGATTTCTTGGGTTTTGATCTACCAAACTTCATTATTTTTATATTTTGATTGTTCCATGTTGTAGATAATTCAATTTTATGCAGTTTTGGCTTTTGTTTCGCTAGATTTCGACTTCGGATGAGAAAGTTATGGCCAAAATAATTTTTGGTCATCTCTATGTTCATCTGCAGCATGAACAGCATGTCGCAGAAGGCGCATGTCGCAGTTGGCGCATATGATGTCTCTGTTGACGCATGTCGCAATTGACGAATATGATGTCGCTGTAGGCGCATGTCGCAGTTGGCGCATATGATGTCTCTGTTGACGCATGTCGCAGTTGACGAATATGATGTCGCTGTTGGCGCATGTCGCAGTTGGCGCATATGATGTCTCTGTTGACGCATGTCGCAGTTGACGAATATGATGTCGCTGTAGGCGCATGTCGCAGTTGGCGCATATGATGTCTCTATTGACGCATGTCGCAGTTGACGAATATGATGTCGCTGTTGGTGCATGTCGCAGTTGGCGCATATGATGTCTCTGTTGACGCATGTCACAGTTGACGAATATGATGTCGCTGTTGGCGCATGTCGCAGTTGGCGCATATGATGTCTCTGTTGACGCATGTCGCAGTTGACGAATATGATGTCGCTGTTGGCGCATGTCGCAGTTGGCGCATATGATGTCTCTGTTGACGCATGTCGCAGTTGACACATATGATGCCGCTGTTGGCGCATGTCGCAGTTGGCACATATGATGTCGCTGTTGGCGTATATCGCAGTTGGCGCATATGATGTCGCTGTTGAGCCGCATGAGCCGCATGTCGCAGAATAGGCCGCATAGTGCCTGTTTTGGCTATTCTATGTCTTATTTGCATGATTTGTGGTCAGAAATTCTCCCAACTCCCAACGTCATAGTTGTATATCTTTCCCTTGGCTTCAAGAATATGTCACTAGTTGTTTTATGCAAGTTTCTCCTATTTATAATATTGTAAGAATAGAACACGATTGTGGCCCGCTGTGGCGCACTCTTGACAAGTAAACTGACATGATATATCTCGGCATGCTGTTACGACAGCCAGCCTGACATGATAAGTATGAAAGACTTGGACACCGTGGGCGATTGTGTTTGTACAAATAAACTGGTACTGTCTTGCATCATGTCTAGGATGGGGATCCCTGAGTACCACGGTCAGGGTTACCTACTGAAATTGACTAAGGCTAATTAACTAGAATGATTCAGTAGTCATGAAGAGATTCCCAGCTACAGGCAATCCCGTTATCTGGGCACATTAAGTGGACTTGTAGCCTACCGACGAGTAGGGCACATTTTTAGCACACAGTCATGTGGTGCACCCTTCATAAACGGACATTCGACCCGGATAACCGGATGGTCTGCAGGGCTTGTGGCTGTTGGGATAATCTCATTGCATCTTGCTAGTAACTAGGCCTGTGATAACCCTAGTTAGTTAAAAGTATCAAGCTGTACTCTTGATTGGCCGTGATTGATTGGATGAAGTTTATTCCAGCTTAGTCTTATCCTGATCCTGTACAAGATTGTATCAGGACATGATTCTTGTATCGATAAATGATGGGATACTAAGTTCTGTTCAGATGAAGGGTTACAACCCCGGTCCTTGTTTGGTTTAAGGGTTGTAACTTGGCTATCTGAATAGTTCCATGGCTATCTTATCATATATCGTCCTGCTTATTGTGCCCGCCTTAACAATAAAGATCAGGGGTCCAGTTCTGTTCAGGCGAAGGGTTACAACCCCGGTCCTTGTTTGGTTTAAGGGTTGTAACCTGGCTCCCGGAGCAGTTCTGTGTCCTCTCTTCGTTTATTGTCTTATTGCAACCCCCTGTCATGCTCGTCATGTTTTACCTTTACTTCAATACCATGATTATTTATACTGGCCTTAACAATAAAGATCAGGGGTCCAGTTCTGTTCAGGCGAAGGGTTACAACCCCAGTCCTTGTTTGGTTTAAGGGTTGTAACCTGGCTTCCGGAGCAGTTCTGTGTCCTCTCTTCGTTTATTGTCTTGTTACCTTATCAATAGTAATTGAGACGGGTTTCTATTCAGGCGAAGGATTGCAACCCCGGTCCTTGTTTGGTTTAAGGGTTGCAGTCTGGCTACTTGAATGGTTTCTCCGTGTTCAATATATTATTGTTATCTTAGCTATTATCACTATCTTTTAATTACCTTTACTACTTAATTGTGATATGCTGGTTTTAGTTCCTAAGTGAAGCCTCCTTTGTGGCACTTGCTCTTTCTGGGGTCTGACCCAGCTGGTTTTGTATGGCCAGATATCGGAGCAGCAACAGAGGATCCACCTGTCTTCCAGCCCGATGGTGACCACCAGGCGTAACCAGGGCAACGAGTGGGTTTCTTTTGTCCTCCCACTCTATTTGTAAAATTATTCTTTTGAGGCGTTTAGCCGACGAGCACGTGTTAGCTCGGTTGCATCTTTACTTACTGTCTGCCTACGGGCTGTAACATGATTGACAAGTCCTAGGGTTGATCATGTATGACTGAAACTCTTGCTAGTCCTGACATTTGTACGACTAGCTTTATGATCATCCGAATATGTAATGTATGGGACGCCTTGCTATTATATATTTGATGCTCTGACATCTTGTAACTGTTATTACATTGCTTGAGATTGAGACAATAGGCTTGTTCTTGACCATAGGAGACTGATGGCTTGTAGTTAAACCCTCATATATCTAGACAGCCGTGACCGTATAGTGACGTGGATTCCATCTCATTATACGTAGCTGGCTATGTCTGCCCCCGCTCTCCAGTATTCTGGTTCTGGGGCGTGACAGATAGCCCGGTTTGTCTCTCGGTATTTGGTTTGCCAACAGGTTAAAGCTGAACATCAGAGGCCCGCTGGACTTCTTCAACCCTTACCGATCCCAGAATGGAAATAGGAGCATATAACCATGGATTTTGTGACCGGATTGCCCAGATCTCCGGCCGGCAGAGATGCTATTTGGGTAATTGTGGACAGGCTTACCAAGGTGGCACACTTTCTCCCATTCAGAGTTGGGCAGTCGACTGCGCAGTTAGCAGAGATGTATCTCAGGCAGATCGTCAGGCTTCACGGTGTGCCAGTCAGCATCACCTTGGACAGGGATTCAAGATTCACATCACACTTTTGGCACAGCTTGCAGAAGAGTTTGGGGACTCACCTTCAATTCAGCTCAGCTTATCACCCGCAGACGGATGGTCAATCAGAGCGCACAATCCAGACTCTTGAAGATATGTTGAGATCTTGCACCCTTGACTTCGGTGGTTCATGAGAGAATCATCTGCACCTGGTGGAATTCTCGTACAACAACAGGCCAGTATCCAGATGGCACCCTTCGAGGCTCTTTATGGCAGGAAGTGCAGATCCCCGCTAGCATGGGACGATGTCGGAGATAGGCAGATGCTCGGACCCGAATTGATTTCCCAGACGATTGAAGTGGTCAGGAAGGTCAGAGATCACCTCCGAGTTGCCCAGGACCGCCAGCGCCATTGGGCCGATGCTCATCGGCGTCCCTTAGAATTTGCTGTCGGCGACCATGTATTCCTTAGGATCTCGCCTAACCGCGGCGTCATTCGCTTCGGCGTACGGGAAAAGCTTAGTCCTAGGTATATAGGGCCGTTCGATATTCTAGAGCGAGTAGGAGATGTATCCTATCGTCTCGCTCTTCCGCCGTCGCTAAGTGAGGTACATGATGTATTCCATGTGTCCCAATTACGACGGTATATTCCAGACCCGAGCCACGTCCTAGACCATTCGGAATTGGTTGTTGGTACCAACCTTTCGTATGAGGAGAGGCCCGTGTCTATATTGGACCGGAGGGAGAAGATACTCAAGAACAAGACTATTAAATTAGTCCGTGTTGCTTGGGGTCATCACTCTCTAGGTGAGTCAACGTGGGAGCGTGATGACGACATCCGATCGCGATATCCCTACCTGTTTGACTCGTGAGGTATAATGTCTTTCTTATGCCTTATATTTTCCCTTCCTTGCTTGCATTGTATGATTGTATGATTCGACTGCTTAGTGTAGCTTGCCTGTGCTTAGTATAGCTTGTCGTGACAATCTCTAGCTCCTTGATTAAATTCCGAGGACGGAATTCTTTTAAGGTGGGTAGAGTTGTCACCCTCATTTCCCGTATTTCCAGTATTTCGTATTTATACTTGTATCTGGATTTTGGCATGTATTTTTATTTTTCTCAGCTTGTGGGATTTCGGTATTTCTCGTATTTTGGGTTTTCTCATGGCTCGATTTTATTGGGTTGGTTCGGTTTGGTTCGATTTTTGTGTTGGATCACCCTAGCCCTATGCTACACCCTCAACCCACCACAACTCCCCCTCTTTATATCCCCACCTACCACTCTCTCTCTCCTCATAACTTCCACCATTAATTTCCTTCTTCTTCTTCTTCTCCTTCCTCCACAACTCTCCTAACCCTAGGCAAGTGCATCTTGCCACTACATGAGAACCCTCTTTTCTTTATCCATTTGCTAGATTAGGACATGGTGATCAACATTAGAACTTGGGTTTTTGTGATTTGGAGCCTCCATTGTGATAGATCTAAGTTTTCCTATTTTTGGATTTTGCATGATTTGAGCTATTTTACTTGGTTTTCTCTGAGTTTTGATGTTTCCATGTGGAAGAGCATTCAGTTTCACCCAAGTTGGAACTTTGGAAATCCGGATTTGGAGTTCGGATGGCCAAGTTGTGTTGCTCTGAAATTTTGGGTTCAACCATGGTGTTCTTGCTGTTTGGAGAAGACAGTGAGCAGTGTGCAGAGCTGTTTAGCTTACGCACACTGAGCTACTCGCGCTCTTTAGCGCTGCGTATGCAGACTTGAGTACGCTTCCTGTTGGAAGCGTGTCTCCCTTGAGCGTGCGTGACTTTTCACGCAGCTGCTTCCTTGAGCGTGCGTGACTTTTCATGTAGCTGCTTCCTTGAGCGTGCGTGACTTTCACGTATGCTGCTTCCCTTGAGCGTGCGTGACTTTCACGTACACTGCTCCCTTGAGCGTGCGTGACTTTTCATGCAGCTGCTCCCTGTAGCGTGCGTGACTTTCACGTATGCTGCTTCCCTTGAGCGTGCGTGACTTTCACGTACACTGCTCCCTTGAGCGTGCGTGACTTTTTATGCAGCTGCTCCCTGTAGCGTGCGTGACTTTCACGTATGCTGCTTCCCTCAGCGTGCGTGACTTTTCACCTACGCTGCTCCCTGTAGCGTGCGTAACTTTTCACCTACGCTGCTCCCTGTAGCGTGCGTGACTTTTCACGCAGCTACTTCCTTGAGCGTGCGTGACTTTTCATGCAGCTGCTCCCTTGAGCGTGCGTGACTTTCACGTATGCTGCTTCCCTTGAGCGTGCGTGACTTTCACGTACACTGCTCCCTTGAGCGTGCGTAACTTTTTATGCAGCTGCTCCCTGTAGCGTGCGTGACTTTCACGTATGCTGCTTCCCTTGAGCGTGCGTGACTTTCACGTACACTGCTCCCTTGAGCGTGCGTGACTTTTCATGCAGCTGCTCCCTGTAGCGTGCGTGACTTTCACGTATGCTGCTTCCCTCAGCGTGCGTGACTTTTCACCAACGCTGCTCCCTGTAGCGCGCGTGACTTTTCACCTACGCTGCTCCCTGTAGCGTGCGTGACTTTTCACCTACGCTGCTCCCTGTAGCGTGCGTGACTTTTCACCTACGCTGCTCCCTTGAGCGTGCGTGACTTTTCGTGTACGCTGTCCCCCTCAGCGTGCGTGACTTTTCACCTACGCTGCTCCTCTGACCCCCTTGCTTAACCATTGGCTCTTGGAGTTTTGGTTTTATTTCTCTAAGCTTGGCTTTTCTATAACTCTGTACCTTGATATTTTATTAGATATTTTATGCCCATTTTATATCCTTACGCCTTTTGTCATGAACTTGATTTTACTTAATATGTTTGAAATGACTATTGTACATAGCATGATATGACAAGGAACTAGCATAACACGACAGTGACCCATTGTGGTGCACTCCTGACATGACCAACCTGACATGATAGTGGCCCGTCGTGGCGCACTCCTGACAAGTACCCTGACATGATTTATCTTGATAACTTAACTTGACCTGTCTTGACACCGTGGGTGGTTCTTTCTTGCTTGTTTGTTAAATCCACTTGTCCAGTCTCGCATCATGTCTAGGATGGGACTCCTGAGTACCACGGTCAGAAGTACCTACTAAAATGGATTAAGGTTAATAACTAGAATAACACAGTAGTCATGAAGAGATGACACAGCTACAGGCAATCCCGTTACCTGGGCGCTCTTGGGATCTATAGCCTGCCGTCGAGTAGGGCACATTTCCAGCGCACCGTCGAGTGTTGCACCCTCTAAGTCACCTAAGGGTACATTTGTCTTCTGGGCGATGTATCCACCTGAATTCAACCCTAATCTTTCGTCCTGGGTAACCTGGATGGTCTGCAGGGCTTGTGGCTGTGGAACAATCTCACTGTATCTTGTTAGTAATTAGGCCTGTGACAACCCTAGTTAGTTAAAGTAGTAAGCCGTAGGATCTGCTTGGTCGTGATTGATTGAATGAGGTATAACCAGTTTAGTCATGTCTTGATCCCATGCAAGATTACTTCCTGTCTTGATTACTTATATTACTTATCTTGCCGATAAATGGTGGGAAACCAAGCTCTGTTCAGATGAAGGGTTACAACCCCGGTCCTTGTTTGGTTTACGGGTTGTAACCTGGCTATCGGAATAGTTCCATGGTTATCGCGTCGTATATCACCCTGCCATGTTTTTGCAAGTTTTAATTTTAATATTAGATTTTCTTGTGCTGATTGCTGGCTTTTGTTCTTATTTCGTGGCCCCCTTGTGGCACTTGCTCTTTCTGGGGTTGACCCAGCTGGTTTTGTGTGGCCAGATTTCAGAGCAGCTCCCGAGGATCTACCAAGCTTCCAGCCCAATGGTGAACACTAGATGGAATCCGGGCCAAGAGTGAGTTTTCTATTTTGTTTCGCTCACTCTATTGTAAAAATTATTCTTTTGAGGCGTTTAGCCGACGAGCACCTGTTAGCTCGAAGCACTTTACTTACTGTCTGCCTACGGGCTGTAAACATGATTGACAAATCCTAGGGTTGATCATGTATGACTAAACTCTTGCTTGTCCTAACATTTTGTAACGACTAGCTTCATGATCAGCTGAATATGTAATATTTGGGACGCCTTATTATTGTATATTTAATGATCATACATCTTGCGACTTTACTTACTTGTGGTGGTTGAGACACTAGGCTTGTTTATGACCATAAGAGACTGTTGGCTTGTAGAAAACCCTCACATATCTAGACAGCCGTGACCGTATATCGAGGTGGTTTCCATTTCAATATACGTAGCTGGCTATGTCTGTCCCCGCTCTCCAGTATTCTGGTTCTGGGGCGTGACAATATGTCTCCAGGGAAGGCAAGAGCCAATAAACAAAAATCATTTTGGACTGCCATGTTTAAAATTGGGATTGAATACTATTAAAATTTTGGAATGACATTTGGTTAATTGTTCTAGGGTGTTATTATATGCATCCTTCTTTTTTTACCCTATCCTTACTTTTAGGAGCTTTGACAAGCTTTATAAAAAAAATTCCCCAAAAAAAAAAAATCAGTTTATTACCCTTGCAACTATTTTTCTTTTCAATTTTTTTTTTTTAACCTATATTAAGAACTTTCAGACTAAGGTGACTCGCACAGCCAACTGACCCATTTTCAATAGAAAAGAATAGTCGTCATGCTAAATCCAGCTGGCTGGTCAATCTCAGTGATCTTATCGACCGGCAAACCGGAGACGGACGACCACGGTGTGAAAAATCACGAAAGTCTATAAAAAATTGAGAAAAAATGAGTCAAAATTGGAACTCTAACCATAGTTGTAGCGAGGCGATTCGGATCTGAGGGTTATTACGGATCAACGGGGACTTACTCTTAACATTCGTTCTGGAAATACGAAATGAGAAAATAGACGATCTTCAAGATCTTCAGGGAAGAGCAAGCACCAAAATGTAGAAATCTAACTTTCAACATGATATGGAAATTTATTGTTCATGGCTAGGAGTATGATTTACCATATCAAAATCGAAAGACGACTTTGTGAGTGGATTCGAAAAGAAAGAGAGTAGGCTTGTACGTTTGCAGATCTTTCATTCCATCTTCCTTCAATCTTTATTTTAGTTTGTTTTTGGATTTACTGTAAACGTTAATCATATTCGTCGTCGTTTGTTTCTTAGCTCATTTTTCTTTTTATCATTTTTTTTCTTTTTCAAAATTTTCGTTAATATGATAAAAAAAACTATTTAATTGATTTAAGGAATTAAGGAACATAAGGGGGTAAAGGAAAAAAAAAAATGTAAACTGAATGTTATTTGACAATGTAAACTTAACAAAGTCAACATAAGGAATAAAGTGAATAAAAATATTGGTGCATTTAACAACACCATATTTTATTTCTTAATCTTCATAATATAGCTAGCAATCAAGAGGCAATGTCGAGTCTCTTCATAATATACATAATGGTAGGAAATTTTGGAATATTTAAGAAGTATAGATGGTGAGTTTGTTTCTGATGACTTAAATCTAATGCAATTATTGATTGATGTATAGTTATACTAGCATTGATGAAGTAGTTTTATTTTTATTTTTTTTGAGGTGTCCTTTCTCCAAGTCAAGTTATGGTCCAAAACCACTCAGCCGTCCAGAAAAGGATTCGAACCCGAGACCTGTGCTCAGGCGGACCTCCCGCACTACCCCTAGGAGCATAATTTGGGCAATTTCAGCTCCATTAAAAGTCAAAATTCCAGTAAGGTTGGTGTGTAAAGGCAGATTACATACTAAAGATACTTTAAGAAAAAATAATATTCATTGTGATAGTCAATGCATCTACTGTGGAAGTAATTCTTTGTTTTTCATAATACAAAATCTGGAAGTAGTTCTTTGTCTTTTTTTAATAATATTTCTTTTTATTAAAGATTGGGCAGGGGTTATGGAAATCAAGAAGCAGTGGTTGATGAAAATAGATGGAGTCAGAACTCAGAAAGGATGAATAATTATTTTTTTCTTGTAGTTTTTGGAAGGAAGTCAGTCTTTCTTAGAATGAGACTTCATATGATGTAGTTTCTTTCAGTTTGGTTGTATCATTACTTTTGTTGACTTCCAAAATGAAACAAGACTACTGTTTTCAGTATCAATAATTTGGTTGGAATATAGTTTCAGGTTTGTCTGAGCTATATATATATATATATATATATATATATATATATATATATATATATATATATATGCCCGAGGCCGTAATCCATTGGGAACGGCGAGACACCCCGGTGTGGAGGGCGCGGGTCGAGCCTCCTTGGGAGCATGCTCCCAAGCTCCATTAAGAAGTGGACACCCAATATATATATATATATATATATATATATATATATATATATATATATATATATATATATATGGAAAATTCTACAATACATCCACCCTTTTGGGATGTAACGATACATCCAAAATCTGGACCGTTGGATGTTCATCCAACGGTTCAGATTAAATTCAGATTAAATAATGCAGGAGACATCATTTAATGCTGTTTTTGACTTTTGACCTCTTGTTAACTTGCTATAGCAGATCATTCTTCAATGCAATTTTTTCAATGAACATCCTAAATTAACTCATATTTACTTTCTCTTTCGTCCATGTAATTTAATATTTTGTGCAACTACGTATATATAACAATAATTGTGTGTCGGCCGGAAAGGAAGGACACAGTGTGTCCAGTTCTGTAGGCGATGTAGACGACGATACCACCGCTGCTGGCGATCTAGATGACACCGACGACAACATGGACGAAGTTCCTATAGCCAATGTGGATAATAGTAAGGGAAGAATTCAGATGAAGAATAGTGGTAGGAAGCCGATAAAAGCTCGTTCTCTCAAATCTCTTCTTTGTGTAAATTAAATCCAAGGATGACACAATCCCTAATTTTAGTTATTGCTTAGCAGAGTCTGCTTAGAGTAAATATGAGTTAATTTAGGGTGTTCATTGAAAAAATTAAAGTGAAGAATGACCTGCTAAAGCAAGTTACCAACAGGTCAAAAGTCTAAATCAGCATTAAATGATGTTTCTACTCTATTATTCAATCCGAACCATTGACCATTGGATGTATCGATACATCCTTTTCCAGGGAATGTATTGTAGAACGACCCTATATATATATATATATATTTTTTTTTTTTTTTATATATTGTAGAACGACCCTATATATATATATATATATATATATATATATATATATATATATATATATAGAGAGAGAGAGAGAGAGAGAGAGAGAATAAGGGAGATGAGGTGCTACCTTAAAGGTGGTGGCTATGTGCCATCCCCCCATGCTATCATCATGCACCAAAAACTGTGCAAGTGCATGATAATAGCACAGGAGGAGGGTGACATATAGCCACCTCACCGTAAGGTGTGGTACCTCACCTCACCGTGAGGCGTGGCACCTCACCTCACCGTGAGGCGTGGCACCTCACCTCACCTCTCTCTCTCTCTCTCTCTCTCTCTCTCTCTATATATATATATATATATATATATATATATATATATATATATAGTGTCAAAGCAGGCATGCTTTGACATTGGTTTATACTATCAACAGTTCTATTTATTTTGACAACAAGACTACTATAATGACACGAGATCGAGAAAACATAAAAACAAGAAATAAATACACCAACCCCCCCTATGTTTCATGAGTATTACAGAGACTACCCCTATTTGAAAGTAATTACACTCACCACCCCTCTCCTTTAGAAATTTTATAAAACATAGGGGTAGTTAGTGTTATATTTTTATAGAAAATAGAAACTATAGGGGTGGTCCGCGTAATTAGTTTCAAAGTAGGGATAGTTTCTGTAATAAGTGTAAAACATAGGAATAGTTAACGTAATTTGCCCAACAAGTAATAATATTAAATTACAAATGATACAATGTCAAAGCAGGCATGCCTGGAGAAACCGGTAAATATTTGATTGCAGGAGCAACAATTCAGATTCTTACAGCTCTAAACAGGAAGCCTGTCAAAAGAAGATATGGATACAATTCACAGAATACAGTACTCAAACACCCAAGCAATCCTTGATGCCCTGTTCAAATTTGTCGAGGGCCGCTACTGCATCCGTAAGTCCATCTTTCACCTTTTCTCTGCATGTGGAGGAAAGATTAATGAATCAAAATGTCGTAGAAGTTTAGCAGTAACTTACATGGAGAGGAAAGCAAATATATTTTTACCGAACAAAAGAATTAGGCAAGTATCGGAGATCAATTATAAATGTATTTAGTTTACCCACAATATATTATATTTTACATTGCAAGATTTTATTTTAAGTCACGTTTGGTTTGCAGAATCAGGACTTCGGAAATAAAAAGTCATTTATTTCCTGTGTTTGGATGTGAAAGGAAATGAGCAGCAAAAAAATTAATGAGTATTGCAATTTTCCAAAGGAATGAGCAAAGAATTGATTTCCTTTCCTTTTCTTTCCGAGAACCAATCGAAGCTTAAAGTAAACATATTTTACATTGCAAGATTAACTTTATGTTAGTTTGGTTCGAGGAAAGGAAAGAAAATCAATTATTTGCTCTTTACTTTCCTAAAATTTGTAATTCCCATCGTTTTTTTTTTTCTTTCCCGTGTTTAAGTCCAGGAAAATTGGGAGGGGAAGTGAATCATTGGGATGGGAAAGTGAATCATTGGATAGGGAGAACCATTTCCCCCATATTTTCCTTTCCTTTGGGAATCAATTTCCTTGTACGCTCCTATCCTTCGGCATCCAAACACGGAAAATGAATGGCTTCTCTTTCCAAATGCCCTGATTCTGCGAACCAAACGTGGCGAAAGACCAAAGCTTTAAAGTTGGAGACGTGAGAAATAGGGTCAGAGTGTACCTATCAGAGACGAGTTGAAAGTCACTGCCTTCTACCACCTTCCCAACATTTGACAATGATCTGCACCGGTCTTAAACTTGTTAGTACAAAAAATATGTTACATTCTAAAGCATTATGTAACACTTGCATGGCTTCCAAGCCCATAAATGGCAACAACAGAAACTTCTAGATTCTATTCACAACAACTTCCAGAACTCTCCAGTAGGGGGCCCAAGAAGTCAGAGCACGTAGGTTCTGTACATAAGTCACGTCTGGCTGAGGCGAGACGCACATAAATGGCAACAACGGAAACATCTAGGTTAGAATCTAGGCATGCTGGTGCAAGGATATGAGAAGTTTGAAGGTGGGAATTGTTAATAATAATAAAAAATCATATTCATAACAGTAAAATTTGCAAACCATTAAGTTGGAACAGTTAATTTGCCTATGTATGATGTTTGATTCATAGTTTGCAGTATCGGTTGATACTGATTCGATACAGCCGATATCGAAAAGGTTTGGCATGTCCCGATCTGATACCGACCGATATTGACATTGAGGGTCTCTTTTTCGATCAATTTGGCAAAGAAAATTGAACAAAAAAGACCAATCAACAAAGATGTAAAAGCATAGTAAGGTTGTACAAGCATGTAAAAGAAGAAATTTTATCTATTGCATGTAAACCAATTGGCAAGGGTGTACTATTTATTCAATTTCAAAACTACTCGGAAACAACACTGGAATTACTTAAAATTATGTTTAAATATATAAAATATATTTTCTAAAATGTTAATAGTTATTTGTTTTCCGATACCAAAAAAATCCGATACTCTGATTCCGATACTCATAGGAATGGTTCGATACTGATTTAGATACCGCAAACTACTTTGAAGTCGCTATTGACTAAACTTGGGTGTGCTGGTGTGTGCCTGCTGAGTGTCACCTGAAAATTTCTACACTAGTATGTTAGCTAGTAGACAATCGGTCCTCACTTTACAACATCGGCAAGCCTAGCTTCGGCTTCCAACTTCACCGGATCATCCTTCTCGAGCAAGGACGCAGCATTGTTCAGAATCAAACTGAAGGTGCAAACCTACAAGCAAGGGGCAGATGAAAACACAATCACAACTAAGAAACGAGTTAGTTCATTTTCAAAGTTTCTCACCATTCCAATGAGAAATTATTCAGTGAGCCGGGGTTACCGTGCGCCTTCCATGTCATCCACTTGATAGCATGGAAATTGCACGGTGGGTCCGGTCCGGCTCACTGAATAGTTTCTCCAAATCAGCAAATAGATCATGCGAATTATCAATGGACGTGTCACATTGGACCTCGACTCCGGCGCCGGACTGGAACGCTACGAGCGAGGTCCTCGCCTGCGGGACGCAGTCCCTCGAGACGGCCGCGAGTATCCCCTGTATCTCTTCGGAATTGGCGGCGAGAGGAGAGTCCGACTCTGCAGCGAACGATCGGTGACACAACTTGCAACAGAAGTGAAATCGTTAGTTTGGAAAGGTTCCGGTGCGGTACCGAGCAACGAGTAAGCCGAACGGAGGCCCCGGCGGGAGGCCTCGATGGGGGCCAGGACGAACCTGGACGCCTTCCTCTTCTGGTCCTTGAGCCATTCCTTCGGCCCCTCTAGAAAAAAAAAGGAAAGAAAAAGAAGAGAACTTTGAATCAAGGAAGCACCGGCAGCTAAAGAGTCGGTGTCGTGTCGGACGCGACAAGGGGCTTACGTATTCCGAAGGAGAGGGAGAGGGCGGACGCGGGGGAGGGAGAGGGGATGGCGGCGGGGAGGGAGGAGAGGAGGAGGAGGAGCGCGGTCCGGCGGGGGGTCGGAGGGGAATTAGGGTTTTCTTTGGGTCGCCATTGCTGCTGGCGGTGGTGGTGAATTTTAGGGTTAGGGTTTTGTGGGTTGGGGGGGTTAGGGATTTGGGAGTGGGAAGTATGGATAATTTGGTTTCCTGCTGCTATTCTTTCCATGGCGGTTATTCTTCTGTTCGGACGACGTTGTCGAGATGTTTTGTTCCGGAATGTTGGGGTTGTTGGACCCGAAAATGGGCCGAGAATCAGTCCTTTAAAAGCCCAAGGAGAGGATCCAAATTGAAATTTAAGTCCTCTCTATGAGGGGTGTAAGATCCAAATTCAGGTGAACAAATTATCCCTAAAATATATCTACCAAAAATATTCTCTCTCTCTCTCTCTCTCTCTCTCTCTCTCTCTCTATATATATATATATATATATATATATATATATATATATAGAGAGGTGGGATCTGATTCACCTCCTATTTTCTCCACCCTCATTATCATCCCTATCTCCTCCATCGGATTAGATCAAATTTCTACATCCAAAAATAGAAACACCAAATCTTCCTAATCTTCCGTATGCTACATTAATATACAAGAGAGAAATTGAGAAAGGAAAAAATCTCTACATCCAAAAAATAGAAAGACCAAATCTTACTAATCTTCTGTATGCTACATTAATATACAACAGAAAGAAATTGAGAAAGAAAGAAAAAAACCTCTGCTCATTTAATTTAGAATATCTTTCAATTTAGAATATCGAAATATTAAATGACTGATTTTTTCTAAATTAGACTTCATATTTTTTAACTCGGTCATGTAATTTACAAAAAAATACCGAGTTAAACAAGTTTAGGTTTCAAATGATCCTAATATTTTTAGAGAATACTTTTTAAAACAAACTAAATTAGGCTTCAAAATTTAAATGACGGATTTTTTTTAAGAAACTAAATTTTGTAGAGAATATTGAAAATTTAATAGATTTAAATTAGGTTTCAATTTTTTAGGGAATATAAAAAATTTAAATGACCTACTTTTTTAAAAAAATTAAACAAATTTGGCTTCAAAATTTAAATGACCTGGCAAATTTAAATGAAACAATTTATTTTTTAAAGAACAGCAAAAATTTAAAAGATTTAAAATAGGTCTCAAACTATTTTAGATAATATCAAAAATTTAAATGACCGATTTTTTTAAAGAAACTAACTTAGGTTTCAAATGAACACAATTTTAGAGAATATTTTTAAAAGAAACTAAATTAGGTTTCAAATGAACGAAATTTTTAGAGAGTAATTTTTGAAAGAAACTAAATTAGGCTTCAAAATTTAAATGACCAAAAGTATTTAAAATAGACTAAATTTTGTAGAGAATATCGAAAATTTAATAGATTTAAATTAGGTTTCAATTTTTTTTAGAGAATATCAAAAATTTAAATCACTGATTTTTTAACATAAACTAAATTAGGCTTTGTTCTTGAGTTTATTTCGATGTTCTTTAAAAAAAAAAAAAATAGTTTCACTTAAATTTGTCAGGTCATTTAAATTTTGAAGCCAAATTTGTTTAATTTTTTAAAAAAAAAAAATTGGTCATTTAATTTTTTTATGTTCCCTAAAAAAAATATTGAAACCTAATTTAGAAAAGAAAAATCGGTCATTTAATTTTTGGATTTCTCACGAGCGGAGGGTTTTTTTTTCTTTCCCAATATCTCTCTCATGTATATTAATGTAGCATACGGAATATTAGAAAGATTTGGTGTTTCTATTTTTGGATGTAGAGATTTGATATAAATCTTACTTTTAAATCTAATAGGAGATAGGGATGATAATGGGGGTGGACAAAATAGGGGGTGAATCCGATCCCACCTCATATATATATATATATATATATATATATATATATATATATATATATATATATATATATATATATTCTACTATATAATAGAAAATTTTAGATGGTGAAACTTTTAAATTCCGAAAATACCCTTACATATTTATACTAATTAAAAATAGTTTATTAATTTTAATAAGGACAACTTAGTAATTAGGAAGACTATCATTTGGTCTTCCTAAAGAGTCTTCCTAAACTAATTAAGAAATATTAAAATAAGTGCAAGGCACGTGCACATATGCTAGTATATATATAGGAGAGAGAATATTTTTGGTAGACATATTTTAGGGATAATTTGTTCTCCTGAATTTGGATCTTACACCCCTATATTATTGATTATTTTAAAAAATAACACCTAAAATCAGTGGAATCTATATTTTTATAGGAAAGATGATGTGTTTCGTACACATGTTTTAAGAACAGCACATCTGCTCTCCCAAGTTGAGACGGATCGTAACAACTAAATGGAGGCGAATACGGATATGAATGTAGGTTTCAGCATCTGAATCGGAGTCGACGTCGGAGGTGGGGATGGATGTCATTTTTTTTTTGTTATGTTGCTATCCAATTTCTCAGGGCCGGCCCTGAGTAATTGGGGGTCCGAGGCAAAATTTTCTAAATGGACCCCATACATAATGTAAAAAAAAAAAGTATAAATAAAATAGAATTTTGTTATAGTTAATATTTGAACCAAAACCTCTTAAATGCAAGTATAGCATTGTAACCACTACACCACAATACTTTTTGTTAAGAAAAAGTACACATGATACATACTAGTTCTATTATAGATAGTTCTATGTTGGTGCCCCCTTTCGTCATGGGGCCTTGGACCAGTGCCGCCCCTGCAATTTCTCTATTTTATCAACTTCCAAAAAAATAATTACTTACAAATGTAAACGGCGCGTCATGCACAAGTGCAACTTAGGTTTGTATGATATACGACAAGTGACGATTTATCAAATCGACGGAATCTAGACATGGCAACCACGGGCTAAAGTTAAAACATTTATAGCACTTCAACATTTAATAGGTAACTATACTCCTTTTATGAGTCTCTTTTCAATATAATAGTTTGACTTATTTTAGGGGCTGTTTGGATCGTGATAGCTCCTCGAAAGTGTGTAAGTGACAGTTGCAGCATGTCCACTTGTAGTGCACTTGTAGCACTCATGAGTTTACAAAACATGTTTGGATACTTTACTCCTTGCCCTCGCAAGTTGGGAGTTTCACAAATCTTGTATTTGGATGAGCAATTGAAAGTGCACTTTCGATATTTGGATTACAACCATGTAAGTGATATGATAACCAATTTGAAATATGGTATGCTTACCACCAAAGGGTTGTAAACTCATCATACATGAGAAAGAAAGTATCTTCCAATTAGAAACTGCCAAATATGATAAATTTGCAACAACTATGTCAATTATGCAAATTTGTCTGATACAATTGGTCCATAATGAACGGACCAATACAATAATCAATATCTAATATGTAATGAACGGACCTTAAAGAAAACAACTATACATCTCATCTCAATTAGGAAAAAATAGTATTGACAGGAACTATTTCATAGGAAGGATAGGATGGAAAAGTGAATGTATATTTGAATTATTAATTAATAATAATAATAATTTTCTAATAAGTGTGTCTAAATTTTAATTTCAACAAATTTATGGTAACGAATCTATTCAATGAAACTATTGAAAAGCTGTGTCCTTTTCCTTGTGTATCTTTGTTATTTATAAAAGCGTAAGTGTTTGAAACATTGAATATAACTCATTCATCCATCTAACATTAGGTCTAAGAGGGAGAGAGAGGAACTATCAATATTGCTTCGTTGAGTTCCTGCGGTGTGAAGTGGTGCTACCGAAGAAGAAGAACTGTTGTATCCTGAGAGACTAATCGCGATTAAACCATAAGCACCAGTGCGAGATGAATATTGTCTTAAGAACATTGAATAAAGATCAAACCTCGGTCTTGATTAAGATTATTATTTTATATTTTAATTTTTAATTTCAGAGTCTAAATACTAAGTTGAGAATTAGTTCTAACAGAATAGTTATATGACTGATGTTAAAGGTCGAACATAACTCCAAAACAAATGCTGCATAATTCCAAGATATGGTAACAAAATTTGACATAGAGCTAAACATCAAACATTCACAGTCAACAAATTTAAGGCCATTTTCTAACAAATCTACCAATTTTGCTACCATTTTCTTCCAGACCTAGAAAAAAAAAATAGAGGAAAAATCGACAAATTTACAGCCATTTTCTAACAAATCTAGAAATGTACGGCCCTTTTCTAACATGTCTACAAATTTACGGCCATTTTCTTCCGGATCTAGAAAAAAAAAAATTACATAGAGGGAAAAATCGAAAAAAAAAACAACAAAAGAAATCAACACATGCACACCCGGGTAGGAAGGCGACAAATCATCACGGATGTAGTATATTTATATCTAAAAATGCTTACCAAAATTGAACCGTTGAAATTTTTTTTGGAAAATATTTTACCTCTCTAGCGAGAGCGGGATGAAGAAGGTGACCGCAGCTAGAAAGACTTCCACTATGGAGAAAAATGGGTTACAAGAGAGCAAAAATGGGGACTTTCAATGGAGTTGCTCTACTTCTTCTTTGCAACTGAGAAGTGAATTCTCGAGGAGACAAGACACTGTTCGGCAGAAAAGTGAGATTGCAGATAATCTCTGATCCAAGAGCCTCTACCGGTTGAAGAAGAGAGTTTTCTCAAGACTACAAAGTCTCAAATAAGGGCTATTTTGTTTAGGGATGTGTTAATATGTGTCTATTAGGCATATGTTAAGGAAACTAAGGCCATCTCCAACGGGGATTTCTAAAATTGAGTTCCTAATTAGCACTTTAGGGTAAGAAAATTTATATCTAGTTGGCAGATTTTCTACTTAGAAATTGCATGCAAAAAATACTCTCCAATGGAAAATGGATAGCGAGTGATTTTTTATAAAATCGGTGGAACCTACATTTTTATATTTTATAGGAGAATATGTTTGGAACATCATATTTGGAGACAATAGATATGCTCCTCTCCAATGGTTCTCAATTTCAATACTACGAGACAGAAAATAAAAGACTCAATTTAATGATTTAATTTGAAAGTATGGCATAATATTAATTTTTATGAGAGATGAAAAACTTATATGAGAGTTTCTACATTTAAAAAATTTTATAGAAATTCTCTATCCTACATCAATGCCCACATAGGATAAAAAATCCAGAAATTTTACTGTACCAATAAAATTTTATATAAAATTAACGAAAACTATAAAAGTTTTCGAATTTAGAGTCAAAGATAGCATCCGACATTGCGTGTGTCGGAAAATTGGTCAAGCCCAATTTCCGACACACCGTTTGTCGGAAATTTGACTTGTCAAATTTCCGACAAACCGTGTGTCGGAAATTTGGCTTGACCAAAATTTCCGACACACGTGATGTCGGAATTGCGGTGGCGGTGGTTTTCCTAACGCTTGGTTCGATTTTTTTGGGGTTGGGTTGGTTCACAGTCAAAATAATTGCGGGTGTTGGTGGTTGGAGGGGAGTAAAGTAGATCTGAGTAGTAGAAGTAGAGAACAGAGAAGAAGTAAGAAGGAGAAGTGAGAAGAAGAAGAAGGCAGCAGAAGAAGAAGTGAGAAGAATAAGAAGAAGGCAGAAGAAGAAGAAGTCTTGGTTAGTAAATAATCTAGCATTTTATATTATTATTTTGTTAGTATTTTATATTATGATACTTTTAGCATTTTATATTAACTCTAAGGCCTCGTTTGGTTCGCGGAATGGAAGGGAAAGGAAATCAATTCCTTGTAATTTCCTTTCCTTTGGGAAACTTTAATTCCTATTGATTTTCCTTTCCGATGTTTGGCAATGCCAAGGAATTTGGAAAGGAAAGTGAATACTTCAATGTGGGAAAGTGATTCCTTCCTTGGATGGATGGAATCACTTTCCCCCCTAATTTCCCTTCCATTGGGAATCACTTTCCTTTCCTCCTCAATTCCTTGGGCGCCCAAACATAGGAAAGTAATCACTTTCCTTTCCCAACCGGGAGATTCCGCCAACCAAACGAGGCCTAATGATAACATCTAACCTAAGACAAATCTAAACCTAATTTAGATCCCAATCATAACCATTAAGACTAATCTAGACCACAATCCTAACCCTTAAGACTAATCTACATTCCAATCCTAACCCTTAAGACTAATCTACACCTATTTTAGACCCTAATTCTAACCCTTTAGACTAATCTACATCTAATTTGTTTCAAGATTTTCGGCTTGTTGTCTGTTTTTGTCCTGAAGTGTTATAATCTTGGCTCGAATACCATCAAGTAGTGTCGTTATTGGTTTATCACGAAGATTTTTAATCCAGTTATTGAAAGATTCAGCAAGATTTGACGTGTTAATATCTAGTCTTGGACAAGGAGAATACGCTGTAATCCAGTGTGAGAAAACACGATTTTCATCATTTACTCCAACGAGCCAATTGTAAACATCAACATTTTCAGCTTTAATCATCTCCAAGCAATTATTCGCATCTGTTTCATTATAACATCTTGCAAGAGAGTCCAAGCTACGTTGAAAATGCTTTGATCTACATACTGATTTCAAATTTGCTTTAAAATGTTGAATACAAAAAAAATGAGGCGATTCCGAAAAAATTGCACGCATGGCATTTATCAATCCTTTCTGTTTATCCGATATAAAAGAAATTGTATTCCAGGCATCAAAAAATCTTTCAAAAGATATTCTTAAACCGTTTAAAAACCAATTCCAAGAATCAGTGTTTTCACTCTCAGCAACAGCATATGCAATAGGATATAATTGATAGTTAGGATCATGAGCACAAGCAATAAATAAAAATACCTCTATATTTAGAGGAAAGAAAAGTAGCATCAATACTAATCACAGGTAAGCATCCTCTTAGAAATCCATCAATGCATGCCTTGAAACAAATAAAAATTCTTTCAAACCTATTATTTTCTGTAATCTTCATAAAACATTGACTACCTGGATTTGTCTCAATAATTCTAAGACCATACTCTTCGAGACTACTATATGCATCAATATAACTACCATTTATTTCGGATAGAGCAAGTTCTCTAGCTTTCCAAGCCTTACAGTATTTAATATGTATTCGATGTTCCCTAAATATATCTTTTACAACACAAGATGGACTATACGACTGATTATCTCGAATTTTATCAATAATCTGATTTTTAACCCATACAGTGGTAGCTAATGGATGAGAAGCAGTTGTAAGTCCACCTAAACAAGAATGAATATTTTCTAGCGTTGCAATAGAAAATCTTTCGCCTCTGCCTATGGCTTTAGCGTATACCCTCCAATGACAATTTGAACTATTACATTTATATATAATTCCAGTAGCATTATTTAAAGTAGCTGAACAAGTAAAATTACGTCTAATTGCTATATCACTAATAAAACTTCTAAATTTAGAACGATTCTCAAATTGTTTTCCAATAAATAATTCAGGAGTGCTAAGGCTATCAACAGAATCATCTAATTCATCATCTAAATTTTCAATTAGATCATCACTATTTTCATCATCGTTATTAACATCATCTACTACATGTTCTTCTTCAGTAAATGGAATAACTTGATGAGAAGAACTAGGACAAGCGTTAAAAGTATTACAGGCAGGTAAATTACTTACATTTATAGATGGGGGCGGAGTGACATAGATATTAATATATGGTGATTGTGCATTCACTTGAAGAACAAATTTCCATGCATCTTCACTATCTACATTTATACAATTAGATACGAAAATATGTACTAATATAAATTCGTAGTCGATAGAATATTGATCAATAATTAGATTATGTAAACTAAGAAATGAAATATTTCGATCAACTAAAAGAACTTGGGTTAAACCCCCTTGATACGCTAACCCATTTAGTACACCTCAAAGCAAGCATAGTATTGTTAGATTTCCATCCATGTTGACGACAAGATGAACTTTCTGTAGGAAGAGAAGAGCTTCAGCTTTCAACGAAATAGAATTGCCAAACTTCCTACTGAATGAGAGAGGTTGTGAAGTGAATGAGAGAGATGTGGTGAAGTGAATGAGAGAGATGCTGTGAATTGGTTTGATACTTATAGATGGTGGTAGTTCAATATAGCCGTTGGAATTAGAACGTTACAATTGTAACGTTAAGAATTGTAACGTTAGAAACCAAGATAACCCATCTCAACCAAAAAAAAAAAAATCAAACCCACCCAACCCAACTCCAACTCCAACAAAAGATAATCAAGCAAAAAAAACCAAAGCCATCCAACCCCCAACAAAAAAAACCAACCCAACCCAAAAAAAATAAATAAAAACCAAACCCAAACTAACCCACAACCCACCCAACTAAAACCGTAAGCCACCCAATTTCCGCCAAACCTAGTGTCGGAATTTGAGCTTATGCTCATATTCCGACAGTCTGTGTGTCGGATTTTCAACATGTCTACTTCCCGACAAACGATCTGTCGGATTTTATTGTTTGACCCAATTTCCTAAACTATTATCGTTTAAACAAATATTATTAAAAATATTATCGCTACAGTAAATTTTCTGAAAAAAAATCACTATTGGTAGGAAATTTTTTTTAAAAAATATATATACCATAAAATTAGGAGAGACCTAATAAAAATATGCTTTTACTACCATTACATTAAATGAACATATTTTTTTAGCATTATTGGTTTTGTTAAAAACATGTATTTATTACCATATGCTAACAATATACTTTTATTAAATGTGCACGTGTTAACACAACCCTTTTGCTTATGACATATTTGGTTGGCGAATCAATCCGGAATTTAGGAATGAATTTGCCACAAATTCGGATTGGGAAGGGTGAAGTCCACTTCACGTGTTTAGTTGCGGACAATATCTACTGTGAAGTGACAAATAATACATGTTGTCTGCCCCTACTTCCTCATTTTGACATCGAAATTTTCTTCTTCGAAGTAGTTTACGTGGACTGTGAAATCCTCATTCTGACATAGCACAGATGGAAGGATTAATGCCATCTACCTTAACACTTTTCTAATTATAAGAACTACAAAAAGTTACATTTTCAAACACATTTCAACAACCATCAAAACACTTAAATTTTAGAATTTCTTACTTCTAACATCTACTTCTTCGAAGCACCTAAATAAATCAAATATATATATATATATATATATATATATATATATATATATATTAGAAGTGAGACACAAAATGTAGATTTCTTGATTTTCCACTTCCGCACAACAAATTCTTAAAAAAAGTAATCTACCAATTATGCTTCGAGAGGAAAATACAAAAGAGAGCACCCTATTGGTAGCCTGATTGAATCTCTTTCGTTACTGCGTACAAATACCCAACAACAAAAAACGTGTCCGTGTCCGTGTCCGTGTCCGTGTCTACTTGGCGGTGAAGCGGTAGACGGCGACGCCGGTCCTGCTCCCCGGCAGCGGCGGGTCGGCGTGCACGAGCGCGACGCGGAAGCTCTTCCTGGCCTTGCGGAAGAAGAGCGCGTCCCTCTTCTTCCACCTCCTGAGGTGGGCCATGAGGAACGCCGTCCCCTCCCCCTCCCTCACGAACGCCCCCACCGTCCGCAGCAGCGGGTCGAACAGGTGCTCGTGGTACACCACGTCCGCCGCCACCACGGCGTCGAACGCCGCCGCCCCGCCGAGCGCCGCCTCGTCCTCCGGGCTCCCCCACCGGAGCTGCCGGACGCGGAGGGACCCGCCGCGGGCGGCGACGAGGGGCGCGTTGGACTCCGCGTTGGAGCGGAGGTTGGGGAGGACGTGGGGGAGGTCGGTGAGGGTGACGTCGGCGCGGAGGAGGGCGGCGGCGGCGATGCCGGCGAGGCCCGTGCCGGAGCCGAGCTCGAGGAGGCGGAGGGGGGAGGAGGGGGGGAGGAGGAGGCGGGAGGGGTCGAGGTCGAGGAGGGCGAGGAGGGAGGCGGCGGCGGGCCAGAGCTGGAAGGAGAGGCCGAGGGAGGGGAGCTGGCGGGTGACGATGGCGGCGCCGATGGACTCGAGGTGGTGGTGCCGCTCCTCTTCCTGTAGGTGCTGCTGGTTGGAGCGGTCGAGCGACGGTGGTCCTTCTCCTTCCTCTTCTAAGAGGGTTCGGAGGAGGAGATCGCCATTGCTGTCCTCGTCCGAGCTCTCTGCCATCTCAGTGGGGGAAACGAGCGAGAAGCAGATCTTAAAAGCAGATGGACCGCCGCCGGCTTTCAAAAGTTTTTCTTTTTTGAAAAGCAACAATAATTCCAAATCATGCCCTACTTTATTAAGTTAACTACTTAGGTTTTCGTTGGGTTAGGGTATGGTACTATGGTTAGTGCTAGTCCACAGCTCGAACCAGTTAGTTTTAGGGGTCCAGGTGACGGGTGGGCATTAATCAGATTTCCACCAAAAATTGAACTGAATAAGGGAATCGGTTCAGTTTTTTATAAATCTATTCGGTTTCGATTTAACAAAATTTAAAAATTTAATATTCAGATTTAATTTTGGGTTTCGATTCAAAATCGAATAAGAATTATATAATGATATAAAAATCCTCAATTCTTTGCATACTTTGTGATTAAAAATACGTATACAACAATCCTATACATGTATTTGAATTTAAATTTTGATAATTTAACTACTAGTCTAACTTGTGTACATTCAACAAATGTGTGTATAAAAATTATAATTTTTATTATAATTTAAGGATGATTCTAACTTTGGATCCGACCGATTAAACAGTAAATTTTTTGAATTTATGTAAATATATTTTAATTTATTTGGATAGCATCGAATATTTTTTTAAATTTTTTTAAATATTATTTTAAAATTATTAGTGTGTTCTATCATTGATTAGATTTACCTGCTTTTAAATTTATTGATTTAAATTTTCTGATAAGTGTCAAATATGGCTTAAATTATCCGTTCTTATCGATTTACAAATTTTTGTTTCATCTGTTGCATCTCGTGCAATGTTTCATTTTCGACATTGAAAGCCAATACTTGAATCCATTCAACACATTCGTTATCAACTTTCATGTTCTTTCACAAAGTACAAATCACGATTCAACTCGTTGCAATTTATGCAACGAAACATCTCGCGACTTTTATTATATCGCTGCAATCCAACATTTCTCATACAACGTGTTGCATTGCAACAACAAACATCTCAATTCACATTTCACAACTTGTTGCACTTGCAACAACAAACATTTCAATTCACATCACGCGATTTGTTGCACTTGCAGCAACAAACATTTCACGGCTTGTTGCACTCAATGCAATAAACATTTCACGACTTTCTCAGCAAATATCATTAATTTTCAAAACACATGCGGCAAAATTATACAACTTATATCAGAGTTATGTTGGAGTGGGTGGGGTTCCCACCTATGTGAGAATACCCCGGAGAGCGACGAGCGCCATCCGTGTGTCGGAGAAGCTTGGGGAGTGCATGGATTTTATTTTGGTACATATATGGTAAGGAAATATATGATTGGATTTCCATATTTACTTTGATTATATATTTATGATTGGACCCTTCATATAGTAGCTTTCCATATTATTGGGTTTCCAATTATGGTAAGCTAATTATGATTGGATTTTCATTAAATATATGATTGATTTATATTGGAAGTTTCCATATATATTGGCCTTCCATGTGTGGGTTACCAAGGGCTTATAAAAGGGTGATGCATGCTAGTTGTAAAATCATCTCAAAACAAAGAGTGCTTTACAATCTTTGAGAGAGAGAGAGAGAGAGAGGATTAAGGACTATTGTGAAGGAGAGATTGCTTCGAATAATTTTTCGGCATCTCTTGTTCTTCGGAGTCCGCAATCAAAAAATTTCTTCTTTCAAGTGAGTTGTGGTGATCCTTGTTGGATCGGGAGGAGCTTGTAGAGGATGTATTCTCTTTATTCCATTAGTGGAGGTTCTTCAGGGTTGGACTCCGATCGTCCCGTGGTTTTTCCCGCAAGGATTTTCCACGTCAAAAATCTTTGTGTCTGCGATTATGTTTGGCGTTTTTGGTTTGTGTGCTTTTGCTCGGTTCTCTCGCAGGACTTTCTGGTTTGGGGGAACGGTTTCCGCGCTTTGTTCCCAACAGAGTGGTATCAGAGCTTTGGGTTCAAAGAAGTGTCAGGAGTTGACAGTCAAACCAGGAAGCAGAGATGGACGCGAAGCCGGTGCGCATGGTGAACCTGAACGGTACCAACTACCATTATTGGCGGAGCAAGATGAAGGATTTGTTGTTCGTCAAGAAGCTGCATCTTCCAGTATTTGCATCCGAGAAGCCCAGTGACAAATCCGGTGAGGACTGGAACTTCGAACATATACAGGTGTGTGGGTACATGCGGCAGTTCTTTGACGAGAACGTGTACAACCACGTTGCCAATATTGAGCATGCGAAGACATTGTGGGAGAAGATGGAATCTTTGTACGCAAAAAAGACCGGGGTAAACAAATTGTTCCTGATCCGGACGATGATGGGTCTGCGGTACAAAGATGGTGCATCCATTACGGATCACTTGAGTGAGTTCCAGGGCGTGGTGGACCAGCTATCCTCGATGGAAGTCAAGTTCGACGACGAGGTTCAAGGACTTTGGTTGCTATGTACATTGCCAGACTCGTGGGAGACCGTACGAGTATCTATGATCGCTTCTACTCCGGAAGGCGTGGTCAGTCTGGAGTTTGCCAAGAGCGGGGTACTGAATGAAGAGATGCGGAGACGTTCTCAGGGCACTTCATCCACATCCCATTACTCGGAGGCACTAGTTTCGGAGAGCCGCGGAAGGGGCAAAAGCAGGGGTCCAGGTGGTGGCAGAGACAAGAGCAGGGGAAAGTCCAAGGGTCGGTACGAGGACTCGGAGTGTTACCATTGTGGCAATAAGGGCCACATCAAGCGGAACTGTTTCGCTTGGAAGAGAGAGAAGAAGGGCGACAAGGGAAAGCAAGATGAGAACACTACAGCGGCGGCTTCGATACATGGAGGCGATGTGATCGTCGTAGGTGATGAGGTTATCACAAACCTCACCTGCAATGACAATTCTTGGCTGGTGGACTCAGGGGCTTCAGCGCATGCATCTCACAACAGGGCATTATTTGCCACTTACACGACAGGCGACTGTGGAGTGTTGAAGATGGACAATGGAGATGTGTCAAAGGCGGTTGCCGTTGGAGATGTGCATTTGAGGATGAAGACGGGTGCAGTTCTTATTCTCAAAGATGTTCGTCATGTCCCTGATATCCGTTTTAACCTGGTGTCGGTTGGAAGATTGGATGATGAGGGATTCTTCAGTCTCTTCGAAAATAGTCAGTGGAAGCTTTCCAGAGGTTCGATGGTGATTGCCACGGGAAGCAAGAAGTTCGATCTCTACTATATGGAGGGGAGCACACAGGGGGCACAGGAGGTGAACACAGTCAGTGATGCGTCTACCGAGTTGTGGCACAGGCGGCTCGGCCATATCAGCGAGAAGGGGATGAGCTACTTGGTGAACAGGAAGGTGATTCCAGGGCTCAAGTCTACAAAGTTGGAGAAGTGCACGCACTGCTTAGCTGGGAAGCAAAATAGGGTGTCTTTCCAAAGTCACCCGAGTTCAAGGAAGCCGGTGTTGCTCGAGTTGATTCACTCGGATGTCTGAGGTCCTATGAAGGTAAAATTTATTGGTGGTGCTTCTTACTTTGTAACTTTTATTGATGACTGTTCCAGAAAGGTTTGGGTCTATGCCTTAAAGGCCAAGGATCAGGTGCTGCCTACTTTCAAAGAGTTTCAGGCCTCTGTTGAAAGAGAGACGGGTAAGAATTGTTATTGTGTGTTCGGTCCGACAATGGCGGCGAATACATCGGTCCTTTTGATGCTTATTGCAGAGAGCAGGGGATACGACACCAGAAGACTCCGCCAAAGACACCTCAGCTCAATGGTATAGCAGAGCGCATGAACAGGACACTGATGGAGAGGGTGCGGTGTTTGCTGTCATAAGCAAACTTGCCGGGCAGTTATTGGGGTGAGGCTCTTCTCACAGTCGCTTATGTTATTAATTTGTCTCCTAGTGTTCCTTTGCAGGGTGATGTGCCTGACAAAGTATGGTACGGCAAAGAGCCGTCATACAATCACCTGCGAGTGTTTGGCTGTAAGGCCTTCGTGCATGTACCGAAGGACGAGAGGACCAAACTTGAGCCGAAGATGAGGCGATGCATCTTTGTCGGCTACGGTCGGGATGAGTTTGGCTATAGACTCTACGACCCGGTGGGAAGAAAGCTCTACAGAAGCAGGGACGTGGTGTTCGTCGAGGATCAGACCATGACCAACACTCAGGATTCCGAGACGCCTTTTGAGGCTGAGGAATTGCCTGAGTTAGAGTCATTTCGCTTCGAGCAGTTTCCAGAGGACATCGCAGAGGATCCCATTATGGGGGAGCCAGTACATGGAGTTGCTCCCAACCTTGATCATCAGTCTGCTGATGGTGGTCAGGGTGTCCCTCAGGAGGATGAGCATGCCGGAAAGGCAGTTCCTGAAGGGGAAGAGGCTGTTGGTATACAGCCAGCACCAGTGGCTCCACTGAAAAGGAACGACAGAGATCATCGACCATCTACGAGATACTCACCGGATGAGTATGTGCTATTGACTGACGGGGAAGAGCCCGAAAGCTTTGCAGAGGCTATGGAAGACGAACACAGGCAGGAGCGGATGGAGGCCATGCAGGAGGAGATGAGTTCCTTGCACACTAATTTCACTTATGAGCTGGTGCGGTTGCCAAAGGGCAAGAAGGCTTTGAAGAATCGATGGGTGTTTAGAGTGAAGCAGACGGATGATGCTACTCGCCCTCGATACAAAGCGAGGCTGGTAGTCAAAGGCTACGGTCAGCAGAAAGGCATAGATTATGATGAGATCTTTTCGCCTGTCGTCAAGCATTCGTCTATTCGGGTGGTACTAGCATTAGCAGCCAGTCTCGACTTGGAGGTCGAGCAGATGGACGTGAAGACGGCATTCCTCCACGGTGATCTTGAGGAGGAGTTGTACATGAAGCAGCCAGAGGGATTCCGTGAGAAGGGCAAGTCACATTTGGTCTGCCGGTTGAGAAAGAGCTTATATGGTCTGAAGCAGGCTCCGAGGCAGTGGTACAGGAAGTTCGAGTCATTTATGGGGGAACATGGTTATGCACGGACGACGTCGAACCATTGTGCATTTGTGAGGTATTTTGCCGAGGATGATTTCATTATTTTATTGCTCTATGTAGATGATATGCTATTAGTGGGTCGGAATGCCACTAGGATAGCGGAGTTGAAGTGCCAACTGGGCGCGGCCTTCTCTATGAAGGATTTGGGCGTAGCGAAGACTATTCTTGGGATGGAGATCAGCCGGGAGAGAGAGTCCAAGCTGCTACATTTGTCCCAAAAGAAGTACATTCACCGGGTACTTCAGCATTTCGGTATGGACGGGTCGAAGAAAGTGAGTTGCCCCTTGCGGCTCACTTTAAGCTCACTGAGGAGCAGTGTCCATCTACCGAGGATGAAAAGGAAGATATGGAGCGGGTTCCATATGCCTCAGCTGTGGGAAGTCTTATGTATGCTATGGTGTGTACGAGGCCAGACATCGCTCATGCAGTTGGCACAGTTAGCAGGTACCTTTCAAATCCTGGAAGGGTACATTGGAGTGCGGTCAAGTGGATTCTACGATACCTTCAAGGCACTGCCGATTGAAGACTTTCTTTTGGTGGTGACGAGCCGAAGCTGGTTGGGTATACTGACGCTGATATGGCTGGAGATGTAGACACGAGGCGATCGACTTCGGGCTATGTGATGATGTTTGCTGGAGGAGCGGTATCGTGGCAGTCGCAATTGCAGAAGTGTGTTGCCTTGTCGACGACAGAGGCAGAGTACATTGCGGTGACGGAGGCTTGCAAGGAGTTGCTGTGGATGAAGAAGCTGCTGTAGGAAATAGGACTGAAACAAGAGCAGTATACTTTGCTTTGCGACAGTCAAAGTGCTATTCACCTTGTGAAGAACCAGACATTTTATAGCCGGTCCAAGCACATCGAGACTCGGTATCATTGGATACGGGATGTGGTTGAGAAGAAGGATGCGGCGCTTGAGAAGGTTCATACTGATGACAATGGAGCGGACATGCTCACGAAGGTTCTTCCGAGGGAGAAGTTTGAGTACTGCAGGCAGATCGTCGGGATGACGACCTCCTCCACATAGTTGTGAAGGGGAAGATTTGTTGGAGTGGGTGGGGTTCCCACCTATGTGGAGAATACCCCGGAGAGCGACGAGCGCCATCCGTGTGTCGGAGAAGCTTGGGGAGTGCATGGATTTTATTTTGGTACATATATGGTAAGGAAATATATGATTGGATTTCCATATTTACTTTGATTATATATTTATGATTGGACCCTTCATATAGTAGCTTTCCATATTATTGGGTTTCCAATTATGGTAAGCTAATTATGATTGGATTTCCATTAAATATATGATTGATTTATATTGGAAGTTTCCATATATATTGGCCTTCCATGTATGGGTTACCAAGGGCTTATAAAAGGGTGATGCATGCTAGTTGTAAAATTATCTCAAAACAAAGAGTGCTTTACAATCTTTGAGAGAGAGAGAGAGGATTAAGGACTATTATGAAGGAGAGATTGCTTCGAATAATTTTTCGGCATCTCTTGTTCTTCGGAGTCCGCAATCAAAAAAATTCTTCTTTCAAGTGAGTTGTGGTGATTCGTGTTGGATCGAAAGGAGCTTGTAGAGGGTGTATTCTCTTTATTCCATTAGTGGAGGTTCTTCAGGGTTGGACTCCGATCGTCCTGTGGTTTTTTCCGCAAGGATTTTCCACGTCAAAAATCTTTGTGTCTGCGATTGTGTTTGGCGTTTTTGGTTTGTGTGCTTTTGCTCGGTTCTCTCGCAGGACTTTCTGGTTTGGGGGAACGGTTTTCGCGCTTCGTTCCCAACAAGTTATTGTATGGAACATCCAGTGCGGCATCGAGTAGAGTCGAGAGTCATTCGATCGTGGTAGGCAACTTTTTGAATTGAAATGAAGCAAGCGTCATGAAGAAATTGAACTTAGAGCTTTGATACCAATTTGTCACGCCTCGACCCGAAAAATCATTCGTCCTCGCTTGATTTCACCGAATCAATCGTTCTCTCTAGGACATGATGTCGTACGAGTCTGGAGTTGCACTCGTATAAGACAAGATGATAGGTTCTCAAAATGGTTATCTTTGATCCAATATTTAGCAACTGAAGAAACAGAGTGTACGAAACAATTATCTTTATTCAATAAGCAGTAGAATTATAAAGGCTTTCAATAGCCCAAATGAATCATGCCAGATTGGCTTACAACACTCAAGTTTTCTCTTGCCCATGAAGGAGATGGATCGTCGGCTTTGTGTGTGTGTGTGTGTGAGAAAGAGAGAGAGTGAGAGAGAGAGAGAGAGAGAGAAAAGAGGGGCGGGTGGGTGGATGGGTAGAGTTTAAGCCTTCACATGTATAATTGAAGAGTTTAGATTCTGAATTTCTATTTTTTTTTGTTTTTTTGTTTTTCTATTAGTACTCTTCTTTCATGTTTGATAATAAAATTTTCATATATAGTTTAGGGAAGGTATAATTGGAAATGAAAAATCAAAAATAAAAATCCAGAGTCTAAAGCCTCCAACTGGACATGTGAGGGTAACTCTAAATTGGTATAAAATTCAAGGTCTAAACTCTAATTAGTCCTTTTTTTTTGAAAAGCAACAATAATTCCAAATCATGCCCTACTTTATTAATTAACTACTTAGGTTTTTTTTGGGTTAGGGTATGGTTAGTGCTAGTCCCAAACTCGAACCAATTAGTTTTAGGGGTCCAGATTAGGGGTGAGCATTATTCAGGTTTGGACCGAAAATCGAACCGAATAAGAGATTCGGTTTAGTTTAAAAAAAAGGTTCGGTTTTGATTTTGAAATACTAAAATGCATTATTCGGTTCATATTTTGGGTTTCGGTTTATGTCCAAAACCGAATAAGAACTATACAATTATGTAAAAATCCTCAATTCTTTGCATACTTTGTGATTAAAAATGCGTATACAACAATTCTATACATGTGTTTTGAATTTCAGGATAATTTAACTACTAGTCTAACTTGTGTACATTCAACAAATGTATGTATAAAAATTATAATTTTTAATATAATTTAACGATGATTCTAACTTTGAATCCGACCCATTAAACAGTATAAGTAGTCCAACTGAACAAACCGTGTAAACAAATTTATTATTTGATTCGCTTCAGTTTCAGTTTTGGTTAATTCGGTTCTGTTTCGGTTTTGAATTTTAGAATTTCAGTTTATTCGGTTTTGGCTAATTCGGTTCGGTCGAAGCCTAATAAACTGAATGCTCACCCGTAGTTAGGGGTGAGCGTCGGTATATGTAAAACCCCCTATTTTTATTATTATTATTTTTATTATTTTATTAGACTTAAAAAGTAATTTATGCAAATTATAATTTTTTTTAGTTATTATTAAAATATGACCTTAGCCATTGTTGTGGAGCACAAGACGACCATAAATTTTGGCACGGAAGATTTAGCAGTGTGCCGTGACTAATGTACTAGCCATGCCGGGGAAAGCCTAGCCATGGTGATGTTCAAACTAGGGAAACCAGACCAAATTATGAATTGACTTATTTAAAGTATTTTAATTAAATATTATTTTATATATTGATTTTTAGAGACTCGGTTGGACCAAACCAGTCTGAACTAGGGCCCGGACCGAACCCAATCCCATGTAAGCATGTAGTGTGACCAACTGTGGCCTCATAAGCATATTTTAGATATGTACAAATATTTTCTAAATTATTTTAGAACTTTATGTTTTTAATTATTTAATCATTTGTGCTATTATTGGTATTTTATTATTAAATAATATGGTGCAACACTTTGTATAAAATTTTGGACCCGGATAAGGGTGTGCGGTATAAGTTCACCCATTGGAAAGATTTTACTAATTTATTATTATTAAAATTTATTTTGCGAAGATTTAATAAACATGATTATTCTATAGAGATATTATTATTATTTTTAGTTGATTTATTGTGATTTAAATTTTATATATATGTAGATATGTTTAGATATATTAAATAATTGGGTAGATAATATTTAAAATGGTATTTGGATTTTAAATAGATTTTTGGTGTATATATATATATATATATATATATATATATATATATATATATATATATATATATATATATATATATATATATATAAGTTTTAGTATTAGAAAAAAAAAAGTGGGTGGTCGGCCCCACCCGACCACCCACGTACAGAAAAGAGAAGCAATTAGCAACCTGCTTCGGAATAAAGGGGGCGACCATATTTAATGGATTTTTTTGTTCTTATTTTGTTAAACCTAAAAGTAAATCCTAACCCCTTCTCATCTAACTCCTCCTTCCACCTCCTCTCTCCTCCATCCTCCTCTCCTCTCTCCGACGAGCAGCCCTCGGCCTTGTGCGCCGCAACAGCAACGACAACAACAACGGCAACAACAATTTTTTTACATGAGGTACCGTCTTCCAATTCAATTACTCTCTCGTTTTTAGATCCGTAAATTCGTGTAGAAAGCCCACATGACCCTCTATCATCCCCTTCAAATAGATTTATTTATTCTGCAATAAATTTCAGTTTTAATTAAATTAAATCTCGAAAAAAATTAGTTTTTATAAACCTTAAAAATCCCGTACGAGGTACGTCCCGACAAACCGGGCGACCCCGTCGCAAACCGAGAGTACCGAAAGGTCCGTATCGACTTTGCTGACGTGCGGGCTTTGACGGAATTCAAATTGGTTGCGTGTGCGCGACGAATTTGATCCGTATCCGTCAAATTTTCCCGTATCGGACTTTTCGGAATTTCCCAATTACTTTGTGCACACTCATCAAATCGTGACGAAACTTGTGCCATTGGACTCGAAATATTTTTCTGGTCCTGTGAGCCAAGTTTGGTCAGATTATGAGACCGTTGATCGGGACGCTATTTTGGCGGGTCCACAATCCCACTCAACGGACGATTTTGTGCACGGTCCATCGAAATCCAAAATTGGACATACCGTTGGGTTCGTCTCATCAAAACAAATTCGTAGACATGTAGTTTGATGACTTTAGAGACCGTAGATTCTGGCGCACATTTCGGTGCAAAGTGGATCCAACGGCGGACATCGTTTTAACCCGAAATTACAATTTTGTCCCTGTTCCAGAATTTAACTTTTGGACAGGCATTTCCTAGGCATATCTTATATTCCAAACTCGTTCGTGATGTTTGTTGCAGCATCCGGAGTCATCTGCGGGATTTGACTTTTCTTGCTTCGTTTATTTGTCGGATCGAGCTACTGGATTATTCTCTTTTGCACATAACCTCAGGCAAGATACCTTGCCATTATACTGTTTATATTCAGTCTGCATTTTATTACATATCACTGTTCATTTATTTTTAGTTTTTATCGTTCCTGATTTACTATCTGCTCAGTGATATTAGATATACTTTGTTACTATTCTTTGATTGTATGTGGACTTAGAGTTAAGAGACTACCGTTTGTAGTGTATGGCATATACCTTGACACCGTTGTACCACGAAGATGTGTGAGATGAGTAGCATGTAGAGGTTCTTGAGGGTGGGCTGATCCCCCATGCGCATGCGTTAGGGCTAACTGCTAATAGAGGCATGTTAGGGGACTTAGCAGTTAGTAGAGGTATATGAGTCATGGATGTGACTCTGTTAGACATTGGGTGGGAAGAACAGTTCCTTAACGTATGGGCCAAGTATGCACTTCCCTATTGCCGGTTATCTCCGCGGGAGATACGGTCCTGGATCGATCCTGATACTGATTTACTGCTGGCCTATGACATTCGATGAATGTTATATTTTGAGGTCCCTGGTATCCTGATGGGCCATACCTGAGATTACTGCTACTGAGCCAGAGTGCCCATGCGTTGGAGGTTTATTCTTAACTGCATAAACACTGTAGTACGGTTAGATTACCTTATTGTCGTCTTGTCACTTATTTCGATTTGTGACATATTATATATTCAGTTTATTATGGCATGTTCTTGATGTATCTTGTTACGTCCCTCTGAGGACCTGGTTATCTCTCCAGGTGTGTGCTTCTGTGATTTTGCAGGTGTTCTAGCCAAGGCCGTGATCTTCTCCATTCTTTCGAAGACGATTGCGTTTAGTTCGTCCCATTATTTTATCGATCACTTCTTGTACATTTTATTTGAGATAGTTGGTAGTGGACTTTGTCTCCGCCCAACGATTGTATACATGACAAATTCAAAGTTGCTTTTGTATCATTTATTTATCTAGTGGATGAGATTTAGTTATTATGGTTCTACTGCATTTTACAGCTTATGTATACATACGAGTTTCCATATATTGGAGTATACTTCGTATATATGCAGCTGGCATGGATACGTACCTAGTCCTAAGTATTTTGGGACTGGGGCGTTACAGTATAATCGGTCGGTATTTGGTAGAATTTTTCGGTATTTTTTTAATCAGTATTTAAAAAATCAATACCAATATCGTACCATTTAGAATCGGCTTATTCGGTTTCGGTTAAATCGGTATTCGGTCGGTTTTTGTTCGTTATCAATATTTTACCATTTAACATTTGATCAATCAACACACTTAATATGAATCAATTAACATAGAAAAATATTTTTTTTAACTTTTTTTGGAAGCATTAAATTTCAAAACCAAGCCTCTACCAAACAAGCAATTAATCAAATTTATTAGAATAATATGTAACAAGTCGCAAACACCTAAAAAGAGCTTAAAAGATAAAACACGATCACTAAGTTTAATCCTTATTATAAGTTTAAGTACACCAAAATTCATTTCAAAATTATATGAAAACACAAAAATATAAGCTCAAAAGATCAAAAACTCAATTCTTACATTCTTAACATAACTTCATGTCCACCAAAATCCATTCTAAGTTCAAACAAACTAATTTCCAACTAAAACAAAGATAAAAATAAAAAAGAGTAATATAAAATTAATCACGAACAATATTCTAAAGGAAAAAAAGTGTGTGTGTGTGTGTGTATATATATATATAATCGGTTCGGTATTTTCGGTATGGTATTATATTCAAACCGTTACCACTACCATTATACTATATTTTAATCGGTTCGGTAATTCGGTATCGGTACATAATTTTGGTTCGGTTTTTCGGAATATTTTTAATCGGTATTCGGTCGGTTTTTCGGTAGCGGTCGATATTTGCTGACCCCTACCCGTAGTCTAGGTTTTTCGAACAAGGTCACATCATACAGACACTTCGGGTTGCGTGAAGAAGTGTACATTACACCCAAAAAATGTTGGATTTGTAAATTAGCCAGAATTGAATATTTTACTATAACCTAAATAAAATATACTAACATTCTATAATTTTTTACAATCTATATCTATTATCCAAATACCATAGGTATTTCTTTTCTTTTTTTGCTACACCATTTTTTTTACTAAAATTATCATTATTTATTAATAAGAAAATTATTTACTTGCTCACTCACCAAAACTTTCATATTAATCTAAAATTGTGCTACCCACATCTCTTTCTCTCGATGTGATATTGTTATAAATATTTTTGGACGATCGTAACAATATTGTTGAGCACTTAAAAGAAGTAGAAAATTCTACAAGTTTAGGGTTTGGATCTACTTGCCAAAGGTTTAAGGGGCCTCAAGGCTTATCCGGAATTAAAACACAGAAAATTTTGAAAATGATAACAAAAGAGTATTAAATTAGAGAGAAGGTAATATGTTTAGTAAAATGCATGAGAAGTAATAGGTCGCCAACAGTGTTGGTGATATGATTGCACGTACTCATGTCGCCAACTCAGTTGGCGACATCGCTACAATTTTTTTTCCTTCCTTCGGATTTTAGTGACGAAAAGCTATGTATTTAGTGAGAGCAGTTATAACTCAATTTTTGTTGGCGACTTAAACACACTGCACTTATATCTGCAATTTTTTTCCTCTGGATTTTAGTGACGAATTGAAAGCAGTCATAGCTTTTGTGTTGGCGACATGAACACAATGAGGAGTAAATACACAGTCTTTTCGTCACTAAAATCCAGAAAAAAAATGCAATGTCACCAATAGTTGGCGACATAAGTGCGTGCAGTCATGTCAACACTACTGGCGACCTACTACTTCTCCTGCATTTCACTAAACATATTAAATTCTCTATAATTTAATACTCTTTTGTTACCGTTTTCAAAATTTTCTGTTTTTTTAAATCCAGATGAACCTTGAGGCCCCTTAACCTTGGCATGTAGATCCATACACCCTAAAAATAGGCTATTTATAAGGGCACATCAAAAGTTTATCAGGGCTAGCCAGGATTAGGGCTAGCCAATGTTTGTGGAGATTTTACTTGGGCTATCCAAATATTCTACTCAAGGGGCTGTCCAAACCCCACACCCCAAACCCCAAAAATCAATCTCATTTCTAAATTTTACTCTCTCTTCATAAACCCTAGCTTTCTTCTTCTTCTTCTTCTTCTTCTTCTTCTTCTTCTTCTTCTTCTATCCATCTTCTTCTTCTCCACCATTTTCATTCTCACATCTCCATCAAAACTCTAGTTTTCTTCTCATCTTCTTCTTCTTCTCCACTATTTCCTTCATCACCATCACCATCTCCATCAAAACCCTAGTTTCCTTCTCATTCCCAATTTTGATGGTACCCAAAAATTAAATAAACCCTAAAATGCATAAAAATAAAGCTTAAATACTTCTTTCCTCACAAAAAATGTATGGAAATAAACCCCACCCAAAGAATGTATGAAAATAAACCCTAAAATACATATTTCACTCTATTATCAAGATTAAAATAAACCCTAACATGTTTTTTCCATTCGAAAATATTTGTCATTGATTGTAAAAGTACAGAACAATTATATAGGAGGACTGGACTTAGACTCACAATACAAACTCGCTTGTACAAAGAAAGCCTAGGGACAAAAACCTAGGTACAGCAGTCTAAGTACGATTGTTTAGTTTTGATTCTGGGGGGTGACGGTAGAGGCTCGAAAAAGCAACGGCTGCTCTGCCTTATTCCTTGGACGATCAGACGCAGCCTTGGCTCTGGTGAAGAACTACTCTCAAGATGGGAAGACTCTTCTGTGCGCGCCTTTGTCTCTCTGTGTGTCCAGCTAGGTGGAGAGGATCTCTCTTGCAAGGGAATGACACCTTGCTATATTTTTTTGTTTCTCTGGATCCGATCTCTCCTCCTTTTTTCTCCTGAATTCTCCAGGGTTTGCAAGGGAATGGCACCTTGCTATTTATAGAAGTGGGGGTGTGATCATTAGGGTTTATAATGATCACCCTAAAAAAGTCGACGACTTGGAGACTTAATTGCCATTTTCCTTGATCCTATTTTGTGAGCAATTAATCTGGACCACTAATCTTGATTGCAACGAATCTGGACAATTAATGCTGATTGTGTAAAATCCGTATGGACAATCAATGTTGATTATCATGAATCTTGAGAAGCTCAGATCTCCTGCCATGTGTTTAATCCATGTGATTGCCATAAATCTGTTTTGATTCGGGTAATTATGATGATTGTACTAAATCGGGTTGTTGGGATTTGTTGATAACTCTTGATTGATTTAGTGCCACGTGGGAAACTGATCTTCTGCCACGTGTCATAATCGCGAGCCACAGCCGCATGAGGATAGCTTCATAGGTTTTGGACTGTATGAAGGTGGCAGCCGCATAGGTGAAGCCTTCAAAATCTGAGCCGAATGGGGGTAGTTTTCAATTGAGCCGCATAGGACTTGCCATGTGTCAAGGCTGCATGGGCGTGAGCCACATGGAGATGATCCTCATGATCCGAGCCGCATGAGAACATCGGCCGCATAAGGTGACTATTCATAATTTGAGCCGCATGACAAGGGTCTTCATGCTCCGAGCCGCATGCGAGCATCAGCCGCATGGGGTGGTGGCAGCCGCATAGGGGGCTTTGTAGTTGGTAGATCGTGCCGACTACAGAGGTAATTTTCTCCGTTTCCCGAGAAATACGCCGTCATATCGAAGTTCATCATTTCAGCTTTAGTGTTAGAGTTATTACTTTATGTCAGAGCATTTAATGGGAGCAGTCACTTTATGGCCAGCTGTAAAGCTGCATAGGGTCACGTGATTCTTGCCTGAGCCGCATGAGGCTATTTGAAGAGTTTCTGAGCCGCATGAGGCTCTGATAGATTTCTGAGCCGTATGAGGCTCCTTCTATTTTGAGCCGCATGGGCTTCTTCTGTTTTGAGCCGTATGGGCTTCTTCTGTTTTTGAGCCGCATGGGCTTCTTCTGTTCTTTTCCATGCTTCTATAAGACCCCCTTCAAAGTTTTCAATTTGAAAAATTGGAATACTTTGAATAAGAAGCATGGCTATATGAGCTCCGCTAGCCGCATAGGATGTTCTTGGCCGCATGGCTTGTCTGGCCGTATGGCTTGTCTGGCCGCATAGACTCCCTAGCCGCATGAACTGCTTTGGCCGCATGGAGAGCTTCTGGCCGCATACTGTTCTCTCTGTCACGTAGGTGGCATTAATTGCTCTTGATTCGTTATGATTTGGAGCCGTCTTTAGGGGGAATCCCAAGAATCGGTTCATTAAATATTTGGATTTTGTACTTTGATGAATCTTCTTTATGGGAGAGGGGACGAAATCCGAGGAGTCGGTTTTGCCTGCAGCACACGACCCGAAGCGATTTATCGGTCCATGTGCCCCCCTTATATCGTCCTATAAATAGGATGCTGTTATGATAGAGAGACTTCTTTGCCTTCTTTTGTCTTCCTCTTCTCTTGCCTTCAGCTGTTGTTCTTCTTTCTCCGATCATCATCACCAATGGCCCCGAAAGCTTCGAAAGCTTCCAAGGCCTCTGCTGCAACGAAAGGCAAGAAGGCGGCGACTCCCTCGCCGACTGTAACGCCTCCAGTCCATCCTGACGTCCACCCTACCATCCAGGGTAAGGACTATATGGAAGATTGAATACTTCAAACCCTGAAACCATGGCTCTGTTGCATGTTTTTATGCACAAGCCTTCTTCTCCTCAGCATTCAATGCGTTCTTCATTATTATGAAGCCGCATATGCTGTATGGGCCGCATGAACTTCTCATATTCAAGCCGCATGAGGTATACCTTATGTTTGAGCCGCATAAGATCGTCTGGGCCACATGAACACCTTGAGGACTGAACCGCATGAAGCCCCTCTGAACAGAATCCTTTTTGGACTGTGCCGCATAACGTTCCACGAATCAGAACCGTATATGAACCTACTTAAACAGAGCCAAATGAGGGCTTATCGAGCCGCATGAACTTTGTGAAAACACCGTACCGCATAAAGACTCAACTAACCAGAGCCGCATGTGCTTTGTAGAAATCGAGCCGCATAAGAACTCGTTTAATCTGAGTCGCATGAACTCTAAATTTCTGGCCATCTCCTGACTTTGTTTCTTTTATCTCTTTTCAGTAAATCTGCCAGTCAATGCTGCAGGAGAATCCCTGGTGGGTCAGGCCCAATCTGCCATAGGCGTTCGGTTTGACCATCTAGTCCGGCAGGTGGTGGAGTAACTGCCCCAGAACGAGCCTGAGGAGAGGCTGAATCTTATCAAGAACCAGCCCTTTCGCTTTCTTTGTGCCATGCTGAACTCAGGGCAATTGGAAGGAAAGTACCTGAAGCCGACGTTCTTCTTCGGGGACGCCCTGACTGTGAAGAACTCCCGGGTATTGGATATATCTGAGAATTAGAATTTTGTTTCTAATGGGAGGGCGATCCACATCCCCCAGATGGAGCGTCATTTCCCATTGGCGTGGTTCAATATGTTGTCGGTGGACAGGAAGATGCAGGAATCCTTGACCCCGAGCCGGTCGAAAATGATTGTGGGTAACATCCACTACAATAAGCACGTTAGATCAGCGTACGCGGGCAGGGAACCGGTCAGCTGCCACGTGATGAGGCTAGCCCCGGGTGCCTTTTTAAATACGCAAGGTCCCAATTTCTCTTTCTCTCAAGCCGACACTTTCCTGAATCAACTTGCTCGGAAAGGGTCTTATCCCATTGGCCGGCTCTCGCTTTTAAACTGGATACGCCCCATCCCTTCGTGGGCCAATTTGACCGGGTGGATTCTGCATGAATATGGGACTTTCCTGCGTGAGGTTGGTCTCTACCATACCATCCGGGGCATATGTCACGGACTGCCCATCAACAAGGAGTTGTTCATGGCTCTCTTAGAGATGTATAACCGGCGGACGGGGACTTTCTTTGCGCCTGGCAGGGAGATTGGTCTTGCTCTTCATGAGATGCATGTAGTCTCTAGGCTGCCCTGGGGCAATGAAGTGTTTGAAGTATATACTCCAACAAACGAAGAGCTCGAAGATTTGGAGCAACGACATTCGGGTTTCGTTGCTGTCTATCAAGAGTTATTGTGTCACCACAATTACTGTCAGCAGACGACCAAGAAAGATAGTAGCTCGGAAGGGAACCTTCCGTATACTAGAGCTTGGCTCTTCCACCTTTTTCAGCAAGGTGCCTCAGGTCGGGTCAATCCCCGGAATCTTCTGACCCGAGAGCAAGTACATGATCTGGTGTTAACTGCCAAGAAATTGAGGGCCTTGAGCGACACGTTTGGGAGTCAAACTGATTCCTTTGATTACTTTTATCAGGATACCCAGCCGTTGTCGGAGAAAGCAATCCTGGCAGGGTTCCTGATGGTATGGCTACGAAATTGCGTGGTCTCCAGAGGAGTTGGTTCCATTGAGAGGATCAGTCGAAATTTTATCATTCCTGTCGTGAAGCTGGCCTTCGGGGTCAGACTGGCTTTTCTTCCGGCCATGGTGTGCAGTATACACCGTAGCCTCCGTACTTTTTCGTCTAAAGTTATTGCACGTGACACGGCGATGAACTTTGAGCGAATCGAGTTGCCCTACCACTATTTGATGGGGTGGCTGTTAATGCACTGCCGATCTTTGATGAGACTTGGCCTAGAAGATGGTGTAACTGACGATGTTGCTTTTATCTTCCAGTACCGTCGGATGCCCTGGGAGTACAACACTATGTCCGCCTGTCAGAGGGCGTTGGCGAGGGTGGATGGATATAACTTCTTCGTGTCTGTTTCCTATTTTTCTACTGAGGAGGTGGGGAGTGTACATGTTGACGGTACCAGGCCTCCTCTCCTTTTACCTGGGAGGATGCTTCTTTGGTTGCGTAACATCCGTCCCTCGCACTTAGTATATCGCAACCGCAATAATGTCTACCTGGAACCTTACTTGTCCAGCCGATTCTCCCGCCAGTTTGGGTACGGCCAGCTGTTCCTAGAGAGTCCCAGCTCTTGCCTGGGCTTTGAAGGCAGCATTCTGGATGGCATCAGGGCATGGCTTTACTATGATACTGCTCGTACCCGTACTAGTTTCTTGGTCCCTGACGCTGGGACGCAAGGGAAGATTTTGTATTTAGCGGCTCTCTACCACGTTACTGCGAGCAGGTTTCCTGTTAACTTTGACCCGCGTACCAATTTTATTGTTGGTACCGGCTTGGCAGAGAAGCCCCAGGGGTCGAAAATGAGAAAGCAGAGGGCAAATGCGATTCCCGTGTCGGATTCGGAGTCCACCACCGCGGATGAAGAAGATGGCGAGCAGGGTGTCGATGATTCTCTCCCTCCTCTAGACAAGGTGGCGACGGACCAACCACCCATTGCGTTTGATGAAGTGGTGGCGGATCAGCCGCCTGATGTGCCTGGTCCTTCGCTTAAGCGAAGCATGAGTGAGTCTGCTGATATCGGCATGACTTATTCCATAAAACGGGCTGCTGTCAGATCCCATCGGCTACTTATCGAGGATGTTGACGCTATTTCTGAGGTGACTTGAATTATAACTATCTTCTCCTTCTTTTCCCGTATTTTGGCCTAATCGTTTTCCTTTGCTCTTGTAGGCGTCGGAGGAGTCGGTTTCTCGAGAACCGGCCGCTGAGGTTGATCCGGCCCTGACCACTTTGGTCAGTGACATGTGTACCACTATTATTTCTGCTGCGGTTCTTCCGAAGGTGGCCGAGGAGTCCCACATTGCTGAGGGCTCAACCCATGGTGACGGGGGCTCTACTGTACCTATCTTTGAGACAGTTGAACTTCAGCAGGGTGATGCTGAACCAGTTATATCCCTTTCCAGAGTGGCTGGGGCAGAAGAACCAGCTGAACACAACTTGGAGGTCGCCGATGAGGGTACCATGGCAGCTGCGAGAGGACCTCAGCCTCCACAATCCTTCCTTGGTAAGATGAGCCAAATTTTGACTAATGAGGAGGTCTATTCGCTCTATTATCACATCCTTCGGGTTACGTTGATTGATGGTTGCTCTGGACATACAGGTCCTGCCCTTTCAGTGCCGATGACGGACATTGTTAAGGTAGGCTTTGCTAGCGAGGATTTGGTGGAAGGGAGCGTGCCCCCCTCTCTTCCAACTTATCTTGAGGGGCCTCCCGCCGGATCGAGTTCGGGAGGTCATATGGCGGCACAGCCTGGACAGGGAGCAATGGTCCCTGCATCTTCCTCTGCTCGTATGACTTTGGGGGTTGACCTCTCAGCTTTACCGAGTATCCAGGTTGTTCGGGCCGCGGAGGAAGAATTGGCCGCTGTTCAAGCATCCCTTCACTAAGAATTTATTTTCCATATGGCAGGGGCGGCAAGTTCTGCTGCGTCTTCTTCGACACTGCCAGCCACACTCCCTTTGACACCGTCTTCTACGGAAGTTCTGGATGAGGCATCGTAGGATGTGGTTGATAGTTTCTACCGCCACTTGAAGAGAGGAGTAGAAGCTGCTGTGGAGCGGGAAACCCCTTTCGCCTTGGCCCGACAATGCGCCCAAGGCCAAATTGACATTCTTAAAACCCTTCCCGGCGGGGCAGGGATAGCTGCGCTTCTGGAGCCCAAACTGTTGGAGGCTGATCAGCTTGTGGCCCAGTTTAAAGTGTTACGACAAGCTGATTTATCCGCAGCAATTGATCAGGAGCGGGGGTTCCTCACCACCGCCTTGGAGAAGATAAGGCTCGCACGGGATACATCTAAGCCGGTTATAATAAAGGACCTCGGCGACCTGTCTCTCTTGTACGACCAGCTGAGCCACCAGAGCGAGGTTTGCATGGCTCGGGAAGCAGCTGCCTCCAAGGGAGTAGTTGATACAAGGGAGCAGATTCTCGAACTTCAGAAGAAGCTGGCCTTCTTGGAGTCTGAGCTTGAAGCTTCTCGTACGAACAAAGATCTGATTATTCAGGATACCGAAAGGATTTCCAGAGCTTCCGCTAATCTGGAACGTGCTCTGAAGAAGTTTGAGGAGGGCTGGCGGGCTCACACGCCCTTGGAAGATGCGGCGCTGCTGACTCAAGAGGCTGAACGTCGGGCCAAACAGAGGTTTGAGCGGTCGACTGCCTTGTTGAGGGATCATCTCAGGGCACTATGTATCGCCGAACAATAGTCGATTTTTTTTCTTCCTTTCGTTTTTGTTCTTTTCCTTCCTTAAGTGGGACGTGGTCCCCAGAACATGTAGTATTTTTGCCTTTCAAACAAAAGAGTATGCTTTATCCTACCCTTTATTTGTATTGCTTATTATGTTTGTGGTGTTTGTGGTATTTGCCCCACCGGGGTGCTGTTTGTGGACTTGTTACCCTTGGCATACCTTAGTTTTAGGCACAGATAACAAGTTGATGGAGATATTTGGAAAAAATCCACAGTAAGGTGGCTATGGACGTTCCTGGTATCGGGAGAAAGAATGTCGTGGGGCAGCTGGGCCCCTGGGACATGATGAAAAGTGAGGGGCTTGTACTAGGAAACTTAGTACAGCATTTATGGTCAACAGTAGACATTTATGGTCAACAGAGGACATTTGTGGGCCTTTTATCCTTGGCGTACCCTAGTTTTTTTGGTACGGATAATAGGTCGAGAGAGAACCAACATACTTACTCAGAGGTAATGAGGACATGGCAAATATGAGGGTTTCTTCGATGGAGCCTTCCCACTCAGAGGTAATGAGGACATGGCAGGAGTGGGCTCCATGAAGGGAATAGAGAACAACTCAGAGGTAATGAGGACATGGAGGTTTTATGTGAGGGGCGATTTGTTTTTGATAGAAGGGAAACAACTCAGAGGTAGCATCGACGTGGTTGTCTCGAAAAATCTGTGGATCTGTTACCCTTTTGTGCACTGAAAGTACGGGTATTAGATCATAAGGAGGAAGCTCTTTTAGGAGAAAAGTTCAGAGGTATGATCATACATGACTTACTACCTAGGAGAGGCGATATAGATTTATCTGTAGTGACCAGAGTATAAGTTCAGCGATACCTGCGGGTACATAACTCGATAATCTGGGAGAGTTGGAGTCGGCATGTGAGTTCAGTGGTACGAAAGAGTACATGACTCGTCATTCTGGAAGATTTGTAGTAGGGATGTGAGTTCAGCGGTACGAGAGAGTACATGACTCATTATTCTGGAAGATTTGTAGTAGGGATGTGAGTTCAGCGGTACGAGAGAGTACATGACTCGTCATCTTGGCAATTTGTAGGCGGAATGTGAGTTCAGCGGTACGAGAGTGTACATGACTCGTCATCGTGGCAATTTGTAGGCAGGATGTGAGTTCAGCGGTACGAGAGAGTACATGACTCGTCATCTTGGCAATTTGTAGGCGGGATGTGAGTTCAGCGGTACGAGAGAGTACATGACTCGTCATCTTGGAGGATGTCGTTTTAGACGTAATACTTCTTTAGGAACTTGTCGTTGATGGGCAACATGAGCAAGTCTCCATTTTGTTTTACGAGACGGTAAGCTCCATTGGAGAATACAACATCAATGATGAATGGGCCTTCCCACTTTGGCTGGAACTTGCTGGCGGTTTTGTGAGTCATGACCATCGGCATTCGAACTGCCAGAACGAGGTCGCCCTCTTGGAATATTCTGGTTTTAACCTTCTTGTTGAAGGCTCCGGAGATACGTGCCTGGTATAGCTCGATTCGTTGTTGAGCTAGTAGGCGCTTCTCATCTAGAGCCTCCAATTCTTGTAGTCTGCGATGGTGATTATCGTCCGTCGTCAATCTATATGTGAGAGCTACGCGGAGTGAGGAGATTTGAGTCTCCAGTGGGAGAACTGCCTTACTTCCGTATACTAGAGAGAATGGCGTGTTCCCGGTGGCCATTCGTACTGTGGTACGGCACGCCCAAAGCATTCGCCAAGCTTCTCATTCCAGTCGTGCTTGTTTGATGACACGAACTTCTTGAGAAGCTTGATGATTGTTTTGTTGAATGCTTCAGATAGACCATTAGCCGCTGGATTGTATGGTGTTGAAGCAATATTCTGGATACGGTGCTTATCGCAGAAACGATAGAAGGTGTGGCTTGCGAACTGCGGACCATTATCATGGATGATCCTTCGGGGCAGTACAAAGCAATAGATGACGTGATGCTTGAGGAAACTGATCACGTTTGAAGTCTTTACTTCTGCAAACGGAACAGCCTCCGCCCATTTGGAGAAGTAATCTGTGATTACGAGTATGAAGCGATGTCCTCGGGACGAAGGCAGAGTGATCGGACCGATGATGTCCATTCCCCACGCTTCAAAGGGCCAGGATGCTACCGTCGGGTGTAGAAACTCGGATGGCTGGTGGATGAAATCTGCGTGGACTTGACAGGCTTTGCATTTTCGTGCATAGTCTATTGCGTATGCAACCATTGTGGGCCAGTAGTAACCCATTCGACGAAGGCGATCTTGTAGTTTCGGGCCAGGCTGATGGGCCCCACAGATGCCATTGTGAGCTTCACGCACGGCTTCTTTGGCTTCTGTATTTGACAGGCATCGAAGCAGTAATCCATCGTATGATCGCCGATATAGCATTTTTGTCTCTGTATCATAGAAGAATCTGAGGGAACGTCTTCTAATAAAAGTGGCTTCCTTTGGATTCTCCGGCAGGAAGTCGTAGACTACGAAGTCGATGAACGGTTGTCTCCAGTCTGGTGCTTCGTCGACTGTCAGGACGGAGTAACTCTTGGCATACTGAACATTATTCTTGGGACAGACCAACTCATGGCCTATGATGTCAACCAGATGGTGAGCATGATTTGGAATTGCTAAGGAAGCGGCTAGGCCTGCTAGGGCGTCGGCTTCAATGTTCTGGAGCCTGGGAACGTGTTCTATGAAGAACCCTTCCAAGGACGAGATGATGTCAATCGCTGTTTGGTGATATGGGATCATGTCTTCATGACGCACTTCGTACGAGCCCCGGATTTGATTGACGATTAGCTGCGAATCGCTGTATGCTTCAAGTTGCTCTACCCCCAGCTCTTTTGCGAGTTGGAGGCCAATGACCAAAGCATTGTACTCGGCCACGTTGTTTGAACAGGGCTCCGTGAGAGAATAAGCCCGATTGATCACCAACCCGGTGGAGGAAATTAGCACTATTCCGACTCCAGCGATGATGTTGCCCTTGGGCCCAGTTCTAAAAGCGCCGTCGAAGAACATTCGCCATATGGTGCCGCGGGAGGCCATATTTGAATTAGCGACCTCGTCTGGCATCTTTTCGTCTATTTTGGTTGACTCCGAACCTGGGTGAGCTGCTAAGAAGTCTGGCTTAGTCATGAGCACCCTGAGGGGGTTGACTCTTGATATGACGTTGATGGTTTGTCCTGTGACGTTGTGTCGCGTCTTCTGAATGGCGAAAACCAAAGCTAGGCACTCTTTCTCTACGATAGTGTATCGATGTTCCGGCCCCATCATCATTCGGCTGAGGTAATATATAGCATGTTTGTGGCCTGCATCATTATTTTGCGCTAGTAAAGCACCGAGAGAATGCTCCATAGCTCACACATAGAGCAGGAATGGTTTTTCAGCAACCGGAGCCACCAGGACTGGAGGGTTCGTCAGATATTTTTTGATGCTGTCGAAGGCGCGCTGGCATTCTTCATCCCATACGAATGAGACGCCCTTCTTCATGAGGTGAGTGAATGGCTGACATCGTCCGGAGAGGTTGGAGATAAACCTCCTGATGTAGGCTAGTCTCCCTTGAAGGCCTCGGAGTTTACGGAGATTTCTCGGAGGACCCATCTCCATGATCGCCTTCGTCTTCTCAGGGTCTACGTGGATATCCTGGGAGGTAATGATGAAACCTAAGAACTTTTTGCTGGATACGCCCAAGAAGGATTTCGTGGGGTTCATTTTTAAATTGTGCGTTCGCATCAGGTCGAACACTGTCCTTAGATTATGCAGATGATCTTCCTTAGAGCGACTTTTGACGGCGATGTCGTCAACGTAGCATTCTACTGTTTTACGCAAGTGGTCTCTAAAGATGATGCTCATAGCTCTTTGATAGGTGGCACCAGCGTTCTTTAAACTGAAAGGTATGACTGTGTAACAGTATGTGCCAATCGGTGTTCGGAATGATGTATGCTTCTCGTTGTCGGGAGACATCTTGATTTGGTTGTTTTTCGAAAAACCATCCATGAATGACATGCGTTCGAAGCCGCAGGTGCTGTCAATCATAATGTCCGTGATAGGAAGAGGGAACTCATCCTTAGGACAAGCCTCATTCAGATTGCGAAAGTCGATGCAGATTCAAATCTTTCCACTCTTCTTGAGGACTGGAACTATGTTGGCGACCCAGTCAGGATATTGTTCCTCACGGATGAAGCCGCTGGCTATCAGTTTGTTTACCTCGGCTTCAATAGCATTCATGACGTCAGGACGGAACCGACGTTGCTGTTGCTTGACTGGTTTTGCGTCTGGACGGATATTGAGTTTATGAAGTGCAATCTTGGGGTTTAGTCCTGGCATATCTTCGTAGCTCCAGGCAAATACGTCGATATATTCTCTGACGAGTTGTAGTAGTGATTCTCGCTCTTGTCGGTCAGATTCTTACTGACGAAGATGGGCTTTGGAGAGGATTCATCACCCAGATCGACTTGTACAACCTCATCCTCGGTGGGAGGCTCTCTTTATTCGAACCGCTTCTCCCACTGGGCATCTAGTTGTTGTGCCTATGGCTCTAGCTCAAGAAGTTCGGGAATGTCTTAATCTTCTTCGTAGGCATCGACAAGTACCATATTGACGGACTAGACTTGCCTGAGCATATCCCCGATGCTGATATCTAAATCGGAAGTAGGTGATCCGGTTGAGTGTGAGTGCCAGTCGCACTCTTCGTCTGAGCTTTCAGGTGTCGTCGCGGGTGTGACACAACCTAGCCCACATCTGGTTTTATTGTAGTAGTCTCATGGTTTCCCAGCCGGGACCGACGATTGTAAGGGTAATCGCCGTCCAGTACCGTAGTTCAAGCCTGGTGTAGTTTCCATATCATACCCTTGTTTTTGTATAAGGTACTTGGACTTGGGACTATACAGATAAAGGGGCAATCTCCCGGTGTCGGGTTCGAGCTCAACTTCTTCTATCTTGAAGGGCCGTGGATCATTCTTCCGGCCGAAGATGATTGGGTGATCCCCTCCCTCGATTATGCGGTAAGCGTCTTCCACAGGAGTAAGTTGGTTTGCGGTGTAGACATTTGTCACTTGTGTGTGCAGGTGAGTGCCTATACCGTGTTCCATAGCATACATTGTACAAAGCTTATTAAGCTCGAGGTAATTCAAAGATAGCCCTTTATTGATGAAATAAGGTATCTTTTCTAGTGGGATTACATCTTCTGCGGATGGAATATCAGTGTAAGCAGCCACATACTTGGCCAGCTCTGACTCTTCTTTAGCCACCCCCTGTGTAAATGCAGACTGAGAGGATGACTTGGGCAACTTGATTATCAGGGGCTCCATGGGTGGAGCAGAACGTGGAGTTGTTGGCATACTAGCTACCCCCAGTTTGGTGCTCGGTGCTGGGCAGGGAGTTGTTGGCTGGCTAGCAGTCCCTGGCTTAGTGTTCGGTTGCCGATTCATTCTGGGAAGACGAATTGTCATCGGTTTGACAGAGGGATTGGGCTCCTCTGCTTGTGGCCGGCTAGCTTTAGACAGCCTGATTGTCAGTAGCTCTATCGTGGATCTTGGCGCTTGGCCAGGCTTTGGCAGTCGGATTATCATCTGTTCCTCTTGTGTAGAGAGGCTAACTGCGTCCTTACGCAGAGTGGCTGTAAGGGACGCAGTTATGCCAGGCTTGCGGGCTTGAAGGTGGATCGTCAGAGGTTCTTCTGATCCAGATGCTGCTTCAGTTTGAGCTTGAGTATCTCCTTCGACGAGATGCTTCTTCAACTTCTCATACAAGCATGAGTCTGAGTAGTAGGACTCGACCCCTTTAAAGGGTTCGATGTCGGCAAATTCTGTTCTCACGAAGCCGTGCTTGTCGACGTACTTGAAGCACTGGTGCAGTGTGGAGGGCACGATCATGTAATCGTGTATCAAAGGACGCCCCAGGAGAATATTGTAGGAAGTGTCCGCATCTATGACATAACATGTTACTTCTGACTGAAGGTCGCCGATTTGGCACTTTAGACGAATCTTTTCGATCGGGTAGCTCCTGCCCGAATTTAAACCGCTGATGGCGGTACTTGTCGGCGTCAGGCGATGCTTCGAGATGCGCAGATGGTGTAGTAGGCTCTTCGGAATGATGCTTATGGAGGACCCGGGATCAATATGCATCCGATCGACCTTGATATCGCCAATGTACCCAGTATAATACAGAGGGCGATCGTGCAGGTTAGTTTTGATAAGCATATCCTACAGAGTGAAAACAATGTTTGGCATTGACCCTGTGCAAGCGCTGTCCTGGAGGTCTGCCGGCGAGTCCTCTCCAGTGAGATTAGACTGAGCCAGGTATGCGTCGACATTCTGGAGTGCTTCGCTTAGTGTGACGCGGACATCCTTGGAGAGTCTCAGGAGCTCATATAGTGATAATTTGGCCGGTGTGTTGGCCAATTGCGCCAGGATGTCAAAGTTGTATGGCCTCTCTAGCCCATGAGGCGTCTCTCTTCGGAGTGGTTTATCGAAGCGAGTCTCCTTCGGCCTAGGCTTGTCGGCCGTCGAAGGCTGCGGAGGTCCTGGAGCATCAGCAGCTGTCGGCTGCTGATCTTCAGCCAAGTTATCCGGTGGAGGTTGGGTTTGTGTGTCGGAGCGGGTAACAACAGCAGCAGCTTCTTCGACCACTGTCGAGATCATTCGGCATGATTTGACTTTCCCATTCTTCTTCTTGCTGGTGGAGGAAGACGCGAATTGAGTCACCTCAGGTACCAAGTCCAGATGGACCCACATGATCTTCCCTCGTGATGTGGTAAGGGGTACTACACCAGCAGCTTGGTCTCGAGGAGGTGGAAGGTTACCGACCTCTATCCTTGCTCGGGGGACAGGTACTACTCCGTCTTAAGTCCTTGTCGGGGGGAAGTTGCCGAATTATACTGACACCATGTTGGCTGCTACGGTTACCTCTTCGAAATCAATGGCCAGGGCCTTAGAATCGATGAGATATTGGATGTATCGCTTCAGCTGATAGCAGTCCTGTGTAGCATAGTGAACATAGCGATGGTAATGGCAGTACTTGGGGCTCTCCATATCTGCAGGATGAGGCTCACGCCTGGGAGGAGGGAGCTGAATTCGTCCTCCTTGGATGAGCATGTTTAAGATGGGTTTAACATGGCCATCCTCGAAGGAGTAGGTCATCTGAGGCCACTGTTTTTCTGCCGGCGTTGATTCGGGCTTTGGGGCTGTGTCGGTCACCATAGCCTGCTTGCCCTTGTTGTCTCGGTTGCTGGAGGAATTACCACCGTTGTTGTTGTTGACGTTAGGGCGTTTGCCCCTGTCTTCCCCTTCCGAGATGTGCAATCCCAGTTGGCGAGCTTTTTTTACCTTGTCTTATGTGCTAGTGGCACTGATGATGAACGTCTTCTAATCCTTGAACTGACTTTCGCCCATCCAGAGGCTGATTGTGGGAAGCAGTCTCTTTTGGCAAATTTCAATCAAGGAGGAATCAGGGTTGCCAGAGGGCAGCTTCATCGCGGTTTGGCAAAACCGCTCGATATAATTTCTTGTTAGCTTATTTTCTCCCTGAACAACGTCCATGAGAGTGGACATTGTCACGTCTTGTCCTACTTCAAAGAACCTCTTTAAGAACATACGTTTGAAGCCGGTGAAGGAGTGGATGCAATTGTCCGACAAGTTGCGGTACCAGTCGAAGGCGACCCCTTCCAAGGCTCCGATGAACAACCGCGTAAGGATGGCGTCGTCATGAGGCAGATGGTCAGTTGTGATTTCGAAGTAGGTGATGTACCTGCTTGCAGATGTCTTGCCATCATATGGATTGCTGTGGAATGGTTTATATTTTGGTAGGAAGGGAACATCTCTCCACGCAGCGGGATACGGTTGTCGTATCCTGAGGTCTTGGCAATTTTTTTGGGCATGGAACATGGCCCAAAGCTCTTGGACCTCTCTTCTTGCCTCCCTGGCCTCGTCTGCAGCGGTAGGAGCCGATATTTCAGGAGGACTATCGCCCGGGTTTGGTGCAGCTGAGTTCGAGTCCGCATTGACCGCGGGACCCAAGCTTGTTTGGCCAGGCGTTCTTCCTTGCAGAGTTGGAAGGGCTGCTTTGATCTCGTCCACAAACTTGACCAAAGCATGTAGTATGGCCTCCAGAGTGTCGATGCATTGGCGATTACTAGAACCTTCTTGGTTGCTGTCTGTCATGAACACCGTCCTCACATGAGGAGAGATGGAAGGAACGGTAGAGGACGTGCCCTCTGAGTCATACCCTTGTACAGAGAAGTCGTCCGGGTATGTGGGAATGCCCTCCTCTGGTTCTGACTCAGAAAGAATGGTACCCCCAGCTTCAGAGCTTGCCTCGTCTTGGGAATTGTGGACGTCCTCGGGGACGTCGGGATCTGCTGCATCTGTTGGGTGAACCATTCCCCCTGAACTATCTTCTTGGAACACCGGGTTATTGTGGATATTTGGAGGAATGCTACCCCCAGCTCCAGTGTCTTCCATAGATGTAGACGAATCTTCCAGTGTGGCAGATTTTGTCTTTGAGCGGGTACCTTGGTAAACTCCTCCTGCAACGGCGGTAGACAGCCGTTTAGAAGATATTTTTTTGGTTACGCCGGTTGAAATTTTTGGGCTGGAGATATTTGTTTTCTTCCCTCTTCCACTGCCAGGAATCTTCATAGCAGAATTGCAAGAGGCGACGAGAAGCACCTCGTCTTCTGAGTTTGGGTGTTGCAGCCTTTGGAAGACGGACCGCCGGTCTTTTTGTGCTGCTGTCTTATTACAGCAACAGTTGACTATGACTTGGGTGCATTGATGTCTTTGATAGGACTCTTTGCACGTTAAATCTTTGTCTCTTTCCTTGCGCTTGTGAAGAATCACGTTGCGCGGGTCACCTGCTTTGTGGGCTGATGAGTGCGTTGGCCTCCTGCTTGCTCCTTGATGTGGGGGTAGCGTGAGTACTCGCCCCCGATCCTTGTTAGGAGATTCTTGATAACTATCCCGTTCGTTGGACGCCGGGGGTTGGACACGGGTAGTTCTGTACAACTTCCCATCAGGGGCCCGAGTAATAGTCATCGGGACGCCCTGGTAGTCAGAAGTCATGGCAGTCGACTGAGCTCGTCGAGCCCGCGCTGCCCGAGACTTCTTCCTCCTAGCACCTGAGAGTGCGTAGTAGGAAGAGTCCAAGCTGGTCACAACAGAGTCTGGCATATGCTCCAGAGAGCCTTCATGGTCAGGACCGTATGAGAGGCGGTCAAAGACTGATCACGAGCCGCATGGAGTAGATGGTATGCGATTAGGATCGGTGGCCGTACAGGCTGTCTGCATGCGGCCGGTGTCACGACCCGCACCCGCTATAAGGGCACGTGCACTTGACAACACCCATCCCTCACCGTAAAAACGACGTGGAACGCTGTAGGTTTTCTACTCTAAATAGTTTATATATATATATATCAAAAACCTGTCGAGAATATGGTCAACTCCGAACGGAGGACAAACAATGAATATATATGAGTACTCAATCACAACTCTAAGATGATAAAGTAAAGACTGAATGATAAAGACAACAAGACGATAAAAATAATAACCTATCAAGTCCAACACAAGAATATATACAAGTCCAAGTCTCTAATACAATCCATAATAATAACAGTCTCAAAAGTAGCTGGAGACAAGGTCCAGTACAAAAGACCTACTCTAACTAAGCGATAGGTAAGGTCTCGTCAGGCGGAGCTAAGCCCTGCTGGACCAACATCTCCAAGTCTATGCCCACTACGGTATCCGGACCGTAGTAGGTACAGTAATCTCCCTCATCAGCATCTGTAATATTTGTCAACATATCCTGTCAGGATGGAACGAGTACAATCTACTAACAACAGTTCACAAGATATGACAAAAGCTATAAGACTGTAAATAGAGAGTATATACAAGAAAATCATGGAATGTATATGTGAGTATCATGGCAAGGTAATCTGTAAAACTAGATCTAGAATAAGGCAAGTAAACTGATCATGGCATGTACAAGAATCAAGAATCATATATCTAGGTGTGTGAGTACTAGCTACAATATGTGGCCGGCTTGGGTCTGCACAAGGTCTACTGATCCACCAATCCTACGTGGAATGTAGGATTGGTATTATTCAAGGTCTACAAGAATAAACAAGGCAGATAATGACCACATATCTAGACTAGTGCTTCCCGTCCCCGACTGGTAGAGTAGATCCAAGCAAGACACGTTATGACACGGGATTCTACGAGAAGGGAGCAAGTCTCCTCGAGAATTGGTGTCCATATACTGCACAAGAACTACAAGGGGCTTGCACAAGATATACCAAGATAACGAGGAATAACATCTCATGTCGGGATCCATGAATACCAATCCGTGTGACCGATGTGTCGAGAATAAGCATATCTACACTAATTACATGAATTATAACAATCATCATAAATTGGAAAAGTGTCAGAGAATGTACTCGCCTATAATAAGATATGATATGTCAACGGGATCCGATGCTGCGTCTCGAGGACCTATAGAGAACAAGACGTATCAATACTATATTTAGGAAGTAAAGTCAAAACAATTTAAACCCTATTAAGTCATTCTAGGTCAAGATAAGTCAAACTAAGTCAATCTAGGTCGAACAAGGTCAAACTAGATTGTACATGGTCGATCTAAGTCATTCTAGGTCAAGACACGTCAAATTAGACTGTACGAGGTCAACCTAAGTCATATTAGGCCTAACCAGGTCAAACTGGGCCAATACAAGTCAAACAGAATTAATCTAGGTCGATTTGAGTCAACGGTTGACTTACAGTTGACTTTTGGTCAATTGGTCAACTCTGGTCAACTCTAGGTCAATCCTAGGTCAATGGTGACTAATAGTTGACTTTTGGTCAACTGCCCAAGTTTAATGAAATTTGGGACTAAATTGGGTAAAGTGTTGACCCATAGTTGACTTTTGGTCTAAAAAGTTAACCGTGGTCAACCGGGGTCAAGACTAGGTCTAGACGACTATTTCTAATCATTACCAACCTCTACAACCCATATCTAAGTCCATCTTGGACTTCAAAACTCAAATCTTGGCCGTAGGCCAATTACATAATTTACCCTTTCTAAGGTAAATTTCTAGCCTAGGTGGAAACCTAGTTAGCCTACCTACGCTTGGTATTTTGACCCGTGCTCCCTAGGGTAGTAAGATACTAGCCTATACATATATTACCTACCAAGATACCTAGGTAAAGTGGACGTCTAGTCCATCTTACGGCCCATTGCCGATATCTTGAATATTTCAAGATACGCAATGGTATGGCGCGATACCGGCGCCCTACAACCCCGATTTCAACTCGGGAGCCTACCCGCAAAATCTAATTCACGTATTCTAGGTCCACGCCAAGTTTCGTCGCGATCCGATACTCGGAGCTCAAATTCCCCTTCTAACTCGATTTCTTCTAAAACTCCCTTCTAGCTCTTATTCTAATTCTCCTTCTTAACTCTTCTTCTAACTTCTTCTTCTAACTTCTTCTTCCTATTCCTCCTCTAATTCTTCTTCTAACTCCTTCTTCCTATTCTTCTTCTAATTTTCTAACTTCTTCTAATTTCCTTCTTCTCTAACTTCTTTCTAACTTCTTGAACTTCTTAGTTTTCTTCTTATTCTTCTTCCTAACTTCTTTCTCACTTCTTCTAATCTTCTTTCTAATCTCTTCTAATCCTTCCTCTATTCTTCTTTCTATTTTTTCTATATATATATATATATATATATATATATATATATATATATATATATATATATATATATATATATATATATATATATATATATATATATATACATATACATATCTATATATATACATATATATATACATATATGGGGGGGGGGGGGGTTATAGGCTAAATAGGGGGCCAAAAATAGGGATTTTAAGGGGGGGAACTGGCAGCAGTTGCTGCCAGTTGCTGCTACTGCAGCTCTCCTTGCTGCTGCTGCAGCTGCCCTCTTCTTCTTCTTCTCCTCTTCCTTCCTCTCATCTACCTCTATATATATATATATATATATATATATATATATATATATATATATATAAATACACTCACACACATATATCTACATATATATAAATACACACACACACACACATATCCCTACATATATATAAATACACCCACACACACACACACACACACACACACACACACACACACACACATATATATATATATATATATATATATATATATATATATATATATATATATATATATATATATATATATATATAAATACACCCACACACATATATATATATATAAATATAGGCACACACACACACAAACACTCACTCACTCACAAACACATACTCTCACCACCATCTCATGACAAACACCACCACCACTCTCATTCCTCTACACTGACACACACAAATTCAATATAATTATATATACACACACACACACACACACACACACACACACACACACACACACACACACACACACACACACATATATATATATATATATATATATATATATATATATATATATATATATATATATATATATATATATATATATATATATATATATACCACTCTTAATATAAAAACCCCTAAAAATCTCTAACCTAGATTTCTAGGGAATCCTACAAAATTTGTGGGCAAAGTGTAGAGAATCTCCCCCTCTACAATTATTGTGAAGACATTAAATGCAAAAGAGAATAAATGAAGAATTAATGTCATACCTAAAATGGGTTTTCTTGGAGGAAGAAAGCTTTGGGAGAAAAATGAATTTTGAAAGAGAGAGAGAGAGTTTGCTTAGGGGAGAAGAAAGAGGGGGGGCTCCTATATGTGGCCGGCCAAGTGGGGGGGGGGGGGGGGGGGGGTTATTGGGTTTGGGTGGGATCCAATAACCCTCCAACCCATTAGACTTAGGTTGGGTTCGGTTTGTTTCGGTTTGTTTCTAATTAACCAATTAAGTCTCTAAAATGACTAATTAAGCCATGGAAGTTGGGTTTATGATTTCTAACCTAATTAGGATGGTATGTGAGCCAAGTCCAGCTAGTATGTGGGTCCCACTAGGGTCCAGGCTACCCGGGTCTCCAACTTGAGTCCGAATTGGATAAAATTCAAACCAAACCAAATAAATCCCAAAAAATCACATAAAATAAATAAAAATTCCTAAAAATTATAAAACTTAAAAAATGATGAAAATACCCCTAATTCAAAAACTGGGGGTGACAGCCGGTCTAAGTACAGAACAATTATATAGGAGGACTGGACTTAGACTCACAATACAAACTCGCTCGTACAAAGAAAGCCTAGGGACGAAAATCTAGGTACAGCAGTCTAAGTACGATTGTTTAGTTTTGATTCTGGAGGGTGACGGTAGAGACTCGGGAAAGCGACGGCCGCTCTGTCTTACTCCTTGGACGATCAGACGTAGCCTTGGCTCCGGTAAAGAACTGCTCTCAAGATGGAAAGACTCTTCTGTGCGTACCTTTGTCTCTCTGTGTGTCCAGCCAGGTGGAGAGGATCTCTCTTGCAAGGGAATGGCACCTTGCTATATTTTTTTGTTTCTCTGGATCCGATCTCTCCTCCTTTTTTCTCCTGAATTCTCCAGGGTTTGCAAGGGAATGGCACCTTGCTATTTATAGAAGTGGGGGTGTGATCATTAGGGTTTGCAATGATCACCCTAAAAAAGTCGGCGGTTTGGGGACTTAATTGCCATTTTCCTTGATCCTATTTTGTGAGCAATTAATCTGGACCACTAATCTTGATTGCAACGAATCTGGACAATTAATGCTGATTGTGTAAAATCTGTATGGGCAATCAATGTTGATTGTCATGAATCTTGGGAAGCTCGGATCTCCTGCCACGTGTTTAATCCATGTGATTGCCATAAATCTGTTTTGATTCGGGTAATTATGATGATTGCACTAAATCAGGTTGTTGGGATTTATTGATAACTCTTAATTGATTTAGTGCCACGTGGGAAACTGATCTTCTGCCACGTGTCATAATCGCGAGCCACAGCCGTATGAGGGTAGCTTCTTAGGTTTTGGACTGCATGAAGGTGGCAGCCGCATAGGTGAAGCCTCCGAAATCTGAGCCGCATGGGGGTGGTTTTCAATTGAGCCGCATAGGACTTGCCACGTGTCAAGGCTGCATAGGCGTGAGCCGCATGGAGATGATCCTTATGATCCGAGCCGCATGAGAACATCGGCCGCATAAGGTAATTGTTCATAATTTGAGCCGCATGACAAGGGTCTTCACGCTCCGAGCCACATGCGAGCATCAGCCGCATGGGGTGTTGGCAGCCGCATAGGGGGCTTTGTAGTTGGTGGATCGTGCCAGCTACAGAGGAGATTTTCTTCATTTTTCGAGAAATACGCCGTCATATCGAAGTTCATCATTTAGCTTTAGTGTCAGAGTTATTACTTTATGTCAGAGCATTTAATGGGAGCAGTCACTTTATGGCCAGCTGTAAAGCTGTATAGGGTCACGTGATTCTTGCCTGAGACGCATGAGGCTATTTGAAGAGTTTCTGAGCCGCACGAGGCTCTGAAAGATTTCTGAGCCGCATGAAGCTCCTTCTATTTTGAGCCGCATGGGCTTCTTCTGTTTTGAGCCGCATGGGCTTCTTCTGTTTTTGAGCCGCATTGACTTCTTCTGTTCTTTTCCATGCTTCTACAGGGAATTTCGACTTTAGGATTGCCAAAAATTGTGGCAGTTCTGAAAGCAACTTCAGCAAGTCCCTTTCAGGACTGTCCCAATTTCCGACAGTCCTTAATATGTCTAGGACTGCCAAAAATTCTGGCAGTCCCTATCACGCCCCGATCCGGGAAATCGCTCGTCCTCGCTAGATTTCATCCGAATCATCATCCTCGCTGGAACGTGATGCCGCACGAGCCTGGAGTTGCGCTCGTGCAAGACAAGATAACGGTTCACATAGTGATTATCTCAAAGTCGTAACATAAGCAGCGGAAGGAAACAAAGAATACAATAAGAATCTCTTTTATTCATAATGAACTGAAGGTTACAAGGCTCTGAATAGCCCAAAATAATATGCCAATTGGCTACAACGCTCATGATCTCTCTAGCCCACAAAGGATTACATTGTTCCATACATTATACCTCTTTATAGCCACCAAGTAGTCTTCGGCCGAACATCTCCATGTCGCAAGTCCGAACGCCTATGCGGCAGCTCCTCTTGAACGCTAAGGACTCCATGCCTCGGCACGTCCAAGCCAAGCTCCGCCCCGAGCCGATCATAACCTGAGCCTGCACATAAACTAGTGGGGGATTAGTGCTTTCATCCTCGCTTCGCACTGATCAAGATCCGCTCACACCCAAACCAAACACTAAATCATTTAGTGAAACATGCATCTTAATTGGTGATCTTTCTATTTAGCCTTAGGATCAGTTTCATGGCAATACTTAAACATAGCACTTTATCATAAATGTGTCCAATACCGTATCCCTGCGGCAGATACAGTTAGACATAATATGAATATAAACATAGTGATCGTGCGCATCTCCGTCCCATTTTCCTTAGCCTGCACTGGTTAGAACTTACGTAAGAATCCATATAATCCACGCAACATTCCAATCATAAACTTAGACAATGCATAAGGGTCGCATGCCCTGCGCCTGCACCCAACTCTCATCTCAGCCCACCGGCCCTATCTATATGAAGGTCACGGTGTTTCGCACCGTAATGGACTTGGCATCTCTTATGTGTAATCCTACAATCACTTCGATACGGGTTGCTAGCCTAGTATCCGAAGGATCCCAAACTTACGGATATCATAGCTTATTACAGCACTGGACGATCGTAATCCGTCCGAATGATGTGCACCATAAATACCATACATAATTCCCTTCTAGGCCGAACGGTCCCGGTGCCCCGGCGTAACCGTCCGAGGGAAGCCGCACCCGTGCACGGGCCATCCGAGTCCATTGACTATGCAATACGTACCATAGCATACAAATTATATCGTTCCAAACAATCCTCCGTTCCATAAACATAGTCTCGTACCATAAACATATTCGCGTCTCATAAACATAATCCACCATCCATATGGGGAGCTCCGTCGGCGTTATTCTCCAACACATCCATATTGATGCACGACGCCCAACGGCTTAGTCATCTCGTACTCATATTCAACGCGTACCATTCGTAAGTCATTCTCAAAGCCTAGTTCCGTAGTTACTTAGTTATTCCTTAGCTTCCGTGCACGAGGGCACGCTCAGCGCCGTAATCAATGTTCTACGCCTAGTGTTTAATGTTCTCGGAGGCGTGCACGTGATGCACATCTCGATATTTTCTTTCAATGTTCTACCATCATTGTCCTACCACGACTCGTACACTTGATGCATGTCGCTTCGATTGTTCAGTGTTCAATGTTCTACCTTAGTGTTCAACGCATACTTAGACCCGTAACCGTCGTCGAGCACGCTCGCTAACTCGATAACGTCTTACGCATACCATAATACGTTTTATTAGACGTGAAGGAATAGGAAGAGAGAGTCAAGAACCCTCCCACCTTAAGCCGATATGCCTTACCGTTTCGCTGAGTTGAAGCGGCTCGCTTCCATAACTTGGTCGATAGCTAACTCTCGGACTTAGCCATTCCTTTGAACTACTCGGTTGATTTGGGCTATCGCGCCCATGCTACAATCCGTTGCAAGGCCACGATTTAGTTTCGCGGACACTTCATTGCATAAGGCAAAATGCCGACCTCTTATCGTCCAGCGTAAAAGCATAGCCTGCACACCATGTCAACTAAATCAGCACTTGCTCAAATGAAACTTATCCTTTGCATCGATTCGATTCATAAATTCCAACCGACTCAAAGCTTAACTTTGGCCAACGTAACTCTCGCATCGATTCGTATCAATATTTCATCGGGTCAATGCAACTCTTCGAGTCAATGACTCATCATAATGCACCGTGCGGAGTGGGGCATTACATAATATACCACTCAAAATCAGGTTCGTCCTCGAACCGAAACCAACACTTAATCTAAGTGCCTCGCTAGATCGTTTTACGATCTCGTACTACTATCATTGGAATAATACAACTTAGTTTGGATCATATACATATTTTAGGCGTCCTACCAATATATGCATTTCAGCCAAGCTCAGTTGTAGGATATCGGGACAACTAACAAGCTCAATTTAAAGTCCTCAAGCACCCATCGTTCCATTCTCGACTTAGTCAAATCTTAGCGCCTATTCTCAAAATACTCCTTGTATTCATATTCCATAACATGTGATCATCTTTTCAACATCTTGCGCATAACTTAACATGAAACTATTAGTTCGATCTCATAAGTTTCTTGCCGGCCACCTAACACTCGTATTGCATCGAGTCATTGTGCATCCGATAACAACAATTCTCTGCAACGCCTATTCGTCCAACCGTTTGCCTATCTCTTACATAACTCAAGTCATTCATCCAATCATTTATAACACTTGGCCTTAATGACATGGACTAAGTCCACATGTCTCAAATTCCTTTGCCTACAATCCGTACTAAGTCTCGCACACAACTATCCTAACACGATCCACGTTCTCGAATTGCCTACGCATCGCGTCTGGGGCTACCCCCGCTAGGTAACTTATCCAGACATCATGCTTAATCTCTCCCGGCACAAGAGGTCCACTTGAGTCTACGATGCTCAAAGGCAACAATCATTCTGACCCAAGGTCTCTTACGATACGTCCATCTCCTATTCTCGACCAAGTACGAATCTTTTACTCAATTCTCGAATCAATTCTGACTCATTCGTTTCGTAACATAGATCGTGCGCTCAACACACATAGCCTAACCGTTACTCAAACCGATCTATGACACAACTCTTAGGGTCGTTCTATTATTCGTCGCTCTCGTGCATTGTAGAATTCTTGCAATCGCCTTACCGCATCACTATGCTAAGTACGTTCCTCGACATCCATTCGATCGTCGACCAACCAAGTCTATCTACGCACCCACTCGATCGGTCAAAATTTTCTAACCATATCGATCTAGTCGAAGCCACTCGTTAACTTCTGAAACACGATACTCACTCGCTTAGACTTATCCTCAACATGCACTACATCATTCCTCATCCTCGATAAAATTCCTTATGCGACTTCATTGGGTCACCCTATGGGACTTCAACATTCATTTGATTTGGCGGTCAAGTCTTCTAGGGTCTTCTGCCCCGAAACTACGCTCGATAATTGAAGATCATCAACGAGGGACAGTTACAACGAACTATGCTATATCCAATCGCGGAGCCAAATCAATTCCCGACGTTACTATTCGATCACTCATGCACTACCGTCAACAATATCGCAACCAAGCAATATTTGTTCGCCTCCGTACGAGTCTATCCACTCACGGCTAATATCTGACACACTTCTAGGCTTATCTCACAATCCTCAAATTCACCTTCGCATCAAACCACAAGTCGAAACATACAAAGTGCCACGTCCTGATTTTCCGAGTTCGATCATTCCCGCGACATGAATCACCATGTCCGCGCTCACGAGGATTGATCACTCCAAATCTGACGTGACGCATGTGCGAGGCTGGTGTTGCGTTCGCACAAGACAAGAACGTCAATATAGTGGTTATCCATGAAGCAATCCATACACTTTCGTTTTCATCCCAATAATATCCACCCACTCTCAAATTCTCCGAATCATTCCTATCGTTACCGTCCAAACTACCATCCACTTAACTTACATCTTATTCATCCAACAACAATGCTCAACATAATTTTCGTTCATTCGATCAGAGTATCCTCGAGTTATTGCATATCGTCTTTGATACGCCTCAATACCATCGTCGATATACATAACATGAACATCTTCCTTTCTTATAAGCTCAAACTTGTCGCAATCATTGCCATTATCCGAACTCAAATACGAATCAAGTCTCGCACTTATCAAGATCCATTCCATTATAACTCACTACCAAAATCGTAACACAATTTCCAATTCACATGTTCATTCTCATATTCCTAACTCGCACTTCCAAAGTCGTGCTACCGACTCCTCGCACTAACTCAAATTCGTTCGTACGATTTCTTCGTACCTACTCAACATGTTCCGAACAAGTCTTCGTACTAACTCACGTACATTCGACCGGGTCGACCACTTCCTCAATGTAACATTCCTTCACATATGCTCTGCCTATCGTTCGACTTACGCTTAACGAATCCTCGCCCGACGTATCATCCTTGGGTACGACTTCGCACATACTCATTCAAATAATTCATCGAAGCATACTAGCATCGACTCCTATCAAGTTATTCCCACTCAAGTCTCGGTACTACTCCGTCCGTCGAGGACAAACGTATCGTAACAATACAATCGTCTCGACGTAACATATCGCAAGTCACCAACCAGCTTAACATAGCTATCGCTAAGTGGTACTCCATATACCACTCAGGAATCGAGCCTATCATTATCGATAAAACACTTCATCACACTGTTCGCACAAGTGGTATTGCATATACCACTCGAAATCGAGTCATTACTCGACTTTATACTCCGCATAGGTCCGACGTCTATCTCCAATCAACTATCACGTATGGCGATCATTTCCGATCCCAGCTCTAGCGTTTGCTTACTCGAGTTGGCACAACAACTGGACCAACATGCCCTATCGTTCGCTCAAGTTTGACATACATTCAGTTTAACCATACCTTGGCAATCATATCGATTACACCCGCAACATTCGGCTAACATATACGTTCGCCTACTTCGAAACTCGATTCAATGCGGCCAACTTACAAGTTCGCCTACTCAACTCGACTCGTTATTATCGCATCCGCGATCTTCCAATCTCATTCGTTGCAACTCGTGCAACAACTCATTCTCGATACTTAAGGTCATTACTCAATCTCGCTTAACATATCGCTATCCATCCGCATAGCCATACAACACGCATTATACCATATCGACTCGTTGCACCGATGCAACGAACGATTTATGACTTGCTGCACTCCGTGCAACCAACAACAGATAACCTTTTGCGTAGCCATATAACACGCATCGTCTCACATATCGACCCGTTGCACTCCGTGCAACCAATAACACATAACTTCTCGCACTTCGTGCGACCGACAACATATAGATCATTGCACTTCATGCAACTAACATCACCATATTCGTTGTACTTCGTGCGACCAGCGACTCACAACTTTTTTGCACTTCGAAAAACCATAATCTCATAACCCGTTGCACTTCGTGCAACCAACACTCTCCAATGGCACCCAAAGATAGCGTAATAGTCACGACATACTTGTGGCAGATATACTCACTTAATATAGACTTATTGTATGGAACATCCAATGTAGCGTCGAGCAGATCCATGAGCCATACGGTTGTGGAAACAACTTAGAGTCAACTGAAATCGATAGCGAAGCAACTGAGGGTCAAAGAGATTCATGCACGGTCCAAAGGATGGAACCGCTTTGATACCAACTTGTTACGCCCCGATCCGGGAAATCGCTCGTCCTCGCTAGATTTCATCCGAATCATCGTCCTCGCTGGGGCGTGATGCCGCACGAGCCTGGAGTTGCGCTCGTTCAAGGCAAGATAACGGTTCACATAGTGATTATCTTAAAGTTGTAACATAAGCAGCGGAAGGAAACAAAGAATACAATAAGAATCTCTTTTATTCATAATGAACTGAAGGTTACAAGGCTCTGAATAGCCCAACATAATATGCCAATTTGCTACAACGCTCATGATCTCTCTAGCTCACAAAGGATTACATTGTTCCATACATTATACCTCTTTATAGCCACCAAGTAGTCTTCGGCCGAACATCTCCATGTCGCAAGTCCGAACGCCTATTCGGTAGCTCCTCTTGAACGCCAAGGACTCCATGCCTCGGCACGTCCAAGCCAAGCTCTGCCCCGAGCCGATCATAACCTGAGCCTGCACATAAACTAGTGGGGGATTAGTGCTTTCGTCCTCGCTTCGCACTGATCAAGACCCGCTCGCACCCAAACCAAACACTAAATCATTTAGTGAAACATGCATCTTAATTGGTGATCTTTCTATTTAGCCTTAGGATCAGTTTCATGGCAATACTTAAACATAGCACTTTATCATAAATGTGTCCAATACCGTGTCCCTGCGGCAGATACAGTTAGACATAATATGAACATAAACATAATGATCGTGCGCATCTCCGTCCCACTTTCCTTAGCCTGCACTGGTTAGAACTTACGTAAGAATCCATATAATCCACGCAACATTCCAATCATAAACTTAGACAATGCATAAGGGTCGCATGCCCTGCGCCTGTACCCAACTCTCATATCAAGCCACCGGCCCTATCTATATGAAGGTCACGGTGTTTCGCACCGTAATGGACTTGGCATCTCTTATGTGTAAGCCTACAATCACTTCGATACGGGTTGCTAGCCCAGTATCCGAAGGATCCCAAACTTACGGATATCATAGCTTATCACAGCACTGGACGGTCGCAATCCGTCCGAATAATGTGCACCATAAATACCACACATTATTTCCTCCTAGGCCGAACGGTCCCGGTGCCCCGGCGTAATCGTCCGAGGGAAGCCGCACCCGTGCACGGGCCATCCGAGTCCATTGACCATGCAATACGTACCATAGCATACAAATCATATCGTTCCAACCAATCCTCCGTTCCATAAACATAGTCTCGTACCATAAATATATTTGCGTCTCATAAACATAATCCACCATCCATATGGGGAGCTCCGTCGGCGTTATGCCCCAACACATCCATATTGATGCACGACGCCCAACGGCTTAGTCATCTCGTACTCATATTCAACGCGTACCATTCCTAAGTCATTCTCAAAGCCTAGTTTCGTAGTTACTTAGTTATTCCTCAGCTTCCGTGTACGAGGGCACGCTCAACACCGTAATCAATGTTCTACGCCTAGTGTTCAATGTTCTCGGAGGCGTGCACGTGATGCACGTCTCGATATTTACTTTCAATGTTCTACCATCATTGCCCTACCACGACTCGTACACTTGATGTACGTCACTTCAATTATTCAATGTTCAATGTTCTACCTTAGTGTTCAACGCATACTTAGACCCGTAACCGTCGTCGAGCACGCTCGCTAACTCTATAACGTCTTACGCATACCATAATAAGTTTTATTAGACGTAAAGGAATAGGGAGAGAGAGTCAAGAACCCGCCCACCTTAAGCCGATATGCCTTGTCGTTTCGCTGAGTTGAAGCGACTCGCTTCCATAACTTGGTCGATAGCTAACTCTCGGACTTAGCCATTCCTTTAAACTACTCGGTTGATTTGGCCTATCGTGCCCATGCCACAATCCGTTGCAAGGCCATGATTTGGTTTCGCGGACACTTCATTGCATAAGGCAAAATGCCGACCTCTTATCGTCCAGCGTAAAAGCATAGCCTGCACACCAGGTCAACTAAATCAGCACTTGCTCAAATGAAACCTATCCTTTGCATCGATTCGATTCATAGATTCCAACCGACTCAAAGCTTACCTTTGGCCAACGTAACTCTCGCATCGATTCGTATCGATATTTCATCGGGTCAATGCAACTCTTCGAGTCAACGACTCGTCGTAATGCACCGTGCGGAGTGGGGCATTACAGTCCCGCTATAGAGCATTGTCACGCCCCAGAACCAGAATACTGGAGAGCGGGGGCAGACATAGCCAGCTACGTATATGAAATGGAATCCATCTCGCTATACGGTCCCGGCTGTCTAGATACACGAGGGTTTACGACAAGCCAACAGTCTCCTATGGTCATGAACAAGCCTAGTGTCTCAATCACAAACAAGTAGGTAAAAGTCACAAGATATATGATCATTAAATATACAATAATAAGGCGTCCCAAATATTACATATTTAGCTGATCATGAAGCTAGTCGTTACAAAATGTTAGGACTAGCAAGAGTTTAGTCATACATGATCAACCCTAGGATCTGTCAATCATGTTACAGCCCGTAGGCAGACAGTAAGTAAATGCAATCGAGCTAACAGGTGCTCGTCGGCTAAACGCCTCAAAAGAATATTTTTACAATAAAGTGGGAGATCAAAAATAAATCCACTCGTTGTCCTGGTTACGTCTAGTGGCCACCATCGGGCTGGAAAGTCGGTAGATCCTCTGGAGCTGCTCCGAAATATGGCCATACAAAATCAGCTGGGTCAGACCCCAGAAAGAGCAAGTGCCACAAAGGAAGCTTCACTTAGGAACTAAAACTAGCAATTAGCACAGAAGATAATAATAATATAGTAAAACTGGAGAAATATAACATCACGAGGATATATGGTAAGATATCCATGGAACTATTCAGATAACCAGGTTACAACCCTTAAACCAAATAAGGACCGGAATTGTAACCCTTCATCTGAACCGAACTTGGTTTCTCCCATTTATCAGCAAGGTAATATAAGAAAATCAGAACATGTACAGGATCAAGGCAAGACTAGACTGATTATTCTCCATTCAACAATCACGGCCAAGCAATAAGTACGGCTTGATACTTTAACTAACTAGGGTTATCACAGGCCTAGTTACTAGCAAGATGCAGTGAGATTATTCCACAGCCACAAGCCCTGCAGACCATCCAGGTTACCCAGGTCAAAAATTAGGGGTTGAATTCAGGTGGGTACATCGTCCAGGAAACGCATGTACCCTTAAGTAGCTTGAAGGGTGCAACACATGACAGTGTGCTGGAAATGTGCCCTACTCGACGGTAGGCTACAGATCCCAAGCATGCCCAGGTAATGGGATTGCCTGTAGCTGGGAGATCTCTTTATGACTAATGTATTAATCTAGTTGTTAGCCTGAGTCCATTTCAATAGGTACTCCTGACCGTGGTACTCAGGAGTCACATCCTAGACATGATACAAGACATGACTGGATTATTTGTACAAGCACAATCGCCCACGGTGTCCAGGTTATTTATACAGGTTATGTCATGTCAGGTAGCCGTCGCAACAGCTTATCAAGATATATCATGTCAGGTTATCATGTCAAGTGTACTTGTCAGGAGTGCGCCACGACGGGCCACTATCAGGTCATGTCATGTTTACTTGTCAGGAGTGCACCCCTACGGGTCACTATCGTGTTCAGGGTACATGTGTAAGGCATCATAGTGCAAGCATTATATCAGGAGACCCAAGTACACTGGGAGTCACAAGGGATGAGTTAACAATAATCATAATAGAAATAAAATAATAAGACAGGACATGGGAATGAGCCATGCGGCTCAATGGGAGATGAGTCCATGCGGTTAACTCAAGACGGTTCATGCGGCTCAAGAGTTCAGGTTCAATGTGGAGCAGGCGCACGGCTCAGGACTAGAAGGAAGCTCAAGCGCATGCAGCTGGGTTGCTGGAATCCATGCGGCGGGCGGAGAAGCTGTGCATATGCGGCAGGCGGAGAAGCTGTGCATATGCGGCAGGCGGATAAGCTGTGCATATGCGGCAGGCGGGGACATAGGTCCATGCGGCCGGCTAACAATCAGGTACATGCGGCCGGGGTCAAGTGGAGTCTCATACGACTAGCTGGGTTCGGCTCTTATGTGGCTTGGGGAAATTCGGATTCATGCGGCCCAAAGTGGCGGACGCATATGCGGCTGCAGAAGCAAGGGGGGTGCATGCGGCTGAGTGGAGAGAAGTCCATGCGGCTGAGGGCGACTTGCCGCATGAATGTTCATGCGGTCAAGTACTGCCATGCGGCCAGAGAACTGTTCTTCTTCTCCAAAATTTCCGAGAAGAAGAACACCATGAACTCATGCTCCCAAGCTCCATGAAACCTTCATCCAGAGTCTAAATCTGAACTTCTATAGGTCAAAATAGGGCAGAATAAAATTCTCTACAACATGGAACCATCAAAACTTAGAAATAACAAGATTAAGTAGATCAAAATCCAAAAATTTCAAAAATAATATAAACTTAGATCTACAAGAATCTGGCCACGAAAAGTAAAAATGCCAAGTACTAAAGTATGTTAAAATGCTGTAAAGAAGAGAATGGAACAATAAAATTAGAGTTCCTCCATGAAGCAAGCTGCACTTGCCTAGACCTCTCTCTCTCTCTCTCTCTGGTAGGTGAAAAAATTATGGTAGAGAAGAAGAAGAGTAATGAGGAGAGAGAAAGGAGAATGGATAATAAATATTAATGGTGGTGGTAGGTAGGGGTTCACCTTGGGTTCATCATGAACCAAAGCAAAACCAAGCTAAGCCGAACCAACCCAAGGATAAACCGAGCCATGAAGAAAAGCTAAGCAAGGAATCATGCAATACAAGATAAAATACGTACTCGTATTCTAAAAATACGTAATATGAACCACAGACATTACAACTCTACCCACCTTAAAAGAATTCCGTTCTCGAAATTTAATTAAGAGGCTAGAGGGACGAGGACAATCTATATTAATCACATGCGAGCTATAACTAGGCAGGCAATCACTCATTCAAGCAAGGAATCGAAGGCATGAGGTATAAGGAAGACATTATACCTCACGAGTCAAACAAGTCGAAATATCGTGATCGGATATCATCCTCACGCTCCCACGTTGACTTACCCAAAGAATGATGACCCCAAGCAACTCGAACTAACTTGATAGTCTTGTTCTTGAGTATCTTCTCTCTCCGGTCCAATATAGACACGGGCCTCTTCTCATACGAAAGGTTGGTACCAACAACCAATTCCGAATGATCCAGTATGTGGCTCCGGTCCGGGATATACCGTCGTAATTGGGATACATGGAACACGTCATGCACCTCGCTTAGCGACTGCGGAAGAGCGAGACGATATGACACATCTCCTACCCGCTCCAGAATATCGAACGGCCCTATATACCTAGGACTAAGCTTTCCCCATACGCCGAAATGAATAACGCCACGGTTAGGCAAAATCCTCAGGAATTCATGGTCGCCGATAGAAAACTCGAGAGGGCGCCGATGAGAATCGGCCCAATGGCGCTGGCGATCTTGGGCAACTCGAAGATGATCCCGAACTCTTATGACCACATCAACTGTCTGGGAAATCATTTCTGGACCGAGTATCTGCCTCTCTCCCACATCATCCTAGGCTAACGGAGATCGACACTTCCTACCATACAGTGCCTCAAACGGTGCCATCTGGATACTAGCTTGGAAGCTGTTATTGTACGAGAATTCTACCAGGTGCAGGTGATCTTCCCACGAACCACCGAAGTTAAGTGTACAGGACCGCAACATATCTTCAAGAGTCTGGATTGTACGCTCCGACTGACCATCTGTCTGCAGATGATATACTGAACTGAACTGGAGACGAGTTCCTAAACTCTCCTGCAGGCTACGCCAAAAGTGCGACGTGAATCTTGAATCTCGATCCGAGGTGATACTGACTGGCACTCCGTGCAACCTGACAATCTGCCTGAGGTACATCTCTGCTAACTGAGCTGTCGACTGCCCAATTCTGAATGGAAGAAAGTGAGCTACCTTCGTGAGCCTGTCAACTACAACCCAAATAGCATCTCGACCAGCTGGAGACCTAGGTAATCCAGTCATAAAATCTATGGTCACATGTTCCCATTTCCATTCTGGAATCGGCAAGGGCTGAAGAAGTCCAGCGGGCCTCTGATGTTCAGCCTTAACTTGTTGTCAGACTAAACAACGAGAGACAAACCGGGCTATCTCCCTCTTCATGCCATTCCACCAGAAGTACTGACGGATATCTCGGTACATCTTCGTACCACCAGGATGAATGGAATAGTGAGAACTGTGAGCCTCTGCCATGATTTCCTGTCTGATATCACCACTGGGTACACAAAGACGCTTACCATGCCTAAGTGTACCGTCTTCATGAATACATAACTCTGGTCGTCGCCCCGCCTCATACTCTACTCTAAGGCGCTGAAGCTTGGAATCTGCTGATTGCGCCATCCGGATCCTCTCGACTATGGTGGACTGGACTTGCATACTGGCCATCAATGCTATACTGGAAGGGAGAACAACTTCAATACCCATCTTCTGAAGATCTGCTAACAGCTCTGGTTGCGCTGTTAGGAAATAAACTCCGGCTCTCCTGCTCAATGCATCTGCAACGACGTTGGCCTTCCCGGGATGATACTGCAAGTTGACATCATAATCCACAAGAAGCTCCAGCCACCTCCTCTGACGCATGTTAAGATCCTTCTGGATGAAAACATTCTTCAGGCTCTTGTGGTCGGTGAAAATCTCTACCCTATCTCCGTACAAGTAGTGCCTCCACAACTTAAGTGCAAACACTACTACTGCCAGCTCCAAGTCATGGGTTGGGTAATTCCTCTCATGATCACAAAGTTGCCGTGATGCATAAGCTATTACCTTCCCATGCTGCATCAGAACACATCCCAAGCCTCTGCCTGAAGCATCACAATATACTGAGAATCCTCCGGTTCCATCTGGAAGTGTGAGAATGGGAGCCGTCATCAAGCCTCGCTTCAACTTCTCAAATGAACCCTGGCACTCTGCTGTCCAAGTAAACTGCACATCCTTGCGGGTCAACTGGGTCAATGGTGCCGAGATTCGGGCAAAGTCTGAAACAAATTGTCGGTAGTAACCGACTAATCCGAGAAAACTGCGAACCTCTGCAACTGTGCTGGGCACCGACCATGACTCAATAGCCACAATCTTCTGGGGATCCACTTCTACTCCTCCTCGAATGATGATGTGACCCAAGTACGAAATACGATCGAGCCAGAACTCGCATTTACTGAACTTGGCATACAACTGGTGCTCCCTGAGAATCTGAAGAACCATACGGAGATGCTGCTCATGCTCCGTTTCGCTCCTGCTATAGACCAGGATGTCATCCAGAAACACAATCACGAACTGATCCAAATAAGGCATGAAAATACGATTCATGAGATCCATGAATACAGCCGGCGCATTGGTCGCTCCAAATGGCATCACTAGGAACTCCCAATGCCCATACCTAGACCTGAAAGCTGTCTTCGGGATGTCCTGCTCTTTGACTCTGATCTGATGATATCCTGAGTGCAAGTCGATCTTCGAGAATACTGCTACCCCTTTGAGCTGATCAAATAAGTCATCTATCTCGGGAGAGGGTATCTGTTCTCGATTGTCACTGAGTTCAAGATACGATAATCAACACATAGCCTGGACGTACCATCCTTCTTTTTCACAAGAAGCATCGGGGCTCCCCAAGGCGATCCACTAGCATGAATGAATCCTTTGGTTCGAAGTTCTTCAATCATCTTGTACAAGATCTCCAACTCTGACGGCGCCATCCTGTAGACTCTCTCGGATACTGGGGCTGTCCCGGGAATCAAGTCTATGGAGAACTCGATCTCCCGCTCTGGCGGCATACCTGGAAGCTCTTCTGGAAAGACATCTGAAAACTCCTCGACTATCCGAGGCAACTGCACTGCTGCTACTGCCATCCGCAATACTGGAGGAGAAGGCTCAACTGCGCCTCAGGAAAATAAAAACTCTGGCTCTCCTGGAATACTAAAGACAACCCTGCCAACATGGCAGTCTATTCTAGCATACTGGTTCCTCAACCAATCCATCCCTAAGACCACATCATAATCGGCCATCGGGAACTCTATCAATCTAGCGGGAAATTTCTTACCGCTAACTACGATCCGACACGAGGAAAACACCCTATCGACTCCCACAAGTCCGTTACCAGTAAGTATATTAAGCCTTACTGATAATGACTCGGGCTCCAATCCTATCCGTGTCGTGAATCATACAGACATAAAAGAATGCGATGTACCAGAATCAAATAAAGCTGAAGCCGGAAAGGAGTTGACGAGAATAGTACCTGCCACTACCTCTCCTGGTGCCAATCCTTCCTCTGCGGTCATCACCATAGCCTGACCATGCCCTCGGGGTGCTGGTCCCCTCTGCTGAAATCCTCGCTGCCTATTCTGACTCAAGACTTGGGCTTGAGCATGCTGCTGGGGGTGTTGTTGCTGGAATGCCTGGGACTGAGGCGGCAAGGGCCTCGGCAATGGATACTGCTGCTGCTGGACCGGAGCTGGTCCTCTCACCGAAGAGCTAGAAAGGTTGGACGATGATGAACCACCCCTATTCGGGCAGGATCCAACCCTATGGTCTGCTGCTCCATAAGCCAGACACAATCCCTGTGCCCTGTGACACTCTGCCACTACATGGCCTGGCTTTCCACAATGAGAACATCCCACTGCGGAAGACTAATTCTGCTTCTGCTGCTGAGGGTACGTCGGGGTTGAATGCTGAACTGACGTCACTGAGGCCGCCCGCCTCGGAGCTCCAATAGTCAAGGCCCTGGCTGCCGGGGCTGGGGCTGAAGACTGATTCATCTGGCCGTGGGATCTCTTCCGACCTCCGGCCCTATCCACAATCCTCTGGAAGGTATACTCATGCCTCCTAGCTGCTCTCAATACTGCATCAAAAGTCTGATGCTCAAACTGCTCAACTGCCAACAAAATCTCCAGGTGAAGCCCTTGCTGAAATCGCTGGGCCCTATCATACTCGGTTGCCACCAAGGTGGGAGCAAACCGACTGAGCCTAGAAAACTTGACCGCATATCCGTCGACCGTCCTGCCCATCTGCTTCAGATTGGTGAACCTCGTCTGTAGATCGTACCGAGCTACAGCATCAAAATACTTGGTCTGGAATCTCTCTCTGAATATCGCCCAAGCAATGGGTGCTTCTAATCCAACGGCCTGAGCCGCCCACCAGCTGCGGGAAAGATCTAATAACTGCAAGCGCACCACGGCTACCTTCTCATTCTCTGGGGTCCTGGCTACTTCTAGAATCACCTCTGTGTCCTGAAGCCAAGCATCTGCAGCGATAGCATCTTCACTACCGTCGAAGAATGGAGGGTTCAAGCGCTTGAAGCTGTTGGCCGCGCTGTTACCCTGATGACCTCCTCTGGTCAGAGCATCCGTCACTGCCTGGTGTAAGGCGTCCCCACGACGATCTTGGAAAGCTATCAAGGTCCTGATGAGACCTACGAAAGTGCCATCATCAGGCTCTGCATGCTGAACTGGCTGGACTGGTGGCTCTCCGCCAGAAGACACGACTCTGGAGGCTACTCCGAAATGCTGGGCTTGATCTCCGGGTTGCTGCTGATCCACGGGTAGTGCTCCGCCTTGCTGACCGGCAGGTCCAGGAACGATGTCGCTGAAGAAGATGACATGGGGAACAATAAGGAAGGACCAGGACAGATCAACGATACAAGCATATGATCGGGACAAGAATCCAGGGATTCAGAAGATATGAGCAGAGATCAAAGGCGAATACTGATTGAGACATCTATTCGGTAAACCCTCACATATCTTGATTTACAAGACCTGCATGGGCCACCACTTAAACCATGTCACGCCCCAGAACCAAAATACTGGAGAGCGGGGGCAGACGTAGCCAGCTACGTATATGAAATGGAATCCATCTCGCTATACGGTCACGGCTATCTAGATACATGAGGGTTTATTATAAGCCAACAGTCTCCTATGGTCATGAACAAGCCTAGTGTCTCAATCACAAACAAGTAGGTAAAAGTCACAAGATGTATGATCATTAAATATACAATAATAAGGCGTCCCAAATATTACATATTTAGCTGATCATGAAGCTAGTCGTTACAAAATGTTAGGACTAGCAAGAGTTTAGTCATACATGATCAACCCTAGGATCTGTCAATCATGTTACAGCCCGTAGGCAGACAGTAAGTAAATACAATCGAGCTAACAGGTGCTCGTCGGCTAAACGCCTCAAAAGAATATTTTTACAATAAAGTGGGAGATCAAAAATAAACCCACTCGTTGCCCTGGTTACGTCTAGTGGCCACCATCGGGCTGGAAAGTCGGTAGATCCTCTGGAGCTGCTCCGAAATCTGGCCATACAAAACCAGCTGGATCAGACCCCAGAAAGAGCAAGTGCCACAAAGGAAGCTTCACGTAGGAACTAAAACCAGCAATTAGCACAGAAGATAATAATAATATAGTAAAACTAGAGAAATATAACATCACGAGGATATATGGTAAGATAACCATGGAACCATTCAGATAACCAGGTTACAACCCTTAAACCAAACAAGGACCGAGATTGTAACCCTTCATCTGAACCGAACTTTGTTTCTTCCATTTATCAGCAAGGTAATATAAGAAAATCAGAACATGTACAGGATCAAGGCAAGACTAGATTGATTATTCCCCATTCAACAATCACGGCCAAGCAATAAGTACGGCTTGATACTTTAACTAACTAGGGTTATCACAGGCCTAGTTACTAGCAAGATGCAGTGAGATTATTCCACAGCCACAAGCCCTGCAGACCATCCAGGTTACCCAGGTCAAAAATTAGGGGTTGAATTCAGGTGGGTACATCGTCCAGGAAACGCATGTACCCTTAAGTAGCTTGAAGGGTGCAACACATGACAGTGTGCTGGAAATGTGCCCTAATCGACGGCAGGCTACAGATCCCAAGCGCGCCCAGGTAACGGGATTGCCTGTAGCTGGGAGATCTCTTTATGACTAATGTATTAATCTAGTTGTTAGCCTTAGTCCATTTCAATAGGTACTCTTGACCGTGGTACTCAGGAGTCCCATCCTAGACATGATGCAAGACAGGACTGGATTATTTGTACAAGCACAATCGTCCACGGTGTCCAGGTTATTTATACAGGTCATGTCATGTCAGGTAGCCGTCGCAACAGCTTATCAAGATATATCATGTCAGGTTATTATGTCAAGTGTACTTGTCAGGAGTGCGCCACGATGGGCCACTATCAGGTCATGTCATATTTACTTGTCAGGAGTGCACCCCTACGGGTCACTATCGTGTTCAGGGTACATGTGCAGGGCATCATAGTACAAGTATTATATCAGGAGACCCAAGTACACTGAAAGTCATAAGGGATGAGTTAACAATAATCATAATAGAAATAAAATAACAAGACAGGACATGGAAATGAGCCATACGGCTCAATGGGAGATGAGTCCATGCGGCTAACTCAAGACGGTTCATGCGGCTCAAGAGTTCGGGTTCAATGTGGAGCAGGCGCGCGGCTCAGGACTAGAAGGAAGCTCAAGCGCATGCGGCTGGGTTACTGGAATCCATGCGGCGGGCGGAGAAGTTGAGCATATGCGGCAGGAGAAGCTGTGCATATGCGGCAGGCGGAAAAGCTGTGCATATGCGGCAGGCAGGGACATAGGTCCATGCGGCCGGCTAACAATCAGGTATATGCGGCCGAGGTCAAGTGGAGTCTCATGCGACTAGCTGGGTTCGGCCCTTATGTGGCTTGAGGAAATTCGGATTCATGCGGCCCAAAGTGGCGGACGCACATGCGGCTGCAGAAGCAAGGGGGTGCATGCGGCTGAGTGGAGAGAAGTCCATGCGGCTAGGAGTGCGAGGGTCCCATGCGGCTGAGGGCGACTTGCCGCATGAATGTTCATGCGGTCAAGTACTGCCATGCGGCCAGAGAACTGTTCTTCTTCTCCAAAATTTCCAAGAAGAAGAACACCATGAACCCATGCTCCCAAGCTCCATGAAACCTTCATCTAGAGTCCAAATTCGAACTTTTATAGGTCAAAATAGGGCAGAATAAAATTCTCTACAACATAAAACCATCAAAACTTAGAAATAACAAGATTAAGTAGATCAAAACCCAAGAATTCCGAAAATAATATAAACTTAGATCTACAAGAATCTGGCCATGGAAAGTAAAAATGCCAAGTACTAAAGTATGTTAAAATGCTGCAAAAGAAGAGAATAGAACAATAAAATTAGAGTTCCTCCATGAAGCAAGCTGCACTTGCCTAGACCTCTCTCTCTCTCTCTGGTAGGTGAAGAAATTATGGTGGAGAAGAAGAAGAGTACTGAGGAGAGAGAAAGGAGAATGGATAATAAATATTAATGGTGGTGGTAGGTAGGGGTTCACCTTGGGTTCATCATGAACCAAAGCAAAACCAAGCCAAGCCGAACCAACCCAAGGATAAACCGAGCCATGAAAAAAAGCTAAGCAAGGAATCATGCAATACAAGATAAAATACGTACTCGTATTCTAAAAATACGTAATACGAACCACAGGCATTACAAGCATGTTCCTTTCAGAACTACCACAATTCCTGGCAGTCCTCAGTACTTCTAGGACTGCCAGCAATTGTGGCAGTCCTGTTGTACATCGAGTCTATTTCAAGACTGCTACAATTTCTGGCAGTCCTCAATACTTTTAGGACTGTCAAAAATTGTGGCAATCCTGATATGAACCCAATTCTTCTATAACTAGGATTTCTTCCATAGTTTTCTTCTACAACTAGAGCATAATTTTTCTATTAATAAAGAAAAATTGGTTAGACTAATAGATTAATAGATTTGATAAATTTGATAACCCAATTTCTTCTACAACTAGGATTTTATCCATAATGCCCAAACAAGAAGAAAAATAAATTAGAGTTTGGAGAAAGAGATCTGAGAAATTAGAAGAGAGCAAAAAATCAAAATAAACTAGATTTGGAAAAATTGATGTTCTTGTTGTTCTTGTTCTTTTTCTTCTTCTTTTTCTTCTTCTTCTTGTGAGAAAAGAGAGGAGAGCAAAAAAAATAAAAAGTTGACTTATATACTCACATGTTGGCTAGCCCTGAGTAATTTTTTTAATGACAAACTTGTAAATAAATTAAAGCTTATTTTTGGCTAGCCCTGATCAACTTTTAATGTGCCTTTATAAATAGCCTAAAAATATGGAGGCACGTGAATTCAAAGTTTAAGTTCCTTACTAACGGGTTTAAACATTCCATTGGGTTTAAAACCCGACCCATCGTACTTTAAACCACCCATCCCATCTTGTTTTACCAAATCCTCGGCGGAGCTCTACATCTCCGACGAACTCGAAACTCCGATGAACTCTCACAACATCTCCAGCCAGTAAAAGAAATTCAGCATGTTCCAATTTTTCTCTCTTGCTTTTTTGTGTATCGACTAAATATGTATTGATCATTATTGTTGATTTGATGATTACTAATTTCTGGGCAATGATGAATCTGGCATTTGCGATACGGAACATCGACAATGTCGGAGGACTGATGAAAAATAGCCACGATCTGAGCTGACGTAGGACAAAATGCGGCGTTTGTGCATGAAAACTCAATGGCTAGGGCATCGTACAGACGGTCGAAGACCGACACCATTCTACCACGAGTATAAACGACGGCCAACCATGCGGCACATCGTACGGCACCGTAAGGGCGTCGAGAAGACATCGTAAGGACGTCGTACGCATAGAACGGGTGGCTGGACGACATCGGCTGTCGTACGCATCGTGAAGACATCAGAGACGCCTTCGGCGTCGTGGACGAAGCGAGACGTTGAGTTGCGGGCGTTAAAAGACGTTATCGCCGTCCCGTGGAGCTCTAGAACGTGCGGAGTACGCGGGGTGCGTGTGGGACGATGATGACAAAACTAGTGCGGACAAGATCTGCACGAAGAGTCCGAAATAATATGACGACCGACTAAAAATCGTGTGCGGAGGGGGGGGAGCGGGGCACACGATTTAACTCTGCCCGCAAGTGTTAAAAAAAAGATCTATTTCTGTATTCATAATTTATCACTTATTAGGTGTTTGATTGTGTCATTATTTCCCACGTAAAATTATTATTTTTTACGAAAAAATGATATTTTTCTATTAGCTGTCACTTTCATTTTCTACTAATTTAGGAGAAAATATGAAAATAATATTTTTTTGGGGAAAAAAATTCATGGAACGTTATCAAACACTACAGTTGGTAAAAAATTTGTAATTAAAATATTTTTCATGAAAAAAAATTAAACACAGCCTTAGTTTCTTCTTCTTCTTTTTTTCTCCTAGATTATAATGTTGCTTTGCATAGTTTCTCTGTAAAATGGTGATGATCATGCAATTAAAAATTTTTCTTTGCTACCATTAGCTTTCACTCAATATTATCGTACTACAAGAAGGTCTTGAAACTACATAATCGGAGAGTTCACTGACAAAGAAGAATAGCAAGCATAAGTATGGAATACAATAGTACAATGACAAGGAAGATAGAAATTCAATTGTAGAAATTTTTATTAGGGATGACCTCATAGAAACTCTTCATTCTATATCACCACCACATAGGTCAGAAATTGAAACAAAAATCATGGTTGTGAGAAATTTTTTAAAAATAAATTTCTACCATAGAAAGAGGGGAGATAGAAACTCTCATTGAAGATGGCTTCAATGAGGTTTCTATACTACTTGGCATTGTACTTTAAGAAAATTTATATCCTAGAGTTTCTACATAAAAAATTGTATGTTAGAAATTTTATTGTGCCCGGTCGATTCATGAGATGAAGAACATAAATTAAATTGCGGAAGCGTACCTGAATCCATTGCTAGACTTGATGGATCTTGAAGCGAACGTCTCTTTATTGGGTTCGATCTTCCAACTTGCTACGACCCTTAATGACAAAGAAGAATCCGAATCCTTTGTCCCTCTCTTTCTGTTGATGGGGATACAGAAGAGAAAAAGAGAAAACATCTCTTTTTGTGGCCGTATAAGTTGGGGACCATAACCCTAATGAATACATATATTTATATGTTTTGATATTTCTAATTTGGCCCCTCATCAAATTAGAATTATCTCCGGTATCTACACATTAATTCCATGACAATTATACCCTTAAGCCAATTTTCAAATAGACCACTTTAGTTTGGCTTAATTATTTAGATAGCCCAAACACAAGTAATTTTACATATGTGCTCCCATAATTATTGAATAATTTCAACAATCTTCCACTGGGCCACATATGTAACCTTATAATTGTGTTAACCTTAGTGAGCTCATAAATTGCTATCTTAATCCTTAGGGTATATCCTGACAATCTCGTCCATTAACCATATCAACATAGGATCAAAGCGGCATTCGTCACATATAACGTAACTAAACCATCAATGGTCACATATACCAATATAGCTAAATGACATAGATCAATCATGGATGCGTAGCATGGAAATTACACGCAATGTGATCAATACATGTCTATTTCCAACTGGTCCTCCTTAACTTTAGTGAGATCAATACTTTAACATAATAAAAACAGAATGAACTAAATTTTCATATATCTGATCAGATAAATATCCAAAATACTTTAATACATAAATGTATCCAAAACCAAATAGCATCTAAATACATAAAATACAAACTTCCACTATATTGCCATATTCTTAATTAACACCCATATGAGCAGTATGCTCATGAAAGACCTTGGATGATAATACTTTTGTGAGCGGATCCGCTAAAATAGAGTTTGTCATAATGTATTATATGGACACTTTAACCATTCTGAATTCATTCCTTCACAACTAGAAACTTTATGTCAATATCCTTGACTTATACAAGTTTTTGTTGTTATTGGAATACATTACTACTAATTTATTATCACACCATAATTTAAGTGGTCTTTCAACACCATACTGTAGGCGCAGCCTTGTGACAAAATTTTGCAACTATATTTTCTGAATAGATGTCACACAGCATGTTATAAACCTTGCTGCCATGGTGGAAGAAATTATGAGTGCATGTTTGACACTCATCCAAAATATATCTCTATTAGTCAGCATAACCTAATGTGGATCTCCTACTGTGTTGGCATCTAACAAAATCGGAGTCGGAATACCTTATGATCTCTAGAATTATCTGATCTCCTACAAAGAGCATATAATTTCTTGTTCTCTATTAATTACTTAAGTAGTTTGGCTGCTACCTAATGATCTATCCATATTTGCTTAAATATCTGCATAACATTCTAATATGTACGCAATATCCTGACGTGTACATACTTGAGCATACATTAGACTCCCTACAACTGACCATGAAGGAAAAATCTATTGTATTTTCTTAATTTCAAGGCTATTCTTAGGGCACTTGACTGAGACTGAACTTGTCTCCTTTAACGAGAGGTGTCACTTGGTTTGTATTGAATACTTTAATCAATATACAAAATCAAAAAATTATTCCTACTCCTACTGAACTTGTGATACACATAATCTTCAACAGTGTTCATCTCAAAACCAAACGAGATAATCACTTGAAGTACCTTTGACGAGAAGCTTGCTTGAGTTCATAAATTGATTTTGTCAATTTATAAACCATATTCTTTGGTCTTTCGACACAAAGTTTTCTGGTTGCACCATATAAACTGTTTCATCAATATTACCATTGAGAAATATCGTTTTGACATCCATTTAATGTAATTCAAGATCAAAATGTGCAACATGTGCTATGATTGTTTTAAAGCAGTTTTTTAAAGATACCGAAGAGGAAAAAAACTCTTTAAAATTAATCCCAAAATTTTGAGTAAAGTCACTCACTACAAGACGTACTTTATACCTCTCCACATGATCATTCGAATCTTTCTTGGTTCTAAATGTCCATTTACAACCAATGGATTTCATACCTTTTAGTAATAGGATAAGTTGTTAAACTTTATTGTCTTGCATGAACTTATACTCCTTATTTATTGTATCAATCCACTTTGAGAACTGGAACTTTTCGTGGCCTGATGGAAGTTGATTAGATCATCTTCCAGTATCCACAGTCTTCCTCACGTTCCTAGAGAAATATGACAATATTACCCGAAATTATATTTCTCCTTTCTCTGGTGGACCATCTTAATATTACCGGTTCTTGAGGTTGTTGAGTTTGTTCCTTAGGAATAATTACCTTATCTTGAATGGGGTGCCGTTACGTTGTCGTTGTTAAGGTATCTCAACGACGACTTATAGAGGTAATTCGATATTGTCTTATTGAGACTCCGAATTCACTTCTTGATCATGACAGGTATAGAATCCTGTACATCGTCAAAAGTGATAGTAGGAATCGTAATTGATTCCTTCTCAAAGACAATGATCCGGACTTTATTTCTCCCCCAAACTCAACATCCTCAAAAACTATTACACTTATCGTCTCAAAATTTTATTTTGTGTGGGATCGTATAATTATTAACCCCTTGATTTGTCAGCATAGCCAATAAAGTAGCTGCTTACAATTGAACTTTGGTCTATATTTTCTTCACACATTAATGTAGATATTAAAGTCTATAAAGTCAATAAAATCCAAATCTCATCAGACACAAGTCGTTCAACTCTATTTCTAGAGATGTAACCTAATCGCTTATGTCATAATGAGGCCTAAAACATTTATTGTTAATTTTGCGTTTAGTACCACATGACTCCAGTTGCAAGGTTTTATTGTATTAAGATGCAATAGTTTCAAGTGAATATAGGTTATCATAAATCTTAAAGGAACCGTTACCAATAATATTTGGATTTAAAGATAGACTAAACTTATTATTTTCAAATGAACAATGATAACCAGATTTGTCCATTAAGGAAACTGAAACTGAATTTCGTCTAAAAGACGGTACAATAAAAGTGTCTATCAAATCCAAATAAAAATCGATTCCTAAAAATAACCTAAAATATTCTATTGCTTTCACTTCTATCGATTTTTCGTCACCCACATAGATGTATCTTTCACCATCAATTGGCTTTGGTAGCTCAGACAACCTTGTCGATAAACACTAATGTGGATAGTAGCACCAGAACCTAACCACCACGTGTTTTTTTAGGTACTAAAACTAAATTAACCTCAGAACAGACCAAATTTAGAAATGTACTTTTTTTTATACATGTGTGGTACTTTGTACATTTCTTCCTTATGTGTCTTGTCTTATAAAAGAACAACCCTTAGTTTTATATTGTTGTTTCTTTTGACCTCGAACCTTAGCAGCTACTGTATTCATTTCTTTTTGTCCTTAAAGTGTATCCCATTAAACATGAAAATTAAAATCTTATTGGCAGATATTTTAACAACATTAACTGAAAAGAGAACAAAAATAAATAAACAAATATGCTCTAATTAATAACCAAAAAATAAAAGATAGTCAAACAAATTCAAATAATGGTGAACCCCATCTCAAGATACCTAGTACATCATTAATATCAAGTCTTTGGACAGTGATATTAACTGCAAGTGGTACTCTTGGTGTAGTGATCAAACGTTGACAATAAGTCATGTCAAATAATAAGCCTATCTTTGGATTAGGTTATTATTCACATGTAAATCGTATAATTGTCACACATTTATCACCACAAGTATGTGTGTAATTCGGCCAAGTATTAACCTTCCTTTGGGCCGGCTAATACCCGCATGAATATACACACACAAACATCTGACATCCCTCATAGACTATCTACGCAAGAGAGGTCACTTTGGCGACATCTTGTTTCAATGGGCCTATTTAGAATATTAGACAACTATTGCTAGTCATAAAAGGTACCAAAAATTTGAATATTGACTAAATTTTACAAAACTGAATCATGTCCAAATCTTTCTGCTTATTTAAATTAAATAAACATAAATTCTTATGAACCTGCATATTTTTAAATTTAAATAATCAACCGATTAAACTCTAACAAATATATGCATCAACAGATAATATCAAATAATTCATAAAGATGACTTTAAATAGAATAATATATAGAAGACCAAATATATGCATCAACAGATTACATCAACTAATCTACAAGGATTACTTCAAATAAAATAATCTACTGACCACAAAATCAGAATTATATATAATATATTTCTATTTGTGCTTTTAGCGAGCACCATATCAGTTGATTATGCCAAGAAAATACTAGCAATTAATGATTTTCTTAATGCTCAATATTCCAGAAGATTTTCTTATATTTGTGCACAGTAATTGACGGATGAAGTATGTTTGTTTTGGTGGAGAGATTCAAATACTTTGAAACTCGAACCACAACTATATCATGCAAAAAGAGTAGCTACAATTAATTAATAAAAATATATCACACAAAATCCAGTCATCAATCATCCGCTGTAACACCCAGTTTTCTAAAATGGGGGTAATTTTGAAATTTTGTAATTTTAGTCTTTTAATAATGATATTTAAATCATGATATGATCCTTGGTAATTTTTAAAATCATTTTTAAACTATTTTAAATCATGACTTATGATTTTGGTATTTGGCTAGTGTAACCTTAGAGACTTTTGACCTAGAGCCTAGCCATGTGATTAGGGTATTCATGAATCATTTCTATCTTGAGGGTATTTTAGTCATTTTTGTAATTTTGGGAATTATTTGGAATTAATTAGTATTAATTATAATTATTAGAATTTTCAGTGATTTTTAGTATATTTGATTTGGTGCTATATTTGACTTTGACTAATGTTGACTTAGGAGACTGTCCTAGAGGCTAACCTAGGTCATGACTATTTTGTTAGGTTATGGAACCCTAACTTGACCTAAGTTAGTGACATTTAACTCATTAGAATTTATTAGGAGGAATTAGGATTTAAATTGATTAGGGAATGGCTTGTGATTTCACAAGTCATGACTTGTGACTTAAAGCCTTAGAGGCCCAAAGCCCAACACCAAGTGAACCTAGCCCTAGCCCAGCCCATGGCCGGCCAAGCCTATCCCTCCCCCTATTTAATGCTCCTAGAAATTAGGGCTAGCCTCCATTAGGAATATTTGCAAGTTTTAGAAATAGGTGAGTCTCCATCTTCATTAAATCCTAGAAATTCCATTTCAATTCCTTTTCCACCCAAACCAATTGCAATAGGCTCTAAATTTAGTTTACTTGCTATTGTTATTGAGAAATTTTAGGGGAGAAACAATTTGAAGGAGTCTGGTGGCTTGAGGAACCACTTTCATTTGGGGCTTTTTGAGCCTTTGCACCCTATAGGTAAATTCGATTCTACACCATGAAATGTTGATTTTATTGCATATCTAGGAAGCCCTATGCCTAACCTAACTGTAGGACTAGCAAACCCTAGGTTTTGAGTCCTATACGTGTCCGTATCGGACACGTATCAGTTCATGAATATAAGTATTTGACGAAATGCCCCAAAGGGCATTTCAATTTGATTTTAGGAATGTTTCTGAATAGGAATTTAGGTTTTGTGCTTGCTTATGGATTTTCAGTGTACTGAACACGTATTGGTGTCGTGTCGAGTCGCCACGGACACACGAACCCGCGGGTGGACACGCGCGTGTGCGGGCACTGTAGCTGCCCTGCTGCTCGGGGCTGTTTGCGCTGTGCACACGACATGTCGACACGTAAAATTTGACACACACCATGGGGAGACCACTGACATCACGTGTGTCAAGTGACATGAGCCCTCGTGTCGTGTCGGACACGATATCACGCGTACACGGGGCGCGCGCTGTGCGTATCAGTGCACTGTTTGGGTTCTCTGTTAAAACTCAGTTTTATTAGTTTAAATTATGCTTTAATTTGCTAAACTGATCCTAAATATGATGTATGAGATATGTTATATTAAGTTTACATGTTAGTTAAAGGGTTGGATGTGAATTTGATTTGAATTTGGGTCGAATGGCATACACTGACACAGGTTCTGATACATTGGTTTTTCCTATTCCTAAACACATTTAAATTCCTGTTTTAGTAATGTTTTTCACTGTCTATGTTACCCACATATCATTGTTCATGTTTAGTTTCATATTACAAATTGAATTTGGCTTTTGGTTGTGAATAGAATATTAGACAATTGGGTTGGATTTCGAAATTGCTGATAGCTGATACATTGGTGGTTGGTTTCAGTCCTATATAGGAACTGTAATAGGAACCATAATTGAATCTTTGATTTCACTTATTGAACTGTCACATGAGTTCCTAGATTTAAGAATCTCACTGATTGATTTCCTATTTACTGTCAACTATATTTCCAGATTTATTGATTAATTAGCACACTGTTTCCTGTCAACTAATTTTCCTAAAACCTGAGATTTACTTTTCCTTTAATTGTATTTGAATGATTCATTCCTGAACAGATTGCCCTTCCCCTTTTCAACTGTAATTTGAATTGAGCCTGTAACCTGGGATTAGTTCCTTTTTCATTACACTGTAATGAATGTTGATTCAATGTAATAACTTTTCCAGTTTTCCTTAAAACCTGAACTGGAAATTAGTTTCCTTTTCCTTCTCCTAAACTGAGTTTGAATGGTTATTCATTCTAATTTACTGAATTCCTATATACCTGAGATTGAATTGAATGATACATGGAATGTTTCAGTCTTCACATGATTAGCCTATTTTATTGATTTCCAATTGGTTGATTCAATCTGTTTTCGAATTAGACTTTTGATAATGGGATGGCTTGGCATTGTATTGATTCGAATACCTGAATGATACTTCATTCAGAAATTTCCTGAACATTTTAAATCCCTATACTTGTTCACTGACTTTTAATTCTGAATTCTAGGTTCCATCAAATGTTGATTAGTTGGTTAAACCTGAGAACATTTTCCCTGTTGACACATTTCCTGAGAACACTCTAACACCCATCCTACACACATTGCATATATTTCCTGGCACACACACTCTAATCCTGAGAACTTATTGCCTACTCTCATACACACATATTGTAGTCCACGTACATTATGCACACATATATATATGTTTACAGATGGCTAATGATTTCCCTTCAATGTATAACACCATGTTTTGTATGTCTAACACACACACACATTGCTGCCTATATACTACACTGTTCTAAATTCCTGTCAGCACACACATTATACACACACTCTAGTGTACATTTCCTGTCACATGTACACTACACACTGGTAACACACATACTGCACCATATTCCTATGGCACACTGTTTTATGATTCCCTTACATGTATTACAGTCCACACATATTAAATCATGGTTCAGTTCACACATATTCCTATTGACACTCTCCTACACACTCTAACACTCACACAGTTTTTGAGTTCCTTTTATGTATTCCTACACACACACACATCATATGGTTTCCCCCTCTCTATGTATATATAATCCATATATATGTGTGTATGTATGTCTATAAGTGTAAGGGGATTTCTATGTGTAATAGCTAATGTGTTAGGCACATTTATTGGTATGTGTAGATATCTATGTACTAATATGTGAATATAGTGATATATATATATGGTATTGGCCTATATGGTTATGACTCTACATAGGTATATGGCCTATGATGTGTCTGTTGCCTAGTGAGAGTTTAGTTAGACTTGTTTAGTCTTGATTAGGCCTAGAACAGACTTTTTAGACTTGTTAGACCTAGTTTGACCATTGTTGACCTAGGTTTGACTTCTTGGTTAACCAGGGTTGACCAAGAGTTGACTTGGGCCTAGATTGACCTAGATTCATTTAGAATGCATTGAATTGCATCTTGTTATCATTTTAGACTTGTTGTGACTTGTGCTGTTCTGATTAGGAGCCAGACACCTCTCTTCGGACAGTACATTTCATCCGGACACTCAGATACCAGGCGAGTACATTCTCTGATCATTTCATATCCTGCTTAGAATTATTTTCCTGCTTTAAATTACCTTACTTGATACTGTCACGTTGGTCACACAGATTAGTACTATATGGATCCCTTCTTGAGATGTTATCCCTTCAGGGAGCATCGGGTACTTCATGTTCTGTGTGTTTCACTTACATGGCATATCACTATGCTTCATTGGTTCATTGAATCACTTGTGACATGTACTCTCATGATCACAGAGTCTTCTATAAATCCTCTCATTTATTAGGCTTCCTAGAATCCCCATTTATGGGACTACCATGTACCAACCTTCGGGGGCCTTTGTATGGAATCATAACATAACCTGGCTGTATCCTTGTGTATTGATTGGGGGTACGGGGGAGTAGAAGTGGACATGTGAATAATACCCAAGTAGTATCTCATCAGAATCGTTCCGTAGTGTCTCATCAGAATCATCATATGCCATTTACATGTCTATATTGTACTCTGACTCACTAGCCACTGTTAGTTCTCTATGTATAGTAGATATTTCTATTACAGTTCTCTTTCTGTTTACATACTACATTTCTTTCAGTACCTGTATCTTACTTTACTGCATGATTATATTTTCTAACCTGCTATGAACTGTTGAGATGTATTGTGCTCGCTCCTGTCCTGACTGGACCTGTTGAAAATATTACAGAGGACGAGGAGGAGGCCTGTGTGGATACCTTCTACGGGGTAGCCCTAGACGACACTTGTGAGCTGGACTCTCAGGAGGACCCAGCTCTAGCTAATGACATTACCCCCATTGCCTATACTATCTTAGTTAGGCTTTATCTTACTTATTTTGTCTTGAGACTGGTTTAGCTAGACCTTATTTCTGTCTTGAGATCTGAGTTGTATATATTCTTTCATATTCTGTAGCTGAGACCTTGTACTCTGGATATCTGCTGAGATGTTATCTTAGACTGTTTGATCATCTGTATTCTCCTTGAGTTCTATATCATATCGTGCTACTTCCTTCTTAGTTGTGATTGAGTTTATTTACTGCTATGTCACCCCCATTCGGGGAGTATAAAATATTTAGTTTTATATTGTTAGATGTTGTGACCTAGGACAGCGTTCTACCGCCGACACTGCGACGTAGGCTGGACGTACCCACGTCTCGTGCCCTTACTCTAGGGTGCGGGTCGTGACACGTTTTTAGTGGTGGCCCATGCAGGTCGAGTTTATGTAGTGGTATTCGAACTAGAGTATCACTACAGCCTGCAGCAGGATTAGGATATTTGTAGGGTACTCAATCACAATAGGAAAACTCTTAATCAGATTCCTTTTATCTAAATTATTGCTTATTGACTTCCCTTGAATATAAACTGTCCTCCCTTAAATTTTTGCTTCGTTCTCAGAAATTACTTCTTGTTTTGATCTGTCTTCATGATGGTTATGAAGACACGATCTCATCGCTCCGGTCCGGGGAATACTATCGAGAGGCTGGCCACCTCTCGTCCTGTTTATCAGGGCCTCGAGACCACAGTTTCTGTTGTGCCGACTCAGGTTGGCATTTCTGCTACATTGGAGGTGCACCTCCGTCTGTACAGAGAATTTTTCTCGTCATTTCCGATTTCTCTCAGAGCAGCGATTCATGCAGCATCAGCAACAGACCAGGGAAAACCAGCAGGGGCGAGCTATCATTAGGACAGTCGATGATGCACAGACCATTGGAGATCTTGCTGCAAGTTTCGTTCTTCTCGATTCCATTCCCGCACTTGTCTTTTATAACTACCTTGAAATCCGATTCCATCTGTTCCTTGCTGATTGATTAATTTTTGTCATATTGCTCTTTTGTTATGTTGTTTTTCTTCTAAGAAAATCATGTGGGCTAGGTCACATAAATCATGGGATCTAGAATCTTCGACAGTCGTGTTAGTTGGCATAGTGAGGACATGTAGTCAGATTTTGGATGTATTTCTCGGGTATGGAAATTTAAGGTTTTCGCCGTCGCATACGGCAATACAAAAATTTTAAATACCATGAACCTAGGGGTACGTACCTTAGTCAAGGGCTCCATGATTATCGTAGCCTTGCTCACTAGCATGATGAAGACTGTGGACGACATGATTTTGGACAGACGCATATGATTAACAGATTGTATATTGAGGAGGGTTTAAACATCATACCCTTTTGTTGTTATAAATAACTTAGGAGTAGGGATATTTAGTTTTGTAGAGCTTATTCATAGGTAGTTCCTTCATAGTATAATGATATGACGACTTGTAGAGTGTCTGTACCCTAGAGAGGATAGTTAGTATTGGTATTAGAATAGTAACCAATTGTAGATGTTTTTCTCGTTATTTATAATACCAACCAGTTTACACATAGGATGTTAGTATGCCTTACAGCCTTCATGATTGTTATTACTTTTCTTACCTTTTCCAGTGAGACACCCACGACCAGAGCCTGTCCTTGAGTATAGTTGCAGTTCACCTAAGACTGAGAGGTCTATATATATATATATATATATATATATATATATATATATATATATATATATATATATAGGTTGCAGAAGATATTGGCATATGGGATATGGGTTTGGTTGGTACCAATAGGTCATTGATGTATAGGATTATTGACATGTTGTTAGCCTATATTGGTTCACTTCCTATTTTAGTTAAATTCTCTTTGTGTTGAGTTCAGTCATGTTGATCAACCTTTATAGACAGTGTGTAGACCCTCCACTAGATACCCTGTCCCATTGGTTCAGACTTGTACAAGTTGTTCACTGCACTCAGCTTTCATTATCTACCATGTTGCATCATATGTTTCACTGGACCATAGTTCAAACCCCAATTATTGACTCACCAATATAACCATCAACCCCTTATCATATTCTGTATATCTGGAGAGTTAGTACCATGCATATTAGAGGTCTGCACTCATCCTTACTTCTGTACAGGGTGACATACTGCATCTTTTAGCATTTTACTTATTTATAGCCTTGCAATACCCTTCATTATAACTTGCAGTACCTGCCCTATAGTGGAGTTTAAACTTTTTCAGTTCACTTGGACAGTTGTATACATTGGGATATAATGTGGGTTGTTAATAAGAGTCCTCCCTTGATCATTATTTTGTCCCCTTTCCTTCTTAGAAACAGATGATACCTGGTTAGCCCATCTGTCCAAATACATGTCCAAACCCATTCTTTCATTGTTGGTTCAGTCTTCTAAGCCTCTACCTGAGCATTAGTTCATTTTCCATGTGTAGGTTTTCCTTCACTTTGACTTTACAAGTGGGCCAATGTCCTGTCCTTTAGCTTATAATTTCAGTCTCCTTAGCATCATACCCTTTTGCCTACCCTGATGATTCAGACCATTCATCCTTAGCCTAATTCTAAGCTTTGTTTCAGTCCCTTATGAGTTTAGTCTACTTTAACCCTTGGTTGATCAGTCATATACATATATAGATGATATACTTAGGATATATGTGATGGATTGTTGTTCTTGAGCATATATATGTGGTATTGGGATTGGTGTGCTTAGCTTGTAGGTATTTAGCTATGGGCGACTTGATATGATTGGGAAGTTAAGAGCTAGCCTATTATAGAGTTTTCTTTTGCTAATCTCTAGTTGCCAACACTAGGTAGCTAGCATAGGTAAAATCCTAAGAAGTTGACCAGCTGATGACCAAGTACTAGGATGTTGAGAAATTGACTAGTGATTGACCCTCGACTATGTTTGACCTAGAAGGGGGTACGATCATCTTAATTTCGAGGACAAAGTTTTTATAAGGTGGGTAGGATTGTAACACCCAGTTTTCTAAAATGAGGGTAATTTTGAAATTTTGTAATTTTAGTCTTTTAATAATGATATTTAAATCATGATATGATCCTTGGTAATTTTTAAAATCATTTTTAAACTATTTTAAATCATGACTTATGATTTTGGTGTTTGGCTAGTGTAACCTTGGAGACTGTTGACCTAGAGCCTAGCCATGTGATTAGGGTATTCATGAATCATTTCTATCTTGAGGGTATTTTAGTTATTTTTGTAATTTTGGGAATTATTTGGAATTAATTAGTATTAATTATAATTATTAGAATTTTCAGTGATTTTTAGTATATTTGATTTGGTGCTATATTTGACTTTGACTAATGTTGACTTAGGAGACTGTCCTAGAGGCTAACCTAGGTCATGACTATTTGGTTAGGTTATGGAACCCTAGCTTGACCTAAGTTAGTGACATTTAACTCATTAGAATTTATTAGGAGGAATTAGGATTTAAATTGATTAGGGAATGGCTTGTGATTTCACAAGTCATGACTTGTGACTTAAAGCCTTAGAGGCCCAAAGCCCAACACCAAGTGAACCTAGCCCTAGCCCAGCCCATGGCCGGCCAAGCCTATCCCCTCCTATTTAATGCTCCTAGAAATTAGGGCTAGCCTCCATTAGGAATATTTACAAGTTTTAGAAAGAGGTGAGTCTCCATCTTCATTAAATCCTAGAAATTCCATTTCAATTCCTTTTCCACCCAAACCAATTGTAATAGGCTCTAAATTTAGTTTAATTGCTGTTATTATTGAGAAATTTCAGGAGAGAAACAATTTGAAGGAGTTTGGTGGCTTGAGGAACCACTTTCATTTGGAGCTTTTTGAGCCTTTGCACACCCATAGGTAAATTCGATTCTACACCATAAAATGTTGATTTTATTGCATATCTAGGAAGCCCTAGGCCTAACCTAACTGTAGGACTAACAAACCCTAGGATTTGAGTCCTATACGTGTCTGTATCGGACACGTATCAGTTCATGAATATATGTGTTTGACGAAATGCCCCAAAGGGTATTTCGATTTGATTTTTGGAATGTTTCTGAATAGGAATTTAGGTTTTGTGCTTGCTTATGGGTTTTCAGTGTACTAAACACGTATTGGTGTCGGTCGAGTCGCCACGGACACACGAACCCGGGGGTGGACACGCGCGCGCGCGGGCACTGTAGCTGCCCTGCTGCTCGGGGCTGTTTGCGCTGTGCACACGACACGTCGACACGTGAAATTTGACACACACCATGGGGAGACCACTGACATCACGTGTGTCAAGTGACACGAGCCCTCGTGTCGTGTCGGACATGATATCATGCGTACACGGGGAGCGCGCTGTACGTATCAGTGCACTGTTTGGGTTCTCTGTTAAAACTCAGTTTTATTAGTTTAAATTGTGCTTTAATTTGCTAAATTGATCCTAAATATGATGTATGAGATATGTTATATTAAGTTTACATGTTAGTTAAAGGGTTGGATGTGAATTTGATTTGAATTTGGGTCGAATGGCATACACTGACACAGGTTCTGATACATTAGTTTTTCCTATTCCTAAACACATTTAAATTCCTGTTTTAGTAATATTTTTCACTGTCTATGTTACCCACATATCATTGTTCATGTTTAGTTTCATATTACAAATTGAATTTGGCTTTTGGTTGTGAATGGAATATTAGACAATTGGGTTGGATTTCGAAATTGCTGATAGCTGATACATTGGTGGTTGGTTTCAGTCCTATATAGGAACTGTAATAGGAACCGTAATTGAATGTTTGATTTCACTTATTGAACTGTCACATGAGTTCATAGATTTGAGAATCTCACTGATTGATTTCCTATTCACTGTCAACTATATTTCCAGATTTATTGATTAATTAGCACACTGTTTCCTGTCAACTAATTTTTCTAAAACCCGAGATTTACTTTTCCTTTAATTTTATTTGAATGATTCATTCCTGAACAGATTGCCCTTCCCCTTTTCAACTGTAATTTGAATTGAGCCTATAACCTGGGATTAGTTCCTTTTTCATTACACTGTAATGAATGTTGATTCAATGTAATAACTTTTTCAGTTTTTCTTAAAACCTGAACTGGAAATTGGTTTCCTTTCCCTTCTCCTAAATTGAGTTTGAATGGTTATTCATTCTAATTTACTGAATTCCTATATACCTGAGATTGAATTGAATGATACATGGAATGTTTCAGTCTTCACATGATTAGCCTATTTTATTGATTTCCAATTGGTTAATTCAATCTGTTTTCGAATTAGACTTTTGATAGTGGGATGGCTTGGCATTATGTTGATTCGAATACCTGACTGATACTTCATTCAGAAATTTCCTGAACATTTTAAATCCCTATACTTGTTCACTGACTTTTAATTCTGAATTCTAGGTTCCATCAAATGTTGATTAGTTGGTTAAACCTGAGAACATTTTTCCTGTTGACACATTTCCTGAGAACACTCTAACACCCATCCTACACACATTGCATATATTTCCTGGCACACACACTCTAATCCTGAGAACTTATTGCCTACTCTCATACACACACATTGTAGTCCACACACATTATGCACACATACATATGTTTACAGATGGCTAATGATTTTCCTTCAATGTATAACACCCTGTTTTGTATGTCTAACACACACACATTGCTGCCTATACACTACACTGTTCTAAATTCCTGTCAGCACACACATTATACACACACTCTAGTGTACATTTTCTGTCACTTGTACACTACACACTGGTAACACACATACAGCACCATATTTCTATGGCACACTGTTTTATGATTCCCTCACATGTATTACAGTCCACACACATTAAATCATGGTTCAGTTCACACATATTCCTATTGACACTCTCCTACACACTCTAACACTCACGCAGTTTCTGAGTTCCTTTCATGTATTCCTACACACACACACATCATATGGTTTCCCCCTCTCTATGTATATATAATCCATATATATGTGTGTATGTATGTCTATAAGTGTAAGGGGATTTCTATGTGTAATAGCTAATGTGTTAGGCACATTTCTTGGTATGTGTAGATATCTATGTACTAATATGTGAATATAGTGATATATATATATATATATATATATATATATATATATATATATATATATATATATATATATATATATATATATATATATATATATATATATATATATATATATATATATATATATATATATATATATATATATATATATATATATATATATATGGTATTGGCCTACATGGTTATGACTCTACATAGGTATATGGCCTATGATGTGTCTGTTGCCTAGTGAGAGTTTAGTTAGACTTGTTTAGTCTTGATTAGGCCTAGAATAGACTTTTTAGACTTGTTAGACCTAGTTTGACCATAGTTGACCTAGGTTTGACTTCTTGGTTGACCAGGGTTGACCAAGAGTTGACTTGAGCCTAGATTGACCTAGATTCATTTAGAATGCATTGAATTGCATCTTGTTATCATTTTAGACTTGTTGTGACTTGTGATGTTCTGATTAGGAGCCAGACACCTCTTCTCGGACAGTATATTTCATCCGGACACTCAGATACCAGGCGAGTACATTCTCTGATCATTTCATATCCTGCTTAGAATTATTTTTCTGCTTTAAATTACCTTACTTGATACTGTCACGTTGGTCACACGGATTAGTACTATATGGATCCCTTCTTGAGATGTTATCCCTTCAGGGAGCATCGGGTACTTCATGTTCTGTACGTTTCACTTACATGGCGTATCACTATGCTTCATTGGTTCATTGAATCACTTGTGACATGTACTCTCATGATCACAGAGTCTTCCATGAATCCTTCCATTTATTGGGCTTTCTAGAATCCCCATTTATGGGACTACCATGTACCACCCATCGGGGGCCTTTGCATGGAATCATAACATAACCTGGCTGGATCCTTGTGTATTGATTGGGGGTACGGGAGAGTAGAAGTGGACATGTGAATAATACCCAAGTAGTATCTCATCAGAATCATTCCGTAGTGTCTCATCAGAATCATCATATGCCATTTACATGTCTATATTGTACTCTGGCTCACTAGCCACTGTTAGTTCTCTATCACTACTAAAATCTGTCCAATCAGCGACGCCACAGGACGTCGCTAAATAGGGAAAATACGTCGCTAATATCGATTAGCGACGTATTTAGCGACGTTTGCACGTAGTCGCGATTAACCTAGTCGCTAAACAACAAAACGTCGCAATACGTCGCTATTGCGACGACACTCAGCGACGCGGACACGTTGCGAATTCAGCGACTACCAGCGACATAAAACGTCATCATTTACCGACGCAACCTAGCGACGTTGAGCGACTTGATATGCATCGATGCTGACCTGGCTTGAGAGGTAAATGGCGACGTTCTGCGACTTTGTTACGTCGCTATAGTATCGACCTATAGCGACGTCTTACGTATCGACGTTTAGTGACAATCAGCGACGGTATTCATCACAGTTAGAGACGTTGTGATACTTACTTAGCGACGTTACCTTCGTCGCTGAACGTCGCTGAGAGTCGCTGAACGTCGCTAATATTGAAAAAAAATAAAAAAAATACAGCATTTGCAGCATCCCCTGCAGCATTTGTAGCATTTGCAGCATCCCCTACACCATTTGTTACAACAACGACGATGTGTATCACGAACACAGTATCAAACAACACAGATATACACAATCACGAACACGTTTGAAACACAATCTCATCAATCAACACAGATATATGAAAATTTGTAACAACAATGTCAAACATAATGGTCCACAACTTAATTGCCAAGTATGGGAACGAATGGCTCAGAACACAACCCAAAATTTATTCTAGCATACTTTAGTGTGAATCATCTATGTTATGTACATATGGTGTAGTATATGTTCTTATCGTATATAGTATCTGAAGAATGTAACAGAATCAAGATGAACTCATATAATGTAATACTAAGACATCATCTACTACTATATAAGATATAGTGATAGGTTGTCGTATCATCATTGCCGAGGGATGAGGGTCGGAGGACAAATACCGCTCGAGTGAGCCAAAGGCATGCAGCCACTTCCCTCCCTCTATCACGCTATCAACGTCACAACTTTTCCACCTCAAGTTCTGATCAAGCATCTTCCTTCTCCTCTCCTCCACCATGGCTCTGGACCCATCTGCTCCTCCCTACTTCCCTTCTTCTTATTTGACTCTCTCAGCCACATATGATATCCACCTCAAGTGTAGAGTCGGGGGAGAAGAAGTGGGCAGGAAGAGGAGGGGGAAGCAGCACAGCCGGCGGCATGACCCGGAGGAAGTACAGAGATTTTCTTCAACATCCGTAGGAGAACTATAAGGATATATCTTTTCACAACATATCACCTTGTCAAAGACCCTTAATGTGACAACCATGCTATCGCGGTGTCGGAAGACTAACATGTCATAATTTTCTAAGCCGTGTGTTTTGACATAATCCTCCAAACTCTTTCCTGCTATGTAGTAATGCAAGATTACTACATAGGAGGAAAGAGTTGGGAGGATTATGTCAAAACACACGGCTTAAAAAATTATGACATGTTAGTCTTCCGACACCGCGGTAACATGATATTCACATTAAGGGTCTTTGACAAGGTGACATATTGTAAAAAGATATATCCTTATAGTTCTCCTACGGATTTGAAGAAAACATCTGTACTTCCTCCGGGTCATGCCGCCGGCTGTGCTGCTTCCCCCTCCTCTTCCTGCCCACTTCTTCTCCCCCGACTCTACACTTGAGGTGGATATCATATGTGGCTGAGAGAGTCAAATAAGAAGAAGGGAAGTAGGGAGGAGCAGATGGGTCCAGAGCCATGGTGGAGGAGAGGAGAAGGAAGATGCTTGATCAGCATTGTCTTCCGGATCGTCCTCATCAAGGCATAACGGGCTACTCAGCGTGCCCAGCTTCTTCAACTTCTCGTTGGCTGCAGAGTCGAAATAGGAACGGGTCCTCTTTGCCGGCCCAGAGCTCTGACTCGCACTCGTCGTCTCGCTTCCGGTTTTCTCTCCTCCTTTGACGCGGGTCATAAGAAAAGAAATTTCGTACCTCTTTTTCACATAAACATCATTGCCGTCTTGTACTCGAGCCTCCTCGTCTGTAACGCTATCCAACTTTTCGGTGCCTACATTGTCACTCGAATCTCCCCTTCGACTCGTATCGTCCTCTTCTTCGCCTGTCTTTTTGCTCCCTGTCTTACAATCATCTGCTATCACCGCCGACTCATTCGACTCCTTCTCCGAGTCCTCCTCCTCCTCCTCGGAGTCATCGGAGAAGGAGTCGAATGAGTCGGCGGTGATAGCAGATGATTGCAAGACAGGGAGCAAAAAGACAGATGAAGAAGAGGACGATACGAGTTGAAGGGGAGATTCGAGTGATAATGTAGGCACCGAGAAGTTGGATAGCGTCACGGACGAGGAGGCTCGAGTACAAGGCGGCAATGATGTTTATGTGAAGAAGAGGTACGAAATTTCTTTTCTTATGATCCGCGTCAGAGGAGGAGAGAAAACCGGTAGCGAGGCGACGAGTGCGAGTCAGAGCTCCGGGCCGGCAAAGAGGACCCGTTCCCATTTCGACACTGCAGCCAGCGAGAAGTTGAAGAAGCTGGGCACGCTGAGCAGCCCGTTATGCCTTGATGAGGACGATCCGGAAGACAATGCTGATTCAGTTTTGCCTTCCTTGGATGGTATTGATTCTATAGATCCGTGTATAAAAGAGGAAGAGATTGGGAGTAGAGTGGACCTGGAGGGAAATGAGAGATTGAAAGCTGGGTCAATATCCAAGAAGCGAAAGAGAGTCGAGGATTCTGATTTTGATGGCATAGAGGAAGAGGTTCGCGACATAACGAGAGGGACAGGAAAGGGGGCAGATGAAGTGAGGCCGACGACGTCGAAGAGAAAGGTAGCACGGTCGTTAAAGGAAGGCGAAATGTTCAACATCCTCAAGAATACCATCTGTAACAACAAAGGATACTTTGACAAAGGAGACCACCATGCTGTCAGGAACATCATCTACTACTATATAAGATATAGTGATAGGTTGTCGTATCATCATTGCCGAGGGATGAGGGTCGAGGACAGTCAACTTTATCTACGGCTATATAGTTTCTGCCTCGCCAGTCGAATAGCTGCAGGGACTATGTCCTGATCACCATGTCGTACCGTAGATTAATGCAAATGGAGCTGGAGCCAAAATACAGAAACCAAAATACAAAATACAGAATCAAATCCCTGGGTTCGTCGAAAATACAAAACACAGTTCTAATTCATATGTATTTTAAGTGTGAGAACGGATAGCTCAGAACACAACCCAACCGGAGAGGATACTCTGAGAGATCCATCTGAGTAGGACGTATCCTCTGAGAGATCACCTTTACAAGAATGATATCAGTAGTGGGATTGAGTTTGTACGTCCTACTCAGATGGGTCTCTCTCCGTTACTATTTTTTTCTGACAGCATGGTGGATGTGCTCCTTCAACAGATTCTTGCTCCGAGCCAAAACTTTGCCCCGGAGCTCAAGTAGACATCCTTCGTGTAGAGCTCGAGTGAGAGGTTCCTGACAGCATGGTGGTCTCCTTTGTTAAAGTATCCGTTCTCGTCCCACAACCAATGTGTGATGAGCACGGATACTTTGACAAAGGAGACCACCATGCTGTCAGGAACCTCTCACTCGAGCTCTACACGAAGGATGTCCACTTGAGCTCCGGGGCAAAGTTTTGGCTCGGAGCAAGAATCTGTTGACGGAGCACATCCACCATGTTGTCAGAAAAAAATAGTAACGGTGAGAGACCCATCTGAGTAGGACGTATACTATGATAATATCTCCTCCAACACTAAATCCCACTACTGATATCATACTTGTAAAGGTGATCTCTCAGAGTATACGTCCTACTCAGATGGATCTCTCAGAGTATCCTCTCTGGTTGGTTGTCGTATCATCATTGCCGAGGGATGAGGGTCGTAGGACAGTCAACTTCATCTACGGATACATAGTTTTTGCCTCGCCAGTCGAATGGCTGCAGGTACTATGTCCTGATCACCATGTCATAGTCCAATACAATCCAGAGATTGACACAGTACTAATTCATATATGTAGTCTAATACAAATAGTCTAATACAAAAACAACCCAATACAAATAGTCCAATACAAATAAGTACTAATAGCTAATGAGAACCACGCAGCTCACGCAAACGCTCAGTGATACGATCACGCAACCACCTCGAAAAAGCGGAATCTTTGGCGTGAGGAGAGATGTAGTCCCTTGCAAGTGCTGCATGAATAGAACTCCCGGTCTGACTAGCTACCGGTGCTGGATGAATAGAACTCCCGGTCTCACTAGTAACCAGTGCCACTTCCTCCTTAACTGTAGGAGGAGCCACCTCAGCATTCACTGTTTCCCTCAAACGACGTACCGCTCCTCGGGTCATGGGCGCCATCTGGTAAGATCGATATTCACAAATAATATAATTGTAACATAAGCAAGCTAACTAAAGGAACCATCTGTAATTTGAGTACATTTTCGAAAGCAGATAAAGTACAAAAAATTTAATTTTTTGCGAAGTGTGAGAACGGATGGCTCAGAACACAACCCAAGATTCATTCTAGCATACATTAGTGTGAATCATCTATATTCTGTACATATGGTGTAGTATATGTTCTTATCGTATCTAGTATCTGAAGAATGTAATAGAATCAAGATGAACTCACATAATGTAATACTAAGACATCATCTACTACTATATAAGATATAGTGATAGGTTATCGTATCATCATTGCCGAGGGATGAGGGTCGGAGGACAGTCAACTTTATCTACGGCTACATAGTTTCTGCCTCGCCAGTCGAATGGCTGCAGGGACTATGTCCTGATCACGATGTCGTGCCGTAGATTAATGCAAAGTCCTTATAGCAAATGTCGTATATAGATTTCTACCTCGCTAGTCGAATGGCTGTAGGGACAGTGTCTGACTTGGTGTATCTCACCATTTTTCCAAAATGCCTGACATTCTACCTCGCCAGTCAAATGGCTGTAGGTGTATTTCTACCTAGGTATCCAGTCTCTCATACAGGACCTACCTATCTGTCTTTAACATTAAATTATACAAATCAAACTAGTCTTAAATACTGGTACCAATTGCCTGAACATGACAGTCCCTAATTTGCACTGGATTTATCCTACCTCTGAGTTTCACACATATTAAAAAGGAAGGCATTTACTGTTAACAAGATAACTTGTCATAAATTGAACAGCAGGCAGACTTAGATTTAGGATTTAAAATATGGTATTCAGGTCAACTTAATTCAGTCAAAGGGTACTGAACAGAAAGTCTAATTAAGACTTTCAACTAAGCAGGCAGCCTGGACTGCTGTTCAGAACTTGGCAGACAAAATCCCATACCATCTGATGACAAACCTATACACACCCTTGCCAAAACCATTTGTTTCAGTAGGTAAAACATTCCAGGTTACTCAAGTAACCTGTCGTGCAACACTTGGTGTCAACAGCATTCCTTGTTAATTGTAACATGCATACTATCATATTCCAACTCTGCCAAAACCTGACCAACATACCCTACACTAATCATTCCATATTTCAGTAATGTCAGTGAGCTAAATCATACTCAACTGTCGAGAATACTTAGGAGAAAACTCATTCACAGGATTAGTATCCATCCTTCGTGACATAGCTGAAATTTTATAGGGCTCGATAATAATTATTAGTCAATTTATTCATCATTTCAAACCCTGAAAATGTCCAAAAAAACTCCCAGTATCAGTAAATAGGGCTCGAACCCTAAATTAGAATTCGAATCCAAGCAAAACATCAAATTGACAGTTGATATGCCCAAAAAACTCCCAGTATCAGTATATAGGTGTCATACTGTGAGTCTCGTGTCCACACAGTGGGACACGACGTGTCCAAACCAACAAAATAGGTGTCACACGAACTAGAAGCGAGTCCACGCTCTCGTGTCCCCCGCAGCGAGTCCACTGTGAGTCTCGTGTCCCCCGCAGCGAGTCCACGCTCTCGTGGACACGAACTAGAAGCGAGAGAGAGCTAGAAGACGAGGAGAAACTGGGAAGCAGGGACAGGGGAGAGTTACCTGAGGAGGAGCTACCTGAGGAAGGAGGAGGAGGAGAAGGAGGAGGCCGGAGGAGGGAGATCGCCGGAGGAGCACCGCGGAGGAGGAGGCCGGAGGAGGGAAATCGCCGGAAGAGCGTCGCGGAGGAGGAGCACGCGAAAAATTGGGGGGAAATTTGTGAATAATCAAAAAGGAAACCCTCGCCGCCTATATGAAACATTTAGCGACGTCCTTCTCGGCCGTCGCTAAACGTCGCTGATATTTAATAAACGGCAACGCTGCTTAAAATACGTCGCTACACGTCGCTATATCAGCGACGTGTACCGACGAACTTGCGACGCAGATTCCTATTTAACAAATTGTAGCCGCTAGACGTCGCTATTAGTCGCTGTTGGCGACAAACAACGACGTCTTAGATAAACGTCGCTAAACCCCCAAAATTAGCGATGTTCTTTCCTGGAGTCGCTAAATACGTCGCTGATATGACTTATTTTGGTAGTGTATGTATAGTAGATATTTCTATTACAGTTCTCTCTCTGTTTACATACTGCATTTCTTTCAGTACCTGTATCTTACTTTACTGCATGATTATATTTTATAACCTGCTATGAACTGTTGAGATGTATTGTGCTCGCTCCTGTCCTGACTGGACCTGTTGAAAATATTATAGAGGACGAGGAGGAGGCCTGTGTGGATACCTTCTACGGGATAGCCCTAGACGACACTTGCGAGCTGGACTCTCAGGAGGACCCAGCTCTAGCTGATGACATTACCCCCATTGCCTCGACTAGCTTAGTTAGGCTTTATCTTACTTATGTTGTCTTGAGACTAGTTTAGCTAGACCTTATTTCTGTCTTGAGATCTGAGTTGTATATATTCTTTCATATTCAGTAGCTGAGATCTTGTACTCTGGATATCTGCTGAGATGTTATCTTAGACTATTTGATCATCTGTATTCTTCTTGAGTTCTATATCATATCGTGCTTCTTCTTCCTTAGTTGTGATTGAGTTTATTTACTGCTATGTCACCCCCATTCGGGGAGTATAAACTGTTTAGTTTTATATTGTTAGATGTTGTGACCTAGGACAGCGTTCTACCGCCGACACTGCGGCATAGGCTGGACGTACCCACGTCTCGTGCCCTTACTCTAGGGTGCGGGTCGTGACATCCGCACCATCAAAATATAGAATAACATAGGACAAAATATTGATTCATAACAGCAATCTTTATGTAAGCCAATTATGTACAACACAACAGAAAACAAATAAATTACTCCACTATGTGAAAAGTGCTGAATATAATCAAACAATGCAAACATAAGTTATACTAACATGAATATCACATAATACCGGCACATGGACGACATGGGCGGCACCAATTGGACGTGTCCAAGTCTAATATACTGTTTGTCGTTTGGATACGTGTCCGGACAACAGGATCAGAACAAGTGATGGTATAACTTAATATGATGCCTCTGTTATATAACCTTAATCCACCGCAATGTGGAACCACCAACTTTATATGTTATTATAAATATTCCAGGACAAAAATATATATATATATACAAAAGCAATCTGGAGTTGCCTCTTAACAATATATATTGACATAAATAAATAAATAAATAAATAAATAATATATCCTCAGATTTCTTGTCCGTCCATCTAAGACCAACCCGATATAATATAAACTCTAAATTAAATTAGATCGAACAATCTAGGGTTTCTGAATAACAACAAAAAAATTTATGAAACTTCGATCTCATAAATCAAACAGGTAGGCTCTGATACCACTTGTTAGTGTTTTATTGTGCCATGTCGATTCATGAGATGAAGAACATAAATTAAATTGCGGAAGCGTACCTGAATCCATTGCTAGACTTGATGGATCTTGAAGCGAACGTCTCTTTATTGGTTTCGATCTTCCAACTTGCTACGACCCTTAATGACAAAGAAGAATCCGAATCCTTTGTCCCTCTTTCTGTTGATGGGGATGCAGAAGAGAAAAAAGAGAAAACTTCTCTTTTGGTGGCCGTATAAGTTGGGGACCATAACCCTAATGAATACATATATTTATATGTTTTGATATTTCTAATTTGGCCCATCATCAAATTAGAATTATCTCCGGTATCTACACATTAATTCCATGACAATTATACCCTTAAGCCAATTTCCAAATAGACCACTTTAATTTGGCTTAATTATTTAGATAGCCCAAACACAATTAATTTTACATGTGTGCCCCCATAATTATTGAATAATTCCAACATTGTATACATAAAAAAAATCTCCAATAGTTCTCCATTTTTTTCCTACTTGGCAATAACATGAAAAGATCAATTTCATGACATAGCGCCCAATATTAATTGGTATGGGAGACATAAAATTTCTATGGAAGTTTTTACATGTGGAAATACTCATAGAAACTCTATATCCTACGTCACCGCCACATAGATAGTAATCGCCACATAGATAGAAATTGGAATTGAAATTACGAAATTGATCTATGGCTAGCTTAGTACTAGCTAACTACTAGCAAATGCTGATGTGGCGGAGAGAGGTAACCAAGTTTATAGGTATAGCTGGTTAACATTAACATTAATATTAAAATTAACATTAACATTAATATTAGAATTAACATTAATATTAACTTTAACATTAACATTAAAATTAAAATTAATATTAACAATAAATTAAAATTAGCCTTAATATTAAAATTAATACTAAAATTAATATTAACTTCAAATTAACATGAATATTAATATTAATATTAATTAGCATTAATATTAATTTTAACATTAACATTAAAATTAATATTAACATTAAATTAAAATTAGCATTAGCATTAACATTAACAATAAATTTTTTGGATAATTAATTTTTTGGGTTAAAATATGACATGTCAGCTGCCATGTCACTTTCCATGTCAGATGCCACATAATAGGAGATGTCATCACCCAAATTTTTGGGAGCCAATTAACATAAGAAAAATGTTTAAAGAATATTTTCCAAAAGCTGTTGACCAGCTAAACCTGTAAACTTGGTTACCTCTCTCCGCCACATCAGCATTTACTAGTAGTGAGCTAGTACTAAACTAGCCATACAACAAGGTTGTTGAAATTATGGTTGATAAGTATTTTCTAGAATGCGTTACTATTGACACTCCTAAAATGTCATCATGCACTACTCTTCAATTTTTCTATCATTCAAATTCTAAACCTACACCTGCATTAAATATGACATTATTTTGTGCATGCATAGAAGAGGAGTGCATGATAATATTTTATAGAGTTATTTGTATTTACCCCCCCCCCCCCCCCCCCCCCACACCCAATTGTTAATCATATCTCTACTTCCCCCCAAATTTATTTTAATTAGTATTACCCCCCCAATCTTCGGAAAAAGTGCAAAGAAACCCTCCTTAGATTTGCGTTTTTGCATTTGAAGACCCCTTGTTTTAAAAAAAAAATCCATATTTTTATTTTTGTACAGTTTGTACCCCTGTCGTTAATTGCCGTTAAAATATGTCTAAAAATACGATTTTACCCCTCCCCCCACGCTATCCCCCCTCTCTCTCCGGTGGCGGGGGCTTGTCAAGCGGGGCCGACCAGAGGAGAGAGGAGGGTAGCCGGCCATCGGAGGGAGGAGGGGGCGGGTCGAGCTAGGGGTAAGCATTCAGTTAATTCGGTTCAAATCGAACCGAAAACTGAATTGAACCGAAAATCGAATAAGCAAAACCGAAACCGAACCGAATTGGCCCATAACTGAATCAAATTGAACCGAATTAAATCGGTTCAATTTTTGGTTTATTTAAACTATTTTGTTAATATATATAGTACTTAAATATACCTAAATTTATTTAGTATATATATATATATATATATATATATATATATATATATATATATATATATATATATATATATATACTAAATTTTTTTATTTGGTTTTAGGTTTTGGACCGAAACCGAAACCCGAAACCGAAACCAAATAAGAAAATTTAGTATTTTCAAAACCGAAATCGAACCGAATCATTTTTAAACCGAATCGAATCTCGGTTCGGTTCGGTTCGGTTCGATTTTTTCTTATTCGGTCTCCCTCGACACCCCCTCCTCCCTCCGCTGGCCGTTCCCCTCGACCCGCACCCTCCTCCCTCCGCTGGCCAGCCCCCCCAATCCCCCTCCTCCCTCCGCTGGCCGGCCATGCTCGACCTAGGGGTGAGCATTATTCGGTTTTGGACCAAAAATCGAACCGAATCGAATAAGAGATTCGGTTCGATTTAAAAAAAATCGGTTCGGTTTTGTTTTGAAAATACTAATTTTTTTTATTCGATTTCGGTCCAAAACCGAAAACCGAATATATATATATATATATATATATATATATATATATATATAAAAAAAATATATATATATATATATATATATATATATATATATATATATATAAAAAATATATATATATATATATATATATATATATATATATATATATATATATATATGTGTGTGTGTGTGTGTGTGTGTGTGTGTGTGTGTGTGTGTACTAAATAAATTTAGGTATATTTAAGTACTATATATATTAACAAAAATGTGCAAATAAACCAAAAAATTAATAAACCGAAAATCGAACCGATTTAATTCGGTTCGGTTTGATTCGGTTATGGGCCAATTTTGTTCGGTTTCAGTTTTGCTTATTCGATTTTCGATTCAATTCGGTTTTCGGTTCGGTTTGAACCGAATTAACCGAATGCTCACCCCTAGCTCGACCCGCCCCCTCCTCCCTCTGCTGGTCGGCTACCCTCCCCTCTCATCTGGTCGGTCCCGCTTGACAAGCCTCCACCACCGGAGAGAGAGGGGGGAGGGGTAAAATCTTATTTTTAGACGTATTTTAACGGCTTTTAACGGTAGGGGTGCAAACTGAACAAAAATTAAAATGTGAATTTTTTTTTAAACAAAAGGTCTTCAAATGCAAAAACAAAAATCTAAAGAGGATTTGTTTGCACTTTACCATAGGATTTTTTTTTTGGGGGGGGGGGGGTGTTACACTAATTAAAATAAAATTGGGAGAAAATTAGAAATATGATTAGCAATTGGGGGGGATAAATACAAATAACTCTATTTTATAAGTGCCAATAATGTTAAAACATGAACATATTTGAAATTTGGATGATAGAAAATTAAAAAAATGCAAGATAGTATTTTAGGAATCGAAAATGATATTTTGTTCTCGGTTTGTAATCGCGGACGTGACCGCCGGCCGACATGACGACCGGCCATTAGAGCCCTCCTGCTACCTCCGGATCTCATCCGGATCAGGAGGTCAATGACCGACCGTCATGTTGACTCATCCTGACCAAGAGATCAATGGCCGATCGCGACCAGCTGTGACGTCCGCAGTTACCAATCGAGGACAACGGAACAGCTCCGTTTAGGAATACCAATAACGTAATCCAACTTGTAAATGTTGTGCCAGTATATCTGATTTAAGACACTACTTAACACTAATCAAGAAAAAGCCCCGCCCGGCTTGTGAAAGCTCGCTTCTCCTAGATATTTTTAGTAAGCCAACTGTCCAGAAGCTTGTCGTAGGTGTACAACAGTAATTTCCATCCCTGGATATTTTTTTTTTCAAGATATTTTCCAGTCACTCTCATCAGCCTAGGTCACGTGCAGAGAGCCACCAAGAAATAATGTCTCAGAACGTTGGGCCGGATCCAAATATTAAGATATCCACACAAGAAAATAGAGACAAAGCAAAATATGCATCTTCATCCCTATGAAATTGCTTATTAGTTTTGGCTTATTAGAGAAAATAAATAAATCTCTTTCCATGCCCTTAAATATTTATACCAAAATATTTAAGTCAGAAAATTTGTTCTAATGATACAAATTTTAACGAAATTGTATAAAAGATAAGAAGTTTTAAAAAAATTTGGAACGACAATACATTCCGTTAGACTGTCTAACGGAAATTGGATACCTATAATTTTCGGCAGTACCTTTGGTGGAAATAGAACATTTGGATTTTTTTTGGATTGGTTTGTTTTGGTTTAATTTGTTTTGGTTTGATTTGTTTCATCTTTTAGTTTGATTTTGTATTTTTGTTTGGTTTAATCTATTAGTTAATATGTTATTATTTATATTATAGAAAATAACAAAATATATTAGTTAATATTTTATATATAATAATTATATATTCAATAATAAATTTTATTATTATCTAATAAATTTTATTATTATCTATATTAGTTAATAGACAAATTAATATATAATTTAATATTTTTTTATCTATATTAGTTAATAGACAAATTAAGAAGTTAATATATAATTATATATAAAAAATATTAACTAATATATTTTGTTATTATCTATAGTATAAATAATAACAGATTAACTAATAGATTAAACTATACTAAAAAATTAAACCAAATCAAACTAAACGATAAACCAAATCAAACAAAAACAGATTAAACCAAATCAAACCAATCCAAAAAAATCTAAATGTTCTACCAATGGCGGAAATTCTACGTATCCAATTTCCGCCAGACAAAATGGCAGAAAAATGTGGTTCTAAATTTTTCAAAATTTTTTTTATTTTTTATCCAATTTCGTTAAACTTTGTATCGTTAGAACAAATTTTCTCTATTTAAATCCTCCACTAACTTTTGCCGGAGTTAATTTTCTATTTTTAGTGTCCTACCGTTCTACCAACAATTACATCATAATTTTTAATTCTACCAAGGAATATAAGAATTAGTCAAAATCAGAAAATAAACTTGGCAAGCTATACTAGGATGTACCAAAATAGTATTTGACCAGAACCCTATTTCTTTTATACCCATTTTAGTATCTAAAATAATACCTACAATTTTTTTAAAAACTATTATAAAAAATATTACCTAATCAATTAATTTTATTCTAAAGATAGACGACTAAGGACAAGTTTGGTTCTCATTTGTAATTGTAGATGATCTATTAGATAACACATGTCAAATATTATTTTTGTCGTTGTTTAATTTTCCTTCTTTTGATTATTTTGTGTAGTAAAGACTACAAACACTGAATAAATTAAATATTTTTCCGTTATTTGGACAAAAATGTCAACATAAATGATAAATACTGTTGAACTCAAAATAGTCTAAATTGTAAAAGATTTATCATACTCTAGAGAACACATGCAATAATGAAAGTAAGTAGGTACTAACTGCATAAAAGTCGTTACCATGGGCTCGTCGTCCTCGCCCGGCCCACCAACGCATAGAGAGGATAAGAAGGACGCGTGAGAAGCGGTGACCGCACGCTTCCCGGTAAGCTCACCGTCCTCTCCCTCCAGCTATAAATTAGGGTTTGGGATCCCTAGGGCTTCCTCGTGCTCTCATAGAGGTGGGTTATCTTCCCCCTCTTGTTACTTTTTCTTCTTATTTTTCGCGCCAATTCTCTCTCTCCAATGGCGGCTCCGGACTGCGAGTACCGCTGCTTCGTCGGCGGACTGGCCTGGGCCACCGACAGCTACTCGCTCGAGAAGGCCTTCAGCTCCTTCGGCGAGATCGTCGACGCCAAGGTCCGGATCGCAAACCCTCGAAACCCTAATTTTTACTCTAGCTATATAGATCTGTCGATTTCCGACTTGGGACTCTTAAAACCCTAATTTTAGGACTAGATCTATGGATATGACGTAATTTTGGCTCGATCTCTGTTGATCAACTGATTTGATCTATTAAAACCCTAGCTATAATAGTAGATCTATAGATCTGATGGATTTCGATCCGAAAGTCCAAACTTTATTTTGCCGAAAGCTATATTGATATGTTGAATTTTGCTCGTGGACTCTTAAAGCCCTAATTTCTGGGGCTGGATCTATGGGCCTGATGTTTTTTTTTTGGGTATTTTTTGAATGGACAGATCATCAATGATCGGGAGACTGGTAGGTCGAGGGGGTTCGGATTCGTCACCTTCTCGAACGAGCAGTCGATGAGGGACGCAATCGAGGGGATGAACGGCCAGGACCTCGACGGGAGGAACATCACCGTCAACGAGGCCCAGTCGCGCGGATCCGGCGGCGGCGGAGGAGGCGGGGGCTTCCGCAGCGGCGGAGGAGGCGGAGGAGGCTACGAAGGAGGCGGCGGCGGCGGCTACGGCCAGCGCCGTGATGGAGGCGGAGGCTACGGCGGCGGCGGATACAGCCGAGGAGGCGGCGGCGGAGGTCGCTACGGCGGCGGAGGCGGAGGCTACGGCGGCAGTGGCGGCGGCGGAGGCTACGGTGGCGGATCGGAGGGTGGGTACGGAGGAGGCGGCGGCGGTGGTCGGTACTCGAGGGGTGGTGGGGCTTCGGATGGCAACTGGAGGAATTAGGGTTAGGGTTTCTGCGTGTGAGTTGGTCTATGTTTCTGTGTTTGTTTTTTGATCGTTAGGGTTGGTACTGTCATGGTTCTGTGGTTGATTTCGTTTTTGATCGGGCTACTGTTCTGGTTCTCTGGTCGATGCTGCTGCTGCTGCTGCTTTATGTTTCGTTACTGCTGCTGGGTCTGAGGTCGAGTGTTATGATGTGGGGGAAATGAAGAAATGGAAACTATGGTGCTCTCTGTTCTATTGTTAATAGAAATCAATACTCTTCCTAATAATAATATCTTTAATTGTCCCTTTATTTTGCTGTTAATGTTTTATTTTATTTTATATATATATATATTTTTTTTTTTGAGGTCCAGCAGAATTTTGTTCCTGATGAGGTGGTAATTTCAAGAATCACTCCGTAATTTCAAGTCACTCGAGTTCTACCGTAATTTTAAGTGGTCGACCACCAAATCACATCGTGGTTCATTTGTAATTGGTTTTGTGGTAAACGACAAAAAGCGAATTTCTAATTGGGTGATCAGGTCGAAGGGGTTGATTGTTGGTTATTGATCATTTAAATGTGAACGTTTTTAATTTGGAGAATATTTTGGTCGTAAATTAATGCGTTTTTCAGGGTACTTTGGTCATAAATTGACCGTCAAATAATTTTTTTGATGACATGCACGGAAAGTGCATGTTGTATTGTATGTTTGTAAGTCCATTTTTTTTTTTTCTAATTTTTATTAAATAAATAGAAAAATAATGTTTTTGTGTTAGATTTATTGATCTTTTATTATCCAGTTGGGGTTTTACGGTAAAGTCAAATGAGTTGATTGTTTTCTACTATATTTATCCAAATTTAATGTGTATCTTACACAATTTTTATAATGTAATATACCCCTATTAACGGTCTATTAACGGTCAACTGCTTTGAGCCAAAATATTTGACGAAATATTCTTCTTCCTTGTCTTCTTCCCTACTCTTGCTGTCCCCTCTCCGCCCCAGCTCGCCTCGCGGCGGCAAGCAACAGCCGGGGGGTGGGGGGGGAAGGGGTGTGCCGAGCTGTAGGGGGTGCGGGACGGGGGGTCGTGGAAGATGGAGATATTTTTGTCAAAAAATGGTCAAAAACACCAAAGGGGGGGGGGGGGGGGGGGGGGGGGGGGTGTGGAGGGGGGGTGGGGGTGTGCCGAGCTGCGTGGGGTGCGGGACGGGGGTCGTGGGAAAGATAGAGATATTTTTGTCAAAAAAATTGGTCAAAAACAGCGCGGGAGGGTGGTGGTGGTGGTGGTGGTGGTGGGGGGGGGGGGGGGGGGGGGGGGGGGGGGGGAGTGGAGGGGGGAGGGGGTGTGCCGAGCTGCGGGGGGTGCAGGACGGGGGTCGTGGGAAAGATAGAGATATTTTTGTCAAAAAAATTGGTCAAAGCAGTGTTGACCGTCAGACCGTTTCCGTTAAAAGTGGGAGGTGCCTTGCATTATGGTAACTCGGTGGGGTTGTAACTTAAATTTGGATAAAACAAGTGAAGTGTAACTCAAATTTTTTTATTTATTTTTTATTACAATAAATTTAGTGTAGTGTACATTTAATTATTCAAAAATAAACAGAAAACAAGTCAAAAAAATTCAAAAAATTGATCTGTTAGTCGACTTCATCCTCGTATCACTTCGCTCGGGGTTCGGTGAGGCGGATTCACCTGATGGTCATATCACTTCACTCGTGGTGCCTTCTTTAACGGCAAACGGACACTTGGATGGGGATGGAAATCACTGAGTGGGAGGCCATGGGACAATTGATAAATGTATAATGTTGATATGCTCTTAGAAATGTAATCAATCGTGCTTAATATCATGTTTTTAATTCTTAAACAATAAGCACAAATTCAAAATCGAATTCTACATATAATTTCATATCAATTCAAGATGATTAACAAATGCGGAAGCGTACCTGAAGAATCCATGAGAACTTGAGAGAAGGGATAATCTTCTTGTAGAGTAGTGATCTTTCAATTGTAGAATTCTTTTGGTCCTTAGTTCCTCCTCTGATGGGATAAAGGGAAAGAATGTGTCTTGTTCTACAATTGGGGACCATAACCCCTTATATTTATAAGAAGTGCATGTTCTTTCATGAAGAGTAATGCCTTTGAGTCATACTCTTTCATGATAAGTCGTGACTCTTGTACTTGCCTTATTTCTATTTAGGCCCATAATAAAATAGAAATTAGACTTTTGATATCTACACAATAATTTTTCATAACAATATAACCTTAGCCATAGCACTTTAATCCAAATAGACCACTTTGATTTTGGCTAATTAAATAATGGCTTAACACATTTAATTATTACATGTGTGTGTATATATATATATATATATATATATATATATATATATATATATATATATATATATATATATATATATATATTAACAATCTTCCACTCGGCCACATATATCTTTATAAATGTGTTATACTTATGAGCTCAAAACTTTGCCATCATAAACATAAGGCATTTCTGAACAATCTCGTCCAATAGTTATATCAATATAGGACCAAAGCGGCTTTTGTTATATCAATCATAACTAACCCATCAATGATCACTAATATCAACACAACCAAATGACATAGACCAATCATGAAATGTGTAGCATGAAAATCACATGAATGTGATTTGTACATGTCGATTTTCAACTGGTCCTACTTCACTTTAGTGAGATCTTTTAAACACATTATCGTCCAAAATGTAATAAACTGAATAACAATCTTTATTTCTGATCATAAAAATATCCAAATACAAATATATACAAATATAACACCAAAAATAGAATACAAATTACATCAATGACTAACTCCCACTAAATTAAAGAATCCTCAAACTGTAAGACACCCATGTGAGCAGTGTGCTCATGAAAGACCTTGGATGGAAGGCCCTTTGTAAGAGGGTCTGCTATCATGGAGTATGTCCCTAAGTGTTCTATGGAAATCTTTCTACTTTTTACCCTCTCCTTGACAACTAGGAACTTGATGTCGATGTGTTTTGACTGGTCGAGCTCCTATTGTTATTGGAGTATAAGACGGCTAATTTATTGTCACAAAATAATTTAAGCGGTCTTTCAATTCCTTCCACAATTCGCAGCCCGGTGACAAAGTTCTTCAGCCAAATACCATGATTTGATGCCTCATAATATGCTACAAATTCTGCAGCCATGGTGGACGAAGTAATAAGAGTTTGCTTGGCACTGCGCCAAGAAACTGCACCACCAGCTAACAGATAAATATAACCCGAAGTGGATCTTCTACTATCTTGGCATCCGGCAAAATCAGAGTCAAAATACCCAATGATCTTCAAATGGTCTGACCTCCATATGTGAGTATATAATCCCTTGTTCTCTTCAAATACGTCAAAACTCTTTTGGCTGCATTCCAGTGATCCATTCCTGGATTGCTTAAGTATCTTCCTAACACTCCAACAATGTACGCTATATCCGGACGCGTACAAACTTGAGTATACATTAGACTCCCTACCACTGATGCATAGGGAATCTTCTGCATCTCCTGAATCTCAAGATTTCCTTTTGGGCACTGACCGAGACTAAATTTGTCTCCTTTAGCGACTGGGGTACCTCCTGGTTTGCAATCCTGCATGCCAAACCTTTTGAGCACCTTATCGATATAGCTCCTCTGTGATAATCCTAGAGTACCCCGAGATCGGTTCCGATGGATCTGGATACCTAACACAAGGAGGCGTCACCAAGATCTTTCATCTCGAAATTTTTTGATAGAAATCTCTTAGTTTCGTGCAATATGCCTATATTATTAGTGGCAAGCAATATGTCATCAACATACAATACCAAGAAAATGTACTTGCTCCCACTGAATTTGTGATACACACAATCGTCAACAACATTCATCTCAAAACCAAATGAGAGAATTACTTGATGGAATTTGTGGTACCACTGACGAGACGCTTGTTTTAGCCCATAGATGGATTTTGTTAGTTTACAAACCATCTTCTTTGGGTCTCCTGACAAATAATTTTTCTGGTTGCACCATATAGATCGTTTCTTCAATGTTGCCATTAAGAAATACCGTTTTGACATCCATCTGATGAAGATCCAAATCATTATGTGCAACAAGAGCCATGATTGTTCTAAAAGAGTCCTTCGATGAAACTGGAGAGAAAGTCTATTTAAAGTCAATTCCTTCCTTTTGAGTATAGCCCTTAGCTACAAGACGAGCTTTATACCTTTCCACATTACCTTTGAAATCCCGTTTGGTCTTAAATATCCATTTACAACCAATGGGTTCGCACTTTCTGGTAATGGGACAAGTTCCCAAACCTTATTGTCTTGCATGGACTTGTACTCCTCATTCATTACTTCAATCCATTTTTTCGAGTTGAAATCTTGCATGGCTTGACGGAAGTTAATTGGATCATTTTCCATCATACCATTATTTTCTTCATGTTCGTGGAGAAACACTATATAATCATCCGGAATAGCACTTCTCCTTTCTCTAGTGGATCGTCGCAATGGTATTGGCTCTTGAAACATTGGTCCTTGAGGATCTTGAGTTTGCTCTTCAGGAATAACTAATTCATCTTGAATGAGAGTTTGAACAACAATGACTTGTAAAGGTTTCGAACTTGCTTCATCAGAAGCAACTGTATGAATCGGTTCCGGAATTAAAACTGATTCTTCCTCAAAGACAAAGTCTCTAACCTTATTTCTCCCCCAAAACTCAATATCCTCAAAGAACGTGGCAGTTCCCATCTCAAAAATTATTTTTAATTTGGGATCATAAAATTTATAGCCCCTAGATCGCTCAGAATAGCCAATAAAGTAGCTCCTCACTATTCGGGAGTCCAATTTCCTTCATTTGGCCTATAAGGCCTTGCCTCAGCTAGACATCCCTATACATGAAAGTGATTTAGACTAGGCTTTCTACCCGTCCAAAGCTCATAAGGTGTTTTGGCAACTGCTTTAGTTGGTACTCTGTTTAGAATGTAAGCAGCAGTCTTTATTGCCTCTCCCCAGAGTGACTCTGGTAAGTTAGAATAACATATCATACTTCTTACCAAATCCTTAAGAGTTTATTTCGTCTTTAAGCTACACCATTCATGCTAGGTGACCCTGGCATAGTGTACTATGGGAGATCCTACATTCCTCTAGGTATTTGGCAAATAGTCCCGGACGTTGTTGTAACGCCCCAGTCCCAAAATACGTGGGACTAGATACGTACCATTCCAGCTGTATACATACGAGTAAATGAAAGGCTCGTATGTATACATAAGCTGTAAAATATAGAAATCCATGCTCAAACTAAATCTCATCCACAAATATGAAGTTTTAATGATATAATCAAATAGTCACTTGTACAAACGTTGGGCGGAGAATATCCACTACCAACAAGTTTAAATAAGAAAGAAATATACAAATAAATGATTTGGTCGAGCGAAGCAAATGACGAGTCCAAGAGCAATCATCACGATGGAATATAGCGCAAGTCATGGCCTTAGCTAGAGCACCTGCAAGAAATCACGAAACACACACCTGGAGAGATCACCAGGTCCTCAGAGGGCCGTAACAAGATACATGAAGAACATGCCATTATAACTACAAATGTAAATACTATAAGACTAAAATACAACTGGGTTCCTAACCGTCTAAGTGTTATGCACTTTGAGGACAACGTTCTACGCAGGGGCTGTAGGATCAGCAGAGTAAATAAAGAATGGCCGTCAAGTAGCGCTCATACGAGACACTATCGGCCCGGGGTAGTAAGTAGCGCTCATTCGAGTCACTATCGGCCCAAAATGTGTGTAAAATAAATGTAGCCCCTACGCTAATAGTTGTCCTCCCCCCAATAACTATACATGCATCGTAACCACGACACACCAACACGTGTCACTTCCACAATAATTTTATACCTAATAACTGTCAAGTCTTCTAACATGCATCTATTGACAGTTATTTCTAAGCATGCGCACGGGGGATCAGCCAACACGCAAGTGACCTCTACATGTTACTCACCACTCACACAACTCATGATACAATCGTGACAAAGTTAATGACATGCACTCTATTGAGGGAAGTCTCTTAACACTAGGTCCACAAGCAAGAAGAAAATAAATAACTGAAAATAAAAGTGGAAAATAATAACAGAATAATAAGATGCAACTAAATGTAAGTAGTAATTATGGCAAGGTATCTTGCCTGAGGGTGCCTGATGTGGTGCGACGATCATGATAATGTCCATATAGCTTGACTAACCGGGTCGATATGAAGAAGTCCAGTTCCGACAATGTAGGAAATGATTTAGTTAGTCATAATCACGAACAACCAAGCGGAGAGAGTATTTGATTTAGAAAAGTTATTTCTTTAGTCAAAAATATACCTTCGGAATTATTAGAAAATTTATATTATTTGAAACTAGATTTTGTTGGTAAATACTTGAAAACAATCTATATATAATAGTTTGGAAACTACCTTTTATTTAACAAAATACTTTTAGGTAAAAATTTGGAATATATATAATATAATTTAAAACTAACTCTAGTTTTTGCTCAAACTGTAAACACTATTTAGAAAACTTTTGTTTTTATGAAAACCACTTTAAAATTTATACTAGTAAAATATTTATTGCATAAAATTCTTTTACTTATATATATTTATAACTAACAATAGAAATTACTATAGCTAATGATACTAGTAACCATCATAATAAGAATAAAAATAATAATCATAATCATAATAATAACAGTAATAATAATACTAATAATAAATATAATAATAATAATAATAATATAATAATAATAATAATAACTTTTTATTAATTATATAACTCTTCCCCCAAATGCTTCCCCCCAAATGATACAGAGAAGAGAGAGAGAGAGAGAGAGAGAGAGAGGAAAGAATTAGAGAGAGGGGAAGAGGGATGAGGGTTTACCGGCGTCGGCGGTGCGGCTGGCGGTCGGCGCCGCCACTTGGGAAGAAGGCGGCGCAAGGGAGCAGTCGGCACGACGTCGGCGACGCGGCTGGCGGTCGTTCGGACTCCGGTCGGTGGGGGGACGAGATGGATGTTCGCGCGCTCGCGCCGCTGGGAGGAGGCCCGGAGCTCGGCGAAGAGGCGGCGCGGTGGCGCAGCTGCCGGACGAAGGCCCCGCTGGGGAAGTCGACGGATCTGGGGCTCGCGTGCGGCGGCAGAGGCGCGGCGGAGGAAGCCGCACGGCTCCGGAGCGCGCGGAGGGGCGGTCGGCTCACAGCTCCGGGGAGGCACGGGCGCTGGGCGCCGGAGGTAGCGGCCAGCGGAGGGAGCGGCGTCGACGGACGTCCCGGCGGAGTGCACGCGGGTGGCGCTCGGGCGCAGCGCTTGGGGTCGCCGGGGAACGGCAAGGCGGCGCTCAGGTTAGGTTTTATTTTTTTCTTCTTCTTCTCCTGGTGATGGGATGAAGATCGTGGTGGTGCCGGCGATGATGATGACGGGGTTGGGATGATGATGGTAACGGTTTGGGGGTTGATAGTGGTGGCTGGTGTTTGTACGGTGGTGGAGATGCTGCTGATGTTGGTCTGATTGGTCGAAGACTGTGTCGGGATGGACCGGGGTTTGCGCGTGGTTGCGACTAGGTTGTCGAATGTTTGGGCACATGTGGGGGTGGTGTCAGAGGAGCGGAAGGCTGGGTTACCGGGCTGTTGGTCGGGGAGTGGGGATGATGGCGTTGAGGTTTTGAGCGGAGAAGCCATGGTGGTAGGGAAGGTCGAGTATGGACAGGGAGGAAGCGATATGGTGATGACGGTGGGGTTGCGGGGGAGTTGTCAGGAAGAGCGGGGATTGATGTAATTGTAAAAGTGGAATAAGATTTGGATGGACACAAACACGATGCACATCTGTGAATGGTAGAATTATGGAGGAGTATCTCTCCTATATATATGAGGTGGGAATTCCCAGTTGGATAGGGAGTTGGGGGATTAAATCTCCTATAGATAGTTAATAGTTTAATTCAAATTAATTTAAAAATTACTCCAATCAAATCCAAATCCAAATTCAAATTTTAGATAAATCTAATCTAAATTTATATAGATAAATTCCATTTTCAAATAAAAGCTATTAAAATAAAGTCAATAAAATCTTCTCAAATTAAATTATCATAATCAATTAAATTTAAACCAAAACACTATTTTTAAATACTTTTCGAATAATAAAATATTAATATTAAATAAATTTTGAAAAAAGATTTATATATATAAATTTATATGCCTCGTATAAATGAACTTGCATAAAACCTCATTTTCAAATTACTATTTATATAACTTCCATGATAAAAAATAAAGTTTTGGAAATTCCAGTATGATGCATTTTACAATTACGAAATCAAATTTATTTATTATTTGAAAAACCATGCTTCTAGATAAAATATTTTTACAAAAATATGTACCTCGCACATATTTGCACTCGACGAGCCGTCCGAAAATAAACTCATGTACGACGTACAATACGACTATGCGACGTACATACAAAGAAGAAAAAAATTAAAACCAAATTATAAAAAAATTATAGTAGAAATTTAAGGGGTTTACAGTTGTTCCTGAACCGTCATATCTACCGTAATATTCCGCCACGGTCAGATTTGCCTTTCTAATTCTTTTATTGAGTTGGTTCTCAACTTCAGCCTAAAAGATTTGAACACATCCAATGATTGGGACTTCTCATGTATAAGAAATAAGTATGCATATCTAGAATAATCGTCTATTAATGATATAAAATATTGCAACCATTCCAAGATGGTGTTGGAAATGGCCCACAAATATCTGTATGTATCAATTCTAAGACATCTGTAGCTCTATATGCTCCAATTTCTTTTGTTTTGTCTGTTTGCCTTTAATGCAGTTAACACAGACATTAAGTCTGTAAAGTCTATGGAATTTAGGACCCCATCTGACACAAGTCGCTCAATGCTATTTCTAGAGATGTTGGTGGCCCATGCAGGTCGAGCATATCGTATCGGTAACGTAACTGTACTGATACGAGCCTGCGACTATGACTAAACCTTAGAAATCTCAATCCACGCTGCCTTGAAAATTTTCCTAGAAATTTCTCTAAGTCTTGAAATTCATATTTGTTCTCGATTTTTCTTCCTTGCCTTCCCGTACCTTGATTCTCGTCCTTCCTATTTGGGGTGACGAATGATCGTGCTGTCTAGATTCATCAGAGATTCCCAAGTTATAGTATAATATTGCTTGATTTCGAATATTTGGTTGTTTGATAGATATGTGGGGATATAGATGCCATATGTCTTAGATATCTAAGGATAATGACTCTAGCAACTTGATGGAAGGTTATAAAGTTTTAGTGACATACCTTTGAGGAGTAGTAGCGTGACCAAAGGGTGGGTAGAAAGTCCTCGAGGTTTCATAATTACAAATGGCTAGGAGAAGGATATAAATTATTTTTGAGGAATTAAAAATTTAAGGAGATCAAGGTTAAGGTGGACTTTCTTTTTGAATTTTAAGGAATAGTTATGAATTAAAATTTCGAGGACGAAATTATTTTAAGGTGGGTAGATTTGTAGCTCTCCTTCCCAAAAAATTTTGAAATATTATTTTTGATTTAAATGGTGATTTTTAAATTTATTTTATAAATAATTATTAGTTATTTATTACAGTAGATGACTTTAGCCATGGTTGAGTTTGAAGTACCAAATGACTAGAAATCGTGGCACAGATAGTGCAGTGGCGTGTCTTGACTAGTGTATTAGTCTGTCAGGGAAGACCCAGCCATAAGTGAGGCCTAACTAGGAAAACCAGGCCAAGTTGTGACATGACCATTATAAATAGTTTAATTATTTAGTATTAAGATTTATTGACTTGCAGAAGACCCGGTTGTACTCAGCTAGTCCGAACTAGACTCGAACGGGCCCAAGCCATGTAGACCCTTAGTGCGACCAAGACGGCAACATAGATACTACATGTATATTGGTGTTTTATTTTTATGATCAATAACTAATTATAAATAATAGTTAAATAAAATATAAATTGCTATTAAAGTTATATTATATTTTTATATATTTTTTATTTTTGAACATGATACATTTTCTTCAAATGTCATTTAGGTTTGTGGGACCTTTGACTAAAACGGTTATGTATGCATATATATTGTGTGTGTTTATTGATTAGATGAAATATATTTATTAGTCATTTTGTGTATATATTATTGCGTGTTCTAATAGTTAAATGGTTATTATTTATAAGTATTAGATATATATATATATAATATATATATATATATATATATTCTATATATATATATATATATATATATATATATATATTCTATATATACTAATGTTAGATAATAGGTCAATATATATACATGTTATATATATATATATATATATATATATTATAATATTATTATATATATATATCTAATATATATATATATATATATATATATTATATATCTATATATGACCTATTTATAACATGTATAATATATATATATATATCTATATATATATATATATATATATAAATATATATATAGATATATAGACCTATTATATAACATTAGTATATATATATATATAGATATATATATATATATATATATAGATATATATATATATAATATATATATATATACTAATGTTATATAAATAGGTCAATATATAATATATATATATATATATATATATATATATATATATATAGATAATATATATATATATATATTATATATATAATATATATATAAATATATTTTATATATATGGCAATATGTATATATGTCTACTAACGTATATTCATATATATGTATTAGTGATAGCATAAAACTAAATAAAACCCAAGCCCAGCCTCAGCCCACGCACACGCAAGCCCAAACCGAGACGAGCCCAGCTGAACCCTTTCCAATCAAAAACATCTCAAAACGACAGCACCCTTCGCTATTATATATATATATATATATATATATTATATAGATATATATATATATATATATATATATATATATATATATATATATAGATCAATCGAGGGATAGCAAAACCCTAAACCCCTCGACGCAGCGCCTCCCCAACACACCTGATGACCTCGCCAGCCACCCTGGCCCTACGTGCCACCCTGGGCGCAGCCGCGCATGGCCACGGCTGTGCGGATGCAACAGCGCGCGTGCGACAGCCAGCAACAGCGGCTGACAACATTACCCGGAAGCACAACTTCCCGGTGAGTTTCCTCGCTCGTCTCTTCGTTATTTTCTAAACCAAATATGCGTTGGAAACACAACCCATAGGGCTTCGATCCCATTGAATAAATTTGACTCAAATCGAATCAGAATCAATTTGAAACTCGACGCCAAGATTAGCCAAAATCCTGTTCAAAACAGGACATTAAGTAGTCGATGTACCCCTGTTTACGAATGAATCCTCGTTAAACCATTAACCTTTTTGAAGATCCATTTAAACAGACCTGTAGACAACCTATACAAGATCGAACTCCTTTTTATAAAATTGTTTTTAAGGTATTATACTAGAAGTTAATCATGGATAAAAATTAAGAAAAATATGTTATGAAAATCACAAAACCTTCGATACGACGTGCGTCCCGCCAATCCGGGCGACGTGGTCGCGAACCGAAAGTATCGAAAGGTGCGTACCGGCTTCATGGACATGTGAACTTTGACAGAATTTAAATTGGTTGCGTGTGCGCGACGAATTTGATGCGTATTCGTCGAAATTCACCGTATCGGCCCCTTTGTAAATTTTTTAATTACTTTGTGCACGTTTGTCAGATCGAGACGAAACTTGTGCCAAAAGGACCGTATCATATTTTTGGTCCTGTATGCTAAGTTTGGTCCGATTCTGAGACAGTTGATCGGATTGCCGTTTCGCGGGCCCCACGATCCGATTAAACAGGTGATTTTATGCACGACCTGCCTGGATCCAACTTTGGACATACGGTTGGGTTCGTATCATCAAAAAAATTTATAGACATATAGTTTGACGACTTTAGAGACCATTGACTCTGGCACGTTTTTCGGTGCAAAGCGGGTCCAACGGCGGACACCGTTTTGGCCCAAAATTATCGTTTTGCCCCTGTATCCAGAATTAGACTTAAGGATAGGCAATTCTAGCTAATTGACTATTCTAAAAATATTGGTAATGTCTGTTTCAACTTTCGGAGACAGTTGTGATGATTTGGACTTTATGTCTTAGTAGTTGACTATATTTTGTTGGATCTGCGTGCAACCTCCAGGCAAGATACCTTGCCTCCCTCTACAGTTCATTACTCATGCTTATAGTTCTTATACTTTATATATGTTATCAGTTAGTTATTTTAGTTCTCTTGATTTGCATGTTTTACCTTAGACAGTGTTTACTGGTTTATTAGTCGTATTCTCCTATCGTTATCGTGCTTGACTGGATGTCGTGGTTCTACCGGATTGGTTCTCTCTCGTATCGTATCATAGGAGGAGTAAGTCATAACGGAACTGCTGTACCTTGTATTCGTGAAGCTAACCTGCAAGTCCACACTAGGGGCGAGGGTTAGTAGTTATTTGTACCTTAATTTCGTGAAGCTAACCTGCGAGTCCACGCTAGGGGCGAGGGTTAATAGTTATCTGTTCCACACCTGCGAGTCCACACTAGGGGCGAGGGTGATTCTTGATGCTAGCCTGTGAGTCCACACTAGGGGAGAGGGTTAGTAGTTGTTTCAAACCTGCGAGTCCACACTAGGGACGATGGTTTGAGTATCCATTGATCTCGTGACATGTTTTTGCTTGTTCTTATCCAGCAGTTCATTTATGCGTAGTGGTTCTTGTACCCGTGTTCATGATCATTCTGTCAGTAGTCACTTGTCTATAGCTACTGGTTAGTAGTCATCATGTCAGTAGTCAGTTGTCATGATTCTGTCTCTTTTCCTGTTTATACCCTGTTTATATTTTATTGTATGATTAAACTGCTAGATAGAAATGTTTTTATGTATCTTTCTATGTCCCCTAAGGACCTGATGATCTCTTCAGGTTTAGTGATTGCATGGAGTTAGCTAGTAGTTCTGGATGGCGGATGTGATGATACGCTTGCGGGATTCAGGTATCGTAATTACGTTTATTATCCGCTCGTGCTTTCATACCTTATCATGAGATATCATATTTCTTGATTCAGTTTTTAGACTCTTGTTACTTTCTTTAGAGTCTTATCGGACATATATGCTACTGGGTTGCAGACCACGACCCATAGTGTTCATTCATGCTTTATAATCTTATTGTGGATTGAGATATAGATTTGTTTGTCATGATTTGGCAGTTTACCATGCTCTTGATAGCGTTTACGTATTCGAGTCGGGCTGGAGTCTGCTTGATACATAGCTGGCTTGCTCACGCTCTCGCGTCCGAAAAGCGGGTGCGGGTCGTGACAAGATGTGACCTAGGCGTCTGTGCCGTAATGCTCCTGAATTCATATTTTCAACTTTACGCTTAGTACCACGTGATTCAACATTTAAGGTTTCATTATAAGAAGCAACAGTATCAAGCAAATATAGATTGTCATACACCATAAGAGGACAAGTTCCAACAACATTTGTATTAATAGATAAACTAAATTTATTAATTGTTTCCAAATGAACAACAATAACCAAATTTGTCCAAACAAGAAATAGAAACCAAATTCCGCCTAAATGACGGTACAACAAAAGTATCCATTAAATCCAAATAATAACCAGTATTCAACAACAACCTAAAATGCCCTATTGCCTCTACTTCTACCGACTTACCATCTCCTACATAAATGTAATCCCACTTCCCGATTTTTATTTTATTTATTTTGATTATGATTAACTTTTATGGTCATTAGGATTTGTACCTGAGCTCATAAGAGACCTATGATCATATTATGGTCATTTGGCCCTTATATGGTTTATATAAGCATTATTTAATTATTTTACGGCTTATTATAATTTTTAGAGATTTTTAGATATTTATTTATTAAGGTTTAATATTTTTAATGACTTTCAAGATTTTACAATAGGTTTATTTGAGACTATTTTGAGACCCAGTATTTTATGTAGGCTCTACTAGGTTATAAATATTTTCTATAATTTTATAGAATTTTTCTGCAATTTTTAGATATTTATTTTATTAAGTTTTATATATTTTAAAGGTTTCCAATATTTATTATGAGGCCATTTGAGACTAATATGAGGTAAAAAATTTTATTTATATTCTAGGAGATTAGATATATTTTCTGTAATTATCTACAATTTTTTGGAATTTTTAGGATTTTATTTGAGTTTATTTGGCCTTAGAATGATTTTTAAATCATTTTTTGTAATTAATTATCCAGTCATACCTAGTCAGCGCTGGCCAGGCCCACCCGTCAGCCATTGCAGCACCCAGTCAGCGGGTGCTAACTATACCCGCCCTATATATATTTTTTTTTTCGTTGAACAGTAAACCCTAATTTAATTCTGGCCAATTTTGAGGAAAATTGTTCCAAGGAGACCCCCGACTTCCCGAGGTGATTGCGGACAACTCAGACCTCCTTTTTGCATGCCATTTTTTTGTTGGATTTGTATTGAGGTATAATTTTTGAATATCTAATTTATTTTTATTATCTCAGAACCTTAATTTCTGTAAAATTCGTAGAGTGTCGGTTATCCGAAACTTGACACGTTTCGGTGTTTTCGAGATTTCGGGAGGACCGGAAATCGAAATCATGAACCGTTTGAAATTTCGGAAAGCTAAAACAGAGCTCTACGACATATATTTTTCTCAAAAATTAATTCGTTCATCTAGTATTTTAGTTATTCTGTTGAACTCAGAATTGATCGGTGAATCACCGTTTTGGTCATGATTAGCCATAACGGCGATATCTTTTGACCAAAAGTGAATTTGTGGCACGGTTGATTCCAGTGCACTCGTGGCGCTGAAATCTACCAAGGTATATTTTTAAAATCTAGAGTTCACGATGTTTGACTAGATAGTCAACGATATGCCTCGATTTGCGTGTCATGGTTTCCAAAATTGAAAAACATGACTTTTTTATGGCCAAACTTGCATGTTTAGATTATATTCAGACTATTATTAAGTTAAATTAGGTTTTAAGTAATTTATTTTAGAATTAACTATTATTAGATTAGTAACCCATTTGCCACTTATTCATGAATTTAGAACTAGAACTTAGAATGACTTGTGATTTCGTGCATGGTTCGTGGTACAATGTATGTTATAGGTTGACGACTTCTAGATTGAAATCCTCATCCTCGACTTGTGACTACGGTTTGTGCAAGGATTCAGGCAAGTGCACTTTCTAATTGCTTTCGATTCATAGTAATCTTTCCATTTCATGTTTATGCATATGCTCTCTTGCATGTTGACATATGTTACACGGATTAGTATCATGGATTGTTTATACTTCTTGACTTTGATTTACATGGTTACCATGCTTACGACTTGATTCCATGAGTACTAATTGGGCGGGGAAATATCTTAGTAAACGTGTGAACTACCCATTCCATCCCCAAAAGGTCTATTCTTGACTGATAGAGCTGCACACGACACGTGCAGGGTGTAGATTTATCCCCTAGCCATTCACACGTCGAAATTGATATTTCAACATAGATAGTTCTTATTCCAGTTATTCATTTGATTTTCACCACTTGCCATGGCATCCTAGTTACATGTTTTTCTTCAGTTGATACATCTTGTTGTAGAGTTACCTGCTTGCTTTTAGGACATGCCATGATATCAATTACAGCTAGTTTATTTTCACATATGTTATTTTCATGTCTTGTGAATTCTATTATGTTTTTATTTGTCTTCGATTTGTGTGCTTGTTCTATTCCTGACTGGAAACCACATTTTTAGGTTAGCTGTGGCTTCACTTAGCATTGGGAGATACGGTGTACTTGCAGGCAGAAACCTAGAAATTAGATAGATGTGGTATCATTTTCATTAATTGTAGAACCTTATACTTTTTTTAAATGTAAATGTTGTAATCGATTTAGAAATGTGAATGAGCAATAATGTTATACTTTTATGATTTTGAGCATCTTGGTTGACAGCGTTCTACTGCCGACTCTGCGACGTAGGCTGGCTTGGACACGTACTCGTATCCTAAAACGGGTATGGGTCGTGACAATAAATGCGTCTTTCAGCATCATTTGGCCTTCGGTAACTCAGTCAACCTTGCATTGAAACACTGATGTTAGTAGTAGCACCAGAATCTAACCACCAAGTGTTTCTAGGTATTGAAGCTAAATTTACCTCAGAAAAGACCAAAGTAAGAAATATACCTTTTTGCACGCCAAGCATGATACTTGGTACATTCCTTCTTGACATGTCCAGTCTTGCCACAGAAGAAACAACTGTTGGTATCCTTATTTTGCTTCTTTTGTGCTGGATCCTCATCTGCTTCATTCTTAATTGCCTTATTTTTTCTCTTTTTGCCCTTATCCTTAGAGGCACTTACCAAGTGAGCACTTTCTGTCCTTTCTTGCTTCATCCTTTCTTCTTATTGCACACAATATGAAATGAGCTCGTTAAGAGACCATTTCTCCTTTTGACAGTTGTAACTGATCTTAAATTGACTGAATTGTGCAGGAAGAGATATTAACACCAAGTGCACGAGTAAGTCATCTGACAACTCGAGCTTTAGAGCCTTAAGTTTGGAAGCAATATTAGACATTTCCATAATGTACTCCCTTACGTTTCCTTTG